>HG992251.1:7555000-8805000 GCA_905220585.2 Nymphalis polychloros
ACTGTGATGTAAATGGATTTTTAGGTACGATACTTTTAAAGTAGTAATGAAATGAAGATTGTAACGATAAGCTTGAACCATTTAGCTAATTGAACACTGATTGGGGTTAGATACCATATTTTTAACACTATTTTCATCACTCGGTGTTAATTAACTTCACTTGATTAACTAACAGAGAAAAGTCAGTTTATAAATAAATCTAGGAAAGTCGTATATAATGTAATTAATTTACTTATAAATCGATAATACAAAAAACTAAAAAATAGTTACTACTAAATAAGCTGTAAGCGTTATCGTTATTATTATTAAATGTTCCGGCTTAAATTATGTTGCTTATTCAAACAATGTCGAATGCATAGCATGTTCGGGAAGCTCGCGGTTCCCAACATCATGGAGCGAAAGCGTCAGAGTCACGTATGTAGCTGACTGATAACCTGATAACTGTAATCACATGTCAAACATTCAAAGGCAAATAAAATAAATGAAATAAAAATAATACAATAATAACAAACTAAAGTAACAGGCTGTTAACGTTACACTGCTGGACGAAGGGCGACTGATGAGAAAACTATTGATGAGAAATGTCCTTCACCGATGGACGATAAATACGAATTAAGCACATGGGCACTTTGTAATGATCCACGCATTGTAGTCAGTGAGCCATCTCAGATAAAAAAATAGAATAATTTGATAAAAAACAAATTAATATGATGATGGAGCACCGAAGTGAATGGATAACTCTTCAATGGCAACTATACCCCTAGAGTTGGGTCTCACGTGGTTTGTTTTAACAAGCTCATACATTACGCTGACACAAATTGCTTTTTAGTTATGTTCTTATTGAACTAGAATTTATATTTTTTTATTTGATCTCATATCTGCCTATCGATCCATATAAAGTTAGGCTCTCGGGCGCACAGATTTTAATTGAACTCGTCGCCTTCGTGGGTTTTGTATAATTCTTCATTGGAATATAATATTATTTTTAAACAGTGTGTTAATACGTGACACAATTTTTAACATATTATTAAAATCGTTATATTTATTTATATATATAAGTATAATATTATTTTGGCTTCATAATTTTTATTGAGGTAAGTAATACTTCCCTTTAAATACTGTTTACTTATCTTGTTGACTGCCTCGTTGGTCTAGTGGCTAGATATAAGGCCGCGGACCCGGTGGTTATAATATTAGCCAACTGCGCAGGAGATATTATAGTGCACAAGTGTGTGCGCAAACACAGGTGCACTCTCTTTTCCTTAGCTCTCATAATCCGATGGGACGGCAATCCGACACGACCGGAAAGAGTTCAGGCGCAGGACCAACGGCTTAACGTGCTTTCCGAGGCACGGGAGTGTACACACTTCCAACTTCCAGACACCGGGCTGCTACTGAGAATTTTCTGACAGAAAAACCCAATAACTATTTATTGGCCCGATCTGGGAATTGAACCCAGGTATATATATAATTTATATGTAAGGTATATAAGATGAATAGGGTAATGCTTATGCTTCTTGCAATCCTTAACTGCTATCACATGATCCTATACTACGTCTCCGAGTCATAATGATAGAATAACAATAGTTCATTCTATGTAAAAACGAGAACAAAATAATTAAAAAATAAATCAATTTGCAATGCCTCGACAAAATTGTTTATAAAAACTTCATTTGGAGTTATTCGCAGACGCTTTGAAACTTTACCGTAGTTGGATACACCTTCATCCAAGTAAAATGCAAACTTTTAAAAATTCATCAATTTATTGAAGAGTGTTACGGGAGAGTAAGAGAGAGATCGTAAGATAATAGAATTATTTTTTCCGAGCATCCGACGGAGCGCCGTGGGTCGTTATTCAATTACAAGGGAGCGAAAATGCGAGGCGATGTTTACCTGTGTAGCTGCGGGCCGTTCGACCGAATCTTTTTTTCATAATTACCTATACGAATTTACTTTAAAAGAATTTCGAGACGCGAAAAGCGGAATTAATGAATCCAAACGGGAAAATTCGATTTCGGTTTGAAAGGAAATGTTTGTATTTCAACCCGTGTTTGCTGTATTCTGGAATATCGGTAACCATTTTTGTCATTTATTCGCAATAATCCAATATTGAGGCGGCTGCGCGTGATCTCATTGACACTAAGCTGGGCCACGGATGGCGATGCATTATTCATGGTGTCCAAAGAGGATAATACTTGATTTGCTTTTAAAATTTTGCAATATAAAAGTATTCTAGCTATTCTTCTTATGTATTTGTTTTATGAGCTTCATAAGAACGTGACTTTTCTCTGAATCGGACCCCTAATCTTACGACAATTGCACAACAAAACACGAACCTTACCTTTTATTTTAAATCCTTTGTTGTTATTTCTGCTGATATTTGGTGATTGCATAACAAACGCTAGCTAGCTATACTTGGTTTGTAGATCTCATATTCGCTGTAGCGAATACGTATCCAGAGGCAAGTCATTTGAGATAAGGAAAAAGCCTACATGCCATATCGCGTTGAGTTTTTGCCAGTCGTGATATCTTTACGAATGTGATGCAGAGATTTTATGAAAATTCCTATCCTAAGACTTGTTATTCCCGAGTTGAATTTAAAATTTTCGTTTCGCTATCGGTAGATTCGGTACGAAAGATTATAATATAATGAAGTTAACATCGGATTAATGGAGAAAAGATTACGTAATTGAAAATCTTCGAATCGTTTCATTAATTTCAACGACAAATTTGTTTGATGAATATCGAATATTAAAGCAGTAGGTATTATTCTTTAGATTTATTATTTTTATATGATAAGCAATGAAAGTAAGCATTACAATAATATTAACATCAAAAATTGTTTACATATAAATTATTATATTTAAACAAAAAAAAAAATCTTGTGTCCTGTCGTGACTTGTATAGTAACGTTTAATTAAATTAATTAATATTTGTATTTTAACCCATTACTGTTTTGCATGAAATTGAACGTCTTGTAAGGTAAACGAGGAATTAACTTGTTTATCGTGTGTTTAGTCACATATAGGTGCCAACAAGGTCGGAGGTGAGTCTACAGTGGTTTTAGGTCACACGCAAATAACACTAATGGAATTTCCCGTTTCACTATTCGCTTTATTCTGCGCCGGTGCTGTTTGAACTTTGTAGCGCTTATTGCCAAAATATATTAAATCTAAAATTTTAATAAATTGGTATAATATATAAACAAAATAATGTAGATTTTAAAGTCTAACTTCAGTGTCTTAAGTCATTTTTATATATGTATATGAGAATGTAACTTCAGTTACTAAACGTGTGAATATATATTTTCATTGTATTGTTAGTTAGTGGCTTTTAAGGCTGCAGATCCGGAAGTCCCGGGATCAAACCCCGTTTTTTTTTGCCAAGAAAATATATGAATATAAAATAACAAATTTTTAATGAACAAAAAATGTATATATTAGAACTATGCATGCTCGTACTTCGATTGATCGGACCTGTCTTACTATATTTACTTAGTGTACAAATAACAAAAACATAGCTAGTAAATACGTCATGACCCGACAAAGCCTTCTCCAGATAAGAACGAGGGTTTCGAGTACTAGCACCCTGTTCTTTTTGGTAATATCGTATGTGTCATGCAGGTTTCGCCTACACGTTTCAGATTGTGTCACCCGCACATTAAGAAAATGGGGTCAATGGTCAAAGTATAATGTGTAGCGATTGGTTTACACAAAAAGCCCTTTTATGTTGAATATTAATTCAGATTACAACTGTAATTTATGGTTTAGACGCAGTATTGCGTGTTAGTTTGTATCGCTATTAAGCATTCGTAATAATTACTTAATAGGTAGAGGCAAAGCTATATTATTACAGGTATTATGTTTATTTTTCTGTAATAATAATGTGTCGAATCATACGTACCATTTTTATATTTGGATATAATGTTTTCTAATTACATTTGTAAACAAGCTAACAGACTTAGTGGTAGGGGTTTGTGCATGCCAGCCGGATAGGTACCACCCACTTATCACGTATTTGTCGCCAAACAAACAAGGGATCTCTATAGTTTCCAAGCTTGGTGGCGCATTGACAATATAGGAATGGTTGATATTTCTTTCAGTGCCAAAGCCTATAGGCGATGGTGACCATGTATTATCAAGTGGCCCATTTTTTAGTCCGCCTACCTAGTTTATAAAAAAAGATAAACGAAATTACAACGTTCCGTGGTTTAACCCACATGATTATTATTGATCATGATTTGATGATAAAAATAAGTAATATTATACTATATATTCATTGTATATACTATATACAATACAAGCAAATATTTGCTATTCAAGCGTATTTAAATTCATTTCTACAATTAACACTCATAGATTTCGCTATCGCTGTGTTATAACGACATTAATTTAAGCCGTGGAAAGTTGGCCGGCACGGATGTTCAGCGAAGTCGGCAGCCCAATGTCAGTCTAACTTATTTCAACCAACAATTCTACATTCGCAATTTTCATAGAAGTGAGCCAAACAATTTGGAACTCAGCGTAGATATTTTCGGTAAATATTTGCACAGTTACAGTATGATTCGACCATCGTATGTTGCATCGCAGGGAATTGTGTGTTCGGCACAAGTGCAATTCCGACCTATCTCCTGGGTTTTACCGGATAATATGTTCAATGATTGATCAATATTGAATCAATTACATAATAAATATATTGCCATAAATTAACTGAAATTTGAAGTAATGATTCAAATATATTTTTTAAATTTTATTAAGGTTTTATTTACATTTATAGATATTATTTATTAATTAATATAGTGAAAAAAAAACAAAATATACTTTTTTTTAATACATATAAAAATCCTTAATATTTAAACAAATTAAAATAAAACATCTGTTACATGAAAATTGTTTAATCCATTGGATTAGTTTATTTTAAAACAATTGGTTCCAATCGACTAAATAATCTGGCATATTCGATGCATCCGTAATACTTTACATATAATACAATACAAATATCGTTATAGTAAATATTATCGTAAGCTTAATCTATGATACATCAATAATATACAATCAATGGATTCGAAGCATCTATTAAGTATTGGGATACTTGTGTTATAGGGGCTCTACCTTCCATAGTAGGTTCAAGTTATTTTATTTAAGAAATCATATAAATCGTTTTATGTAATTTATAAAAATACGAAGAAAAAGTTTGTAATTGGAGCATAATGTATATAAATATAATAGTTAAAATAGTCCAAGTCGGTTGTCAAATTATTAACAAATGAGGCAAAATCCGTAAAAATACATACAGAAGTAAACACGATTTAACTGTTTTCAATAAGTTATATGTCAAAGAAAAATATATCCCAATTTTTGGGATTTACCTCAACGGAATACACAGTTTAAATAATCCAAATCGCTCATGCTGTTTTATAGTTATCGTTATCGTCGTGTAAGTTACACATGTAAAAATAAAAAATCGGGTCGGTAAGGAAGTTCTGTGCGATATTTTTTCTTACTCAAACCGTGTTTTAAAATGTAGATTTTAATTGATAAAATTACTGTATTTTTAACATGTTTAAACTTTATTCTTGTACGTAAATATAAACTTAAGTTATTTAAGCTAGCAAAATATTGCTTCGCTTTAAATGTAATATTGCTGTATTAAAGGAAATTTCATATGACATGACTTAAGGTCTTTAGGTATGAAATCTATAAAGACTTGTAGACCTTGGATTTTAATACCTAATAGAAAAAAATAAAGAGCATATTAAAAAGAAAAATCAATTTAAATATTTTAAAAATTCTATTACTTATGAAATTCGTATGAGCCTGAAATTATTCGAAGTTACATAATTTTCCGATATTTGCAGCGCTTACTCAGGGAATGATTGCATATAAGGTAAATAAGGTAAAATTGGATAGAAAGAGCTCGCCTACTAATGAACTTTGCTCATTATAATTAAGCTAAAGCAATTCGAATAAAAGGGCTTTGTGAAAGTGACAATAAGATTACCCAGCTTAATTACAATACTTAGTTTGTTGCTTTTTGTAATTGCTTTTAGGTTAGAGATTTCAATGCGAACATTTTATAATTGAGAATTAAAATTAAAGATGATCCCATTGGTTAGAGTACTGGAATTTAAACGAATATTGCAGGCATAAACCGGAACGAATGAAATTTAAGATTTTTCTTAATTAATTTGTGTTTATAATCCAATTCGTGCTTGACAGTTAAAAATAAAGTGAGGGTACTTGCATATACAGATGGAAATGACTAAATGTGTATCCGCTATCCTTTATTGGAGCAGAGAGGTGGAATAATTTTCGAAACTTCTTCCCAAAAGTAGAGGGCGGTGTAAAATTGACGTATACCATCTAATTATGTCATTGATTATGGTATCATCTTAGAGGAAGGTAAATTTATAAATTAAATTTTCTTTAATTATTTATTAATCAGATATATTCCCGGATAAATGTTTAAAAATATCATAATAGTAATATTATTTCTTAATCGGATAGTATGATATTTATGTTACTCCAAAATAAAATGGAACATTTGAAGCATTTCCGTTATCTTAATTTACCTTTAAATTATTTAAAGGCTTTTTCAAAGTTAGTATACAGGATTAGCTTTCATGTTCCAAAAATTGTTTTACTAAAAATTACAAGGATGTGCAAACAGTACGTCCTTAATGAATACAAAGACAGCTCAAACGCTAGAGTGACGCCCGTCACGACAACTCGTTAAAAGTTTAATCCTCTCGAAATAAATCTGATTGAAAATGCACCGCCATACGGATCGTTACGTTGAAACAACGGGCCCGGAAATTTTGGCTCTTCGTAACACGTGTTCGGACATTTTTGATCCTTAAAACCATTTATTTTCACGATATTCCGTTTGGAAAACTGTGTACATTTGTTTCGAACACAATAAGGCTTCGATGAGCTCGGAATGTGTTTTAATCGAAACATGTTGTGATACGTTTTAAATATATTTTAATTGCATTCGCAGTACAGTGAATGAACTTATATGAGACTGTTGTATTATTTTTGAACTTTTTCATATATTTTTTGTATATCAAATGTGTGACCACTGTTTACACTAATTAATTGGGCTAGTAAATACTATAGAATTTATCAAAATAGTATCAATGTTACTGTGTTTTTTAATATTATTCTTTGTATCGATATAGAAAATTATTCATTAGGGTCGATGCGTTCAGTCAGTTACCGCTGCAGACGCTACGAGATCTCATTAGACTAAAACTTATTTATTTGAAAACATAACAACAATACAAAACATCTAACTTATATTATCATCTAGCTTATGAAGTTACGAATAGAGAGCTTTATACAATGTCATGATAACATTTATTTTACTTATACTTCATAAACTTTACTTAAAATGCAGGAAAATTTTATGTCAGTTATATATTTTTTACTAAAATTAATTTTAATTTTATAATGTTTATGATATGTAAGTGTTTTTGTTTTTATAATAAATAAAGTATGAACACACTATTCAAATGAAACAGTGTCATTTGGGTAACAGTTTCAACACCATAAATTTCATTAAATTTGTTCATGAAATATAGATTTATTAAAATAATTTAATCATCATTAAAATATTTATTAAATTTACCAAACTTACAGTTACAACTTACAATAATAAATGCTCTAGTTTTCTACCCTCATGAAATACGGGTTAAAATCAATTTTAACCCGTATTTTAAAAATAACCCGTATTTGTTAAATTCAAATTTGCTGACTCTTTGTAAATTTCGCATGCTTTAGAGCTGAGCACGATTGGAGGAACTCTTAATACAAATTAATATTCAGAACCCACGATCCTAAGTTAAGATCCACTAGTTCATACCACGCCATTTAAACATATCATATTCAATACTATTATTTTTAAGTATCATTCTTACCTTTTATTGCATTCAAAGGTATAATTGACGAACATATTTATCAGAATATCGCTCGAATGATCACGATAAGTGTGTCAACAAATTGCGCATTTCGTTGTCTTGAGGGGCGGCATTATTCGTTTGCGAAAGCTCATTCTATCAGTTTCCGCTACATCAACTTCGACTGAAACGCTTTGTTTCTGACGCTGAAGGGAGTTTTCACGCCGCCTCTTTAATAAACTCGCCTCTTTTATAAATCAGAAGTTTATTTATTAACTAATTATCGAATCAATTTTGTTGTTTTTTAATTTGAAGATATTGATTAATTTTATTTTATTGTGCATGTTAAAGCCTGTTAGATTTATTTGGCTAGAATAATAAAAGTGGTAAAGTTTATTATATGAGTCGTATTCTATACGATTGGTTTTTAAAGTTATACCACAACTACCAATACACTGGTTCTAGAGCTTTGTGCAGGATTTTGTTCTGGTTGTATAAATGTACTGGATATTCATAAGTTGTCAAGAATCAATACTCTGTATTTCTGTCCACACAACAATTAAAGATAAACATCAATAGAAATTGTCGAGGGTTATAATTGGGCCAGCTTAATCACAGGCACAAGGGTTGTCATCAGGATCAGGTGTTCCATTAGTTATTCTACTTTCCACAAAAAAGTCCAAAACCAATACTTGGTGAGGGCTATTCTGTATAATGATTCTAATATTAATAAAGAAAAATCGAAGCTATCAAAGATGTTATGTACATATATATTACTATAATAAATATATAAGCGTTGGTTTATTTGCATTTGCCCGGATTCGCGCAAAACTATGCTTAACTATTCCACTTTCGTTTAATTTTTGTTTATAGTTTATAGAATGGATGTAAGATGTCTAGAATGTTTATATATATATAATATTATATTATTTATATATATATATATATATGTTTCTTGTAAAGCTTGTAGTGTCGTTACGTAATTAAAGAGTATTTCTGTGGGAAACACCGTGTTGATAATTTTCTGCCGAAAATTATTAGACTTTATATAGAAAATTAGTACGTTTCCGAAATGTCTAGTGAATATATATATAAAAAAAACAATAACCGTTTTTATGATTCGAAAATGGAAATAAATAAAATTCGATCAACTTATTTGTGACATATATAAATATTATTATTACATTTTGTAAATTTAGATCCGAAGTTTTACACAGATTGCTAGAAATTTTGACAATAATATGTATTACTACTTTACGTTGTTTGATAAAGAATGTGTTAGAATTTCATTGGCTATGTTATTATTAATTTAAAAATAAGTTAGAAGGCTGAATAACTATTGCACGCTAAACAGAAGTCAGACAGATAGCTAGTAAAATAATAAAACAAACTATATTAGAAAATATTATTCTAAGAATCTCTAAGCCGAGTATCACTTTCTGAATATAGTAAATATTTACACGTAATTAAATTTGATATAAGATCCTTAAAGTAAAGATAAAAAAAGCTTCATTAGTATCATGTATCAAAAACGTTTTTTTGGCTTGTAGAAATATATAATTTAATTATTGTTATATTGAAAGTATTTGCTCCAGCATTACATTTTTATTTGATCTCAAATATCTTTCTACACTTCTGAGGTTTTCAATTTGCACTAATTAGTGAAAACACGTGGCTTATTATCTTAAGATTAACACTAATTAAGATTCTAGCTGAGGCTTGGAGGCCTCAAAGCAAGTGCTCGCCTTTCAAAACATTGCTACTTAATTAGAGCTCATGGCGTTTACTGCTGGAAATTTTATATTTATAAAATGTTTGGTTGAATTTCACGTCTGTCGTTTAATGTTTTACAAAGTCTTTTAATCTTTCTTTGCCAACAGATTTACGTGGTGTGTCTGTCTGGTTTAGACTGGAGATTTTTAATTTTTTTCAAATTGCAGCTTTGCTTACTGTACTGAGAATATTATTTCTTTTCTTTATAATAATTTTCAGCTATTTATTTTATTTAATTTAAACTAAAAATCATGTGTTTTAAAAGTAGGTAAACATATTTTTAAATATACATATATGTTTAAAACACTATTAATTAACGTACTTTACTTAATACAACTATAAATGAATAGAATGAATGAATAGTTTTTATCCGCGGCTTCACCTCACGCACATGTAAGTAAGAGGAGGAAAATGTTAGGTAGCTTATGTCCATGTCTAGTCATGTTTAAGTAGTGTATAGTGTAGTTATTAAGTTAAGACGTGACGTTATCAAATAAACAAATAAATAAATTCAGCTTCAGGTTAATAATATTATTAGAGATTTGAGAGAAAAAACCCAATTATCTACTTGTGATTATGTAATTTCACTCGTGGTTGAGTAACAACTCAGTTTATTGCGCGATATTTTCGGTTAAATCTACTTTATTATTAAAAAGCGCTTTAAATCGATTCCTTACATAAAGTATATATTTCGATTTTATTTTTCGTGAGGACTTAACTGACTAACTTGCTTCCTTCAGTTGTTTTTAAATATAAATTGTACTTAAATCATCCTTATATGTAGAGGTATATAGAGAAAGAATAACAGAATAAGATGAGCCGGTTGGCGTGGTTGGTAAGATGCTTGCTTTTCACGCCCCAGGTCGTGGGTTCGATTCCCACCCAGGACAGACATTTGTGTGCATGAGCATGTCTGTTTGCCCTGAGTCTGGGTGTAATTATCTATATAAGCATGAATTTACAAAAGAAAAATAGTATATGTAAGTATATCAGTCGTCTGGTTTCCATAGTATAAACTCTGCTTAGTTTGGGATCAGATGGGCTTGTGTGAATAATGTCCCAGGATATTATTATTATTATAATAGCATGACGAATATGAATATAATGTATAATATTTAGTATATTAGTCATGAAAACAATTAAAAAATATTTTCATTCATTCATCATTAAGGAACAAATGTATTAACCACTGAATAATGTAAGAAGGGTAAAGATTTAAATTGTTCCTAATTTCCGCGAGTACTTATATTACATCTTTAATATTTGCGATCTTAATTTAAATAAGATTATGGCAAAATCATATTTAAGACTTTCGAAATAAGAGCTACGAGGTACGATTACTTTATAAATTTAGTAGCACAAATAGTATTGCCCAGTTCGACCACACTGGTTCCCGCGTCAAGTGTCACTCGTTCGGAATAAGCTGATTACAGACATAATTTCCTCTCGCTGACGATTCCTCAGTCATCGCGTTCGGTTAAATATAACATTTCGGACATTTGAATCAAGGTTGATTTATGATCGAATTTATCCAAATACCTTATCTCGTTGAAAATGTATAGCTTTAAAATCAAAAGCATTGAATTGACACAAGTAACTTATCTATTAAAGATTTATCAATGATTTAGAATTTTACTTTATTTTTCCAATTTATTGCATGTACCTATGTAATAGATAGATTATGTAAAACGAATTAATATTTGGTTTGAAAAATACTAGATTCACACGGTATAATTTATGTTAACCATTGCCTATTGCTCAACAATGAACAAATAAGCAAGAAGTAGGCTTTTATTGAATCAATTTTTGTTGCTTCAATTCGATCAGAAGAACTAATTACTCGGTGGTAGAGCTTTGTGTAAGCTCGTCTGGGTAGGTACCACCCACTCATCAGATATTCTACCGCAAAACAAGTACTTGGTATTGTTGTGTTCCGGTTTGAAGGGTGAGTGAGCCAGTGTAATTACACGGCACGCAATAAGGCACAAGGGACATAATATCTTCCCAAGGTTGGTGGTGCATTGGCAATGTTTTTTTTAAAGAAATGTATAATGATAAATGAAGATAATGGGTTCATCAGTACATGCTCGGTAGTGAAGTAAAATCCTGCATGTAATGCATGTCTCGAAAATCTATTCGTGTATCCACCGACTCACATTTAGACAGCCTAGTGGGATAAGTGACAAGCCGTACTTTTTATTTAGGCTATATGTAGGACAAATCATAGCTCATTACATACAATAACAGCTTTTTAAACTACAAGATTACGTTGTTGCTATTAAGAAAACCAAGCATCGAAATGACCTTTAACGAATGTAATCTAAATATTTATTGAAGAAGTTGTAGTCGATAACATGAATATCATAAGGCGGTAGATACATGAATTATTGCTATTAATCTAACCTCGTTGACCCAGCCGTAAGTTCAAGTCCCTTTCAATTATGTGGTCACGTGTGTAATTCGGCTAATGATACCATTCCGTGACTACTATTCCAGTTTACAGCGCCATTTGCAACGTTCTTAGGTGCTAAATGGAACTTTCGTGTTACACATGATATCATCTACTTCTATATTTGAATTAACTTTTAATGACTTTTCTAATCGCGACGCAATAAAATCGGCCCTAATAGTCCCCCAACACATTTATTTAGCTTGTTTATTACCTTGTATAATGTTACGAATTTTCATACTTTCCGGAGAAATATATATTTTTTAAAACATGTAAGCTATTTCATCTATGATACGAATCGAAGGCAATAACTATTATTGTATCCAATTGATATGACACTTTTAAATAAGAAGCTATTACATGGTATTTATATATGTCGCTTATACTTTCATTTATATAACTTTATCAAAGTAGCCGAAGAGAGATTGGTTCTATTGGCGCTATACAAGTAAACGTTTCTGAAATTATAATAGATTTGTAGACCTTCGAAATAAATTCAATTTAGTTAGCAAACAGAATTAATTCTTATGAAACAAATTAACATGCGTTATGTTTGAATATGCCGTTTCCTCTTTATAATTGTGATCAGTAAGTAATCTTAGGGATATTTACTACGGAAATTTAAATAAAAGTATTTCAAAAGTAAGAGCCATATGTGTAGATTACGGGAGAAAAAGACGCTTTATTTTATTACCTATAAAAAAATATATCAAAGTGGAAAATCATACCCGTTAGTCGATAGCTAGTTTATAAAAGGAGTAGGTCTTAGCTATGGTCTAATAAACGGTACATAATATTCCATTGCTTACAATATATATTTACATATGAAAAATACTAAGCACGAAAAACCGCTTATATTGAAGCAAAAGAAGCGCTTTATTGCGGCTTACTCGACTAATAATAATAATAAAAATAAACGATAATCACTGCAAAAATACGAAATAATATGTAGAACGGGGTTCATTTACATTTACCCACAATGTTATATGAAATATTATTGACTTTTTGACCCAAAGTTAATAGAGCTATATACATGTTTTTATACTTAAAGACTCGTATGTTGATTTTCAACCTCGGTATCTAATTTTTACTTACTACTATTTTTACTTACTAATTAATTCATGTTTCAATAGGTATCACAAAGTAAATAGCTAAAATAATGTATCGTTAATAATAAACAGTAAGAATTTTATTTTATTTTTATTTTTATCTTTGTTTATTCATTACGCACAGTTCACATAGCGTATGCTAAGAAGAAAAACAAACAAAATATAAATGTAGCGTGCAAGGGCGGGTTTATCAGTTAAAGCCGATCTCTTCCAGACAAACTTGATTATTGTAACAAACGAAGATCGAGCTTGGCAAAAGAGTGGCGCTTATAATTAATACATTAGAAAATAATAAACAAAACCCAATTTTTCAATCATCAAGAATTTGCGTTCTATAAAATATTTATTACTAATAACATCAATAATTTAATTAATATTAGTACATGTTGTAAAATTACGTTATGTGGGTTATTTGACGTCACTAATGTAATCGAATATGTAGCATTGGCTTAACATAATACGCTTTACTCTGATTCTCGGTAGTGTGCACAATATGTATTGGCTTAACTGAAAACAAATAATGGCTGAATTCATTTAGGTTCTCCAAATCACCGAATTAACTACGAGCTTAATCCAGTGGTTCGATTTTATTAGGTTTCGCACAGTGCACTCTGAAGCGATGAGATTTATTCCAAACTTGAATTGCGAATGATTTTAGAAGCGTTCAGGAAAAATAGTGTTGTATTAATATGTAGGAAATTTTATATATTATGTTAGTTGCAGTAGTTTAGGGGATAGAATACTTAAATAAAAATCGAGCGATTCAATCCGAATAATACAATATATTATCATCCTTGACCACAGATTTACACACTTGCTGAATATGCTGTATATTTTTATATATTAGTGTATCTTGGTACAATGAACTTCTTTTTATTTTTCATAGAAAGATGCTTCACCCAGTACATTTAAGTGAGGTTTATTTATACATTTATATATAAATAAACTTTGAAACTGCCGCCTTAAAGAGTATATTTTGACATTTCCACCTGTTAATGCTACACATATGCTATATACATAAGCACTTATATAACCCATGCGAAAAGTTTAAAGTTCAAATCGTCTGACATTTCTATTTTACCGTGTTATTTAAACTAATTAGTGCATACCGTGTGAACAGAACATTGTCTAGTACTCAGAGAGTGTTGGCCAAACTTAGCGTTCGTAAACTGAGTTAATTGTCTCGTTCGCTGAGGTTATCTATCGATTTAGTTAACTCAATATTCGGAAAGTGTCTGTGTTATTTAGTGCTGACCATAGGATTCAGCTAAAACCGTTTATTATTTGAACAGTCTGCGTCCGGCATCTTAGTACGTGCAATTTGGTGCCGGGTATAAAGTTCGTTGAATATTACTTTTTAACCCAGACGAGTTAAGTTTAATGTACCATTATATAGGTTTTAATTTGAATTAGAGTTAGTTATTATACTCTTGAATGCAATTTTTAGCTAAAATATCAATATACCTTATCCTTATTAAGACTATATAAATAAAAAATAAAAAAACATAAATGTCAAATATGTATCTTTGAACTTGACGTTTATTTCATAAAAGTTAAACAGTACAACATTTTTATTAAAATAAAGATAAAAATTTGAAGAATGTGTAATAAGTATGAGCTTAGTAAAAAACGTACAGTAAAAACTGCTTTAAAAATGATCAAATCAAAAAACATATATGTTGAGTAATTATAATTTTTTTTTTATTGCATAGGTAGGCGGACGAGCATATGGGCCATCTGATGGTAAGTGGTCACCAACGCCCATAGACAATGCCATTGTAAGAAATGTTAACCATCGCTTACATCGCCAATACGCCACCAACCTTGGGAACTAAGATGTTATGTCCCTTGTGTCTGTAATTACACTGGCTCACTCACCCTTCAAACGGGAACACAACAATACAAAGTACTACTGTTTTGCGGTAGAATATCTGCTGAGTGGGTGGTACCTCCCCAGAGGAGCTTGCACAAGCTCTACCACCGATATATCTAAGGCAATATCATACATAATTTTGTTTTCGTTTTTCCGCGCAGAACTCTTCGAATATAGTTTTAGGGTTTCGTTCAAAGATTTTTAACCATCTGAAATTCGGTCTGTCATATAAAATTCTTTTTGAGGTTTAATTATTTACACAATAAAATTGTGCAATAAAGTTGGCAAATACAGACTCAATACGTTTTTATACGGACGTACATATATATATATATATATATATATATATAGTTACGTCTCACAACAAACAGGTCCGCATCACACAAACTATAGGACGCACTACAGTCTACGCATACACTGCAGTCAAACATGCGAACTTTGAAGTCAAAGGTGACGACGTAACCCTACTCATCACGCCTTACCTAAAAGGGGTGAAGTAGGGCGAGTTGTTTCCTTTGGATGGAAATTTAAGCCGTTCGCATTTTGTAATTGCTTATCCAAAAACAAAAGATACGTTACGTTCTGTAAAAAGTATTTAGAAAGCCGTATTTTAGAAAACAAAATAGAAACAGCAATATTGCTAGTTTTGTTTCCTATTTTTTAATGTATAGATTACGTTTTTGTGTTTTTAAAGTGATTCGTTGTTCCGTTTCACTAAAAACTAAACTTATCTTTTATTATTTAACAAAGAGCGATACGAAATTTAAAATAAAAGGCTTAGCAACTTTTCTGTTATTATTGTGTTTAAATAAAGAACAATCATAGTAGTCTAAGGTATAAAATAATGAAACTGTACTGAATGAAAGTAGTGATATAACTACGGAGTATATATCAATCGTTGAGCTTCTACTGTCAATCGTAGGCATCGGTTCAGCTAGATCCGTGGCTAGGGTTCCAGACTGGGTTCGTAAATAATTGTAAACACAAATTAAGCACGTGAAATGGCTGTATTGCATGTCTGAGTGAGTCTGACCTATGATTTTTGGAGAAGGGCTTTAAATCTCTATGTTCCTTCGGTTCACTAGTCGGAAGGCATTTTTATCACAATAATTCATATATAATAATAGTTAAATATATATCTGAAAATAAAGGAATTATAAACGAATGATCAAAATGCTGTGGTTCATAAATATGTCGGTACGAGCGTACAAGCTCGTTATACATATGTTGGTACACATGTTTTATGATTGTATTGATCGTTGGGTCAGGTTATTGTGATATGTTTTATTGCTTAAAATCTCACGTTACAAATTAGTTTTTGCTGCATTTGTTTGCGTGAAAAATAAATTCATAAACGAATTGGAATTTAATTTATAATTGCTATATTTTCTATCAGCTATAATATAAATATATAGGACAGGATTTAGAGAGGCCCTTTCGTAAATCCCTATTTTCCAATTCCGATGTATCAGCCTCGGGGGTCGCAAAAAGAAAAAGGCCTTAACATTACAACATTTTGAATTTTTTCTAGCCAAAAAGGCAGATCCAAACTTGTATTAAAGTTTCAGAAAATACGTGAAACATTTTAACATACAATATAAACATATCTCAATTATAGTCTTATTATATACTTATATAATTTATATGCTAACTTAATCCAGTGAGAAGCGCTCGAGCGCTTTTCATGAATACAGTCAAAACTATAACATATATCCGAAAACTTTGTATGTACGAGTTGTAGATCGCTAAAATCTTTAGCGAACGTCAGCATGCACGAGAGTAGTTTATCTTAGATAAGACAATTTTTCTTAAAAAAGGATGAGAACTTCAGATAATGTTAAGTGGTACTACAGTACTCATTTTTATTATAATAAATAACAAATACCTAGACAATAGAAGATATTTGATGAGAAAACAGAGCTTGGGGCGGGCGGAACGGTATTGACATAGTACAGAGTCGGAATTATTAAATTAATATTTGCTTATACCTTATTAATAAGAAAAACCTCAATTATTATAGTTATAAAGGTATAATTTAAAATGTGCATTTACTACCAGGCATGATTACAATCATGTCTGGTAGAGTTTGTATTATTAAATAGTCTTTATTACGATAAAATCATTTACCGAATAGTTCTCTCGGTGTAAATGTGTCCCTATGCTATAACAAAACGCTTAGAGATTATTTCTGTGGGGCAGGAAACGGAATCACCTCTCAGCAATTACATTAGCCAAATCGTATCTGAATGGATCCTCAGTCGCCGCAATAAAATGAACTTCATTTCTCTGAGCGATCCCCCGCGCTATAATTTTTGTTTAAAAATAGCCCATTCCAATCTATTCCATTCGCTATTACAGGTTAACTTTTTTTTCAATCAGTTGAGTGAAGGGTACTTTGCGAGTATAGGATTGGATACGTATTTGTCCAGATATATGTTTATTTAATCAAAATCGGTTTTATCAACGATGACTGTTAACAAACTTGTTTTATTTTGAGTGTTTTACGGCTCTATAGAAGTTGTATTTTGTAAATTTTATTAGAAAAGATGTCGTTTTTGGTGACTATACTCAATGATTGTTGTGTATTTTTTATCATTACTATATGACCTAAAAATGCCCAGCACTTTCATAATATTTAATCCGGCACTCGAAAAGCGTTCCTATTTATCATGGCGGTATTAAATAAGGGTAATAATATTCAGGAAAAGTTTTTAAAATATTTAAAATTTTCGTCTATAAATAATTTGAATCAAATAGAAAAGATACCGACAACTGAACATAGACGACTTGAACGTGATATGGTGTTTTTATATAAATTGATTCACAACATATCTGAATCCCCTTATCTCCTTTCTAAAATAAACATCAAGTGTCCTCGCCCTGGTAGTCGCAACAAATCTATTTTTGATTTTCCATTGACAAAGACTAAATATGCAGCAAATGTATTTATTAATAGATCATCTAAACAGTACAATAAAACATTTATTGAATGTGATATATTTCATCTCTCCCTTAAAAAATTCAAACTGCAAGTAAAAGAAATATTATACTCTGAAGAGCCTTAATTTACTCATGCATTTTTGATTAATTAATTATAATTTGATTATTTATTATTAAATTATGTTTTCTTGATTTAAAAATTAAATTTATATTAAATTAAATTATATAAATGAATTATATAATTTCATGCACCTAGTAAATATAAAAAATGACTTGTTTTGTAATTACTTATGATTAATTTATAAAAGGAAACTGTTTTGGTTTAAGATTTGTTTTATGTTTTTTATTTTATTGTAATTATTTCACTGTTTGTTTCCTGTACACAAAATAAATAAATAAATAAATAAATAAAAAAAAAAAAAAAAAAAAAAAAAAAAAAAAAAAAAAAAAAAAAAAAAAAAAAAAAAAAAAAAAAAAAAAAAAAAAATAACAAATGTGTTGCCGTCGGGCGACACGGCAATTCTTCGTACGTAGCAATCTCGGAAAATCCCATTTACCTTTAGAAACATTTCTTGAGATATTACGAAAAGGATTTCAACATTTGTTTTAGTGGAGTTTCGTAACTTGGTATTTTAATAATTTGATTTATGTAGCCGTGGAGTTTTTACTGCTAGAGAAAGGTCTACCATTCTTACATATCGTTTTATTACATAATAAAAAGTGCCCTTCGATGGATTACTCTATCCTTTTTATTAACTCAGCCGTCATTAAAATCATACTCTTTATTTCATACTCCCTATATTGTTTCACAACTATTTCATTGTGAAGGGTTTTTATCGATGCTTAGTAATAATTACTAATAGGCCTTTCTAAGATGATATATTACATGGGTTTTGAAAAATCGCACGTTCATATCCGTGAAATTACTTCTCAACTATCCATGTGATTTATAATTTTAATACTTTTTTCATAATTCATAAACTAGTTTAAGTTGATAACATTATGAGCTCGTAGTATATATGATAACGTTATGAGGAAACCGGTACGTTTCAACATTTTTAAGAAATGGTAAAGTAACCCGAATCGGTGCAGCATTGTAAAATATAAAAAAAAGTGCGGTCGGACCCTCGTCAGTAACGAAGTTCTTTGCAATATTTTTTCGATAATTTATGTGTTTGAAAATGTAGATTTCATTTGATTATACTGCTGTATTTCAGTCACACTAAAAAGCGCCTTAACCTCCTTTTAAATTTTTTATTTCAATTAAGATTTTTTATAATAATAGCAATCCCCATTTTAAGGAATTTACTAATATTTAGTAATTTACCCCTCCAACTAAATAAAGCTTATGATGGAAATTGTGATAACAGCCCAAGATTCGAACATGGGATTTGCGTGCGGCTCGTAGGCCGTAGCGCTATTGGTCCTTATATGGTTTTGTATTACCTTTATATTAAATAATAAAATTAATTGTTTTGATTGAGTTTTTTATATTTAAGTATTTTACTAAATTAATAATAAATTACACAGTTCACGCTCGATCGTTCTCCTACCTCCAGATCCGCTCGTGCAGTACTTAATTCGATCGCCCAAAACATCGCATTTTGTAGCATTTGGTAGGCATGATGTATGAACGTTATTTCGTTATATGACGTGACCTTGGGCTACTGTGATTTTACTCTCGAATTTCACATGCAGCTTACAGTCCGTGCAATAAAAGCACTTTATCTTTCATCTTTCTGTCCTTATGAGTACGTTGAAGTGTTTAATGGTTGTTCTTAATATCACAAACTGAAATAACTAGACAAATACAGGTTAAAATAATTAGCTTTGTGCGATGCTCCGAAATATTCGTCATCACTCTTGGTTCAAATATCAAAAAGATATAATATGCGACATTGTTGCGTAATTATGAAATACCCTTGGATCAAAATAGCGTGTCACTGTAAGTTAGTTAGTTTTCAATATTTCGCTAGTGAGGTATGAAGTAAGTTCATATGGAATAAAAAAAAGCCAAGATGACCCAGAACAAAATTTTACTTTACCATCAAATGTAGGTGGGTTCAAATCCGGGTAAGCACCACTGAATTTCATGTGCTTAATTTGTGATTATAATTCATCTCGTGCTTGACGGTGAAGGAAAACATCGTGAGGAAACCTGCATGTGTTAAATTTCTATGAAATTCTGTCACATGTCTTATTCCACCAACTCGCATTGGAGCAGCGTGGTGGAATAAGCTCCAAAACCTTCTCCTCAAAAGAGGAGAAGAGGCCTTAGTTCAGCAGTGGCACATTCACAGGCTGTTACTGATCACTGAGTACTGTAGAGAAATTGTCGGCTACGGCTTACGGGACAAGGTAAATAACTGCCTATCCTTATGCACTACACAACTGTCAATGTGCTTTTGCCAGAGTGTGGCTTTAGTCCGTAAAAGTATAACTAAGATTTTCTAAGAAGCCTTCGTTCACTACGTAATTCTTTAAAATTTGAATATAATGTTTAAAATAAAAATAAGTATAATATTTGGTGGTAGGTGGTTTACTCGGTGGTAGAGCTTTGTGCAAGCTCGTCTGGGTAGGTACCACCCGCTCATCAGATATTCTGCCGCAAAACAGCAGTACTTTGTATTGTTGTGTTCCGGTTTGAAGGGTGAGTGAGCCAGTGTAATTACAGGCACAAGGGACATAACATCTTGGTTCCCAGGGTTGGTTGCGCATTGGCAATGTAAGTGATGGTTAACATTTCTTACAATGCCATTGTCTATGGGCGTTGGTGACCACTTACCATCAGAGGCCCAAATGCTCGTCCGCCAACCAATATAATAAAAAAAAAAAGAAAAGAAAATATTATGAGGGTTTGGCATCTCTTCCGATGAACCTGTTCAAAATAAAATTATACTTTATTCAAATTGATTATTTAAAATACTCGTATATTAATGTGAGGCATTCAAAATGTTGAAGATACGATTTATAGATAGATAGATATAATTTTTTCTAAATTAGTTATTAATTTTTCACCAAATTAATTATACAGGTAGGTTAATAAAGCCTTTTCACATGTTGATATGTATGTATGTTATGTTTAAAGGCCTTTTAAATCTTAAGTGTAACGAAACCAGGACAATAATATATCGTATCATGTTTTGCCTTACTTTGGCAAACACCAACTTAAAAAGCAACTAATTGCCCATGTGGCCTAGTAGTTAAACTTACACGTGAATTTTTATCGAAGATTGCAGCTTCAAACCTGAGCTTTCAATTGTCTGAATTACTACTGGTGGTAAGGCTTTGTGCAAGCTCGACTGGGTAGGTACCACCCATTCATCATATATTCTGCCGCAAAACAGCAGTACTTATATTTTTTTATTTTATTTTATTTTTTTATTTTATTTTCGGGAAACAAACAGTTCAGCTACACATATACAATAAAAAACAAGAAAATAACACATAAACCAATCAAGTTTCCACTAATATACAATACAAATAAGAAGCAGAGAGCAAATTAATACAACAAAGACAAACATGATTATAAATAGAAAATTAAAAAATTATACAAGGCTGTTAAAAATAAAAATAAATAAATTAATACAAAACAAAAATAATAGTAATATTAAAAAAAAAACTAATTAAAAACAAAAAAGACAGATTGATATTCACTGATTCAGTACTTCAATAATATTATTTTTAAAATTTAATAGGGAACATGAAAATATATATATCAATATCTCTAAATTTTTCATTATACATTTTACACGATCGAAGAATGATATTATTTTTGGCATATTTAGATTTTTTACAGGGCAAATCAAAAAGAGCATGCTTACGCTTACAAAATTTAGGAACATTAAATTTTAAACAGCCTAATAAATAAGGGTTATCAATGACGTTGTTTACCAGCTTAAAAAGAATCATTTGATCACTGAGCATACGGCGAGCTTCTAATGGTTTAATTGTAGGCGGACTTTGACTAGAATTATTAAACTTATATATTACATGTTTCATAAATTTATTTTGTACCTTTTCGAGAGAATTTATGTGTACTTTATATTGAGGGTTCCAAATGGACGAACCAAATTCCAATAAGGAGCGTACTAAGCTATTGTACAAAAAAGTGAGAGTATAATAATTTTTGAATTCATTGCCAACTCTCAATATAAAGCCAAGCATTCGATAGGCCTTAGCAACAATATGGTCTATGTGAAGCTTAAATGTTAATTTATCCAGGTAAATACCAAGGTCTCTCACCTCAGTAACGCGGTTAACAATTTCATCTTTTAGTTTATAATCATAATTAATCGGTATCTGTTTACGTGAGAAAGAGATAATGCTACATTTTTTTACATTAAGGGAGAGAAGATTCTCACTACAATATTTGCTTAAGCGATTGAGGTATTCTTGTAACAACAAACAATCCGATCGTCCGGAGACTCTCCTAAAGATTTTCATGTCGTCTGCGAATTACTACTGACGAATGCTCAAAGATTTTACGAATATCATTGATAAAAATATTAAATAGCAAGAGACCGAGGTGAGAGCCCTGTGGAACACCTGATGAAACAGGTACAAATGATGAACAAAAGCCCTTTAATGTCACTGCCTGGCTTCTATTGTGCAGATAAGAGGAAAACCACCGAAGTAGGTGGCCATGTATACCAACTTGCTCCAATTTATTCAGTAGAATGTTATGAGATATTTTGTCGAAAGCCTTAGAGAAGTCGGTATACACGACGTCCACCTGATCACCAGCATCCATGGCTTTTGCCACACGATGAACCAGTTCACACACATTTGTTTCGACAGATCTTTTACTAATGAACCCGTGTTGTTCATCAATCAGAATACCTCTTATAATAGGAAAGATGTTATCATAGATATTTTTTCAAACATTTTAGCTATTGTACACAATTTGGATATTGGCCTATAGTTTTGAACATTATGTTTGTCACCTGACTTGAAGATAGGCACAACGAAAGAGCGCTTCCAAACAATAGGCATAGCACCAGATCTCAACGATTTGTTAAAACGAAGAGAAATAGGATAGCCTACGGAATGGTAACATTTCTTTAAAAATATTGGTGGTATCTCGTCGGGATCGTAACCTTTGTTAATATCCAATGATTTAATGTATTTTTTAACTGTCGATATTGACAAATCCATATGGCCGACATTTAAACTACTGTTGCTGTAATTCTGATTTTTAAACGTTTGTTAAGTGGATTGAGTTTCGTAAATTGATTTGAAATACTCGTTGAAAATTGAACAGATCTCTTTTCCGTCGCTAGCAGTACGATCAAACAAAAAAACACTGTCAGGCAAGCCGGGGGACGATTTCTTACATTTCATAAAAGACCAAAAATATTTAATATTTTTGCGTATTTTGACTTCTGCATTATAGATATATCGATCTTAACACTGAACTTGAGCTAATTTTTGTCGTTCCCGTAAGAGAACAAAAGAGTGGTAGTCAGAAATCCTATTGTAGATCTTCCATTTTCGGTGATATTTTAATTTTTCTGCAATAGTTTTAATTAAAGAACGAGAATAATAACACGGATAATTATTTGAAAATGTAACAGTCTTAATCGGAACCAAGTCAGAAATTATTGAATTAATCGTTTGATAGAAGGTATCAACTGCACTTAGATGTAGACATCATGATGTATATTTGGAAAGCAGGATGGTGAGCGTCTTCATCTACCAGAGGAGGACGACCTCTATCAACTACACAATCACCACTACTGATTACAAGGTCTAAAAGACGACCATTCTTATTTGCAATTGAATTATATCGCTTAAAACTACAGAATTCTAAAAAATTATAGAGGCAATTAATTATATTATTCCCACAACTATAGTTATTAATAACCATATGTCTATTTTCATTTGACCATGACGCCTCAGAAATGTTAAAATCACCCACCAATAGGAAACTATCGTCAGTGCGGCAGAGACAATCTTGTACCATTTCGTAGAATTCACATAATACATCCGACTGGTAAGTGCAATGTGGAAAATAGCAACAATATATATGCAAAAGTTTTGTAGGGGGACCGGGTTTAGTTATTAAAGAGACTTTTATAATTTCAGAGGCATTATTCGTTAATGAAATAGTTGAGGAGGAATAGACAGAAAGATTAGAGTTAACGGCAATTAAAACTCCCCCACCCATTTTATCACCTCGTCAATCGTAACACCTATCACTTCTATACACAGAGTAACGCGAATCAAATATCTCAGTATCGAATATACCCTCATGTAACCAAGTCTCAGCTAAACAAACTATATCGTTACCTTGTTGCGTTAAATTTCTAAAAAATACATTTGTTTTAGTTCTCAGTCCACGTACATTTTGGTAAAATATGTTAAGCGCGATACTCATAATTGAAAACAAACACAATAGTTAAACACACAAATTCATCTCAAATAATAAAGTCACAGAACTACTGAAGCCACAGAAAGTACAAAATATACTTTTACAATAACTGATAAAATACTCCCAACAATAAAAATATGCTTTTTTAAACAGTATATAATAATAAATATTATAATTATAAAAATTAATAAATACGGAACATTCATTAATAATGTGCAATCTGTCATGGAAACTGTAAAGTAATTAAAAATAAAAGTTGTAGCCATTAAAGCCATTAAGCCATTTTTTTTTAAATCGGCCAGCGATGTTATTTGCAAGACCGGGCTAGAGTTAGTGCGACGAACCATAATACAACATTTTTTGACCCAAACATATTCATAACGTTTATCTTTTGCAGTATTCTTTACTAAACGTAAAAGTGTTATATTGTTTATTCCGGTTAGAAGGATGAGTGAGCCAGTGTAATTGAAGGCACAAGGAACATAACATCTTAGTTCTTAAGGTTGTTGGCACATTGGCGATGTAAGGGATGGTCAACACCATGGTGACCATTTTTTTTTTTTTTTTTTATTGTATAGTTAGGCGGACGAGCATATGGGTCACTTGATGGAAAGTGGTTACCAACGCCCATAGACAATGGCATTGTAAGAAATGTTAACCATCGCTTACATCGCCAATGCACCACCATCCCTGGGAACCAAGATGTTATGTCCCTTGTGCCTGTAATTACACTGGCTCACTCACCCTTCAAACCGGAACACAACAATACAAAGTACTCCTGTTTTGCGGTAGAATATCTGATGAGTGGATGGTACCTACCCAGACGAGCTTGCACAAAGCTCTACCACCGAGTAAACCATTTACCTTATCTTATCTAAGCAGAGTAAAGCTACATTTATGTATTTTAATAATAAAAATAGAAATGTTATTTTAAGCTTTATATATGTACGAAAAATAATATTTTATACATTAATTGGACCAAAACATTGTTTTCCTTTATTTTTAGTTTGGTTTTGCAGTTATCATATTGACTATCAAATGGTCGGGTTACATTCAAAGCCTTTCGAAAGCTATCCTATCAGACAATTATTGGAATATCGCAGGTATCATGAACTACAAACCAATAATGTTTAATACCTGAATAAAGCAATACACGGCTTTGTATGTAGCTTGTAAATTCAGAAAATGTACATTTATTTTGTGAAACTAATTTGAATTGAGTATGGAAATGTTACGTTAGTTTATGATAAGTCTCTTTTTTGCCCATTCATTTGAGTCCTGTCTATTTATAAAGTGGATCGCTATTTACTCGACTGCCCAAAAAAGAAATAATGTTTTCGGGGTTCGGGTATGTAGATATGTATGTTTGTCAGTTTCTTTATTCCATCATAACTTTTAAATGCATGAACAGATTTAGATTTCTTTCATCATCCAAGAATGAAAAAAAGTTTCGACAGATAAATAAGAATTATTTTTCGATTTAAATTTATTTTAGGATAATCAAGAGTATTTCCACTTGATGATTAGAGACTACTTACGCTAATAAATATTAGCATTATTCGGAAGGACTTCTATGTAAGAAGTAAAGTTCTGTGGAAGTTATGATGACATAACTTGATTTGGTCGTAGAGCTTTGTGCAAGCTCGTCTGGGTAGGTTCTGGTAGGTATCCATCAGATATTCTACCGCAAAACAGCAGTACTTGCTATTGTTGTGTTCCGGTTTGAAGGGTGAGTGAGCCAGTGTAATTACAGGCACAAGGGACATAACATCTTAGTTCCCAAGGTTGGTGGCGCATTGGCGATATAAGCGATGGTTAACATTTCTTACAACGCCATTGTCTATGGGCATTGGTGACCACTTACCATCGGGTGGCCCATGTGCTCGTCTGCCTATCTATACAATAAAAAAAAAACATCCGATAACCTTACTATTATGAAATATAATATTCTCAGCAAGATATTTTTTTTTTATAATAATATTTAAGTAATTATGTAATGATTTAAAATTTTATTGTTTTAGTTAAATTAAATCTATTTATCTGAATGGAATAAGAAAGGATGATTGAAAGTGAGTACTATTACAGCTGTTTTTTAAATGTTAATCTAATTTAAAATTAATTTTCAGAATGAAAGGGACCACCGAGTTTGGAGACGTAATTAAGATGTTTTGGACGAATTTTCAAATTTCATTACGAAAGCTGCCTGAATCATGCCAGCGAATAAACCGTTTAAAAGGGTAACGTAGCTGAAACAAATTTGAGGGCTCGAGAAAAACTTACTAAGATGAATTTCTTAACGTATATGTGAAATTTAAATATTTTAATATTATTAAATGGGCATTTAAAACCGATATGGTTCAAATTGTAGTACACGTGGTTATTAACTGGGGATCGGGTCAAAGCCGAGCACCACTAGATTTTTAAAAACTTAATTTATTAAATTGTGTTTACAATCGCATCACATGTATATCCACTAAACCGCAGTATAGTAGCATGGTGAATGAAACTCAGAGCTCTCTCTTTACCAAGAGAAAAGGTTTCCCATATGTATGCTACTGTTACAACATTTACGAGCATTCAAATTTAAAATTTCGAGCTATTATTTAATTTCTTGACTTAATAAAACCCAATAACTTTTCATAAGACCGATCTGGAGTTTGAGCCCAGGACCAGTTTTAGTGAATATGTAATTTTCAATATTATATATATATATATATTTAGCAACAAATTATAAATCAATCATCATTTGTTTTTGATTATTTTTGAACTGACTTCAATAAAACTTTTTGGTGACACTATTTACGTTTTTATTATTCAGCTTGCAAACGTTCAAATATAAACATGATATCGTCTGTCGATATTTTATAACATTTTCCATACATTGTAAGTACGTCCTCGTAAAAGGGTGAGATAAAATATCATGATCTTGATTATTCGGCTTCTTGATATAAGCCAATAGAAAAGTTACGCTAAATATTCACATATTCGATCGTTGTGGCGTCGTTGTGAGTGGTGATAAAGATTTATAGCTCAATAATACTTTGATTATTTCTCAGATTCAGGGAACTCGAGTTTTATGTGCGTACAGGTCTTTACTTAGGTAATAATGTAGATATTACCATCTCAAGTGGTAATATTATCAATCAATACTTACCACATATTGAGCCAAGTTGACCTATTTTAATATTTTCTACGCAATGGTTATTTTCCGTCAAGAATGGACGCAGTGGTTGCAATCTGTCAGGAGTTCGTCACCAATACAATGATGTCAGTCTTAAATTGAAATAAGCGTATTATAAACACAAATTAGGCAAACTCAGTTCAGGTTTGAAGTAACGCTTTACGGTAAAGGCCTCGATAAAACGTAACTATATTAGGCATTTTTTACTAAAATGGCTTGTTATATTAATATTTTAGACTAAGAAGGAGTAAATTTGCAACTGAAATACAGATACATAGTAGATATTGTTCTAAAAATAAAACAATTCTCATTATTGAATAACAAGAAATAATAAAACATAATTATAATATCGATACCTATAAAATCGCTTGTCCTGAGTGACCATCAAAGCACAGGCAAAAAAGATTGAGTCTAGAAAGCTAAAATTTAGACCATAGGTTTATTTTATAAGATTTTTTTGTGGAAGGTGCGCCTTTAAACGCGTATGTCAAGTTTTCCATCTAAATTCAAAGTAATAACTATGTAAATATTTGAATTTCTTTATAAGGTCGACGACCTCATATATTTTATATTGATGAATATACAAGTGATATAAGTTTATTGTGTAAACGGGGATCGTTTTATTAAATAACATTCAATTGGTCGTTTATTGCAGCCTCACCGCACCGGTATGCGTGTCGTAAAAGTTTCATTGCGTTGTATTTGCACTTAAATTAACGTAATAGCCTGAATTTTTATTTTTATAGATGTATATCGGCAATATACTTAATTTATTGAAAAACGTTATAGTACACAAATTCTTAGAGCACGCCTAAAATTAATAAGCTAGCAAAATTTTATATATGACCCATTCCAAACTTTCTTCTTAAAATGGAGGAAAGGCCCTTGCCCAGGAATTCGATATTTACAGGCTGATTCTTCAGTTAGGTATATTAAAAAAATATATAAAATTAATAGAAAAATGGTCGCTAAGGTGGTTTTCGGGTTAAAGATCTTTTTTTCACATTACGAATTATATTCATTTACATGAGAACATAAAATAATCATTTACAATAATTGCCTAGCGGCGTAACAAAGTAACATTTATAAAGCACATTGGAAAAAAAAGAGGGTATCTGTGAATACTTTGCATTATTATCGATGGACTGGTCTTATCGCAAATACACGGATTAAATACAGCAGGAAGTGGTATGAATGAATGGGAATCTATGTATTTATTATTCATTTTTTTTGTTTATTTAATTTTTATGTTATAAAATTTAATAAATTATTTTATTTTACATTATTATACAGTTGTTTCATGTTATGTATTTGTGTTATTTTATATTAATTTTAACATATGTTTTTAAAAGCATCTTAAACTGACGCATGCTTTTTGCTTCCTTAATATTGCTTGGTAAATTATTATATCGTTTTGCTCCGTCACATTATATTTTTCTTTCCATAGTTATTTACTGCAATCTCCCACTGATAATTTTAGGTAGAAGAATCTTGATAAGAGAACGGGAAAGTATAGAGAGAGAGAGAAAGATAGAAATATAAACTATCGGATAAACTCATTTTAATAATTGATTTGTTAGTGATAAATAAACGCAACAACGGCCAGTACAATAGCCATATGAAAGAACCATTACAGTTCCGGAATAAACTCTAATGGTTTCTACGATAGTATGTACCTTGTGCCAGTAGTTACATACCATTCAAACCAAAACACAACAATACTAAGTGTTGTTGTGCCAACCCAGACGGGCTTGCACAAAACCCTACAACAAATTTTATTGAAAATGATCACCGAATAAATTCACGAGATAAAAGACGATAAAATTGTGAACATTACAAATAATGTAAATGCAATCTTATGGTTTATTATACAAAATTTTACGATATCGTCGGGTTCGACTAAGTCGGTTTTCAACAAAATATAACCCTACTTGATATTATAACATACTTTATTAAAAAAACGCTTGTAACATTATAAACTTGGATATGAATATACTTCGGTGTAACATACGATCTTTTATGTTTATTATATGTTAAATACCATTTGGTATATTTTAAAATATAGATAATATTACATTATTCCAACTGTAATAAAAGACTAATTATTTATTTAAAAGAGGATATAAACCGAAATTGCTATTTTTTTATTTGATTTTGTATGCGTAAATCCAGTTTAACTATATTATTATTATAAAACAACTAAATTATATCTTTAAGGCCTGTGTCAGATCAGTAATATAAAGAAATAAAATTTTCTGGAAAGAAAAAAATATCACTAAATGTCCTCTAATATTTACATTCGTTTGATTTATACTCGTACTCGGATTTGTACACCTACTAGACAGAATTTCGATCTTAAATCAAGTGATTTGATTGGAATAATTTTCTAATTTAGAATATAGAGATCAATTGGTTCATTGAATAAACATTCAGTTCATTCAATGAACCAGCAGATTTATTAAAGAAATATAGAGTATATTTATAGATGTCACAGTTAGGTCTATGAAATTGGCCGAAGCCACTTAAATGGAAATGGGCTCAGTAGACTTGAAATTCATCATTAGGTAACCGATTTAGCTTCCTTCGAACGACCGGATGCTTATCGTAGTGAAACTGACAACCTCGTCGCGTTACAAAAACGACATTTATTATACAAAAACAATTCTCAAAATACATTACTAGACAACTTTTATAATATCGCAAATAAAGGCGTAAGTTATGTTTTATCAGGTATAGATTATGATAATGATTTAATTTTTTTTTTTTATATTCTATACTTATATTACTGAAAAGACACATTATTAATACCCCTCAATATGACGATGCAAAATTTCTTTTATGAGCCTATTTCATTTTGAATATAGTAATTTGTAAAATGTTATAGATTTTTAATAATAATAATCTAGCACTGTATATTTTAAAGTACACTGTATATTTTAAAGTGTATACATTAAAATAATAGTATTATTCTTAAGTTAATATATGTAGTTTTGCGTTATTGTTATCAGCCTTGATGGCCCAGTGGTTGGAAAACGATAATCCTAACCGATTACTTCGTGTTCAAATCCGGCCAGCACCACTGAATTATAATGAGCTTAATTTGTGTTTATAATTCATCTCGTGCTCGGCGGTGAAGGAAAATATCATGCCGAAATATGCAGTTTGCGGATTAAAATGGAGTTAGCTTAGCTACCGTAATGTAAAAGATATTTCCAACAATATCAAATATATCCAAGACAGAATCGATTATTTTGATAAAAACAGTTTGAAAGATAAACACGAGAAGTGAAGATAAACTTCTAACACTCTAGCGTCGGTCATCGTTAGTCGATGTCGCATAACTTTCTGACATTTTCTAATTTGCTCTTACAGAAAACTCTGTGAAGTACACGTACTGTTTATTTCGTACTTTCTTCACACTCGAATATAAATTACATTTTTTGAACTTTCACTTTCTATTAGACTGACAGATAATGCTTACTTACAGTTACTGAATCCATTATATGGTAACGTTTTATATTCTCATATTTTCCCATCGTTTATATTTGCCTCAAATTGTTACACCTTTTACACATCTAAATAATAAATATTGTCGTACACATATATTAAAATTGTATTACTTTAGATGTATTTGAATCGCCTGCTCGTCTTATTAGTCACGTCAACACCATGTATATAATAAAGGAACAACAAGCATTGTTAGCACCAAACTGAGCAATTCAGTGAAAGCCGGACGATGTAAACACCACCTTACAATACGACTATAAAGCATAGTTGTCACTAGAAGTGGTATAATAAATGAAATATTGATACATTTTTAATACATGTACTAGTTATAAATAGTCGAATTTCCCAAAAAAAGAAACACAAGAAATAAGATAATTTTTTTTAATTAGTTTGGCAGGTAGGTAACATGGTTAATGTTGATCACCTGATGATATTAAGTGATCACCACCACCCAGAAACAATAGCAAATAGAGCCTAAATAGCAATATTTGGTATTGTTGACAAACGGTAGAATATGTGATGAGTGGGTGGTATCTGCTAAAGATTTACACAAAGCCAACTTACACAACCCTTTTTAAAATTTCAATCTGAATAAATAATACCGAAACAAATCTATACTCTGAAATAGTTCCAAAATAAAACATGCATAATACAAATAAAAGGAAAATATTAAAAAACATTTTATAGGTATGAGTAATTAAAAATTAATTATCGAGGTTTTTTGTTTCATAAAATTAATAGCCGGTCCGTAACCAGTACGACTAACAACAATAGTAAGTCTGTAACGTGATGGATATGAAAACTAACTCTGTATCTAGCGCACTGAATTGTTGAATTTTGATTTCAACTGGAGTAAGTTTATACAAATTTAGTTTGAACGGTCACGTCCTCTGGTTACAGTTGGCTAAGTTTTGTTCAAGATAAATAAAAGCGAGTTTGTAGTCGCAATTTAGTTTTCGCTTAAAACGTTTAAATGACATAGTACAGTTTTTAACTGGTTCAAAGGAGTTCTTGTCCACTTCAGAAACGTTACATATACCCCTTGAAATATAATTCGAACTTTCCTAAAGAATTAAAAAAATAACCTTACACTAGGTAACTTTGGTAAGATTTGGAACAAAATAAATGATGGTCATTTAAAATGTTTAGACAAATTTAAGGTAAGCTAAGGCTATTCCAGGCGTCGTATTATAGCGGTGTCTTTGTCGTTGTCTCGATAATTGATGACACGCAATAATTCATCGTTTGTGCCGGGTCTCACGATCTCTATACTCATGTACGAAGGTACTGACCGTTTATACATATTCCATACGTTATTAGTATCTGTTTTATATTTATCAGCTTTCTTATTTGGCACTTAATGTGGCGACAAATCAATAAAAAATGGAAAAGGTTATGTGTAATACCAATTAAAATCTAAACACAAACCGCCGAGTTGGTCCAATGGCTACAATACATGAACCTCAACCGAAAATTACGTGTTCAAACCTGGGCAAGCCAAACTGTTTCGAGAGCTAATTACTGTTTATAATTAATCTTGTGCTCGGTGGTGAAAGAATATATCTTTAGGAAACTTGCATGTGTTGGATGAAATTCTTCCACATGTGCATTCATCAACCTGCATTGGAGCAGCACGGTGGAGTAAGCTCCTAACCTCCGCAAAACTGTTACTTTACTTTTAAAGAGTATTGAGCGAAGTTATTTTTTCGACCGTACAATGTTATAAAGGGTCTAGCCGTACTTCCATAGCAAAACTGCCCCCAATAGGAACCTATATCGTAACCTATGTTCTATTGTAGAGGGTGCTAATAGTAGTTGATCCAGGAGATATTCGCTCTATATCTTAGTTATTTGAGGAGCTATTTAAAAAAAAGTGCCCGGAAATGACTTTTTTTCAAAATGATATATCTTTGTTGGTTTTAAAGCTAAGAAGATAAAACCAATTCCAGTGTTTATGGTATACTTTACAGTTTATTCCATACTAGTTTCCTATAATCTAAGCCTGAATAAAAGTATTAAAAAAATACAAATTAATATTTTATCAATTGATTCCTATTAGATCTAATTGAGTTACCACTTTGAAAAAAATATATAATAACTGTATATATCTTGTCTTACAGCGTGCAAAGTTTCATTAAAAGCCGAGAGGTGCAACATGTCGAAAAAAAATTTAAAGTAACTGGACCACCTTACGACTACTATGTTAACGCTTTTAAATTGTATTAAGTTTTTACTTTTTTAATATTGGGTATGAAAAGTTTGAAAGAAAATGAAAACAACCTATTTGGTTAAACAAAGTAGCGTCAACTTTTGCTGAAAGTAAATCTAAAAATATTGAGACTTCTTTTAGAGATAAAACACTGTAATGGGAGTGAACGCGCAAACGTGATAATTCATCCTCAAAAAACTTGTTTCTTATTAAATGTTGTGAACAACAACGGTCTCCATTCGGAATAAAAATCTTTCTTTGGACAAAAGCTTGATATCGAGCCTCTATTGGTATCGTTTTAATGTTGGATTTTGAGTTACATACAACACAGTATTTATGAGTTGAAATTACTCTCTTTAACGGCAGTGTTACAAAGTCTTCATCAGAACTGTGACGCACAAAAAAACAATACATCACAACAATATTCTTCCTCGTCTGTTGTTTCAAATTGTAAAATATCACGTTCCTCTGTTTCTATATCACTATAAGAAGGTCCTGCACGTGTATCGTAAGCAGCGGATGATTTAGCGTATGGAATCAATCGACATTTATAACACAGAACGTCTCCAACTTTAAGTCTTTTCATTTCAGGAACGTTGTATTTACGCACTTCATCTTCGGCTTGCAATGTTTTCCTTCGTTTCCCAGTGTTCCGCAATATAAAGCCACAATTATCACATTTCCCAGACATAATTTTAAATCACTGCTTTTTTCACTGATTATTATTATATATTGTTTAAAATAAACAATACGTCCCTGAACTAGGAATTTGCAAAACTGCATAAATATTAACAGCGAGAGCTAAGCGTACCACGATTATGCGTTAATTATATCATGTTAAAACATGCACGCGCGTGTACACTGAAAAGCTAGTCACAATAAAAGAAGAAAAAAAAAATTGTAGTAGGCTACTTCAAACTATTAACTGTTGATATACTTTATAAGCTGTCAAAACGCAACGTCCAGTTACTTTTATTTTTCGACATGTTGCACCTCTCGGCTTTTAATGAAACTTTGCACGCTGTAAGACAAGATATATACAGTTATTATATATTTTTTTCAAAGTGGTAACTCAATTAGATCTAATAGGAATCAATTGATAAAATATTAATTTGTATTTTTTTAATACTTTTATTCAGGCTTAGATTATAGGAAACTAGTATGGAATAAACTGTAAAGTATACCATAAACACTGGAATTGGTTTTATCTTCCTAGCTTTAAAACCAACAAAGATATATCATTTTGAAAAAAAGTCATTTCCGGGCACTTTTTTTTAAATAGCTCCTCAAATAACTAAGATATAGAGCGAATATCTCCTGGATCAACTACTATTAGCACCCTCTACAATAGAGCATAGGTTACGATATAGGTTCCTATTGGGGGCAGTTTTGCTATGGAAGTACGGCTAGACCCTTTAAATACATTTTACGGCCACCATGCTTAAATATTTGTCACGCGTGATATAATATAACATGTCTGCAACTATTGGTGCGTTGATTTTTATTTATTTACTTTTATAATTAAATATGATATATATATTGATAAAGATTTATGTTGTGTTATAAAATATATTGAACTATAGCAATCGTTCATATGTTTCTTTTATTTTAAACTAATAAAAATGCCTAAAATGATTTATCTACGATATATCGGTTTAAAGACATTAATTTCTCATAAAGAATACAAAAAAAAAAATATTCACTTAAAATGAGAAAATTACAATTTTATATGTTAATATAGTTTTAAAATAGTGTCTCGGATGCAGTAAATAAGAAGTTAAAAATTAAAAAAGATGAAGGTAGTTTTAGAAAAAATAATTATAAAAAACTAACAAAGCAAGCATAGCGGTGAGACCACATTAACTAATAGTTACTTTGTATATATTTAATAAGGCGATTCTTGAATATAGTTGAACTTTCACTGTTTGTAATTTCGTCGGGTAACTTATTGTAAATTTGCACTCCTTCGAACATTATATTCTTTTTTCCATAGTTAGTTCTAATTTTTGGCAACTCTCATTTATTTCGCCTCCTTGTGTATTGTGTATGTCTTTTCTTTTGAAAGTTTAATTGGGAGTGTATCTCTTGAGTAATTATTTTCCTAATAAGAACGCAAGTTTTGAGTGTGTATAACTGATTAATATTAAGAATTTTGCTCTCTTTGTAAATTTTTTCGGTTTGTGTCAAATAATCGTATTTGTATAGTGCTTTAATAATTTTGTTTTGGAGTGTTTGTAGTTTTTGTAAGTTTGTCTTTACAGCTGTTCCCCAGATTTCAACCAGGTATTCCAAATGTGATATATGGTATATGATATAATATGGACTTTTGTACATTAACTGAATAATAAAAAAATTAACAAATAATTATCAATATATATAAAATAACTTGTCCTGTCTGACTCATCAACGCAGAGCCTAAACCAGTGGGGTAAGAGACTTGAAATTTTGACAGTTGATGCATTTTATGATGAAAACGCGTACTAAGAAAGGATTCTTGGAAATTCCACCTCTAAGGAGGTGAAATAAGGGATGAACCGTTGTATGGAAATCCGTAATTTTCAAAGTTAGAAGCATGATATTTCGTATACAAGCTTCTGTACGCAAATCAGAGTTTTTCAACATTCACCACCTAAGAGGGTGAAATAGGGGTTGAAAATTTATATGGGGAATTCGTCATATTTGATGTAAGAAGCATGAAATTTTATATATAAGTTTTTGGTTAGATACAAATCAATATGTAATTCAAGGTTTTTGAAAATTTACCCCCTAAGAGGATGAAATAGGGGTTGAAAATTTAACTCAAGTAAGAAGGATGAAATTTATATACAAGCCTCTGGTTAGAAATAGATAAATACGTAATTCAGGGTTTTTTAAAAACGACCCCGCAAGAGGGTGAAACAGGGGTTGAAAGTTTGTGTGGCGGGTCCGTCATTTTTGATGTAAGAAGCATGAAATTTTATATCCTAGCTTCTGTTTAGAAATAAATACATACATATTTCAGGGATTTTTTTAAAACTACCTCGCAAGAACCTGAAATGGGTGTTGAAAGTTTCTATCGTGGGTCCATCATTTTTCATGTAAGAATCATAAAATTTTATATACTAGCTTCTGTTTAGAAATAGATAAATACGTATTTCAGGGATTTCGAAAATCTACCCCCCAAGAGGGTGCAATGGGGGTTGAAAGTTTGTATTGTGGGTCCGTCATTTTTTATGTAAGAAGCATGAAATTAAATTTTAAAGCTTCTGAGCAAAAACAAAGCCAAACGTATTTTGTCATTTTTAAAAATTCAATCCCAAACGAGAGAAATGCGTTGAAACATTCGTATGAAAAATTGTTCTGATCTGCCTCAAATGTATTGTTTTCACAGCTTAAATAGACAATAATTAACATATTTTATTATTTTAGATTATGTCGCGGGCAAAGCCGCGGGGGAACCGCTAGTACCTATATATAATTCATCATTACACGTGGCAGATTTTCATCCACCACATGCAGGTTTTCTTGCAATGTTTTCCTTTATCATTTCATTTCATTCAACGTATGTACCTACGTACGTAAATGTATGTAAAAATAACACACGAGTATAAAAATCCGATTCCAGGGATCCGAAATAAATAGCTTTATAAAAGTTGAAAAAATCTTTTTGGTTCCAATGTTTTTTTAGATTGTTTTTGTTTGTTCCGTGAACCTAAATAGCGTGTATCAGTAAAAAAGGAAACATTTTCTAAACAAAGTCCTGTACCTACTTTCTTCTTTAAAGAGGAAAGATTTGTTTGCTTGTGAACGATAAACTTCGAAACTACTGAACCGATTTTAATAATTCTTTCACTATTAGAAAGCTATTTTATCCAGGAGTAATTATAGTGACAAATTTAATTTCACGCACGCAAAACAGCGGGCAAAGCTAGTTGTGAATATAGAATAAACAAAAACATAGTATACCACCCGTCACCAAATGATGACGGATGGTATCTTATCTAAATAGATAAGCACTTTATACTGTACTATTTTTAAACAATTACAAATACATAAAAAATATATATATATATATATATATATATATATATATATATATATATTCGACAATCGATCTATGAATTGCAAAACAAGTTATTTTTATTTTTTTACGTGTGTATATAAATATCGTAATATTTATTTATTAACTGATTGTTAATTGTAAAATGGTAAAAGTAACATTTTTCCATACATAAAATATTTAAAATTATATTTACTGTTTTAAGGATTAATACTTTGTGACAATTTAATTCAACTGAAGTCGTCATTATTTTTTCCTCATAGTATAAAAATGTTTAAACAAAACAAACAACGCGCGATTCATAAATGAAAAATATGTATACTGTTATCTAGTGGCAAGTGCAATCACTACTAATTATATTTTTGAGTTATGAACAATGAAATAATATATACATACTAATTATACGATTTCATAAATTATTTTAAAACTTTTGACTACAAAAGAAGAAAATAATAGTTTGTTATTTTTTGTGAGTTCAAAAAACATATCGATGATTCGTACAATATTTAATTGGAGAAAATTCACTTTAAACACAGAATACATTTTATGCGAAACATTCGCGATATAAAATGTAGCATCGGGCGAATGTAAATTTAGTCTGTAAAACAAAATCCGACCAGAATAAAATCCTTTGAATATAATTCTTCGTGGATTAAAATTGGATTGGATATTGATTTTACAATATATTTTTTGAAATGTTCCTTTCGCTTTCTCTAAAGTATTTTTCGAATGCAAATCCCTGAATTATTATATATTTTTGTGATTTATCTCTGAACTTATTCTTTTCCTTCTATAACAGAGTTGAAACAGCAGGCCCGATAGCAAGTGGTCATAATCATTCATAGATATTTGATACTCAAACAAGTATAAACCATTACATGAACAAGCCGCGATCTAGCTCTAAGATGTTACGTCCATGTAATGTACATTTAGTACATTGGCTCACCTTAATTCTGAACATAATCACACAAATTATTGCGGTTTGGCGGTAGAATAATTGATCAATGGATATTTTTAAATTAATTAAGCTAATGGGGACTTTTTTATACAACTGATTTGTTATATCATTGTTCTTCGATTTTAATTTTTTTTTTAAATACTCAACTTTATATATAATAAATTTAATCAATCTATATTAGTACATAGTGATGAAAATAGCGTACTTTAAAAATAAAAATAAAAACCGACCTCTTGATATCACGCCCGGGCGAACACATACAATGTTGCCATAAATAAATCTAAAACAGTTCGCGCGTCGTCCTTTAAAAAAAAAAAAAATTTACTGGCTTATTTAGATTGTCCGCCTTTTGACATTATTATATAGTTAGAACATTACTTTTTAAAAAAAGACGCTGGCTCATATTAAACCGCTATTTTGTTAGTGGACAAAAAGGTTAATTCATTATTGGCGCGGATTGTGATTAGTTGAATTTGAAACACGTGTTCCCATCATCTTATGACCTGGGTTCCTTCAAACGAGGCATGAAGAGGCATCTTGCGGGCCGGCAAGGCGGGGGCGGCTAGTGTAAATCATTCTTCCTGACTGCACTAGCCGACGTCGCGTTTGGACTCTATACCACTTACCATCAGATGGAGTAGTCATTTGCACACGCGGGAATTAAAAAAAAAAAAAATTCAAATATGTTTTTTGGATCTTTAAGAATAATTGAGGGAGTAATTTACATAAGTTTATATGATTTTATGTTCTATTTTTAAAAAGACCAATTCGAGTATTTTTTTTTAAATTAGTTTTGACTTGATCTTTTTCTTAATTAATACAGTAATTAAAAAACGAAACGGCCATTTGCTTTGTACGTAAATATGTTTTGTGTTTGTTTTAGTTACGATGTTTGTTCATATAACGCGGAGCCGTGTTTAGTTAATTATATACTACGGGACTGTTGAAACAAAACAATTAAGCAAAGTCTTCAACACAATTAATTGAATTTTATGAACACTTTATCAAGTGTTAATTACGCTATTATCGGTACAAATTATTTTGGAATTCATATTATCAAAGTTTCTTAACATAAAACGCGAAGTGAAAGAAAAAATGTCAAAGAAATCATTTTTTGTTGGCTTTGTATTGAATAATATATACATAATAACAAATGTCACGCTTACAGAAATATAACTAACATAACAAAATATAAGCTGTGTCTTTGTTGATTTATTATGTAAAAATCTTTACATCTAAAAATCGACCTTCGATAACTTCTAAATAGGACTCATTATTAAAACAGATAAATGTTTTAATCAAACTTAGTAATTTCACGCTAAACGCTCTTTTTGTCGACCCTGATTACATTACCTGCCTATATTTTTCTTGTATATTTTTTTTAATAATTTTTGTACGCTAACGGTTTATTTAAACACTGATTTCGCTCTTTCTATCATTATTGTTTTGACATTCGAAAGAAGAAGACAGAATTGTTTAATCACCCGCTACACTACATTTATAAGGGCGAAAATCATGATAGTATTGTCTGTTGTATTAAATCTTATTAGAATTATAACGACGAACAATCTTGCCATTACGGTTAGCTTAAAGTCTTTGATAAATTATTTACAAATATTCCCATGGACAGTTCTATTGGGAAGTTTGTTGCCTTTGCTTTTAGACTACTAAATCAGACTAGTTGAAGCAATTGTTTGCACTCGGTAAGTTGTAATTGTTTATTTATGTAACTTAATGTATCACATGCTCGCATTGCCTCGTGTGTCAACGTTTTCGTTTGTGACTTTTTAATTTTAAACTCGTATACTAATGTATTTTAGTACGAGAACTGTATCGACAAAAAAGATTTCATACTAAAAATACGTCGATTCGTTAAACTTTTGTCGTGCCAAATTAATGAATTTTAATAGCTTAGTTTCAATCAAAAATATGAAACTATCTTTTATAACAGTAGTATAGTAAGGATTGTTTCAAAGGTATAAAAGCAATGGGCAGTAAACATATTTCCGCAGCACTTAGCATCGCGGTTGCCTTGGGACTCTTGACATGAATTAAAAATGCATGTTGCATTAGGGCTCCAATGGCTTACCGTCCGCAGCGCAGATGCGAGCCAGCTCATTCACTCTCTCTAGTGGTTTATTTAAAACTTTTCAAATTGACGCAGTGTGAACATTGTTACAGTAAAATCATTTTAATAAGAACATGGTTTTTTTAAATCTTGTATAAGTTATAGTTATGTTGTCTTATGATATGTTATTTTGTTAGAAAACAAATAAATGGAACTTAATTTTTTTTAATGATTAAATAATTTAAACAAACTTTAAGATATTTTGACTTTGAAATAACAACATGCTTATATTACTTTTCCTTATTTACTAATAAATACTATATAAATGAAAACGTACGTTATTGCTACGTCATTCTATTATGATGAATGAAATCGTTATCATAGAATACTCGTTTATACTTACAGTGTGATGTAATATTTACTCTAAAATAAACAATAAACAACTAAAGAGCATATTAGATGAACTATTTTTATTAACTTTCAATAAACTTGTCTTAGGTTTGTAGTCGTTAGTGGTTGGTTCACTACGAAGCGTCTCACGGGAACTTTCTGGCATTTTGAAAAGTTTCGCTGACGTTCGTTGAGTAGAAAGAAAGTTTAACATAAAGACAGGAGTCGGAAAACTATGAAACTTCATTTGTACATTAAAAGACGCATCACTATGTTAAACTACTATAGTATTTCGTAAGCTATATTCGTATTCTTTATTCAAGTGCACAGAAACATTTTACTCACTCAACCTGGAAAAGTATGATCGAGATATTAAAAAAAGAAGTATTTATTTCATACACATAACTAATTACATTCAGTAAAAAGGATATATTTTTATACAAAAATCAAGCGAGACTGTAATATTTCACAATGCGTGCACAAATTGCGTAAGTAGACAGTAATAGAAGTGTTAGTTAGGTACTATTAAAAATATTAATAATAAAAACTGGGTAATTAATTCAGAAATCAATATATTCTTAAGTATTGAGTAAAAAAAACACTTCAATGCAGTGTATACTGTAATATAGTTTATCGATATTATGAAATGTATCGATTTTACAAACTTAATTTAGTTTTATTTATTATCAGACTGTTCTTATGGTCGATGAGACATATATAATAAGTAAATTTTGCTTGTTTGATTTCCAAATTAATGCAGAAACTATTAGGTCCTTACACAATATGAAATTGGCTATTTTGTACGGGAGGAATATTAAGTCAATTTTTTTTTTGTAAAATTTATTTAATTAATCAAAGTATGCACCTTTGTTATCTATGCACTTTTGCCATCTAATAGGTAGCTCATTGATCTCTTTATTAAAAAAACCATGGGGCGAGAATCAATAAACTCTTTGAAGGCGGTTTGGACTGCCGCATCGGAGTTGAATTTTTTTCCGTGTAAGAAGTTGTCCAAATTCCGGAAAAAATGGTAATCTGTTGGAGCAAGGTCCGGAGAGTAAGGTGAATGTCGCAGATATTCCAATTGTAGCTCATCTAACTTAGTGGTTGTTTGTTGTGCAGTGTGTAGTCTTGCGTTGTCGTAAAGCAGCAGTGGTCTAGAGCTATTGATCAATCTCGGTTGTTTAGCAGCTATTTCTTCCTTCATGGTTTGCAGTTACTGATAATATATATCTGCCGTAATCGTTTGGCCAGATTTTAAAAAGCTGTAGTGAACGACACCGGCTCTAGTCCATCAAACACTCACAAGAAACTTTTTCTGAGTCAGTTTTCGTTTACGGCAGGATTTGGCTGGGTCTCCAGGGTTCAGCTATTGCGACGAGCGCTTGCGATTATCGTACAGTATCCACTTTTCATCACAAGTAATGATTCGATTTAAAATGCCTTCATTACTGTGTCGGTTGAGCAAAGTAACACAGCAGTCGACGCGTGTTTGCAAGTTCGATTCACTCAATTCATGAGGTACCCATCGTTCAAGCTGTTTCACTTTCCCAATTTGCTTCAAGTGGATTAATACAGTTTTATCACTTACCCCCAAGCTTGCAACTATCTCTGAAGTGCCTTTTGATGGATCCGCTTCCACAATAGCCTTTAATTCTTCATTTTCCACGTTGGTTCTGAAGGTCGAAATTTCCAGAACGAAAACGTTGAAACCAAAAACGTACCGTGCTCTTTTTTGCGACACCAGCTCCGTACACATCATTAATCCTTCGAGCTGTTTCTGCAGCACTGGTGCCACGGTAGAACTCGTACTCGTAAATATACCAATATTTCACGTTTTCCAATGTGCGATAATAAGCGACGCCAAAGAAAAAAATAATGAGGAAAATACAAATAAATGACTGTTTTCAAAGCTCAAATATACCAGCTAAATGAGTTTATAAATTTGAATTTGGAATTCTTAACCAAAGAGGAGATATTTTAGATCAAAGTGGTCAGTACGACAAAACGCTAATATCATTTGTAAGGACCTAATATTAATTTCGAGTTGTACTTAGTCCATATATCAGTAGAACTTATAGTTTACTGTACACTTTGTCAGATATAAAAACCTTTTATCACAAAGTAATCGTAGAGAAACGTTTTATCTGAAAACTTTACTAGCGAAGGCTTTTCCGAAGATATTAAAATATATTTATTAGAATTATATATTAAGCAAAGAGCCTGTTGTAAATATCTGAGCAACGGATTGATCGCCTTGTAATAATTTTATACAAAAATAGCAAAACCATGGATAAAATAATTGGCGAACAAGTCATGACAAATAATGATGCATTTCCCTGTTTTACCGTAATATCGAATTACTGCCCTAAAAATAGCAATGGGCTACCTGATCGTAAGTGATCACTACCGCCCATGTACATTGGCTCCATCCTTTATAACGTAAATGGGCCACCCTCATGTACGTTGGGCCTGTCGTTACACTAGATCACTCACCCATCAAACCAGAACACTGCAATACTAAGTATTGCTGTACTCATTACATATCCTAAAAGGGGTACGCTCAAAGCTTGCCCTACCATTTAATTTAATAAATTGCCGGTTTAAACAAGTGCAAACAGTTATGCCGAGATGACCCAGTCGTAAGAACCCGTAAATCGTAACCGATGATCGTGTGTTCAAACCCTTATGTGCTTAATTTGTGATTATAAGTCATCTCGTGCTTGGCGAAGGAAAACATCGTGAGGAAACCTGCATGTGTCAAATTTCACTGAAATTCTGACACATGTGTATTCCACCAACTCGCATTGGAGCAGCGTGGTGGGATAAGCTCTAAACCGTCTCCTCAAAAAGAGGAGAAAGTCTAGCAGTGGGATATTCACAGGCTGTTACTGTAAACAGTTTTGTGTTTAAAAAAGTTAAAAATTAAGCACAATTTAGGTAAAATTAAGTAATTAAAAATTTAACTCAAGGCACCGGCGCACATGTGTATGGGCAAAAATAAATTTAAAACCTACTAATAAATAAAAATTAATTATTACGTAATGCATATTTATACCCGTGCCAAATACAGGTGAGTAGCTAGAATCATAATTTACTAAAGATTTCATTAAAGATCCGTCTCAACGTCGCACCGGTTCAATTAAGAATATAACACACCTGAGCGACGGATCGATAAGTCCCTTAAGGAATTTTAGCGAAATTACTTATATAAAATATACACAAATATTTTAATCCTACATAGTTGTCTCATACCAGGCTCTCTGTCCCTATTCTTACCCAGTGGAAATATAACAAAACACATCCTACGCAATTTTCTTCGTCTTATTTATGTCTCATCGAAATAAAATTGGTGTTTTGACTTTAATAAACATATCGAAAGTAAATTGTATTTTATTGTTATAGTTCTGCCAGGAACTAATCATTTTAAATGATATCGTGTTTTTTATATAATTAATTAAAAATAAACCAAATATACTAATTATAACTCAAAATAGCTCACCTAGTTTCGTTTATCCCTAAACGCGACAATATTATTTATTGAACTATTTTATTAAATTTAATTGCAAATTTTAAAGCAAATCATAGACCATACATCTTGTCTAAAAATTTTGCAGAAAACCAATAATGCTCCCCTTTTAATATCATGATGATATAAAGAACTACCATAAAGTATTTTGCAAGGCAAATTTGAGTCATTCTGCAAATATTTAATGAACAAAATAGATGAACGTATTCATACTATTAGTATTACGTAGAAGCTTTTCGTTCTAAGTAATAGCTAGACATAAAGATTTAAGATAGTCGAGATTTTCCTTTATATACACAACCTTTAACGATTACAGAGATTTCAATTGACCTTTCATAAAAAATCCAACATTTTTATGTTGGATTATTTTAACAAAATATAAGACATATCTTAGTTTATATACTGACCTCATAAATAAGCATATTTATCGTTCATAACTAAGTTACTTACAGAAACTATTTCATCATTAAAGCGATAAATCTGATACATAAAAAATAGCGACAGTTTTGCAAAGAAGACTCAAAAAGGATGGTGATTTAGGCACCTGGCAAAAGCTCGTGGGTCAACAAAGATAATACCTCCGCAATAAATTGAAGGCAGTGTGGTTAATTACAGCAGAATATACCTGGCGTCAGTAGATAGAGCAAATCAGCGAGTCTGAGATAAGCCGGCTCTGCATAATGGAGACTTTAAAAGAAATTGCGTTCATTAACCGTTTATGTATCGGGGCTCTGAATTTGGTTTTTAGTAGCTCTTAAGCGTTAACAAAGCTTTATCATTATTTTGGGTCTAGGTTCTAGATAACTAACATTGATATGTCGGGCTATTTGTGTAGTTAAAGTGTTCATACTTACAATAATAATTATCAGTATTCGCGATGGCCTTATTTATTCAATAAGTGGATACATTTTTGATGGCATTGGTAGGCAGACGGGGAAATGGGCCACCTGGTGTTATGTGGTCAGCACTCCCGATAGACAACAACAAAGAAAACATGTAAGAAAAATTTGCCATTCGTTACATCAACCATAAGCTAATACGCCACCAACCTAAAAAATATGAAGTGCTGCACCACAACCAATTTTGTTTTCGACCTTGTCTTTTGGGAGTGAAACACTGTTTTAACTAAACCTGTTTGTTCGAATATCAAAATCTACTGAACCTACTGGCTTTAGATGAAAATGTTGGATTTAAGAACTTACGAAAAACTATTATGTATTTTAATTTTGAAGATTTCATAATAGAACACCATTAGAATACTACCCGCAGGTGAAGGCACGGCTATAAGCTATAGAGTTTTAAAAATATTTGAGTATCGTATAAAGTGTGAATTGAAAAGCATAATAGATGTCAAGCGTGAGCGATGGTGCAATGATCGAACATCACTGAAAGCAAGCGATGCATCATAGTCAATATGAAGCCGGTGCGATAAAGTTATTAAATAAATGTATGAATACATAATATATAATATAGTGTTAGAGAAATTTCCGATACAAGAGCATGTATTTGTATTAAGCCGTTTTATTTGTGCTCTAAAATAACTTTATAAAAAATGTATTTTTTATATTCCAAATGAGTATACTTTATGAAAACTGAGACCCGAACCAATTGATTTTGTCTGCCTCGTTCGTCTAGTGACGGATATTCTTCAAAATTTTACGAGTTACAACTCGCACTGGACTGACAAGTTGGAATAAGCTCCCAAACCTTTTCCTTAAGAAGAGACTACTATACCTATTTCTCTATCAGCAATGTAAATAACGATGACAAATGGTGGCTGCCTGATTAGCCTTAGTAAGACTATATTGGTTGTGTTAATCTTAAAAAGTAAAATACGTAATAAAATTAGGCAAGATTTATATAGTTTCGTTTGGTTATTTTTAAATTCAATCAACTGAACAAAACCCGAATTTGTCCTTTAGTTAAAATGCAGTTACAATGACTGTCGATCGAGTTAGACCGCCGACGAGCGACCAATTTAAATTTATTTCGTGCCTTTGCTACATCGTTAAAGTCAAGGGCGTGCTTAGTGCCAGAACCCATTAACTTAATATATGGGCACAACCAATTGCCTTTTTGTTACGTTCTCAACTTGAACTCATGCTCTCATTATTAATTGTTTAATGGCTCGTATTACAAGAATCGTTAATAATGAATGATATAACATGTTGTAAGAGGTAAGAGAAAGTTTTTTTCTATCATTCAAGTTCAAATAACTAACATTGAATACAAGTATAAGTTCATACATGATGTTTGCCATAGGTTGATTGCCTATCCGTTTTGCAACATATGTAAATTTTCAACAAGCCTTTTCGATTCGATGGATGCGTCCAATTCGCCTGTGGAATGGAACTGAAATTGGAAAAATTGCTCCGTACCAAGATTATACAATACCTTCGATAATATGTCCGCCGTGGAACATTACACGAACTTTTTATCTTCAGATGATATTGGTTAAATTTTGTTTAAAAAAATGTTGTATGGAATATATTAACGATACATGTTATATATCTATGTGTAACGCTTTTTAAGAAGATGCCACCATTCTTAAGATATTTTATAGCCATACAGCAATACTTTTTGTTAATGTGTTCAGGTTTAAATGTTGAGTGAATCAGTAAAATTACAGTCATAAGGGACGGACAGTTGATTAACGGTGTAATGATTAATATTTTGTAGTGATGATTACCTATCGGCGGTTTTGCTTACATTAAAGTAGCTTATTTTCCAGTATATTTACTTACTAATATTACATATTAGTGGTAAAAATTTGTTGAAGGATAAAATCCGACTATTTTTTTAAATATTTTAGAATGATATAAGTTATAATTAAATCGGTATATAAAAATGCTAAAAAAACATATTCATTAAGCACAATAGAAATATATATATATAATGTTTTATTGTTGTATGTCAAATAAAACAATAAAACAATTTTATATTGCTACATTCTAGCGGAACACTTTGACCGCCAGTTACAATGTAATTTTTTCAAAGTAAAAGATTAATCAACATTAACTTATAATAAATCAAATCAAATATGTATTAAATTTAGAAAGTGTGTGTAAAGTATTGTAAAAATAAGAGTAAATGTGCTTAAGATCACTTCATAGTATTCGTAAGGAGTTACTTTGTGATGGGATATTGTACTAACATCGGTAGGTACCAGCCACTCGTCATATATTATACCGACAAACACCAATACCAGTGTCAACTTGAAGCTTGATTGAGTTTGATAGTTTAACTAAAGACACAAGTGACATAACATTGCCGTTATGTCCCTTATGCCGTTATGTACAGTAACAGCCTGAAAATGTCCCACTGCTGGTCTAAGGCCTCTTCTCCTCTTTTGAGGAGAACGTTTGGAAATTATTCTACAACGCTGCTCCAATGTGGGTTACTGGATACAAATGTGGCAGGTTTCCTTAGGATGTTTTCTTTCGCTGCCAGCCACGAAATTAATTATAAAAACAAAATAAGCATATGAAAACTCAAATAAGCCTGTGTTTAAGCTCACAAACTCCATGATTCGCGAGTTCTAAACAGTAGGCCATTTCGGCACGTGTTCATTATATTATAATTCATTTAAAAAAAAACATTTGGTAAAAAGGGTTTTATTAACCTTGAATATCGAACGTATCTGACGTCATATTCAAAACAAAGTAAGTGTATACCAATAATAAAAAGAAGATTATCTATATATATAAAAATTTCGTGTCATATTTTATGTTATTTTTATTATGTTTTCAATGCAAATGTAAAAAAGTTAAAATTGAAAAATTTCATTTAATACTTTAGGAAAATAGTAATTTATTCAAAATTAAATATAAAATAGCGAATTATAAGTTAAAAAAAGAGTTCAAATCATATTTACATTTGAATAAAATTGAGGTTATCTCATTGGCCGCACACAGTCCTTATTGTCAAATCTAAAAATTTGCACACTTACACATACATACACATACAGCCGCTAGAATAGAAAGAATCAGTAAGAAAGAAAGAGGGGAAAGGTCGCTTGGGGAACAACGCTTTTTTGTTACATGACAATTTCTGCCAGGTTCTCTACTTGCAGTAGTAAAAGAACTTTGTTCCAATAAATGAAAAAATATGTAGAGCATGTTTACTTTATCTTTACTTTATGCATTATTATTATATGCCCTGTACCGAACACACATACACTGTACTGTATGGGCGAATGTTTATATCTTATTGATTAAAAAATGCACGGGATGAAATCCTTATTTTTCCCGTACGATATTTTCTAAGCGAGAGAAATAAAGCGGTGGGACAGTTACAGAATAACTTATAATTTTACGCATAGCACTCAATCTTATGTTATAAATTGATTATAATTATTTATACAAAAACATTTGGTTCAAACAAAATGGGGTATTTATTGTTTGTCGCGATAACATCTGATTTTTTAGTCAAGATTAGAGTTCATATTTTTTACTTTATCGGGTACAGATATAACACATAAGTAGCTAAAATATTGTAAAATAATCACTATCATAGGGAGGAAGAACTAGCGATTGCTAATTATGAATTACTAGGAGATTGAAAAACTTTGTGACTCGCGTGACGATCGGAATAAGAAACAGTTGATTTTATAACTGTTTGTCGCCCTTAGCATTACTTACGTGGTATTCATAATAAATGTTCTAATAATGTTAGTAAATAAACAACCGCGCTTTAAAATTATTTTTGAGATGCTAAATACGAGCAAAACTTTAAAACGTCACATGCTAATGGGTGGTCCGAGAATCATATGGTTGTTATTAATTACAACGCAGTGTCATATTTGTTGGGTTTCGAATAAAGGGCGACACGCATATGCGACTCAAAGATGAGTTTTATTAAATGCTATTATTAAATTATGATTAATGGTTCTTATGCACAGGTAATAAAATTCAGAGTTCTATTTGAATTCATGAGATATTACTCTTCGGTTTCAAATGTCTGGTATTGCGGATTTAGGTTGATTTAGTGACCAATCTTGTCAGATATTTTGAGAATTACTTTTTTGGATTATAATTGTCTTATTAAAATATTTTTTTCACATATTTTGTAAATTAAATGCTTATAATTGGTTATAGCTACCTTGTTAGTCTAGTAGCTATCTGAGATTTTCCGCTAAGTTTCCCAGGATTAGGTTTGTAAAAAGTTAATGGATATATTTTTGTCGAAACGTAATCAGCAGCAGTCACATTCCTTTAGTAATTGACAGGTTATAATATATTATCGTACATCGGATACCACGTAATACAATTACCGACGGGTCCCGCTCCTAAACTGTTCCGGTCGTGTCGGATTTTCGGCCCCAACGCATAGCGAGGATGAGAGAATAGAGAATGTTAAACTATAAAGTATATTAATCTCTCAATCAAATACAAATATTTACTACATTCATATAAATATAAACATAATACAAATTACATACATGAAAATTAATAGACGTAAAAAATATTAAAATAAGAATTCATAAGACAAACACTTAAAACACCTAAAAACTTACCTTACATTTTTTAACCTTGTATAAAGACAAATTTAAGTTTTCTCCTGTGTGTTCATTTAAACTAAATCTAGTTAGATTTTTCTACAAAAAACTATTTAAAACTTTGTTGTTGAAACTAAAAAATAAAAACATTTGAACTTGGTTTTCCATTTGGAGCATCCTTTCCTCAGTTATCTTGTTATTACATTAGAGCTAGAACAGAGAAATTTCATTAACTTACCTAAGGTAATACGAACTGCATAAATGACAAAATATTTGTTAACTTTAATTATGTAAAATGTTTGTCAAAGTTAAAAAATCAAAGTTATTCACTGATAATTTAATAATATTTAATGTCATAAATATATGTATACACTTTTTAATTTTATACATATATTTATTATTAATTATTAATTATACCCCGCATGATGCAAATAAAAATGAAACTTGCAAAACAATGCAACTATTCCACACTAAAATGATATGATAGCGAACATCAAATCAGATACGGTCCGACAGTACATATTTCCGTTTGACACTTTTAAACCTATATGTTCGAATAAAAAATAGACGTAGAAATGGTTATGTTTGAAAAGTATTAATAGGTAAAACAACATCAATGCAGTCGAAGTGTGGTTGCCCGGCGGCCGTCTCGGTGTCGCTCACATTGAGTGTCGGCCACACTGGCCACATCGTATAAATTTATTTAACGAATAAATTAAGGAATAACACCAGAGTTTAATTTGGAACTCATTGATTATTTTTTGCGTAATTTCTTAAATGAGGTTTTATCACAATTTAATGTAATTACTGACGTTTTATAAATTCGTAATTTATCGTTAATGTTTAATTTATAATTTACTAAAATATGCTGTCATTTGGATTTTGTTTACCTAAAATAAAAATAAAACAAAGAAAATAATGTTGTTCTACCATCAAAAAAGGCTTAGTACTTGAGACTTTTTGAGACCATCGTCATAATGTAAAAAATGTAATAATATTAAGAATAGATATTTATTTTATTTAGTAGATCTATCCCTTTGGCGAGTGACCGAGTCTTAAATGTGTTCACTAATTAAGAAAAAAAAAGTCTAATCTGACGGATCAAATATATCGCTCCGTATATCCGGAGATCGTGTGTGGTTCGCCAGCGCTTCATGGCTTATTAGCACGAGAAATTGCTACTTTGAAAATGGAACAAAGTGTTTGATATGAGTCTTTAGTTGTGTGTATTTGTTTTCATTTAACAGATGCGATACAGTTTTTTATCTTTTTAGGACGTATATATAAAATTGCGGAACATAATCGACCTCAAAAAGCTTTTAAAGTAAAGATTTTACGATGTATTCATGAAATAATAAGTGACTAGACTTGATAAGACAGTTATGTTAAGAGGGGGTAAGAAAATATTTTTTTGTAACAAAAATTAAATCTCGGCGCTTTCTACATTTTATTTCGCTACGGCGGTGTTGAGATGAGAAGACTATCGAAAAATAAAATTTTTGGACACCACTTTATATTAATTACTATATATATATATATATAAATTAATTACTTTATATTAATTTTTATTTGTATTTATTTAAGGTTTTAATGTAATTATTTAAATTACTATATTATATTTTAAAGAACTTTACCATATTCTTTAGAATAATTTATTTGATACGTGCAACATGAAAAAAGAAAACATTATATAAAATCCTGCTTGGTTCAGATAGAAATATGATCGTGTGTCGAGAGGGGTGTGTAAGATACGCGCGGGTGTAATCTGTAATTTTGCTAGCTGTAGGCGTGCTATTAATGAGGCAGAGAAATGGGCCAAGAATAGATCCCTGAGGGACCTCCATGTTTATTAGTGATCCTTAAGGGATGAAATTTAAGTAAATACAATAAATATACTTTACAGGTATGTCGATTGAATGAATATTTATATTCTGTATTAAACCGAAAAAGTAGAAAACAACAGAATAAAATTTAGTTTAAACGAAGCTACTAATAAAATAATTCCTATTTCAACATTTTAAAATTTAACGAACATTTTAGCTCTACTCAATATATATATATTTTTTTTAATATTAAAAATCCCTTAAGCGACTATTTTTATGCAGTACTAATATATTAGTGTACAAATACATAGATAAGTGAATAATTCTTAAATCATGCACGCAGGTATATCACACACATACATTCAACTATATATATTCATACAGATCACATTCTTTCTAAGTTCCTAACCAATAATGTGTTAAAAAAAAGACTACGAGTAAAGTCATTTCTATTATTTTTTTAATCACCAAACGAACAGATAAATACCGTACTGCATTAACAATTAGTATATTATATTTATATATGTTACTCCGTATCAATTAATTATATGTATGCGTATTTCAATGTGATAAGTTTTCCGTAAAATCATTTATTTTTCTTTATAACCTACAAACGTTCGTTTCTGCGCTTCCTGTTGTTGACTGGTAGAGAGCTTTAAGCATTAAGTCTGCCTTTTATACTATATTTTTTGTGTCAAATAAATAAACAAATCCATAATTTTTAATTAATTACTGTAAATTTAGACTTAATTTTTGTTTTATAGAACACCATCAACAAAATTATTTGTATTTTTATATTATACATAATTATATTACACAGGCTTAGATTACTTTGTTACACAAAATCGCACTTACAATCACAGTATACAAATTTAAACTAGACAAGGTACATAAAACTTGTATTAAAAAAAAATCAAAATTAACCTTTTATTTAAAAAACGCATTAAGAAATAAAAAGGGATGTTATTTATTATTATTATCCAGTATTTAATATAATAGTGCACAAATAAATAGATAACAAGCAAGATTTAATTTTCCAAACTTAATTTTGTGGATACTAAAATAATCAATAGACGTTTATGAGTTTTTTCTTTTGAATTGACAAATTCCATATTTGAACTATGCTAGCTTAGATATCAAAATATTTTGCAGGTTCAATATCCAATGTCAATTATCAATTGACAGTCTTCTAAAAAGAGCAGACAACTGAGCAATAGCCACGAAATAAATTTCACTTTATTCAGCCATCGCTTCCTGTGGCTGCCGACTGGTAGCTTCCGGCATCGATCGGATACAGCTATTGACCCCTCTTAGCTGTTATGATATCATTTTGCTTTATATTCCTTTGTATTTTTCACTACCCTATCCTTGAAGAGTTAAGATATAAAATCGCTTAGCAATTTGAACGCTTGACATCTGGTCATTTTTGCGACGTCGTAAAGTCCAGTTTGATTTCGTGCAAACTTGTTAGGAATCTTTTTAGTACATACTATATATGCTTATCACTGTGTGAAAATATAAAATCAAAATATTTTTTAACGAATAAAATGAAGGGCCCAATGTTTTTATTATTATAAGTATATCTGTTACTTTGATACAAGTATTAGCTACACAATTAACAATTAAATTAGCAAAACCTGCGACTTCGCCAGCGTGGAATTCAATTTGTGAAGAACGTCCTAAAAATCTGCTATTTTAGCGTAAATAATGCCTATTTGAATTGTACAATATAAAAAATATTTATAACATGTATAAATGTTTATAATTTTTTAATATAGAAATGGTAGCAGAGGTAAACTAAAATAAATAAAAAATGATTGTTTTGGTTTCGGTAGCTCGCAAATAGCCATATCAACTTAAAAAGAGGTAGTTAATTTGAAATCACAAATATACACTTTAAATTATTTGTAAGGAAAAGAAAAGCACACATTTCATTAAAAAAAAATAAACTAAACATCCATTATATATCACTTATTAAGAATATAAAAGTAGCGGTTCCCCCGCGGCTTTGCCCGCGACATTATCAAAAATAATAAAATATGTTAATTATGGTCTATTTAAGCTGTGAAAACAGTACATTTAAAGCAAATCTGACCAATTTTTTAAACGAATGTTTCAACCCATTTCTCTCGTTTAAGGTTGAATTTTTAAAAATGACAAAATAAGTTTGTATTGCAACCCCTGTTTCACCCTCTTGCGGGGTCGTTTAAAAAAATCCTGAAATACGTATTTATTTATTTCTTAACAGAAGCTAGTACATAAAATTACACATGATTCTTACATGAAAAATGACGGACCCGCGATACAAATTTTCAAACCCCATTTCACCCTCTTGGAAAGTAGATTTTCAAAAACCCTTAAATAGGTATTTATTTATTTCCAACCAGAGGCTTGTCTACAAAATTTCATGCTTCTTACTTCAAAAATGACGGAGTGCCCATGCAAATTTTCAACCCCTATTTCACCCTCTTGGGGGGTAAATTTTCAAAAACCTTGAATTACATATTTATTTGTATCTAACCGAAAACTTGTATATAAAATTTCATGCTTCTTACATCAAATATGGCGAACTTCCCATATAAACTTTCAACCCCTATTTCACCCTCTTAGGTGGTGAATTTTGAAAAACTCTGATTTGCGTTCTCATTTATTTCCAACCAGAAGCTTGTATACGAAATATCATGCTTCTAACTTTGAAAATGACGGATTTCCATACAACGGTTAATCCCTTATTTCACCTTCTTAGGGGTGGAATTTCCAAAAATTCTTTCATAAAACGCGTTTTTATCATAAAATGCATCAACTGTCAAAATTTCAAGTCTCTAACCCCACTGGTTTAGGCTCTGCGTTGATGAGTTAGTCAGGACAAGTCTTTTTAAGTTATATTATAGTTATAGTTAAAAGAATAACACTACCTACATTATCATTTGCTTTTATTATAAATAAAATCATTATGGATAATCTTACATTTTTTAAAGTTTTCGAGTTAAGCATAATTAAACCACAATAAAGCGTGAACTTACGCAAATATGAGCGGCATGTAAATTTTATGACACCAACAGCAGAGAAACGAGGCCAAATGACACATTTGTCCAATTTATCCGTCAAGTCAAATGTACTACATCAAAACTCCATGACAGTCAGGAACATTAAAACATTGTTTTATACAATTACTATAGAATATTTAAAAAAAATTAAATACAAACCCCACGGTTTCCTCGGCGTGGAATTTAGTTTGTGACAAAAATCCATTATAATTTGCTATTTTATTATACATAATGCCTATTTGAATTATACATGATAAAAAATATTAAATTATTAGGTATATGTGGTAAACTAAAACAAAATAAATATTGTTTTGGTTCTGGTAATTCGGAAATACTCATATTAAATTAATAAGAGTCATTTATTTTGAAATCACAGACAGACAGACAGAGCCACCTTAAAGAACTGTGGTATCCTATAAACGCTAATAGGCCGCTTACAGTCTCACATATGAATCCGCGTTACGGTGCTTACTATATAATTGTACTGTGTACTATGTAGGTGACAGTAATATTACCCGACAGCCATCACAAGTCACAACTACACGACAGGCGCGGGTTTGCCTTTTATTGATCTGCTAAAATTTAATGATTTTATTATAATTGTGATACCGATACCATGAGTATTAATATAATTGATTTTATATATAAAAAATAATTTTTATTACGTTCAGGAAAGAAACATTTTGGGGAAAAAAGACCAAAAAAAAAATTGTCCTTTTTGTCTCAACGGTGTAGTTACTCCATGTGTTCCTGAGATATTTGCAAAAACGCCTTACTCAAGATGGCAGCCAATGCCTGTCCATCGAAGGACGAAACATTGAATTTACGCTATTTTTTATCGAGCGACCTCACGAGTCGTTGCTGTTTTCTAGGACTATACAAATATATATACTTAACATAAAAGAAACTGACAGTCTAACCTAGATTTTTACAACCTAAGCCCCTTTGGCATTTTGTCGTCATTAAGGCTATTGTTTTCATCATTCCTATTGTATTATTCAATCGTTATAGATAATTATACTCAAATCTGTTTGTGTTTTATGGGCTAAATATGGGCAAAATTAAATTCTCATTAAATATTCTTAATTACAATCAAAGCTTTTATTGGATAATCATCATAACTAAAAAACAGAAATTAAAATACTTTAAGCAAAATATATCTGCCTGTCGGCTTATTTAGATATTTATTATGCAGAAGTAACTTTTGGATTCTGATAAAAATTAACCAAATGTTGATGATTATGTCCTCCAGACCGATTTCGAGTACAGAGGCCAATTTCTAGAGAGATTAGCCAACTACACAGGAAATATTATAATGCACAAGCGCAAACAGAGATGCACTCTCTATTCCCTCACTCTCGTAATCAGATGGGACGGCAATCCTTCACGATTGTAAAGAGTTCAGGTGCAGGATCAGCTTTACATGCTTTCTGAGGCACGGGACTGTACTCGCTTCCTTCTTCTAGACGCCTTGAGAATTTTCGACAGATAAACTCAATACATTTTATGGACCTTAAAATAAAACAATTTCAAGACTAAAGCATATTATAGAATTATTTTAAAATTGCCTGATAGTATTTCAATTAAACGATACGTTATAACCTTTATCATTATCTTTTATTTAATAAAACTTGTGAAATGATATATGAAATGTAGGAAATTAATTTAACAAAATACATTCGTTCTACCTATATTTGAGAATTGCGTAACATATTTTAACAGTCAGTTCGTAATTGACTTGAAATTTAATTAACTTGTATAAAGTTCGTTTGCGAACTGTTATTTTGATTATATTAAAAAAATTGCGCTTGAAAATTCAGTGCTTTGTTTTACTTCGGTAAAAAGCAATATGAGAAAAATGTAATGTCTCTCGTTAATCAATCATAGTACTGATTTCCTTAACCATATTTCTATTTTATGAAAAAAAAAAACAAAACTTTATTGAATTTTGAAATATATTTTTTAATTTAACTTTAATACGTTCTGTGATATTGAAATCATACAACATATGTGAATGTAGCTGTCAATTGTTTTTTAAATTAAATTTCGAACACAAATTATTTTATTATATTTGAATTTGTTGGTTAAATCAGCCTTTACAAACATTTATTTAAAATCAGCTATTACACATGCATTTACAGTACATGAAAATCTTCCAACAAAATTTACTTTCATTCCAATTTGGTAAAAACCATTACTTTCTCTCGGAGGTGGCGCACTTTTCGTTTTGATGGAGGACGCTGGTCTGCTGATAGATACTCGCGTTCGTATCTGATAGTGTGTATAAAAAGGCGAAAAGAGCGACTGTCGCCTCGTAGCATCTGTACAAAATCAGTTTCAACCAGATTACAATTACAATTACGAATACACTAGATCTATAAATACTAAATTAATAACATTTTAGTGAGTGGATAATATGAAAGTTTCCTCTTTATTTTAAAATTGTTTTTTTTTTTAAATTTATATCTTGTAGTTGTATCTGTGTTTTCTTATAAATTACGTCGAGATTTCTTTGTTTATATATACCACTATATCGTTTATGTGAGTACGTTATCACCAACTAGGCTTCATCGGGTTATTACAATAATATAGTGTTTGCGAGAATGGTTTTGATTTATTATATGAACATAAGTACTTACACAGCCAGTCTTAGAGAAAATTGCCTGTCTTAACGCGTTTGTGGTGAACGCTGATAAAACTATCACAAATACGTCAAAATTGTATATCAAAATATTATAGATGAGAAAATATACAAAGAAAAGTAATATAAAGTAAGTAGATTGTAACTAATAGTTCATAATGTGAATGGCGTAAATTGGTAAGAAATTATGAAATATAAAATTATATTAGAATGTCCCACTGTTGTGAGGCCTCCTCTCCTTTTTTGAAAAGAAGTTTTGGAGCTTGTTTCACCACGCCTCTCCAATACGGGCTAGTGGAATACACGTGTGGATGAATCACAGTGAAATTAGACAGATGCAGGTTTCCTCACGATGTTTTCCTTATTATTATTTATTATTATTATTGTTATATATTATTATTTACATAATTTTATTTACATAATCTTATAAATTCGTAATTTATAAGACTATGCGAGTTGGAGTGCTATGTCTCTAAACATGATCTTTTGTCCTTGCAATGTCCATTATATAACAAAAATATATTTTGAAAATTCTTGAGACCGACACGGCTCAGCAGTTAGGATATGTCAATTTTAAACGAAAATTACTAGTCACTCAATTTTCATGTGCTTAATTTGTGTTTGTAGTTCATCTTATACTCGGTTATGAAGGAGAAAAGCTGCACATCCGATGAAAATTTGACATAAGGTTACCCTAGTAGTGGAACAGTTATAGGTTCTTAATGTACATTTTTATTCTCAGTATCCATCGAATCAAATTTGAATTGAAATTAAATATTACATATTTTATAACAAAAAAAAAAAAAATTGTGTTTATAATTCATCTCGTGCTTCGACGGTGAAGGAAAACATCGTGAGGAAACCTGCATCTGTCTAATTTCACTGTGATTCAGCCACACGTGTATTCCACTAGCCCGTATTGGAGCGGCGTGGTGAAACAAGCTCCAAAACTTCTTCTCAAAAAAGGAGAGGAGGCCTCACAACAGTGGGATATTCACAGGCTGTTACTTTATTTTTTTTTACTTTACTTAATTAATAATATTTTAGAATGAAAAATTAACATACATGCAGACTCTACATGACGCTTAGATGTACTATTTGGAATGATAAAAAAATGTTGATATTTTTTACAGACATAAATTAATTAATCAAGCTCCAGTAATTATCTAGGTCGAATTGACGTCGCTTTGATCATTATTAGATTACGAGAAAGCTCAATAAATTCATTTCACGTGACAAAATACACTTATACCAAAATAAATAAAGTCATTCAGCTTTTTTATGGAAGCCGCACGAAAAGTCCAATCAAATAAGTAAATGACTTTATTCGATAACATTAATTTCAGTATCACGCAAATAGTTACGTTATCTAATAATCCTTATGAAAAAGAACTTTTTCGTTTACAAGCGTACTTCATCGTTTCATTATTATTTGGCCTTGAGTCCTCCGTAACAATTGGATGAAAGAGGCATCTTGAGTGGAATGCCTTTCGGGCGTCCTTTGGATTCGGCTTTGAGAGCGCGACACTCAACAAATATCAAAGTGTGTTACATGGCTTGAATATTGAAAATCTTGGCAACTTTTCCGTATGTAAGTATTAGAAGTACCTCATGTGAAATGGGTTTTTGATACCGCTGATCAAAACTGGCCAGTCAAAAGAAGGAAGAGTGATCCTTTATTTGACTTTTTTCGTAATTAGAGTAAATGGAATCGTATATATAGCAGTATAAGGGTTGTTTTTAAATTGAATATAATATAATAAGTTCGAAGCCGAAGTTAGGCTGTGTTGGAAAATGAGGTGCGACATTTGGGACGAGAAGTGTCTGGCGATACAGGCCAACGCTTGACCTAATTTTCGGCGCCCACTCGGCCACTTTAATACTAAAGAACCTAATTTTACTGTAGTCACCAGAAAATATAAACTTGGTTATATAATAGGAAAATACTTACCCTAATTTCATTTTACTGAATTTGTGCTGTTATTTTTCTAGTAAAAAATATTTGTAATGTAAATTCTATGGAGTGGACATCATGTTTAATTGGATTTCTTACTTATATTTGTCAGTAATTTAGCCTGACTTTGTAATATAATTATCTATTATAGTGTGAGTATAATATTTCTACACTTAATTTAAATAACATATTTAAGTAAAAGTAAAATAAGTACAGAGATACATATCGTTCTTATAGCTTCATTTCGCAATTTAGTAAATCACAATTAACAATGTCAAATATGAAGAAAATTCATTTACTTTTATTCATTCATCATTATACCATTCTTTTATACACAAAGTAATATACAGAATACAAAAGAAAATACATTATTATTTAATAAAAAAAGATAATGGTAAGAAAATGAAAGTTTTTTCATACATCGTGTAATTTATAAGAAACCACTTTCATTGTGATTTTTCGAGTCTATTATTCGTAGGTTCTAGAAAATGCTCCAAGATCCAATATCGGGAGAGGTGTGAAGCAAATACACATGCTTTCTTGATGTTATTCGTTCCGTTAGCAGAGTGCAGACATCAGATATTGAGATCTCTTGCACTTACTTTTAGATCTTGAAAATGCATTGATGTATTGAAAGGATTTTATAGGTGTTGTTGGTTTGAATTAGTTTTACACTGTATATTGTTATTAACATTATAATGTAACATATCATAAGAAGTATAAATCTATATAAAAAATCGAGAAACATGATGAAAATTTGATTATGCCCGAATATAAATTTGAAAAAGAGATTCATGCCTTACTTATTAGACCATAAATATTACATCTGTGTTCTTTCTAAAAAACACTGATTACATTAAATCAAAATAATAATAATGTAAGTTCTTATTTTGAAATTCAAAAGAAATGTACGAGTAGTGAATGGTTTTATTCAATAATTTTATCAGCAGTTATAATAAAATTTTCTGATAACTTAAAATTTGATATAATTTATATTCTAAGAAGTAAGGAAAAATTAACATTCTCTAGGTTTTACAAGCTGATTATTACTGTAGCGAAAGTTCCATTTATAATGGCCTGATGTACCTAACACGAAGTGAAATTCCTCCCAATTCAGTCGTCACGAAACAATTTTCATTAGGGTACATTACGTGACTGCATTATTAAAAAGGCGAATGACATCCCTTCTCCCTTCGAGGACGAAACTTTTGCATTATATCCTACAAGATTGCGTATTCATGCAGCTCCCTGTTGTAAACTTTGAAAATTATTATTTTCAAAATGTTCACTTTTACCGTATCATTAATGTTTTAATAATTCATGAATATCTCGAGTCGAAAGGCAGCCAAGGCGGATCAGTCGACGTAGTCACTTTTCATAGAGTATATAGTACTATTGGTAAGTATGCTCTATGGCAAAATCATTACATATTAAAAATAAAATAAAAAATGCACATGATAAAATAAAAATGACATGGAATATAATTCATTGTGAAACTGGTAAAATTAATATCCGTAGCTCCGAAATGTCTGTTATTAGTAACAAGGAAGTAATTAGTAATGATCGGGAAGTTGCTTCTGTCTTTGAAAAATTTTTTGCTGACATATCAGTTTTGACAACAAAGTCGCTTATTTCCTCTCCAATTGTTGCCGAGTCATTGATCAAAGAATGTTAGAGAATGTAGTGCTAACTTTAATTTATCTATTATAAGCATTAATTATATAATAAGTACTTTTAAATCATAAGAGATTAAGAAAACAGCTGATTTGTGGGGCTTATCTGTAAAGGTAGTCAATTCAATTATTGATGTGATTGCACCCTACCTTGTAATAATATTTAATAATTGTGTTCAAAGTGGTATATTTCCTGACTTGATGAAACATAGCAAAGTAATTCCAATATTTAAATCTGGAAGTTCTTCAGACCCCAATAACTTCAGGCCAATCTCAATTCTACCAACCTTCAGCAAAATATTTGAAAAAAATATTTTAAATCAATTACTTGCTTACTTTAACAGACACAATCTGCTTCATAGAAAACAATTTGGATTCACGAGGGGTCGTTCAACAACTGACGCAGGCATAGAACTTATTAAAAACATCTATGAAGCATGGGAGGAGTCGCAGGATGCCTTAGGGATTTTCTGTGATTTATCCAAAGCCTTTGATTGTGTTCAACATGAAACTCTGGGTAGGAAATTAAATAACTATGGAATCAGAGAACGTGCGCTCGAGCTTTTGACTTCTTATCTTAAGAATAGAATTCAGAAGGTCGACGTTAATGGAAAAAGATCTCCTGAGGCTTCAGTTGGTATGGGGGTCCCCCAGGGATCAATTCTCGGTCCTTTTCTATTCCTCTTTTACATAAACGACCTGCCCTTTCTTGTAGGGAACAATCATAACATAGTATTGTTTGCGAGTTGATAGCTCTTTAGTTTTTAAAATTAAAAGAAAACAAGTACAGTATGACGATGTAAATAATGCTATCTCTGATATAGTCCATTGGTTTAGTGTCAATAATCTTATGTTAAATAATAAAAAACAAAAGTTTTAAAAATTAGCCCGCCAAATGTTACAAATGTAAAAGCTGATATACATATCAATGGAGAGTCGATGGATCCAGTTGAGTCTACTGTATTTCTTGGCCTTACTGTTGATGCCAAGTTGCAGTGGGCCCCCCATATTGACAGATTGGTGAGTATACTAAGCTCAGCGGCTTTTGCGGTTAAGAAAATAAGTTTTTTTTCCGATGTTGATACGGCCTAATGATGATTTTCACAGTATAATATCTTACGGCATTATGCTGTGGGGTAATGCGGCGGCTATCTATACGATATTTGTACTGCAGAAGAGGGCTATTTGCGCAATCTATAACCTGGGAGCTAAATAATTCCTAAAACAGAAATTTAAAGAAATTAGTATATTAACTGTTGCTTCTTAATACATATTATGTAATGTTATGTATGTATGGGAAAACATTAATGGTTTTGTGAGAAAATGTGATACTCATAACATTGGTACAAGGAACAAACACAAATTAATTACTCCCGATACTCAACTGCATAGAGTCAGTAACTTTTTTTTGGGGCAATGTATACGGTTCTACAACAGGATCCCAGAAAGCGTCAAGAAAGCCTCAGTGGCTAAATTTAAAAAAATTGTAAAGGAAAGCTTGTGTGCTAAAGGTTATACAATTAATGATTTTATGGATGATAGCACACCTTGGGAAAGACACGATTGCCTCATGGCTATTCATATTGTTTTTTTGTAAACAGTACTTGAAACGACAAAGAAAAAAGATAAAAAAAACAACCCGCTGAGTTTCTTTCGCCGGTTCTTCTCAGGGCTGGGTATTTATTTTCCGAACCGGTGGTAGTTTCTAAATTAACTATCAATAAGAAAATATAATACTTCAATATTGAATAAAGTATTTTGAATTTGAATTGAATTACAAGATCGTTGTTAATGATTCTATTGACAACGATCTAAGGTCTTATTCCTCAAATTACTCCCTTGTTTAAGAAACTCAATAATACAAAGTATTGTGTTATATGACGTCAACTAATTGGAAAATCATACATTTTATTATACACACGTTTTATTTGTCAAGATTCTTCTATAATTTGTTTAAAATAAAATTATATTAATTGACAAATTACTTTATGAAAACGCGCAGTTAATGATCGAATAAGGACACAATTATGGGAGCAACATAAATAAAGTATCCAAATAGCTTATATTAGATTATATCTATATATATAAAAATCTCGTGTCACAGTTTTAGTGTTTGGAGTATAAACAAACCGAAACGGCTTGACCGATTTTGATGAAATTTTATATGTATATTCTGTAGATATGAAAATACGTTTATAATTAATTTTTATACCCTTAAGTGTTTAAGGGTGGCTCACCGCAAAAATATTTTTTTCATTTTTTGGACATATTCTTTTATTTTTATTATTTTATTATTTGGCATTAAAAAATACATAAAACTCTAAATTTTCACTCTTCTACCATCAACCCCTATTTTTTAATAGAGATATTAGTAATTCAATCATTTTCAACCTCGGTCGATAACACTGGATCAATTAACACTTGATCAGTTATCCCCGTCAGGGTTCTTTTAGTGTCACTTCTCACCATGTAAGCAGCACGGAGTAAGGATGGGAGCGTTCTCCTGTCTCTCTTGCAATAAGCTATATCTCATTTCTTACAGAGTTTTCGGAAAAAAAATCTGCCATTATTATTGTTTGTACATCGATCGCAGTAGTGACCTTTACAATTATCATTTTATCATTTCCGTGTAATTCTCAACTAAATTTATTATAAATTTGCAGTGCTGTAATTATTGTTATTATTAATATTAAGAGTATTTCTACTGTATTATTTTTAAGGAAAAATATTGTGAAAGGTAAGCTAAATAACAAAAATGTGTGTGTAAAATGTGTGTGCGTTAGACCTATTATAATAAAAAAAAAAACAAATAACGGCCCAACTTTTTCAAAAAGGTCTATATCATAGTGTAGGGCCATTGCACGAGGAGCATGAGCACATAATAATAATTATTATATGCCCTGTACCGAACACACACTGTATTGTAAGGGCGAATGTTTATATCTTATTGATTAAAAAATGCACGGGATGAAATCCTTATTTTACCCGTACGACGTCGGGACGGGCAGGTAGTGTATATATAAAATTATTAGAAGTAGAAGTAACGGTCTGTGAATTGAGCTTATTCCACTACGCTGCTCCAATGCAGATGGGTGGTTACACACCGGCGTGGTGCGCTCCATGCCATTGTACAGTGCACCCATTTGGGTGGACGCTTTCACCGCTAAGAAAAAGGCCCTTCTGCGGAGATCACAGAGGGTCATAGCAGTGAGGGCGATACGTGGATACCGTACGGTGTCGTGGACGGCGGCTACATTTCTCGCGGGAGATCCGCCCTGGGAGCTCCAGGCGGAGGTGCTCGCAGAAATATACTTGTTTCGGGTAGAAGCCAGGGCGAGCGGCGACCGCCCAGGATCCGCAGAGGTGGAGGGAATCAGGGCTCTAGCCCAACGATCGCTGATTCGCAGATGGCAGGAGGACCTGAGGTGCCCATCAGCAGGCCTGGCGACAGTGGAGGCGATCCGCCCCTACTTGAGTCGCTGGGTAGCAAGGAATGGCGGCACACTCACGTATAGGCTGATGCAGGTGCTTACCGGACATGGCTGTTTCGGTAAATACCTGCATAAGATAGCAAGGCGGGAGGTATCACCCTCCTGCCACGAGTGTGGTGCGCCACTGGACTCGGCGCACTATACCCTAACGGAGTGTGCTGCGTGGGGGCCTCCGAGGCATACCCTGGCGGCGATAATCGGCGGAGATGGAGAAAATGAAATGGAGGCCCGCGGAGGCGGGCCGACCGTCGGGGCGTCTCGGTAGCATGCGCAAGCGATCCCGTGGCGCCCCACGACCAGACGGAAAGGATACCGCTGGTTTTTTAGTGGGTATTCCGGCGCCTTCAATGCCAGCGAGCCCCACATACCCCCCACTTCATGTGGGGGAAAGGCGTAAAGAGTTTTTACAGCGGCAAAAAAATAAATAAAGGTTTGTGGTTACACATGTGGTAGAATTTTAGTGAAGTTAGATACATGCAAGTATCCTCACGATGGTTTCACCGCCGAACACAAGTTGAATTATAAATACAAATTAAGCACATAAAAATTCAGTGGTGCTTGCCCGAATTTGAGACAGCTACCATCGCGATTCACGCATTCTAAAACCAACCCGTATCGGGCATGGTGAAATAAATCTTACACCTTATCATCAAAGAGAGAGGAGGCTGTTACTTTACCTTTATTTTCATACTCATATTTTATAGTATTTTAGTTTATTCGTGTTTTCAGATACCCTAAAAATATTATCAATTTTTTTTTTTATGAATCAAGTTTGAATTATATTTTTATAAATTTACTTATAATTGCTCAAATAGCAGCCACTAAATTAATAATCACCTCTGCTTCACAAACATTGACATAATTGCGACACTCCCGCGGGATAAATGTTAGATTACTTCACAATTCTCACATTTACCCTATCTTGTTTGCTTCGGAGGGCTTTCGAGCAGGTTATCAAAGTTCAACCCTTGTAAATGCCGTGATAACATTCAACCAATTACTAAATGGTACACTCCCCAGAGATTGCAATTATATATTTTCAAATTAACACTAAATTTAAATTTATAATGATAAAATTATTTCAAATCTTTGTATATTTTTATCTAATGAGTTTTGTACTGCTTTAAGTTTTTCTATTAATTATTATGTATGCATATTAACATTATGAAGTCTTAATAAATACAACATCAAAATTATTTATTAATTATTCAATTTATAGGTAGTACAAATGTTTTATTTCCATAGTGAAAATTTTGTATACTATTACTTTCCTTTACAAAGCATGTACATGAAATAATGAAATAATTAAAATATAAGTTTAACTTATCGATTTCAAATCAAATACGGTTATAATTTAAGTATCAAACCCCAAATTAAAATGTGTAAATATCAAAAAATTTAAATATGTGTAATAATCAACAAATTTAAATAATAACCGTATTTGATTTGAAATCGAACAAGTTAATAGTTTCATATGAAGTTCAAAGCCAAAAAGCAAAAATACTGCTTAATCCAAATATTATTATCAAGCAAGTGAACAATTTGCTGATCGAAATAGAAATTAAATTGGATTTTTTTACGTCGCATTTATATTCGGTGCATTCAATTTATTAAGAGAAGACAATAATTATCAGAATATTGTGATCATATTAAGCAAATTGATTAAAAGCGTGTCTTAGATTTTTAAATATTAATTTCCGAGGACATACGTGTACAAAAGTGTTGACCAGTTTTTGCAATACCATCGCGCGTGATGAATTTATGTTTCTGTCTTTAATAACACTAGTACCCTTCAAATCAGTTCTACATTTTTTTAGAAGATAGTTTACTTGGTGGTTGAGCTTTGTGCAAGCTCGTCTGGGTAGGTACCACCCACCCATCAGATATTCTACCGCAAATCAGCAGTACTTTGAATTGTTGTGTTCCGATGTGAAGGGTGAGTGAGCCCGTGTAATTACAGGCACAAGGGACATAACATCTTAGTTCCCAAGGTTGGTGGCGCATTGGCGATGTAAGCAATGGTTAACATTTCTTACAATATATTGTCTATGGGCGTTGGTGACCACTTACCATCAGGTGCCCCACATCCTCGTACAACGACCACCACAATAAAAAAAAAATGAAAAAAAAAAATGCACTTTGATACATAGACATGGATGAAGTGTAAACTAGCTTTGTATTAAAACATTAAAACGCCGTAAATCATGGAAGTCGATATCTTCTAGGGCTTATTCACCCTATAATGAAAACACAACAATACAAAGTATCGTCATCCACCTGCTATAAATAGCTCTTCCGATAAAAATTGCTACAATATAATAAACCTGCAATTTTAAGTGGAAATATTTTATTATTAGTAAACGATTCAAACTACCTCGAATTGGCACTGCAGTTGTTATCGAACTTTATCAACGGTACTTTAAAAAAGCTTGCCCTCATCACGTATTCGTAGAGAAATGTAAAATTTAAGTGTCGCTTCCCATCGGTTCTACATCGGGTTGGTATTTGACTTGGCTCAAAGCCAGCAATATCTCCAAGCGGACGAACTAGGCATCGAACTTTTACAGCCTAGATATTTTTCGTATACATATTTTGTATTTTTTTTTTCTATACGAATGGTTTGCAACTCAATTGGTTGTGTATCTTTTACATATAACTTTTACTTATTAAGTAAATTGATAAACTAGTAATTTGTTTTTCATAGTGAATTCACTATGTCTCATATATAAACGTGGCGTTTCACATTTTATTTTTGTAACTTATCTATACATATAATAAATCTATAACTGGTCGATGTCTGTACATGGAAGATAAATGAGTAAAACTTTTATCGGGGGTCTTTATAAACACAATAGAACTCAAAACAATGATTAATAGAATTTTTGTCTGTTTGTCTGTTTGTCTGTGCGTTTGTGCACGCTAATATTAGAAACGGCTTAACGGATTTGAGTGCGGTTTTCACTAATGTATTGTGGCTAACTTCACTTAACATTTAGTATTTGTTTTATTTCAATCGGTTTATAAATAATAAAGTTATCTCGATTTAAAGATACACGTAGAACATTTATTAAAGATGGTAATGGTTGTGGTCAAACTGAAAAGAGATTAAATATTACATGTAATATACTCCTTTTTTTATGATTTATCCTATAATTTTTAATCTCTTTATTTATTCATTAAAGGTATCGTACTTCTAAAAATCAATAAATTATTATCTGTAGGAAAAGTACGCGCACTGTTAGTTGTCAAAATCAAAAAGTTTTGTTAACAATTTCGTGTTTTCTGTAGCTTCGTGTGTTATTTTTGCATAAAAACTAATATTGCATATATATTGTGTGTATCTTTATGATCTCATCTTATATCTTTCATAACAATACTTTCATATCAAGTCTGCGTGTGAGCAAGTCAGTTAACTCAGTGACAATACGTGAATAGTATATAGGTGTATATAGGCCTAAAAAGACAACTATAACAATAATAGATGGTTTTAAAAGTGCGTGTTGTGAACATTGACGTGGTATATCACTTCAAAAAACTTTAAATAGGTATAATTGTGTTGTAAGTTTGTGTTTCACGGGCTCCCGTCAAATGTTTTAAAACTGCAGATTAAAATTCAAACGTTTTACCTAAGTACCGAAGGTTTTTCTAAACAACGAAATAAAAAACAATTTAACGTCGAAATGTTCAATTCATTCAACATTAAAATAAAAGTAATTACTTTAGAAGACCTCATTAATAAATTTTACAAGTACATATTTCGAATCAAGGAAAAATTTAACTATGGCCTGACATGCATTTTTTATAAGAAAACAAAGCAAACATGAAAATATATAAAAAATAGTGGTTATCGTGCAACAAAATACAGGCCACATAAATAAAAGCACTGAGATGTCATCATCAGTGTCATCCTCTAATGAATATCAAGTGATGAAGGGGGAGTAAAAGGGTTAAAAAACACACAGTACAGAATAGAGAAGATGTGCATATTCCTTCGAAGTCAGATGGGCATAATTAAGAAGAGAACCAAATTGTGAAACGTGGTTATATTTGCCTCATCCCAATATAAACCGAATAAAAGTATTTTGTAATCTCTCAGCTTAATTCAATTGGTCTTTGGCTACATCAAGCTTGCAACAGCATAATCATGAATAGGAAGAAGTAGATCTGTGCGAGCATATAATATATAATTAAGTGTACTCAGATATTGATATTATATATTTTAAAAAAATCACTGCAAAAATAACATAAATAAGATAAAAATAATAATGTATTAAATGTATTAATTTATATAAAATGAATGTACCAACCCATCTTAATATTCAATATCTTAGTTTGTTATAAATTTTGTACTGTAGTCATATTCTTGCTTGCCTTTTAATTGTATTTGGTTTAAAAATATATAAATAATATATATATCATTTATTTACTGCATTTTATTGGCCTTACTCAATGTAAAAGCTTAAGCTATGTGATTTCATTTATATTTTGTTTTTGTTAAATTTGTGTTTTCATTAAGTAATTAATTATATTTGATTATAAAAAATATATATATCTTACTACACCTTTACTGATTATGATGGTTTAGCTGCTTGTGATGTTATGTATGTTTTGTTTATTTTAATGATTGTGTAATTATTGTTGGTGGAAACTTAGCTAATGTATGTATATATTTATATATATATATATATATATGCTATAAGTGTCATCTCATTTTTAACACTTAACCTACCAGAGCGGTCAAAAAACTGCTTTTGAAACTTTAATTAAAATTGTTATATAGCTGCTTTTGTTTGTATATTATATACTTTTTCTACATAAAATGGCCACTTAAGCAGCTTATTCAGATGTGTGTCAAGTTCAATGGACAATATTTGTTTTAATTCCCTTTTTTTGTTTAATTAAATTAGTAGCCTTGGTTAAGTCTGATTTTATTTAGTCTCTGACAAAAGAAACTTTTCCTTTTACTTTATACTTTATATTGTACACATAAAATAACATAAATCTATAACAAAAACGAATTAATAACTAAATTATACACGCATTTCTTTACATATAAATAAAATTGAAGTTTCTGTCTGTTATTTCAAAATAACTGCCTGTTTTAAAGGTTATATGGCTATTTACGATTTACCAAAACCAAAGCAATAATTTTTTTATTTTTTTTACTGTCTGCATGTATGTATATCCAGTCTAATCTTTCAATCGTCTAAAAATTGAAATAACCGAATTATTATAAGAACTATTTCAAGATTCCGTTTAGCCTTTATTTCATCAAAATTAGTTAAGTTTATCAAAAGTTATAAAAAATACGTATTTTTGTTGATATCTATACACATAATATTATTACTCTTCCTGATTCATTAACGCAGAGCCTAAACTGCGGGGGTTAGAAACTTGAAATTTTGGCAGTTGATACATTTTATAACACCCACTAAGGTAGGATTCTTGGAAATTCTACCCCTAAAGAGTTGAACGATTGTTTAGAAACCCGTCATTTTTAAAGTTAGAAGCATGAAATTTAATGAACAAGCTTACAAATAACTAAAAATGTATTTCAGCGTTTTTGAAAATCTAAATCTAAGAGGGTAAAAAAGGGGTTGAGAGTTTGTATGGGGATTCCGTCACTTTTGGTGTAAGAAGAATGATACTAAATGTATTAAAGCTATGCATACGTATTTCGTCGTTTTTAGAAATTTAACTCCAAACGGGAGAAACGGGGTAAAAGCATTAGTATAAAAATTTAAAAAATTGAAATAAACTATTTGTGTTTTTTGATTGAATTAATAAACATGAATTTCAAAGTTTTTAGAAACTTTTATTTTTGTTTGGAAGAGTTGGGTGCAAATAATGAAATTCAAAATACGCAATATATTATATCAATATCTCTTAGGGAGAAATATACGAACTTCACTATGTTAGTGATGTTTGGATAAAGAAAATATATTCCATTATTGCCATATGTACCACTTAATTGGTATTCCCTAAGCTTATATTATTGTAAAGTTGTATTATAATCCATTCAGTAGTTTATGCGTGAAAGAGTAACAAACGTCCATACATCCATACAAACTTTCGCGTTTATTATATTAGTAGGAAGTAGGATTATTTTATGCCCTGTACTGAACACACATACACTATACTGGATGGGCGAATAAATCGATTGGTAAATGTTTATATCTTATTGATTAAAAAAAATGTACGAGATAAAATCCTTATTTTACCCGTACGAAGTCGGGTATGGCAGCTAATTACTCGCTGATAACGTATCTTTCTGTAGGTAAAAAAGGTTTTTAAAAACAGTAGAGCAGTTTTTTAGTTTATTCGCTACAAACAAACATACAAAAAATCTATTTTTACTTATAATATTAGTATAGATATAGGCCACGCGCGAGCGAAGCTGCGGGCAACAGCTAGTCAGTAATATAAATGTAAATCAAATTGAAACTAATATTTAAAAAAAACGATTAATTTGACATATTACTTGGTGCTATGTTTTAAGCATCGAAAATATAATGAAAGACATTTGATAATCATAGTTAAAATTAGTATTTTCTAAAAACATCTTGATTTGATTAAACTTATACGGTGAATATTTTGTCCATAATTAATAACGGTTATTTTAAGCAATACTATGTATTATATTCAACGTAATCGTATATTTTTTTTAAATAGATCTTTTATAGTATCGTGAGCTTTTCATTAGAACTGTTTAAACGAGTAACAATCCCGCACTAAATAATTTTCATAAAAAATATATTGATTTAAGCAACGCACACCATGGAAGCTCTGACGAAGATAAATATATATCTAACCATGTACCTAAGCTATCCATGAATCAATCCTCTTAAATATCTGTACATTGAAATGGAATAAAAATTCCCATAGTAGTTTCTGTGATTTGCGCGACCATGTGTACATACAGCAGACGCGTACACTTTAATTTATAAAGATGAATACTCATAATATTTATAAATGATTATATTTACTTATATAATCATAATTGTATATAATACCCCTTATATCATCTAACCAACACGGTTTAATTGCTTAACGGTCTACAAATACTTATTTCTTAAACTACATTTCAGATCTTACAGAGGCAGTAGACAGTAATCTACAAATACATAGATTCAATTTATACCGATTTCTCAAAGGCCTTCGACAAAGCAGACCATGATTTGTCTCAAATTAAGTGATGTATTTTAAAACTATTATTGACATGGTGTGAGTCTTATCTCAGTAACAGGTCAGCTAAAGTGGTAAGCAATGGTTAACGTTTCTTACAATGCCATTGTCTATGGGCGTTGGTGACCACTTACCATCAGGTGCCCATATGCTCGTCTGTCTACCTATACAGTCACAAATTCTAAAGATATTTGTGGTTTATCTATTACCAAGATTATATTTCTATATTATATTGGTTATCTTATTTTACAGTAGCTAGTGTGAGTTTATAGTAATAAACGGTATAGTATTTATTCAAATATAAATTGAAACATAATATCAGTATTATTTAACATTGATGCGAATAATTCACAAATATGTAAATAGAACTATGTGAATTTTGAAATTTAATTGTGGTCACGTTCCAAATAGTCATGAATCATGATCATTATTTCAGTACATTTATGATATTTAGAATTTAATTTCATACCTTATAAAACAATTATCAGTGCGAATTGCAAAGTTGAAAATTCATTGTTTTGAATATTGTTGTCTGTCTAATTTATATAATATATAATAATAATATCCTGGGACATTATTCACACAAGGCCAGAGCGTGTACTATGGAAACCAGACAACTGATATATTTACATATACTACTTTTCTTTTGTAATTGTATAAATGTACTTATATATATAAATAATTACACCCAGACTCAGGACAAACAGATATGTTCATGCACACAAATTTCTGTCCTGGGTGGGAATCGAACCCACGATCTGCGGCCCGAATGGCAAGTATCTTACCAACCACGCCAACCGGCTCGTCATTGGGCAGTTTGAATATTTTTTGGGCAGTTACAATTTTAACGGCTTAACGTGCTTTCCGAGGCACGGGAGTGTACACACTTACAATTTTCAGACTCCGCGCTGCTACTGAAAATTTTCGACAGAAAATCTCAAAAACATTGATTGGTGGTGCATTGAAGATGTAAGAAACGTTAAAACATGTTTGTCAATGCCAATATCTATCGTTGGTGACCACTTAACATCAAGTGGCCCATTTGTCCGTTCATCTACTTATAACATAAAAAGCTGATACTATAATCAGATTTTTCTGACATAGAAAAACTTTTTTTTTTTGTCAATACAAACTTCGCCTGAGATTTATGATACATTGATTCTTATAATGCGAGCGAGTACTTTGATTAATCAAATATTAATAAACTATCATAATGTATATTATAATAATATTCTAATATTCTTACAAACATGTTGCAAATATTTAATATATTTGTATACAATGTATAATAATTATGAGTAGAGTATCAAGCCGGCTTTCCACAATGTTATATAATATACCGAGATATAAATTAGATTCTTTAGTCTGGAGAGTATTTAATTGGGTCTCTGTATAGTTTAGATGGGACCCAGTATGTGTCGCTGCGATCAGGAACTAAATAAAATTCGTATTTCACTCGTACAAAGTCAAAATGTACTTTCCTCTACTGACAAATCTAACAGTGATTTTATTATGTAAACACAAAACTTCAATCGTACATTCAAACATTTTGTGTAAACAGACATTCATTATTAAAACATCATATAATTGAATGTAACACTCAATTTCGCTTTGTTATTACAGTAAACATTCTCTTTGCCGCTATCTCATTACGTATACCTAATTAGAATAACTAATGTGGTACGGCTTTGGACATAATATATTTTGCTATAATTTAACGAATTCATTTGTTTTAAAATTCAATCGCATTTACGGTAAACTGGTTTTACTTTATTTACAATTAAATTGCATTTAATTAGTAAAATAGTTTGAAAGGAATAAAGTGTTTATGTTTTAATTATGAGTATTCACTGAATTGGTGAATTGATTATTAAATATAAAATATTTTGTCCTCTTCACAATATTTGGTTAAAGTAATATAATATATTATTTCTTTATACATATTTTATTCCTTCACTCACCTGGTGAGAAATGGAAAAAAGGCCACCCGGGTCACTTATCTGGGTGGCCTTCATACTAGCCCGATTTTCTACATTTTATCTATTACAGTAAACCAAAAATATAAGATAAACATTCTAAGTTAGAATATAAATGGGATATACAATGTAGGAAAGACGTTTATTTGTTCACTTTGTCTTTGTTTCTAAAATAAAATTCGATATCTATATTTTATGATGTTGACTATACCTTTACATAAATCAATAAAAGTTCTTTTTTCTTTGTAAACAACGTAACACTACAGCTTTTATAACTTACCTTGTTAAAATTAATAAAAGAATTCTTCTTCATGTATAAAATTAAATAATAAAAAGAAAATTCAGGCAAACACGTAGACAATGGAACAATACGTCTGAAAATTCTAAGAAATATGTGATCATTTAATCAGAATTTTATATTAAAAATATAATACTTAATCACATTTTATTACATTTTTGTAGTATTTTCTTACAATGTTAGTTTCTTTTGATATAGCCTGCGAAGACTTTCTTATAAGATTCAACATGTCATATACCTTATTCACTTTTTTATAGTTAACATTTTTTGTTTCAATATCATTGGACAAATTCCAGATTTTTTTTTTATAATTGCCTCCAAACTTACGAATGAGCTGCTTAACACTATGTAATGTACACATTGTTTTTCTAATTATTATAGAACAAACGAAATTGCATATGAGATATGTGTTTAATTAAATTGAGTTCTACATTCTAATTAAAATTTAATGCTATAATTTAACCAAATAATGCACTAAAACAATTATAACTGCGCTAAAGCTAAATAGCTATGAAAGGGACCAGATACTTTATTTACCGAAATACTAAACGGGAACTGTGGGTTGGCGAACAACTTTGTTCTGCGGTACAATTAAATTTCACATGTACCCACGACAACGTATAGGCGAATGCATTTGTGACGCTTACTACAATAATAATAAAGACCTTAATTGCATACACGAGTAATTGGAATACCACACCGTATTTAGAAGGACTTTCAACATCACTGTAATAGTCGTTTCGTGAAAGCAATTGATGCAGAGTCACACACGAAATTATAAATTCAAATTAACCGTAAACTTTAATTAGTAATGTGAAGTGATTTAATAGTGATTAACATAAACATTGTTGCGTAATTTAAATTAGATATTTGATAAAAAAAGATTAATTTTAAGCAAACTAAATTAATATGGATTGATGTTTTCGTTATGTGTAGTGTTTTATTATAAACATTATTTATTATGGACTGGTGAGTGGGTCACTTGATACATGATCATGAAGTGAAATTGGCATAAACCTTGAAAACTGAACCATAAAAATTGTTTAACAGTGTGTTAGTGGAATACTTATTTCTCTCTCTGTCGTCATTGATTTGACATTCAAGAGAAGAGGACAGCACTGTCTAACTAAACACCGTATTTAATTGTTTTCGCATATAATTATTCGCTCTCACCTTCGTGCCAAAATATTGCTAAGCGTGCAAGCATTACTCGCAAATCAGCACAACCCGCGATTGCTTTAAGGATTTTTACTTGAAATTGTCTTATTCTCAATTCTCGTTCTTGTTATCAATTATATGGTTAGGTGAATTCGTGTTTTAACTGTTTTCATGTACTTAGTTCCAAGTCAGATCGTCATGAATCTAGATGTCAAGCAACAATTTTCATTAACGCACGTTACGTGACTGCACTATTAAGGGGAATCGTAACGGCAGTCCTCCTTCGCAGAAGTAATACCATGCAGCGCGATAATTCTTACGTTTCTTTTTTTGTAATACAAGTAGACATTGGCATTGTAAGAAATACGGACTATCACTTATATACCTTATGTTATGCCCCATGTGCCTGTAATTACACTGGCTTACTCGCCCTTGAATAAGACAGTGTTGCTGTTTGGTGGTAGAATATCTGATGAATGAGTGGTAGCTAGACCTGAGCTTGCACTAAACCTTACCACCAAGTAAAATAAATGATTAAATTGCTACAATAGCCATGTTATTTAACAATCATTCCAACAGTAAATTTAAATATTCAATGAACCAAGCGAATGTAGTATGAATTTAATATAAAATAAACAATCATAATATTTTATATCGATATTAGATGCCGGTCCTGACTACGTACGGTTAAAATAAATGTTTTATCCCGGAATATTTTATAACCCGATAGGTTATTTAGTTTTCTGTTCTGAATTTAAAATATGAGAGAATAAATAGATACTTTTTTAGGCTTTAAATTAAGGCTATATTCGTGATTTTTAATTCATATAAAAAAAACAGGATGTCACTATTATGGCTACTATCCATAAATACAAAAATCCAGAATTACGAAAACAAATCAGAATTTTAAACACAATGATTACTTCATAAACATTAACGAATTTCTCAGCCTCGTGAAATGGTACAAATAATAATGATAAGAAAGATATATACGCTGCACTAGACTTGCTGCATAGCGCTTTGTTGCTGCTGAAAGGCGAGCCTAAAAGCCCGCCGTAGTTCGGGCGCAAAACTTTTCCATTATGTTCTACAAGATTGCGTATACATGCAGTTACCTTTCGAACTACGCTTTTGGAAATATGATTTCGTGTGCCGTCATTTTCGTGTTCCAAATTCTTCAACGTTCGTACGAGGTCAGGTTGTTTCTAGTATTTTATCGTTATCGTGGTTAAACGGGCTGAGAATACTATTTACAAGATTGTCTTGTGTATTGATTAAGAGCATTAATTTGGAATAATATGACCTAGGTAAATTTTTCCTCTCAATCTTCTATATATAAATAAGCAAAGACGAAACAGTTCAGTAACTTTTTATCGTCTGTTTGTCAACCGATCATGATGATACATGATAGACTTCAAATTATATTTGTTGTGTGGAATGTTTATCTATTTTAAGCCACTTTTGAATATAAAGACTACAATTTATGGAATTAAAATATTCGTGAACGAAACTCTCTCGTGTGCTCTTTGGAAATGTGAAACGTTTGATATTTAATTATAATTTTAATTAAACCCAGCATATAAGGTGTCCTTTGAAAGTCAAAATTTGTTTCTGATTAATCCTAATTTATTTTCAGTCTATTCTCTTGTGATAATCTTTTAATCTATAAAATATCTTATATAATATATTTATTAAGAACATTTCACAAGTACTATGAATCCTTATGCAGTAAAGATTTAGAAATCGCCATTTAATAGAATGATTTATTTTAAATTGTTTTGAAAATAATTAAACGAAAAACGTCCTTTTTATACTGCAGCGATATAGGTGTTAAGTACATTTCTTAATATCAATGGCTAAATAAGAAATGCAAATTACTCGTAAATCTACATGAAATTTAACTTTACAATTACGTATTAAATAAAAAGCCAAATGAATAACATGATTTTTACTCATTACGGACAAACAGCAAAAAATCCGAAAAAAGTAATATTAACAAAGATAGACAAAAAAAAACATCAGTTAAAAAAAAACAGCTCTCATCTTATTTTAATCCAACCGGTAATAATTCACGTATTTTATTAGTAAAACCCGAGATAACTCGTAGATAGTGGAAAAGATAACATTTTCTTTATGAAAATCCATTACACGGTAGCATTTATAATTAGAAAGAGCTTGTTTTGGCTTGATTATGTAGATGGATTCGTTACGAGATCGCATAGGAGCAAACCTTGAATAGAACGGAGTTTCTCAACAAAAACAATCGCTCGGGGCGTTTATTGTTACAAGACCATTCATTATACAGTTATCTTCGTAATATTAATTTTGTTCTGTTCTTGGACAAGCTTGAAGCGGCTTATGTTAATGTCGACGGTATCGTTGTGTGTAAAATTAATAACAGTAATCATTTAGGGATTTTCGTTATATTATTTGTTGTTATTTAAATTATATTCCTTTCGAATATTAAATTAACAATAGCTGTTTTCCTTCATATCTTAATATTGTAACTAATATTATAAATGCGAATGTAAGGTTGTTTGTTACGCTACCACGTCTAAGAAACCAAACCGATTTAAAAAAATTTTTCATCAACGGAAAGCTACATTATCAGTGAGTAACATAGACTATATTTTGTCCCCGTATTCCCACGGGAACGGGAACTACGCGGGTGAAACCGCGAAGAAAAGCTAATATGTAATGTACGTTTATTAAATGTTAACTTATTAACATATTGTATTAAAATATAATGTATATATAAAGTTACAAGTAAGTAAGTAAGTAAAATTACTTTTACTCATTATGTTATCTAAAAAATGTAAATATGAGAAGGTTTTTTGTTTTCGTATATCCATAGAGATTTTTGTCTATGGCGATTCTCGATTTTTTTGTTTCGCTCAGTTATTAAGAGTAAAGCAAAATTATAAATCTTTCACTTGATTTTAAATAGGTAAATCCGGTTAAAGTTCGTATAATTTTTAATAAATTGATACCCATACTTCAAGCACATATGTATTTGTTTCTTAAATCAACCGGTGAGGCGCTGTTCACGTTCTGGAGGCGAGAGAACTAAGAAAAAATGACAACGCTTGTTATCATATTATATATAAAATAACCCTATTATTCAAAATATCTTATAACATAAGTGCAAGAAGAAAAAAATATGACATCACAGACACAGATCGCTTACCAAGGGGATATCAACGTAAAGCTTACTATACTGATTATGAAATGGCGGATTACAATTTCCTTATACACATATATTCACAACCTTTACACCATATAAAATGAAAGAATTTGATAAAATGGTATTTTACTCGTTTCAGTTAAAGCGCTATAAACATGTTTTTGTGAACGATTAAATTCATTTTATTTATTTTAAAGTCATAAAAATAGTACATAAATACTAGATAGCGCCTAGCGAAGCGACTTAATGTTTTTTTTTTTACTGATGAAATAGTGTTTACTTAACTAAGAGTAGTCAGAGAAGAAAATCTGTTTTTTTAAGTAGTGGCTTAAAAATATACGGTCCCACTTATTAAATTATAACATTTTAAATTATATGTTTATTTATAAACTTTCTTTTCTCGGACACTGTCATCATCGATTAATTGACATATGACAGAAGTTACGACGAAATATTTATGGGAACTGCTTCATATTAGTAAATAACCATTGAATATGCTGCATACAAAACATAAATACATCACTTTATTCACGATCGTATCTTGAGTGCCAACAATCACCCAAACTATCTATTAAGTTACTCTTTATATTAGGGTCGAATCACAGATAAGGAAGTTCGCTAACAATATATTTTAATTATAATAAAACAAGCACCGAAGAAGGGTACGCATATAAATAATAAGGATAATATTTGTCTTTAGTTTCATTTTTATTCTGAAATCACTAGCTGTGCCTAGAATAAATCTAAATGTTTTGATCCGCAGTCTTGCATGCTGGTTTTATTTAAATGCGTTATTACGCTATGTATAATAACTGCTTTATGTTATTAATGATTAAAATGTATTTAAAAATGATAATCAAAGTCAATATGAGCAATATTATGACTGATACGATACGGCAGAGTCAATAACTCTCATTATTATCGTACGACTTAAAACTATGTGTGATAATACTACTACAACTCCTCGAATCTGAGACTGCTAAAAATGCTTCAGAGTTGACTATGGCGGAGTACTTCAGCATCTATAAAGACCATGAAGGTATATGACAATATACATTATCATATTGGACATAAAACGTTTATAAGTCGACTTTAAATATAAGAAGGCGAGTAATCATGTTTGTCAATATACTTTCACATAATGAGGTCATTAGTTTCGTATTTTTTATTTACGCCAAAGGAAGGCAATGCAAATATGCTTAGGTATGAACCGACCAGAAGTAACTTATTTGATACTATGAATATTATTTATAAGTTTTATGTTTCTTAATTTAAGCATACAAGCTAGCAAATATTTCCTATCAAATAAAAAATTGCTTAAATTGTATACATGAAAAATGATTACACAGAAATACGAAATAAAGGTATATATTATAATTTGCGTGAATCAATCGCCGATATCGCAATCCTTAATACGCTTATAGGGATACGATCATTTGTAACAAACATCAAAGCTTTAGCCGACGGTCGCATGTTTTGCCGACGGACGAGAAATTTCAAATTATTCATAGATACAGGTACAATCAGCGACCATTGTTTTTGACGATTGATTCGCTATATCGTTGATTGTTGATTAGTATTTGCGATTCACATCAAACACTCTTTGTGAATAAGTGTACGTTTGGTTCAATGAACTTTATACTCATTATTATGATTCACTCAACATAATAAAGGAAGGTAAACTTTTTGTATGTAATAATAAGAATAACAAAACAAAATTATAATTAATCTCACAACTAAATTAATATAATTATTGAAGAAACTTAATCATAATAATAATCGAAGAAAAAAACAATTCAAAGACATTTGGTTAGGTAAAACTCGGCTTCATAGATGGCACAGACAAGATGTAATTATGTTACAAAATACATTTCATTGCGATGTTTCCATTCACTATCGAGCACGATATTAATTATAAACACAAATTAAACATACCGTCAAAAAGTGCTTCCCGGATTAAAACGCAACCTTTACTAAGAATCCCAGGATTTGCCTGATTTAAAAAAATCTTGATTCTCTTACTGTATAAAAAGGAATGTTACAAATTACAATCCGTGCATTGTAAATTGGTATTAATTTGGTTTCACAGATACAGTCAGTCTGGAATACGATTTTCAGATTAAACGATCCCTATTGAAGGAATTTCCTTTGTGAATGTCAGTGATAAACAAGCTTTAGGCATATATAAGGCAACAAGAAATTATAGATATTTTCATTATTCCAATTGAATTCTTATAGCTGTCATTGTTATTTTAAGCGTTTTTAATTGTGTATATTCTACCAAGAAACATTACGTATATAGTAATGTTCCGGTTACATATATAAATAATATATATAGGTATAAAGTTTTACGGTCAATATTTACAATCGCGGCTTTTGCCATAAATGGCTCCAAATTTGTATGATATGTGAAATGTGAAAATAATTAAAAATAAGACAAAAAAGATGTAAAAGAACAATGAGTGGTAGAACTCGAGGTAGACGGTCTGAGCAATCTAGGATGTTCTTGATATATCCGAATGATGACACATAAAATTCTAGGGTAAAGTCATGAAGGTTAGGTTATGTTAGGTTACTTTTAAAGCACACTCTTAAAGCCAGAACCGGATCGGGTAAATATTTACAATCGCGGCTTACCGAGATAGTTACCGAGATATTCATGATTAAGGTTTTGAGGTTATGTCACCTCTGAACTTTAATTTCCTATCATTACTCTGTCTTAGACTAGTGAACAATTACCGTACTGATTTTACTTATACATAATTTATCTAAAGCAATATTTTTTTTAAATCAGTGGCTGCCGTTAACATTAACGCGTTCAACCTTTTACATTCTCCCCACCTTTATAATATAAATATAGATTTATTTAATTAAAAAGTATTTATAAGTTATGTGTCCAACCAGGCTTATAATTATTATAACATCTGATAATTGACATCCTTTTCTGACATAGACGATCGATCCAATTTTTCCAAACCAATTTACAGTTGCATGCTATCTATGCTTATCATATAAATGCGAAAGTCTGTTTTGTAGAAAAAAAAACTGACAAAATACTCAACACTCTTTGGTCGTCTATTGCATTATAAGTTGCCATTGCCCAATGGTAATTGAGGTTAAACACAAATTAGTTAATTTAACTTTGATTAGCGTTTCAGAAACGGAAGGTAATAAAGCACATACCTACTGTTAAGTAGCGTTATAAAATCAAATAATTAAACATTAATATTACGACTTGTTTATTATTATTTTTGGATCTTATTTATTATTTAATGACTGCCTCGTTGGTCTAGTGGCTAGATATTAGCCTGCAGACCCGGTGGTCCTGGGTTCAATTCCTAGGTCGGGCCAATAAATAGTTATTGGGTTTTTCTGTCAGAAAATTCTCAGTAGCAGCCCGGAGTCTGGAAGGTGGAAGTGTGTACACTCCCGTGCCTCGGAAAGCACGTTAAGCCGTTGGTCCTGCGCCTGAACTCTTTCCGGTCGTGGTGGATTGCCGTCCCATCGGATTATGAGAGCTAAGGAAAAGAGAGTGCACCTGAGTTTTTGCACACACTTGTGCACTATAATATCTCCTGCGCAGTTGGCTAATCTCTCTTGAGATTGGCCGCCGTGGCCGAAATCGGTCTGGAAGACCTTATTATTTAATTTATACTGATTAAAATTTTTATTTAATATGATACAAATAAAAGAGGAAAGCCAAGCCAATTTGAGTGCTCAATATAAGATATGTATGAAAATATTCCTTTGTTTCTTGTTTGTATATAAGCAGCTGTTCACCGAAGTTGGGCCTGAATGAGAGTTTTTTTTTTATTGGCAATTAAACAATTAACCCATTTACATGTACAAAGACCATTCTGAGCCTCCCCTCGCGAGGGAGAAATTTTATACTCATTCAAGTCATTGTGATATTTTTGGAACGCTTTCAACCAAGATGTTAAGGTTGGTGATGAAATCATATGTATTTTAAATAAGTTTCAATCATTTATATTCTCTAATACAGTTCTAATACATTTATATCATTTATATTTTCTAATACAGACTAACAAATATTAACTTATACGTAAACAATGGAATCTGTTTTCTTTTTAGCCAACTTCAAATTAAGCAGATGTTCAATTCTGCCTTATTTTAGAGTTGTGGGTAGGTTAAGGAATTTATTTATTCTTTATCAAGAAAAGCTCTCTGAAGGTGGATGGACGTGATTTTAATTTTGTTTTAAGGATAGAGTTGTTTCCTTTTAAATACGCTGTTTCATTTGACTAGCGCATTTAAATGTATTTACTAATGTAATAATGTAAGATCTGTAATACATATTCACCGCTAAATATAATAAAACAAAATAAATTTGTACAGAAATAATACCAAGTTTTTTAAGTTGACTTCTATTTTTTATGTAATAGTTTTAAATACTACTTTTTATTAAAGCTGTATTTGATAATTTTAAAGACAAATTTATGCGTTACATACGAATCGAATATGGCAAGTGAGGGAGTAGAGGATGCACCTGTGATTGCACACATGTGTACCAAAATTATATCTTATATTATATTATATTTTGCGTACACGATTTTGATTTACTGAAAAGCTGCTTTTTATTAAAAATAGGAATCGTTTAAAAAAACAAAGAGAAAATCGGTTAGGACAAAATCATAAAAGTATTACATTAATATAAATATATTTTTTATAAAAAAAAGTAAAGTGACTTTGCTCTAAATATAATAAGGTTGCTAGTTAATCCGAAGAATGCTTTCATTAGTAGATTATATAGTTACGATTCTTCCTATTCCTTTATAAACAAAGCTTGTGAAAATACTATTTACTTTTTAAACAGTGTATTGTGATAATAAGATAAGGTGAGTTTTTCCATTCTCCTTAAGACTGCATCTAAGCTCTGCATCAAACGTATTAAGAGGCGTTGACTAGCATCTGATATATGTATGTCATAAAATGAGCGAATTGTTTGGTAGATATTAGTTTTTATTAAGCAAGTACTAACCATTCTAAAATATATTATGGATCATCATTCCAACGAGCATTTGATAGCAGCTTCAACCGGCTCCTTTAGATAGTCCATCACGAACACTCGGCTTCCGTTTTATTTGATAAATGAATATTCAACTTTGATCCATCATAACCTACTTATTGAATGAGCTATTGTGTGAGATGGTGAAATGACTTTTCGACTTTCTAATTTCTTATTAGAAACTTAATGTAGTAAATGTAAGCTCTTATTTGTAATGTAAACACGTACAAGCACTTTAAAATATGCTTTCTGATTCAAACCCAGAGAAATGTCTATATATTGACAACAACTTTAAGGGGTATACCAATAAAAATAGATAGAGGGGTTAGGCAGGGCGACCCCCTCTCACCTCGTCTTTTCAAAGCAGTGCAAGAGGCGGTCATAGGTAAACTAAATTGGAAAAATTTGGGAATCAATATCCAAGGAAAATATTTGTCACATCTAAGGTTCGCTGATGACATTGTGCTTTAGTCTGATAGTCATAAAGAACTGCAATACATGATAAATACTCTGCACAAGGCTAGCAAGGAAGTTGGATTAGAAATAAATCGAAAAAAAACGAAACTAATGACGAACAGCAGCCATACACCTATAAAACTCGAAAACATAAAACTTGACTATGTCAGCGACTTCATATATTTGGGAAAACTAATTTCATTCAACACACAAAACCATCAACAAGAAATAGACAGAACAACTCAAAAGACCTGGAACAAATTTTGGAGCTATAAAGAAGTACTGGAAGGCAATTTCTCCGTGGAACTGAAAAGAAAAATAATGTATTCATACCTGTTAGCTACATCCTTGACGTATGCTTGTCAAACCTGGAAATTCAAAAAACAAGGCAAAGACAACTCAAAGAAGATACGCACAGAAGTTAAAATGGAGATGGGCGGGCCATATAGCGAGAATGACTGATGACAGATGGAATACATGGACCACGATGTGGCCAGGCCCAGCCGGCTACAGAAAAAGAGGTAGGCCACTAACACGATCGGCAGACGACATCACAGAAATAGCTGGTCGAGACTGGGTAACAGAAGCAAGAGACAGAAACGTATGGCAATCTCTGGAGGAGGCCTTCGCCTGAGAGGGGGGGGGGGTTCTTACCAAATAAAAATAAAAAAAGAGATAAATACAAGTTTTAAATTATTAATTAAGCTTACAAATAAACATAATAAATTATCAAATTTTAATTTATTATAATTTAATGTTATTTGATAATTTAATATAATTTAATGTATTTCATTACATTTTTACTTAAACATTGTTATCGAATTGGTGAGAAATAAAAGGCTTTTTATTTTTATTTTTATTTATTTATTTAAGGGGTAAGGGGACATACGAAATCAGGACGAGCAACTAGTTAAGTACAAGGCAGAATAATTAAACGCAAGGACATTTTAAAGTTTATTTAATAAAAATCTCTTTTGACTTGAACACGATCACTAAATTACAGACAGTTAAAGAAATTGTGTAACATTGATTATTTAAGATCAAATCAGTCGAGTTGATTACGACAAACATGAAACAGTGTTTTAATATATAGTAATATTTACAGTAATTTCAAAAGGTCCGTGACAAATTACAAACATTTAGATATTTGGACGCTGTATTTTGTCTCATTTTCTTTTATAATTTCATATATTTTATTTATACCTATCTTCAAGATAGTCGATATTTTTGTATTATCACTTATTTTATAAAATGTTCGTTCACATTTATATTTATTTTTACTTTTATTGACATTAGCAAATTATATGCCAGTTGGTTTAATAACGTCCTATCTCAAGACACTGACACACTCAAAAATATCTTATACAACAACGAGTACTTTCGACTTTCAAGGATGGATTAAGAAACATATATTTATCTGTTTTTAATAATAATGCATTTATAGTTTCTGAGAATGTCTCTATCTCTTTTAGGTAAAAATTAAATTGCATGTATAATGTTTTGAATGGATGTCAGATTTAAATTCGTTTTGTAAGAATAAAGCGTCTAAAGATAAAATGTCATTAATATTAGCAAATGTAAAAATGATAATCAATAGTGTAAGTTCATTATAACTTGTCAGTGCTACTTTTGATAAAAAATAACAATTTTTTTTTTCTCTATAAAACGAATAACATACAAAATTGTTCATCTCTCCTCTAAGTTACATTTACTAAAGCTTTATATAAATGTTAATGACCAGGTTGATTCCATATTAAGCATCTTGGCTATTAGTAATATCGCGTTCACATGAGTCGATTTTAGTCGGTCGATTTGAATGCGAAAAAAATGAGTTATGATTTTTTCGTTGAAAATGAAACTTTTGTCGACATAAATCGAATTATGTGAACGCGCTATTAGATAAAAGCCTCTTCAGTTCGTTAATCATAATCTATATGATTCCAAACGAAAATTGAAGTTCTTTGGAATGGTGTCCGTTTAGAATTACGTCGTATATGCAATATAAGTCTCATAATATTTTACATATTGGCTTAAGATTCAATATTACCTATGTAACTAACTGATAAAGTGTTAAGAAAAAATGTTTGTCTTTAAACAGAAATTAACACAGCTTTAAACAAATAATTACACGTATGTAATATTCTTAAACAATAAATTATTTATTTTTTTGAAAATTTTACTAAAAGTTTGTCAACGATTATATTAAAATGTTGTCTGACAAGTTAGACAGTATTATTTAAAATATAGTCACACATAACTATTACAAGGCTGGCAGTTATACTTTTTTCTTAATACGCATCTGTAACCTACGTATAACGCATATAAATATCTAACACAATTGCGCCACATCGTATTTTACGTTTTATATACAAGTAAATATGATGTGAGATTGAGTGCACCATGTTTATTTTTATTTACAAAATTTACAATTACATACTAACAATTATTAACAGTCATTACACAAAAATAACGGCCTCGATTAAGAAAATATTATACAAAAACGAATATTTATATAAATAAAATATTGGACCTTGATTTACATACATATATTTATAATGACAGCGATAAAACTATATTGTCCTCACAATTGGGAAGATATTTTTAATCTGTGTCTAAAATGAAATAAAATATATATATAAAACTGACACTAACAATTATTGTTTTTAAGAGCATTGATAAATATAAAAAAAAAGATATAAGATATATATACATGTATAAAATCGGATTTAATCGTGTCAGCCTTTTTGTACCTAATATCTACTAAAAATTGATAAGTAACAACAACGTAGTATGTTTCTATGAAACTGTTATCTTAACAATACAAAATATTAATTAGGCTCATCTATCATTTCAACGTATACGCCTCTTTTCTCTATTCGTCATTGATTGCTATATTTACAACAATTTTACAGTACAAAAATTAAAGTGAAGCCTAAGCAGCGTGTCTTATAGACTCACTGGCAGATCGTGGTTCAAAGGTACCACTAATCGCAACATTATTTGGAATGTCGGTGTTGATATAAATTTTTCTCTTGAAAATGAAAAACCCGTCTCGATATTGAAACTTGTGAAGAGCAATGCATTTTTTTAAATATTTTAAAATGCAGCTGGTTTAACGAACGATACAATTTATGAAAAATAACGAGCGCTGATTTTATGTATGTAGGTTGAAGCAATACAAGTTCTTCGTGACAATCACAAACATCAGGCATAGAATCGTGAATTGTCACTTCGCCCGCAGTTAATGTTGAGTTAACATGTAATGGTTGTATAGTTCAAGTAACTTTGTTCGCTTTCATTGTTGCCCTTTAGTACTTAGAAGTCCTTCGCAGGAATTCGAGGCGGGAATTGCAAGGGGGTTCGGCCCCTCAGCTCTGTGCTAGGGAATCCAACGGCACCACCAGTTTTCCGTTGGAGTAACTGAAATAAAATAAAAAAATTAATGGCACGTTAGAATTTCGTAAGTATTCATAAAATGACTCAAATATTCATAGCATGCATTACTTTTTATGAAACGTCAGCATTTTTTTTAAAGTTTAAAAATAACCTGTATGGTATAGTAGCCGTTCTGGATTTAGCTCTGCTTGGCCTACATGCTTCATCTGTAACCAATATATTTTAAATGAAACACTTAAATATCGATTGTATTCATTTTGTGATCGATCGACATAAACGATACGACAAAATTGTCGTGAAAAACTAATCTAATAAAGTTTCGTTTCTTCGTTCTTCAACGAAACTTAATTAAGTGGAAGCGCATGCTATTGTCTCGGTTCTTGCGGAACAATACTTATCTTAAGTCGAAGTTAGCAAAAGTAATATCTGCGATACCTTAATGAGAGAACTTTGTATCGACTTTATTAATCGTTTCTGACCCAGCCATATCGCTGCTCGTTACTGACTAACTTGGAGCTTTAGATGTATTTTTATGAATATTCAAACAAGAAAGTTTAAAAATTAGATGTCATAGAAAATGAAGTGCCTTAACTTATGAGAAAGAAAAAAAAAAACAAAATAAAATGAATGGACGCGCTTTTAATTACTCTTAATGTTTTCAAAATAAAACAAAAATAAACAAAAACAAAATCGTTTCCTATTTGAAGTCGGTATCTAAAATTTATTGTATGATAAAGTCCAATGATCAAAATGATTTTGTACTAACGTATTATCTGACGTTACTGTTTTTAGCCCTTACCATAATAGCGGCTAACATCGTTGTGAGAGGCACGCATCGCATTTGACGGGCTCAGCACGCCGCTTGCCCTGAGTACCTTGCGAGCCGGACTTACGTCGGAAAGTGTACCTAACGAGCAGACCTGCAATGAAATGCCGCACCGTTAACAAAACAAATAAACGAAAATAATAAACACCTAGCGCGTCCATCTAGAAAGTACCTATGGCGGACGAAAAGTAGATTATAAAATGTGACTAAAATTTTGACTTTCCTTTGCGTTTATAAATGTAGGTTTATAATTGCTTTCGTGACAATTAATTAAATAATGAGTAATTCCGAGGTTTTTAAAATTTTTTTCGTTTGTTTATTTTTGAGCTAAATTCAGATTTTTTTTCTTGTAATGAGTGCGCGATATTTTTTTTTTTTGTTTTCAAAACATGTAAATGAAGGTGTAAAAAAAAAAAAAAAAATAATCAAAAAAAGAAAAAAAAATGGCTGACTAAATTATAGTTTAAAATAAAAGGTACGATATAAATATGAGATGAAACTGGAGAAATTAAAAAAAAAATAACTCACCTGTTAAGCCAGCTTTGTTTATACTGTTGGAGCTCGAGAACCCAGATATTTTCCTCCACGCCTTTTTATTCCAAAAGCCACTGGTTTTTGCATCTCCACAACTAGAGCTTCTTGGTGACGGACCATCTCGAGGACAGCGCAAATTACATTCATCTGCACCTAAAATTCGAACACCAGCACCTCGCGTACCATAAGCTACGGCAGGTAGATGCGGTACTGAACCTGTAGGTTTTCTTCTTAAGCTACCAACATAGCTTGCTCCGCTACTGCTTCCACTAAAGCCACTGTCCAAATCGGGAGGATTACAGCTAGCAGGTGATAATAACTCGTCTGTGGGACCAACTCTTAATAACTCTTCTATATTATCACGGTCCTCGGCCACTTCAGAATCAGGTGATTCACACTCTGGCATTAACATCGCTTCTACACTTAGATTCAATTCTCCCAAAATTCGTTTATGTCTGGACTCTACTCGACGCACTTCTTCTTCGACAACGCTTCTATCAAGTGAAACTAGGGATTGCCGAGGTACATATCGATGTTTGGGGCATGTTCTAGAACCATCTGTTATTTCCTCGTAAATGTTTTCTTCAGTGCCATATCTTGTTACAAAATTGTGACGAGCAGATCGGTCCCGCGGGACTCCACCTCGTCCACGCTGACGGTTTGCTTTCCTTGACGACGAAGGCATTGATAAATGATGGTCGTAATAAGCATAGGAGTAATCGACAGGTTCAAACCGCTCCATTGTAGCTGCAATATTACTTCGATTCCATGATTGAGGTGGCTGGTCTCTTGAGAGATTTACTGCAGCGAGCCTTGCAGGTAATATTTCATCAAGATCACGGGCACAACGTTCATCAAGTGATTGTGCCTCATCTCCATCCTCTCGTCTATGTTTTCGATGTGGTCGACGTGATGTTTGTGAACGAGAATGTCCTCTATCACAATCAGAATCATCGTGGTTGTAATCTGGAGTATGACTACAATTTAATTCAGATCTATGTTTACTGCAATCGATCGTATGATGAAAGTTATGTCTTAGGCTGTAATTAGAATTTCCTTCGTAATCTGATCGATCGTAGCACGGACTGTCGTCTGCGTTGCTCGAATGTGGATGAGGGCAATCGGCAGCGATGCCTGACTCTGATGAGGGATAATCGTGTACCTCGGCTGTTGTAAGAACACGATCGTCTGGTCGTGCTGGCTCGGATGCTGCATGACGATGATGGGGTCGAGGTCGACCGGTCTCGCGACAGCTTGCAAAGGCCCTCTGTAGAGAAGGCTGGTGAGGGTATCGTCCACACCGTGAGTCGAACACCGCCTCCCCAGATTCGTCGGGGCTTGGCGGCGCACTTCGTGATTCCATGGCTCATCGTCTAATCGCCATATAGTGCCTGTAACAAAAAAAGAAATATAATATCTGAAATTATTATTTATCCAACACATCGAATATTATACTTTAAATAAAAGATCTCGGCTCAGCAGACGGGTACCGGAGGGCAATGAATCCGAAATTACATAGTATGTGATAAGGGTAGGGTAAGTGACGATCAACACAGACGCCGACGTCGATATATCATCATCAGTCGCCGCGTCATAAAATCGGGTCTCACACCGTTTGTATTGTTATGTAGGCATGTGATATAAATGAAAGAATCATAATTTATAAATACCTCATTTACAAAGCAATATGTTATTATTAAGAAAACGAAAATAATAATAACAAAATATGATATAAATATCAGTAATTTTTACAGCCACATAAAAATGGAACACGTATTCAAACGAGGCAAAAAAGTAATAAATCCATTTTTATCATAACGAAATTCCACATCAGAATTTTATTGCGATTTCGCTTGAAGTTATTGCACGCATTCCAGACCAATTTATTACGATAACGATAATAAGTGTCCGTGAACTAGACAGTGTCGGGGGAGTTGGGGGTCTGCCCTATATCGTTTCTATGGTTACGGGGCGGTTATTTCCCGCGGTATCAGCTCACATCCTCCGATAGTCCTTGCATCTAAATCATCATCAACGTTGGGAAGCGCCTCGTAAAGGGCCCGTTGACCGTCCGGCAACAATAATTTGTTACGCTATTCCGTCCCCAAAGATTGCCATCTCCGATTGTGTATTAAGACGTCCTTTCAACACAATTCACGTTCTTTATAAGTTTAGGGGAAATCGTTAATGGTGGCATCAGCTTAATACCTCCTGTTTGTTTTTCGTCCCCGCGCGGCTCAACCCGCAGCCAATTCCATTAATTTCTCTTTACAGTCTTTTTATGTGACGTAACGAAAAGTTTTGGTTTCTCTTTTTTGTATCTAATACCTTATATTCTAGGAATTGAAATAATTTCGTTACATGTTAAATATACTTTAAACTAATATCAGCCTATACAATATAATATTGCTAAATGAATCGCGTCTATTCAAAAGAGTCACTTTGTCAAATACAAGTCGAGTAAGGAGAATAGACTAGCAAGTATATCATAAAATTTATAATAGATAAAAAATCATATTTATAAGACTATTCTTATAACGTAAAATCATTTTTATTCGATTTATAAAAAACATTAAGTAAAATAATATAACATTTATACAACTCCCTTTAATAGTCGGATGCTTAAAAATATTTACATTGAAACGCTTCTTGAGCTCGCCCGAGACGTGCTTAAGATTCCCCTTTTAATAAAAATAATATGCAAAAATACCTTAGCAAAAGCTTACTAAAATTTATACTATACATTATTCGAATCGTGATATCAGCACATTTATTCCCCTCGGCACCCTCGCCTTACGTGTCAGCTAGGAGGGTAAAAAAATCATGCAACATTGCCTTTGGTGGCATAATTGCAATCAATTCTGTATTATTTAACGTTTATTACGAAAATTCTCAACATATTATTTAAGAACTTTAACTGCTATCTGAATGGGTAGGGGAGAAAATGAAGTCTATTACTAACATAAGATTATTAAGAACGATTGCAATTAGCTTCAATTCGACACATATCGATAACACATCTTAGAGCACGTCCCACCGCCCACGACTTTATAATATACTCGTCAAGGAATAATTTTTAAATTATCGCGACGAAATAGTGGGTGAAGTGCTAGTATCTTATATAGGAAATAAGTGTCAATCAGAAAGAGTGAGAGAGAAGATTGTCCTGTGGCATTGTAGGTACAAACAATTTGGACGCTGCAGTGACTTCGTTGCATTGCTTTATTGGCACCTTGAACCCGACAGACGAACACACAGACAGAGTCTAAAGTTTGAATTTATTTTTAAATTTAAACTTTTAACATATATATATTTATATATGTATGTATACATATACACTACCGTTCAAAAGTTTGAAAGCACTTATTTTTTCATACAAAGCAAAGCCACGCCGACAATATGTGGTAAAAATTAATAATAAAATTATGTTTTACGACCTTTTACGAATGTTAACACAAAATCAAAAGGATTATCATTCCATAATCATCAAGTTTTAACAATTTATTATTATTAATCCGTCGAGTGCTTTCTTTTATGCAATGGTGTGGTTATATTGAATATTTTGCTAGTTTTAACTTTTTGGAATTCATTTTAGTCCCATTTGAGCATTGGCACGCGAAAATTGTGATATTAACATTCTCTGTATTCGAAAGATTTTGACTACTTCTTTGACCATACTTTTTCTTATGATAATGGCAAAACGTTAGCAAATCACACTTGAACAGCGAAGTGCTATTTGCACTGTACGTGAGGAGAGATACTGTGAACATCAAATCGCAGAAAGCTCGGAATTTTTTGTAAAGGTGTCCACGAGACGCTTGCTAGAAACCAAGAAACTGGGAAAAATGTAGATAGAAAAAGATCGGGTAGGCCTAAATCCACAAAAAATCAAGAGGATAACTTCACCAGAGTTCTCTCTTAACGGAATCGACACTTAACTACACCACAATAAATCGCAGCCGTAATGATACGCAATAACACCCATTTTAATAAAAACGGATTTTATCTTAGAGTACGGGCGCAACGGGCATAAGATTTACCAGGTGGAAAGTGGCTACTACCACACATGCACACCTGCAACACAGGAGTTCTTACAGGTAAAAATAAAATATTTTAGGACTAACTAGTTTATTTTAATTAAAGTAACCACAGATAAACCGTAAATCAAAATTAAACAAACAAATTAAAAAGCACACAATGACTCATTTTAATTACAACAATATAATAACCATTTTAATTTGTTACTCGTGTTTTAGCACCATAAGTGATTCAAATATCCCGCTATTATTATAATATCATCATCCATCATAGCGATAAGATAATAAGTGTTTTTTCTATGCACCCCGCGTTTGTGTTCGTTAGGAATAATAGTTTTTGTGGTGCACATGTGCTCTACAAATATTTTTACGGAATTTAATATAAATGTTCGAGAATGCGAGATGGGACGCATAATTTTATTAGTATAAGCTGCATAGTTTTTGTAAGAGAATATTAAATGTCATCCCACTGAAATACATAGTTATATAATCCAAACATACGGGGTATAAAGAAAAATAATCAATTTTGACTTTGAATTGATATCTAAAATAATCTGTGATATTTATTATGTATTCAGGAAAAAAAGGATTTTTAATATCGGCCAAGATGTTGTCAGATCATTGAAAGTATAATAAAAGTAGATACATAGGTACTTTTACTTATTCGATAGTTGATTATACTTTTGTATGTGTATGACTAACTTGACCACACAAACTGACGGTATTTTAAATTATTACTTGTGGTTAATTTACCAAACTAATAAACTATTATCGACAAATGTTACGAAGAAACCGTTAATTTAGTACTAAAAGCTATTTTAGAGCTGCTCACCAGAAAACCATTAAGCGGTCTTTGTGGAGATGATCGTGTTTTACTGTCGAGAGAATTGTTAATAAAATGTGCGAATATATACTAGAGTCGCTTTCGTTGAAAGCAAAACTGGTATCGAAAATAAATAATCGTTGTTTCCAACTTATGTCACAATAGCTTAATATGCGTCCTATGTGCTCTCCTGCATGCGTATGTATATATCTACCAAATGATAAACATATTACACTACAATTATATGATTTTCAACAATAATATGTATTCATACATTAGTTAACAATTATATTTAGCTATACTATACGCTTGAAAATATACAACTTGCAATAGATTTTAGTAAGAATATTTTGGGAATAAGATATAATATATCTTTTATAACGAACAATGATTATACGTAACTTTATACTTTATATAGAAATCTAAAATTTAATTTAGAGAAGTACTTAAATTATTAATTTCTATTCAATAATTTTAGTTTTAGCAGAAAACAGAATTTCATAACGTAGCAATATAAATTACGATTTATGCAATAAAATGTTAGCATTTCTATCGTCAATACTGAGGTTTCTCAGCTCAATTTTCTTAAGGATTTAGTTATAAGGCAAAGCAGGTACGATGGAAATTCGAGTGTTCAAGTAGCTGAGCATTTTGTACGGCTTAGTAATACTACAGATCGAACAAGACGTTCTGAGAACTTTAGAGTGTACTGCTTTAGGAGTAAACTACAAAACTTTATCAAACCTTGTGTTTGAACATACACAATATAACGCTATGCTTAGAATGCTCGGTACCTTTAGCAATGAGTATGAATGCCTTTATACGCTTTTCTTTTTATTCTTAATATCCGTAAACAGAGTAGATTTCATTTTAGCTATATAAATAGAACTTGTTGATATTCTTGCAGGTTATAATTAGAATAATTTAATTGTATGTAATAAATATACCTACTAGAAACTAAATGGGAAAATTTTACCCTTAAATTTAATTTAAGCTTGTAAACATGACAATGCGTATTTTTTCATGACTTTTATAATCTGCTATTATAATAATAATATAACATAAATATATATTTTGAAAAAATTTGAATAATTATTATATTAAAATAATAATATTTGAATTAAAATGAGGTTATGAAGGTAGTGGACATGAAATGAATTATATATAAAGAGCAGAAGATGATATATAAAAATTTAATTCAAATATATAGTTAATTTACTACCAAAAAATTTAATGACTGATTTATTATTTACCATAGTATATTTCTGTTAGTAAAATACACTATGAAGGGTCTCAATACACAATAAATGTACTGTAATCAGTAAGATTATCTAATTATGTGTTATGTTAATCTATACATTTACCAAACATATATGTTTGAAAGAACGAGCAACAAAAAGGAATAAAAATTTGTGAAAATTTTTTGGTCATTCAACACGTACGTAACGTAAAATTACTAATTAATGATATATTTATTGTTTAGATATCGAGATGTATGCGTTATTTATATACGAAACATGTAAAAACCGTTTCAGTAAAGAAATATGCTATCTCAAGGCGTCTTATTTAAATGATAACATAAAACGGAAATGGCCAGACAGATAAGGGATATTATAAAATCGTTCATTCCCTTTACAGCTCAGGTCGTCCTCGTCTAGATTTCACGCCCGCACTAAACCCAACTTTAGCACAGATAGACATTATCCTTCTATCAGTGCCTTATGAAAGATAAAATGTAGGTTTTCTCAATTTACCGCTATAAATATATATACATTAATAATGAATGATAAAGATAATAACGATTTTTTTTTTGCGTAGACAGGCGGGCATGCCTATGGGCCACCTGATGGTAAGTGGTCACCAACGCCCATAGACATTGGCATTGTAAGAGATGTTAGCATCGCTTACATCGCCAATGCGCCACCAACCTTGGGAACTAAGATGTTATGTTCCTTGTGCCTTTAATTACACTGGCTCACTCGCCCTACAAACCGGAACAGAACAATAGCAAGTACTGCTGTTTTGCGGTAGAATATCTGATGAGTGGGTGGTATCTACCCAGACGAGCTTGCACAAAGCCCTACCACCGAGTAAATATTAGTAATGCCTGTTTTCAGATACGTACTTATATTTCAAGAATAATCATATATATGATATGGGCCAGGATCAAAACTGCGATTTCATTTCGCATCGCGGCGGCTTACCATTGGGCTACAGTGATTTTAAAAATGTCTAGCCATATTGTACAATGATTGCATGTCATTAATGATTATAATAGTTTTTTTTTTTTTTATGGATTTAGTTATGTGTAGCTTTATAATATCATAGTATGATGTAAATATAACAAAGAAAAATTATACAATATCAAAATCTACTTTATTCAAGTAAACTCTTACAAGTTATTTTAATCTGTCATTTTACAAGGTTTTTGTTATTGATTAAAAATCGACACGGAATGTAATAATGAAAATAAAATTTAAAATGAACAACTTAAAGTTATGAGGTAACAAACATAAAAAATAAAATGAAAAATACAGTCGAATTGATAACCACCTCCTTTTTTGAAGTCGGTTAAAAATACTACATGAAAAAAAAAAATAAGATTCTCATCATTATCTGGACAAATTTGTAGTTGGCTTGATATATGAAATATTGTAAAAAACCTACATGCTTTTCAAATCCCCAAGTTACATATGTCTATTAGAGAGAAAATATATTTTAAGATAATTTACGACTAAATAGCACAAACAATAACAATTTTTTTTAAATATTTTTCAGATCTAAATAGCAGCCGATGAGAACATTAACGTCTTGTTATTTCACCTAAATGTAACCAATAAAACGCTACTAAAATAGAGGGCTATTCTAAGTGAAAATTTGCCAAGGAAACGGCCCGGCGAATTGGCTACCAGCCTATAAAATGTAATGTCACATTCATTTGCAATTCAAGAGTCCTCAGCCTGTATTATGCCTAATAAAATTTACATATTTAAATTAAACAGCGAAATAACAAGAGACTGAAGCCATCGCTGGTTTAGATTACTCGGAGTAAGCATTTCGTTTGACAAGATCAAATATAAATTTTCAATCAAAAACCTATTCAAAAGTTAATATTATAATACGTTCAATATTATTATAATAAAAAAATATAAGCTATTTTTAATATATGCCTTAGCGATTTTATTAAAGCTATCTACAGCCCTATCACCAAGCAGAATCTCTTAAATTCAATTAATCTTATCTAGTGTGTATCACAAGAAGTTTATATTATTATGCTTAAGCTGTATTCACATACGTCGAAAGTTAAAAGTAAGATACACAGATGAAATCATTGTTAAAAAATTGAAATTTAAGATAAAACTATTATGTAAATATAATTATATAAACTTGCATGCATAGACGACATTATCACTAATAACATTCTCAAACAGACAAACAAAGACTACAACGAATAAAGACTTGATTGAAATAAAATGTAATATTTTCGGCTATGAAACCAATACGCATATAATATATATATAAGGTTTAGCTACGCCTTACCTGTTTCAAAACGTCTGTGAAATCCCTTAGTTGCAGTAATCTCGTAAATATCACTAATGGGTAGGGATAGTCCTTAAGTGGAAATCAATTGATACGATTCAGCATATGAGCCGAATTGAAAGATGATTAAAATCAAATACGAAATGTATGCTCATGATACGGACATACGTTTAATGAGATTAAATCAGTAAAACAGTAGTGCTTATAAGTATCAGAAGATAAATGTGAATATCGTCCGGGCCCAGTCGACCTTTAACATTATTCAATCCATTATATGATAATACTGAGTGCCTATCATGCAATGGACAAATTTACATGAACTATCATCTGCGGTAAGCGACCAATTTGATTATATATTTTATTTCTTTCCCACTAGTCGCCGCCGTCGTGTGATAGGATTGGTATAAGTTAGGTGAACAAACATTGTTCTTTTCTGTAACTCTGACAAAGTGTATGCAAAATTTAATAATATTTGGTAATTATAATGATATAGTTTACATGCCGTAAACGTGGCAAAGAGACGAAGAAACAAATAATCAAAATCACTTTTGTATTTATATCAGTTTGGCTAAAAGTAAAAGTTAATTGAGTATTACGTTGGTCTAGTGTTCTGCTTATAAAGCTGTAATATATCATGAGGTAGCTGGTTGTATTCCCGTGTCGACAATAAAAAGTGAGAGAAGTTTTCGTCAAGCAATTATAAATTAGAAGGAAAAGAAAGTGTGCATCTTGTCTTATTTCGTTCACAATTTACCTAACACTGTTACTTCAGGCGTAATTAAATACACAAAAAGTATGTAAATAGAAATAGGTACGATACAGTATATTAGATTAAGTAATAAATAGCTCTGTTTATGAATTTATCGAGACAGCCATTGGACTATATCGATAAATTGAGGCAAACCACTGGGTTTGAACACGTAAACCTTATCCGATAATTGCGGGTTTAAGCCCGGGAAAACATTAATGCTTAATTTGTGTTTATAATTAATTTGTTACTAGGCGGCGAAGGCAAATATCGTGAGGAAAATTGCATGTGTCGGATGAAAATCTGCCACATGAGTATCCACCAACCTGCATTGGAGCGGCGTGGTGAAATAAACTGAAAACCTTATCTACATAAAATGAGCAAGCCTTAGCCCAGCAGTGGGACACTGGCGGGTTGTTACTCTATTTTTTATTATTATTTTATAATGCAACATCAAATCATATAATTGTTATATATACATAGAAGATTTAAAGCCATATTTTCATTACTGCAGCAGAGTATAAGTGTTAATTATAATTTGTATTCATGCGTTAATTACATTACATATAGCGCTTTGTGTTTATAAATAACGAAAGCGGATATTTAATTTCATTTTATCAAATCAGGGCTTTTGAAAATAAGCTTATTATATAAAACCTTAAGTTTGAATTAGTTAAAATAGGCAGCGAATGACATATTGTAGTGCTCAAGTGTGTGCGGCATATTTATTTGGACTCTCTATTCTCTCACTCTTATATACCTGGGTTTCGAAATCAGGACCTCGGGATCTGCGGCCTTATATCTGGACCACTAGACTAACGGATACGGACGAATAGGATGGATAAAATTGGAAAGTAAAATGTACTAGGTACTTATTAGCTTATAGAAAGCAGGATCACAGTTACTACCAGTTGAATATCGCAATTGAATGTTAATATTCGTAATTAAGGACAAAAGTTAGGGACAAAAATGAAAGATTAGTTCGGTGACACAACTGATTTATTTTATTTCTACCCACATACAACACTACCAAATTTTCTAAAATTTTTGTACACTCTCTATAAGCAGTTAGTATATTTACGAAACCAATATAAATAGTTTTATATTTCTTCTATATACATATAAATAAGGAGTTATAACAAAAACAATTATTTCGATTTTAAAAGGCCGACCGTCTGTTCTCCCTAATCTACTGTTGTACATACAATGTAAAAATAGTAATTTTTTAAACAGAATAAGTTATATAATATTGTGAAAATAATAAGACTCTCCGCATTTTTAATACATAAACCCAAACAAAAATAACGTTAAGTTGCAAAATTAAATACAACCTTCTTCCATTTAATGAGTTAATGAAAGCAAGCTTTTCAAATTTAATCAGCTAATGCATCCGCGATCCTGTGGTTTATACTGGAGCTACACGTAAGATAAGATATCTTGACATCGGTACCGATTGTCTTATTCTCTCTCTGATTGAAATACTACATTGAAGGTACATATATCGGTGGGTGATACTATTGCGATAATATCTAGAAAATCAGCTTTATGTTTATCGTAATCTATTTACATTAGAGACGATAGAATATATTAAAATCAGAACCGAACAATATGCATTTTAGTTGGCTCGTAATATTTATTTTAAATTTTTTAAAGAAGTTAGAAATGTAATTAGCTCAATGATGAGCAGTGGTCCCATGTACGTTAAGAAATATTTGTGCTTTTACAAGAAACACATAACACGATAGCATTAAATAGTGTTGTTTAGCTGTAGAATAAATGATGAATGACCATCCTATCAGCCATCTTATATGAAATATATTGTATACAATAAGTCATCTATATGGTCTTTATTCTATGCGATAATCGAATCAGACAATCGTATGTATATTTCCGTGCTCAAAGACTGTTAAGTGGGGTCGGCCATTATGCGGAATCGGGAGTGCTCGGTGACATACGATTTCACATTACATGGGTTTTACAAGTCACCTGTGTTAATGAATCCACTCGGTTGAATAGTTTTTTGTGAACAAAAAAAATCTCTTCACGTTAAACTTTGAAAATTGTATTTGTAGCTATCAAATGTCTTATTATGCTTGAGTATTACACGTCAAACCTTTTTAAAACGAAAATCACCATTTTTTAATCCATTTATAGAAAAACGGGTTACATTTCAAATGAGTTTACTTCTTTCTTACCTCTTTATAGATAGATAATCACTAAAAACCCAATCGTTTTCAGTGGTCACGTCTTTGTAGTATAATATGCACTAAAGCAAAATTATCACAAACTATTTCAATATAAATATTTAAATATTAACTATGAGTTAATAATTTTAATATTAACTCATACTTTATTAGTGTACTCAAGAGTAATAAATTAATATGAAAACATTATTTTGAAAATAAGTGTATTCGTACCGCAGCTGTCCCTAAAATAGTAGCAATTCTTACAACGTAGGTTAGATGTAATGAAATTATGGCTCCCGAAGGGCTTCCCTCCCCATGGGCTGCGAAGTTAAGGGAAAATCAGGTCAGCTTTTCATGTAAAGGTATAAGAGACTTATGACGAATAGGAATTCGTAACATACCCTTCTCAGAAATTATGCAAGCGAAACCTTTATATTAGACATATTATGAACTGAATCTACTCAAGATCATTCTCTAACTTTGAGGATACGAAGTTTATTTCTCTGTTAAACGCTTTGATATAACTTGAAGATGTTAAATAATATTTTAAATCTATTAAAAGAAATATTATATACAAGGGCTAAAATTAGTATTCGATAAATGTGTAGCCTTTAAAGCTGAATGGTTTTTTGTTGCTATTCACTAACGGCCTTATTTATAAACGTTGCTTAGTTACTGATTAGCTAAACACTGATTTGTCTCTTTCTGTCATTATTGATTTGACATACGAAAGAAGAAGACAAAATACTGTTTAACTAATCACCAGTTAAATAAAGTTTATGAATAAGGCGGTTAGAAGTTAAGTGGTTATACAAATACATCCGAATATATATAAAGTTTAACAAAATATAGACAGAATAATATTACAATATAAATGATAAAAAATTGAAATAAGAATACGTTATACCGGATATCTAAAATAATATATTTTGAATTTCTTATGTAATTTTATGTGTGCATCTTTATCTCGCGATGTAACCAACTTTGAATGACGTCTATCGTCAAGAAGATTAATTTCCATTTACACTAGTGTTATAAATAAGAAGGTACTTAATAAGAGATGGAACTAAAAATTATGACGTTTTGTTGGTGTGATGTTTAGGGGCGGAGTTAACAGTGCATTTCGTGGAAAACTCCACGAACACGCGGCGGTCCACTTACATTCTAGCGATCTGCATACGGCAGGACGTGTTTAGTTGACTTTGATGTTTTGTTATAGTTAATTTGATTAGGAATATTCCCACTCAGTACTGAATAGCGCATATATTTCTTTGTTTAATATTTTCTTCGAACTAATCGTTCTTTTCCAAAAACTTAATTGAAATGGTTGAATGATTATTGTTACTGCTTACCATCACGCTAAATATTGAAATTAGTTAAAAGTTCAAGCCGTCACCGAATTTCATTGACAGTTATAATTATACCTTAATTACAAACCGAATGGAGAAACTTAATTTAAACTTTTAACAAAGTTTTTGTAATGTTCGTAGTAAAACTGTTTGAATACTTGAGTGATTGACTAATTACGAAATTTGTTACTTCAATTCTAATTCTGCGTATTTTAGTCACGTATATATTTGGTTGAACATACAAATGAGTTTAGTTTAGTTTTGTTATATTAAATACTAAATACCAGTCTCGATGGCGCTCGAATAAGTATTTTACATACCTAAACAAGGATGTTAGTATGTATATAAATTTAATATTAATAAATAGACTTTGACCGTTTGACCGTTTACTATGAAACTTGACAAATGTATGCAATCTTTATTGGAGAAGGTGTTTCCATGCGTTTTTTCTATGTGTTTTCCAAGGCAAGGACGTGTAAGCTGCTATTAAGAAGTTATGGAAAGTAAAATTAAATAAGTTTATATTGGTCCGACCGTGGCATAACACATTACCACGCAATATGCAACCTTATAAACTACAAGTTCAACGAGCTTGTTCATGCAACGAGTTTTTGTTCTGATTACGTTATTATTAAGATCACGTGACCATAACTATTAGTAGCATAGTTACCGAACAATAGCATTGTTTGATTAATAATCTTAGTCCTTTTTATGTAAATATCTAACGTTTTATATTAAAACTAGCTGTGACCAGCGGCTTCACCCGCGTATAATTAATAAAAATATAATAAATTATTTTATTACTATAATAACACACACGCTTACATACACACACATACACATATGGCTACTGGTAAAGAAACACGTAATTAACGATTTGAAATTAATTTTCATAAGATACTGTAGGATTTACCGATCTTGGAAGTGTATTCTTTAGTGTGATGCCACTACTGTCCTTAGATTACAATATCTAGGAACGGAGTACGGACGGAGTATGAGTTCTACGAAGTACGGAAGTAAATTCGCGAACCTGATGAGATTTGTCAGATGCACCATCACGCGTTTCGTTTCCGGAGCGTCACGGTAGTATGCACAATACGAGAAGGGTACCGCTGGTTTTTTAGTGAGCATTCCGATGACCGGGGCGCACTCGGCGCCCTGGACATATGGCGAGCCCCACATACCCTCCCACTGTTTCCGTGGGGGAAACGCGTAAAGGATTTTTCCAGTATTAAAAAAAAGGGTTTACCGATCTTATATATGGCCTATCATTTGCGCCATCACATGTTCTTTGCGTGTACCAATTTTCATCAAGATTGGTCAAGCCGTTCTTGAGTTATAAGATGACATACAGACAGACAGACAGACATAAATGAAAAAAATGTATAATGTGAATCACTGCATCATAAAACGATTATTTATCACAAAATTAGGTGAAAAAAAAATGTACAGACAGAGCCAATAGATTTATATAGTAGTACAGATTTCACATAGATGTTTAGGAATATAATTTTCCTATAATTTCCTGATTTATTTGAGATTAATATGATAAAATACTAAGGAGACAATTGCGTACGCATGTAAGACGTCAGAAGAAATTATAAAAATACCGTATGAGGGTTGACATGTGGAAGAAGGGAGTCCCTGAGGTGAGAGACGACTAGAAAGGAAAAATAATGACGATGAATATGATGATTAAGAAACCTTTTTTATATGTTTACTAAAGTTGATAATTTTAAGTCAATATTTTTAAAACATATTTCCCTTGACCTCAATATACATAACTTAATTAAAAAAATATGGTATAATAACTCAGTCCCATTACAGATTTAATTAAATTTCAAGACTTAACTGAAACCTTTATAGCTAAGGAATAATAAAATAATGATATTATAAATATAAAATAAAGCAAATCTATTTGACTCAGTAACTCAAAGCGTAATAATGTTAATGTAAACGTTAGTTTGAAATGTAAACCTTGACTGGGCTGATCCATTACTGTAACATGCCACAAGCGAGCAAGTCACCAAACTAATGATCGTGGTTAGTTTTTCTCGAAATAAGTAGGTACGTTTATTCGCTTCTCCTCATTAAGCAACTACCGAAATGAATTTGCAGATTATTTCGTGAATGACAAGCATACAGTGACTATTATATTTACGAAAACATAACAATCACTAATTCATATTATATCCTGACAAGGACTTTAAATATATTTTATATAAATAGCAAAACAGTTACAGTACAAACAATTTTACTTTACTCTGAATGTAGAATAAACATCAAATTAAAAGTATACGGAATCATTACAAGTGTTAGTATAATATATTCAACATTACAACAGACAAAATATTTAAAAACATCAGATCTCAGTTTGCAGCCGTCTGAGATATCGCCACGGAATTATGCATTGAATATTAACGCGCAACGGAGATTATTTTATTGTGTATTTGCATCTAAAAATTGTCAACTGTAATGCAACACAATTTCAAAGCGGCAAAGTTAAAATATTCATACTGTATCCATTAACTTTCATTTCATGTTAAGCTGGTATTGCATATAAATAAATCAAGAGCCGTATTATGCATCATATTTTGTTTTTCTTATAATTTTGCACAGAACGAACGTTCTTTCAAAGTAGTTGAAAATACACTTCAATGACAAAAATATAAAAACTTCTTAAATTGTCAGCAATAAAATAAAGCCTCAAAAACATTTGTTTAACATTTGATTTTAAGTAAAAGACAAACATACTATGTAACACGCTATCATTGAATAAAATACTGTTTGTGTAGCTTATAGGACAATTTTATTAAATTATTGCTTTAGTTGCGGTTATTACTAATGGGGTTTGGAAGTGGATGCATCAATCATATTCTCCTCTACTTTATGTCAACATCAAATTTTGATACAGCGTGATTGATTGCCGGTTTACGTTGAACGTATTGAAACCGAGAGTAGTGTTACGACAAACTCAAACTGTCTTCGACAAACTATGACCTTTGAATAAAAGTGATTAAGATATCTACTATACATTATTACCATATAAATCAACGTTCGTAAGTCGTAGACTTTGCTTTACGGTGTAAAAATAAAAAGGAACGGAGGTCTCCCGTCAGTATTCCCAGCGGCTAAGGCGACGACACAAAACGAAGAAATAAGATTTCCTCCACGAGTAGAAATACTTAAGACAGAACGATTCAAGAATTGCACATTGTTAGCAGTTTGTATACATAATTGTTGAAACTTTTCCATGAATTTCAAAGAAGTGTAAGTAGAGTTCAAAAATACTCATTTCCTTTCTTTTATAACTTCGTTATATTTGCAAGGAAAACTCTTTTACATTCTTCATAATCAATATTAATATAGAACATGTAATGTGTTCAATCAACTTAATTTTATAAATAAAATGCAAGAATATTCTCAGCTGGTAATCTACCTAGTATAACAATACGGTCAATTAGACGTATGACAACTTGCACGACCGACGCAGACCGCGCGAGTCGCGCCTGTCCGGAAAAATGTACCTCTCATGAAATTTAATGTGAAAATAACTTGAAACGACGCCAAAACCACGCCTGAATTATTTATGTGGCACTATTTTAATGGCGTACTCCTTCGTTCATTACAGTAAAAGTGTTTCTTAATTTTGTATGCTAACTCAGTATTCCAATCTACTGTCGTACGCTGCCATTAAAATGAAGTATGGAGCATGACTCAGGGATATTTTGCAGGGAAAAATTCGGAATGCGAAATTTTAAGAGCCTTAACGATTTACTCGTATTTTAATATATTTCTATTACCAAGCAGTAATATATTTTAAGGGGTATACTTCGTTTTTATGTTTTAAAACGTTATATTTGTCATTATATTAAAAACTTTAATTAATTTAAAATCAATGTTGTTTATATTAAATCATAACAATAACTCACAATATATGTCAAGCTAACAAGTTTATTCTCGCTTCAATCATGATATACATTAGTACCATGAGCTGATAATTCTGGACGCAAGTAACAATAGATCTAAGAGTAGGCTGAGATGATTCTAGCAGACTGCGTAGGCAAGTTTGCGCCATTGGCGTAAATCAATCGCCTACGCCAGGGGTGCGCAGGCGGCTGCCCCTATAAACTTATCATCGACTCCCAATACATGTAGAGAATTAAGAGTCACCTAAAACATACATTATATAATAATTACGTACTGTAAACACGGTACTTACATTACATTATATGTAATGTACTCGTATGTACGTCAATATTTTGTTAACGTAACACAGGAAGTAACATGATAACAAGATAAATATTTATAAAAGTAACTTGATAATCCTATAAAAATAACTGTTATTGTTTTAGACCCATCAAAACAACATCGGCATTGTTCATTTCGTGAGAATGGCAGCGATTCCTCATTCAAAATAAATACTTGCTTAATAAATTCAGTTCCTAGAGATATCGCCAAGTCAATGGCAAACAGTGGGACGAAAATGTTATGTAAACACCAGGAGTATCTGAGCTCCTGGCCTCGGGTCGTCCTACTGAATAAATAACGCCACAGCGAAAGCAAACTCAAACAAAAGTAAATTTATTCACCAAATACGACGATTAATACACGATCTCAGGACAGATTTATATTTCTCGAGGCTATACGCATTGTTAGCATCCATTGTTTGTGAACGATTTTCGTTTTGTCGAGACTTACAAGTTACTTCGAACGCGGATCGTGTCTATGTTATATATGCAAGTTAAATTAAATATTAATGTGAAAGTTATACTTTATACATATAACATTAAAACAAACTATTTATTTTGAAGTAATCAATAAAATAAAATAAATATAATAAATAATAATTATAAAGTCTTATATATAGTATTATTATAAAGATATTATATTTATTATAACCTGTAATATAAAAAATAATTGATATTGTATCTTGAAAATGCAGGTTGTGGCCCTCTTGAAGAGTCACGCACTTTATGTTAAGTCTGAATGTGTTTTTATTAACAATGCTGCTGATGGTCCTTAATAAATAATTTTTTTTTTTTATTTTGTTATTATTGTTGTGATCGAAATAAAAATCATGCAAATTTTCAATCGGTTTGGTAGAACCGGTGTATACAGTTGTAATATTAAGCCCACACATACTAAATTGTTAAATAAACTAAGTTAAAAAATAATCTAACGATTAATCAAAACGCTAATTTGAATCATTAATAACATTTTTACTACACTTATTAACAATAAGCTCAATTCATTATTTAATTTGACGAAATAAGCAATTATTGTTTTTTCATCAACATTAAGTATTAAATATAAATACTTGAAAAAAATTAAGAATAATTGGAATTAGAAACCAATTAAAGAGTTGTTTTTAACAAGTTTGAAAAGTATATAATTATGAGACGAAACTGTATGAAATATTTAAAAAGATGGATTTAATATGAATGAATGTGATTCAAGCTAAAAATAAATTGATTTAATATTCCGTTCTGTAAGCGTGGGTGAGGCTTCGTTGAAGCCCTTCAGAATAATATGGGTTCTTACGTCGATTAAAATCTATATTGAAAAATATTAATGAGAAATATAATACATATTTTGTTAATTTTGTAACCTTATTTTATACTAGCTGTTGCCCGCAGCTTCGCTCGCGCGTGGTCTTTATCTATACTAATATTATAAATAAGTAAAAATAGATTTTTTGTATGTTTGTTTGTAGCGAATAAACTAAAAAAGTGCTGTACTGTTTTTAAAAACCTTTTTTACCTACAGAAAGATACGTTATCAGCGAGTATTTAGCTGCCCGTCCCGACTTCGTACGGGTAAAAAAAGGATTTTATCATTTTTTAATCAATAAGATATAAACATTTACCAATCGATTCATTCGCCCATCCAGTATAGTGTATGTGTGTTCAGTAAAGGGCATATAATAATCCTACTGCCTACTAATATAATAAACTCGAAAGTTTGTATGGATGTATGGACGTTTGTTACTCTTTCACGCATAAACTACTGAATGGATTTTAATGAAACTTTACAATAATATAAGCTTAGGGAATACCAATTAAGTGGTACATATGGCAATAATGGAATATGTTTTTTTTATCCAAACATCACCAACATAGTGAAGTTCGTATATTTCTCCCTAAGAGATATTGATATAAGATATTGCGTATTTTGAATTTCATTATTTGCACCCAACTCTTCCAAACAAAAATAAAAGTTTCTAAAAACTTTGAAATTCATGTTTATTAATTCAATCAAAAAACTCAAATAGTATATTTCTATTTTTTTTAATTTTTATACTAATGCTTTTACCCCGTTTCTCCCGTTTGGAGTTAAATTTCTAAAAACGACGAAATACGTATGCATAGCTTTAATACTAAATATCATTCTTCTTACACCAAAAGTGACGGAAGCCCTATACAAACTTTCAACCCCTTTTTTACCCTCTCAGATTTAGATTTTCAAAAACGCTGAAATACTTAATAATAATAATAATTTTTATTTATTTTTAAGTTTGTTCATTAAATTTCATGCTTCTAACTTTAAAAATGACGGGTTTCTAAACAATCGTTCAACTCTTTAGGGGTAGAATTTCCAAAAATCCTACCTTAGTGGTGTTATAAAATGTATCAACTGCCAAAATTTCAAGTTTCTAACCCCCGCAGTTTAGGCTCTGCATTAATAATATTATGTGAATAGATATCAACAAAAATACGTATTTTTATAACTTTTGATAGACTCAACTAATTTTGATGAAATAAAGGCTAAACGGAATCTTGAAATAGTTCTTATAATAATTCGGTTATTTCAATTTTTAGACGATTTAAAGATACAGACATGCAGACAGTAAAAAAATTAAAAAAATGATTGCTTTGGTTTTGGTAAATCGTAAATAGCCATATAACCTTTAAAACAGGCAGTTATTTTGAAATAACAGACAGAAACTTCAATTTTATTTATATGTATGGATAATTAATTAATTAATTCGTTTTTGTTATAGATTTATGTTATTTTATGTGTACAATATAAAGTATAAAGTAAAGGAAAAGTTTCTTCTGTCAGAGACTAAATAAAATCAGACTTAACCAAGGCTACTAATTTAATTAAACAAAAAAAGGGAATTAAAACAAATGTTGTCCATTGAACTTGACACACATCTGAATAAGCTGCTTAAGCGGCCATTTTATGTAGAAAAAGTATATAATATACAAACAAAAGCAGCTATATAACAATTTTAATTAAAGTTTCAAAAGCAGTTATTTGACCGCTCTGGTAGGTTAAGTGTTAAAAATGAGATGACACTTATAGCATATATATATATAAATATATACATACATTAGCTAAGTTTCCACCAACAATAATTACACAATCATTAAAATAAACAAAACATATATAAAATCAAACAGCTAAACCATCATAATCAGTAAAGGTGTAGTAAGATATATATTTTTTTATAATCAAATATAATTAATTACTTAATGAAAACACAAATTTAACAAAAACAAAATATAAATGAAATCACATAGCTTAAGCATTATTACATTGAGTAAGGCCAATAAAATGCAGTAAATAAATGATATATATATATTATTTATATATTTTTTAACCAAATACAATTAAAAGGCAAGCAAGAATATGACTACAGTACAAAATTTATAACAAACTAAAATATTGAATATTAAGATGGGTTGGTACATTCATTTTATATAAATTAATACATTTAATACATTATTATTTTTATCTTATTTATGTTATTTTTGCAGTGTTTTTTTTTTAAATAAATAATATCAATATCTGAGTACATAAGTTAATTATATATTATATGCTCGCACAGATCTACTTCTTCCTATTCATGATTATGCTGTCGCAAGCTTGATGTAGCCAAAGACCAATTGAATTAAGCTGAGAGATTACAAAATACTTTTATTCGGTTTATATTGGGATAAGGCAAATATAACCACGTTTCACAATTTTGTTCTCTTCTTAATTAGTTGCCCGTCTGACTTCGTAGGAATATGCACATCTTCTCTATTCTGTACTGTGTGTTGTTTAACCCCGTTTACTCCCCCTTCATCACTTGATATTCATTAGATGATGACGGTGATGACCACGTCTCAGTGCTTTTATTTATGTGCTCCGTATTTTGTTGTTCGATCACTACTATTTTAGCTATCTCTATAGCTTTCTTTAGTGACAGATCAGACCGTTGTAAGAATCGTTGATGTTTGACGAGCTACTCTAACACATATTCGCTGTAAATTTATCACTGACCAATGACTATTAATTCAACGAAATCGCATTTTAAACTGTAATTTTCTAGACTCGTAATAAAGTTGGATATATTTTCGTGTTTGCTTTGTTTTCTCATAAAAAATACATGTCAGGCCATAGTTAAATTTTTCCTCGGTTCGAAATACTTGTTACATTTATTAATGAGGTTTTCTAAAGTAATTACTGTTATTTTAATGTTGAACAAAATTGCTATTTTTCTCTATTTACACTTCTTATACATAACCAGTGGCTAATACTCCTTATATATATCCAGAGGCTAATAAATATAGTTCAAAATATGGTTGCCATTTTTTCCGCGTTAAATTGTTATTTATTTCGTTGTTTAGAAAAAACTTCGGTAGGTAAAACGTTTGAATTTTTATCTGCCGTTTTAAAACTTTTGACAGGAAACACGAATTTACGAAAAAATTATACCTATTTAAAGTTTTAAGAAGTGATATACCGTTTATGTTTAAAGCAAGCACTTCTAAAACCATGTATTATTGTTATAGTTGTTTTTTAGGCTTTGTTTATACACCTATATACTATTTACGTATTAATTATTGTCACTGAGTTAACTGACTTGCTCACACGCAGTCTTAAAGCGTACTGTTATGAAAGATATAAGATGAGATCATAAAGATACACACAATATATATGCAATATTAGTTTTTATGCAAAAACAACACACGAAGCTACTGAAAACACGAAATTGTTAACAAAACTTTTTGATTTTGACAACTAACAGGTGCGCGTACTTTTCCTACAGATAATAATTTATTCATTTTTAGTAGGGATACTAAACTTATAATAAATAAATAAAGAGATTAAAAATTATAGGACAAAATATAGGATAAATCATAAGCAAAAGTGTAAATTACATATAATATTTAATCTCTTTTTAGTTTGACCATAACCATTTTTTAATAAATGTTCTACGTGTATCTTTAAATTGACATAACTTTATTATTTATAAACCGATTGAAATAAAACAAACACTAAATGTTAAGTGAAGTTAGCCACAATACATTAGTGAAAACCGCACTCAAATCCGTTAAGCCGTTTTTAAGATTAGCGTGCACAAACGCACAGACAAACAGACAAAAAATCTATTAATCACTGTTTTGGGTTCTATTGTGTTTATAAAGACCCCCGATAAAAGTTTTACTCATTTATCTTCCATGTACAGACATCGACCAGTTACAGATTTATTATATGTATATATTTTATATATAACTAGTTGATTGTCCTAACTTCGCACGGATGATGAGAGTCTAAGTGTAAATAAAATGTTTATATTAATGGACGAAGATAATTATTTTTTTATAATTAAATAATTGAACGTTATTGTTTTTAATTTCATTATGAATTTGTTTATCTCCATCTCTTGCTTTTAAGCCTAATTTATGAATTGTATTCGTTACATTTACGCTCTGTACTTTGTTATGTGTTAGTCAATCCTAGAAACATTTATTGGTAATGATTTGTTAATATTTGGTATTTATAACATTTGTTACGTACTGTTTATTTCCATAAAAAAGTATATTTACTTTTAAAATGGTAGTGGACGTTAAATGTCCATAAAGGCTACATCTCTTAATGAGAAGGTTTGTAACATATTACATAACATTGCTCAAAAGCTAGTGTCCTCGTAACATTTTTCTTAACTACCAGGAACAATATTAATTATAAACATAAATAAAAAATTGAGCATTTAGAAACTCAATGATTCTCACCTGTATTTAAATCCACTAGGACACACTTATTGTGTGAGACCAAAAATATAAAATTTCCATAATATTCGATGCCTTAAATCATTTTAATTTTTTTTTTAAAGTAAAAGCACTGTGTTTATCCAACTGCCATTCAAAAGTGGCGAAATATCGTCTCTTTTCTCGTTTTCCATTTCCTTTTGTTTTGATTTCAGCTTCAAAGGCGAATTGTGCCGACCGACGGGCATATTTCACGAATATGCATACCCTCGTATTGATAATATGTCACACAAAGGGAATATTTCTACTGTTTCCCACGATTTAAGACCAAATGATTAAGCTACTTTCATGGAAATTCAGCTTTAAATTTTGTTCGTGGATTTTTAGCCCTATTATAATTACAACGGAAAATTTTAACTTTTAGTTTGTTTTTGTTTTTTTTTTTTTAATTTATCTAACACCCACTCTCTCATATACGAGTGAAGCTGCGTGCGGAAAGTAATGTTTACTAAAACAACTTAAGCAACTAATTTAATGAAACATTGAAAACAATTCATTATGATTCAGACGCTTTTGAAAAAATAGACGCCGTGTTACTATCATAAAGGAAAATCAGCTTTCAACGGAAATTGAAGTTCCGAAGCCCGGGGCGCGGGCGCAGACCGGAAGTGCCCCCATTAACTTCACTTCTAACGCTGCAATTATAGCAATTATGCGTAATGTCATGATTTTATATTTATAAATTGAATAAAAATAACCGTAAACAAGGAATTGGATTGAAAGATAGCAATATTGTCTAGAGGAATATTCTAACCAAATCTAACTAAAGTTATAAAAGCAAAAAGTGTCTTTGTATGATGATTGAAAGGAATGATGTAAAGTTATAAGTATATGAAATAATGTCATTGAATATGACCCATTAGAGAGAAAGTATTGCACTCAACTGATGATTGTGGGTTCAAATTGAACCATTCGCTTGAATGTGCTTAATGATAATTATTGTAAAGACTTGCGCGTGTTAAATGTCATTTTGCCACATATGCCAAATTGCCTTTAATATTATCGTAGAATAGGTTGTTCACCATTGGTACTCACACGCATTGTTGCTATATTTTGCTTGCTCATGTTTATATAATTACTGTTTTTTTTTAATTTATAAAATCTTTTTAATTTCCAATAATTGTATAATATTAATTGCGAAAAATATATGAACCTTATTTATTTAATTCAAATCTACCAAGAAGGACCAAAATCACAGTTTATGAAGAATTGCCAGTTTCTATGCACAGAGATCACGCCATCGCCAATTAATTAAAAATCCACATTATGCTATCTTATATATTCTATAAATACGGAATCATTTGTACTGAAGATAATGAAGTAATTTCATTGTAAAAATACTACCTATCTACTCAAGCAAAGCTGATGGTAAATGGGCGTAAGCTCGTTCGGTATAAAATTTTAAAGTTCGTGATAAACGAAATTAAGTGTACACGACGGCTATAAGCTTGAAGAAGGGTAAGTATATTAAATGACACGGGCGAATGCGTTAGTAATAAGCGGATTAAAACAGAAAACATTGCGTTAGAGAATCAAATAAAAATACTTATTACTTACTTACTCATTAATTTGATACAAAAATAAGATAAAAATCCTAAGGCGAAAACAACGACTCATTAACAATATTACTTCATGTAATCAAAAGGATAACATTTTGATTAAAAAGATATTTGTTTAAGTGTATGCATGTGTGTGTAACTTACATATGAAATTGGCTTTTTGTACGAGAGGAATATAATGTCATTTTTTTTTGTAAAATATACTTAATTAATCAAAGTATGCACCGTTGTTATCTATGCACTTTTGCCATTTCATAGATCCTTTTACTAAAAAAACCATGGGGGCGAATCAATAAACTCTTTGAAGGCGGTTTGGACTGCCGCTACCGAGTTGAATTTTTTTCCTTGTAAGAAGTTGTCCAAATTCCGGAAAAAATGGTAATCTGTTGGAACAAGGCCCGGGGAGTACGGTGGATGTCGCAGACATTCCAATTATAGCTCATCTAACTTAGTAGTTGTTTGTTGTGCAGTGTGTGGTCTTGCGTTGTCGTGAAGCAGCAGTGGCCTAGAGCGATTGACCAATCTGTTGTTTAGCAGCTTGTTCTTCCTTTATGGTTTGCAGTTGCTGACAATAGATATCTGCCGTAATCGTTTGGCCAGATTTTAGAAGACTGTAGTGAACGACACCGGCGCTAGTCCACCAAACACTCACAAGTAAGTTTTTCTGAGTAAATTTTTGTTTAGGGCAGGATTTGGCTGGGTCTCCAGGGTTCAGCCATTGCGACGAGCGCTTCCGATTATCGTACAGTATCCACTTTTCATCACAAGTAATGATTCAATTTAAAATCCCTTCATTATTGTGTCGGTTGAGCAAAGTAACACAGCAGTCAACGCGTGTTTGCAAGTTCGATTCACTCAATTCATGAGGTACCCATCGTTCAAGTTTTCTTACTTTCCCGATTTGCTTCAAGTGGATTAATACAATTTACTTACACCGAAGCCTGCAGCTATCTCTGAAGTGCTTTGTGATGGATCCGCTCCCACAATAGCCTTTAATTCTTCATTTTCTACTTTGGTCTCCGGCCGTCCACGGGGTTGGTTCTGAAGGTCGAAATTTCCAGAACGAAAACGTTGAAACCAAAAACGTACCGTGCTTTCTCTTGCGACACCAGCGCCGTATACATCATTAATCCTTCGAGTTGCTTCTGCAGCACTGGTGCCACAGTAGAACTCGTACTCGTAAATATACCGATATTTCATGTTTTCCATTGTGCGGTAATAAGCGACGCCAAAGAAAAAAATAATGAGCAAGAAACAAATGAATTACTGTTTTCAAAACTAAAATGTACCAGCTAAATGAATTCATAAATTTGAATTTGGAATTCTTAACCAAAGAGGAGATATTTCAGATCAAAGTGGTCAGTACGACAAAACGCTAATTTCATATGCAAGGACCTAATATATAATAATACAATACAATTAATATCAGTATAATTCACATATTGTCATAATCCTGTTCCTAAGCTTAATAGGCTTCTATTAAATAAAAAAATTTACAATCAATTAGAATGTGCCAAAAGTAGTTCACGAAAGGGGAGCGCGAGTGAGCACGTGACCGCATTCAATGGATATTCTAAAAGAAATGCTCCGAAGCTGGTCTCGCTTGGCATTTTATATATAAAATAAGGCATAAGCTCATGAATCACATTTATTAAGCCACCAGTACAAGTGGTAACCTAATACATCATGATCAGTATTATAAAACAAAGATGTTATCTCAAATATTATGTACGTTTCTTGTAACTATGCCGCTCATCTCATCCGTCCATCACAGCGAAACAGATAACCTCCCTATGGCAGAATATCTGCTAAGAATACACAGACAAGCTCGTATAAAGGCAGTAAATATCATGTCATATTTAAACCAGTAAATGTCACATTTTTCAAGTACATATTTCTATTTATTTGCAAAACGAATGTAAGTAATCATAAAATTATAAAATCGCATTTTAAATTGATTTATCAGATATTAGTGTCTTTTATAAATACTTCTAACTTAACCGGTCCTACTTAAATAACTGCCTTTATACCTATTATTTATTAGATTGTACAATCACGTCCCTAATAGAAGCCGGCAAGAAACATAGAAGTTACTAATTTGTACTAATTATCTACAATACATGAATTACTAGCTATCTAACTCGATATAGCGTGGACAAAATTAAGATTTTTGCGCAGGATATTTTAAATTTACGAGATATAAACAAATGCTGCCATATAAAAAGTATCTATATTCGATGATAGTAAATATTCATGTATCTATCTTGTTCTTAATGCGCTTATTCAAAATATTTAAACGAATTTGCGAAGAATAAATTATATGTTTATTAACGAGATACGTTTAAAATTAATGCGATAATTATTCTAATGAGGGTAAATGTTGACAAATAAAATTAACAATAATCATATATCACTCATTTTATATGTATTACTTTAATATGCCTTTGTATTTTATTTAAGTATACGCTGTCGGGTTTTATGCTTGTAGAATTTGTAATCAAACGTCAATCAACAAATACTTACAAATATTTATTAAAGTTTTTGTCCGTCTAGTTCTACATGTATGTATGCAGCGTTCGTATAATATAATATAGGAATATTTAATGAATTAATTCGACAGTTTTTATCCTTTAGTAGTATTGATTAATATCGTTAAATAATTTGTTTTCTAAAACCATAAAACCAAGACAAAGTCAAGAATAATCGCTAGTTAAATTCTACGAAAGTTAATTGATGATGTTATTCCGCGTATATACTATTTAGAATTACGCCCCTATTACAGCTGGGTTTATGTCCGTACGTTTATTTATTTATACAAACGCGGCTACTGAGCCGGTTTCAATGAAAAACGTATTTTAATCAGGTTTAACACAATAATAAACATTATCACACAAAAACAATTATTACATCCTTTAAGGGATAATGTTGATGTGAGAGTTAGAATAAATGTATATGAGACATATGGTGTTATTCTATTCGATAGCGTTCCGAATTTTGTTTATATAATAAAAACACATGTCAAATTGACGTGAGGAAAGGTGATAATAAAAAAAACTACTAGCTCTCTAAATAATATGAACATATTTTTAATATTCAGCTCAAAAAACGTTTCATAAAAAAAATATTTACCTATTTTAAATTATCGCCTCAAAGAAAAAATACTACGCAACTCATTAAAAAAAATATTTCAATGCTCAAAGCGGAATGACGGTTAAGAAAAAATCTTCGTCGACATTTTATAAAAAGAACATTTTCTATGTTTAAATATTATGTAAAACACGCGTCAAGGGATCCATCAACCTTGCTGTTGATTTCTTTGCTTCTGAATTATTCGAGTGACGTCAAAATTAAATGCTAGTTAACATTTCCCGAGTCGACTTCACGCTTGGTTTGTCAAAACAGATTTAGGCCGGTGTTGACGGGCTTCCTGAGACTTCCCGCAACACTAAACCGCTGTAGGTACGTCCGATGTATTGACTTGAGAAAACAGTATAAATTATTTTCTATATTTATTTTAATACTAGAGCAGCAAGATTGTAATCATATATGAATATATAGATTAATCAGGCTTACAGCAGATATAAATAAACTTGCTACTTTACTTATAATTTTATTATTTATTACATATATAATAGTTGTCCAAGGTTTTATAAAAAAAATTGCTAAGAAAATAATTCAGTGTCACAGTGAGTTCGCGATTTTATTACATAAAAAAGTAATTGACGGAACATTCGATTTTCCAGTAATTTAGCCTGTTTCTAAGGAAATTGAGTTAGTTACAGAGCAAGAAGTCAGTTGGATCGATTTAAAGCGTTTTAAATCACAATAGATCCAGCAAATTGCTTTGTCAGTTCTAGGAAAATTGCAGACGAAGTTACAAGTAAAAGTTACAAGGTGTTGATAGAAATAATCTGTGCCACATTGTATAAGAAAAAATGGTCTCATTACTCGCTCGCAGATTAATAGAGTCACAAAAAGTTTCTATAATTTTGTCATCAGTGAATTCGATTAAGCAATGATAAAACGGTATCATAATTTTGATATATCAATATTAAATATTATTTCTATTCTAGTGGCGAATATCAGTACTTGTGAGAAAGTGAACAGGCAATAGAGATCTTAGATCCTGTAGTTGGTTTTTACTATCCAGAGGTTTTTACTTTTTGCAGAGCCAGTATCTATAGGCTTAGATGACCACTTACCACCGAATGGTAGTAGAGATATATGGTCGTAATCTAAAAAAAAAACTTAAACAATGAATGTGTAAATTATTCAAATAGACTTCTAAAAACTGTTATGAATCATAATTCACATTCAACAAGTATAAAATCATTCAAAGTATATTGTTTCAATAACAGGCAGTGATATTGTTGGATAAAATTCATATAATTACTTTTAACGCGTAAAATAAGTTATATTATTAAATTACAGAAGCTTTTGAATTATACCATAAGATTTACTAATTATTTTAATATTTATACAATAGTAAATGAATTATTCAGACAAAATTTTATACATATTATTAATATATAGTTTATGGTTCTAACTGGTTTCAACTGTACAAACTAAAACGTTAAAGTATAAAGTGGAAATGTAGTTTTTTCTGTCTGTGTACACCCTTAAGTCGAAGTACGGAGTGATTTAGGTATAAAGAAAGAGGATTATTCAGTAATCTCGACTGGCGATGTTGAGACACGCGTCCGTGACTCCGAGGCCACATTAAACCCACATTAGCTCCCCATCGATTGCCATTTGCGACATTTTTATCTAATCTAAGTTATCTTCTAGTTTTGTTGCAATGATTTTTTAAAGCACAATGTATTTAAATTTTGTCTAAATTTAAAAGTGATAGTTTCCAATGAATGTTCACCAAGTCACAAAACTCTACCACCAAGTAGAACCTATATTTCAAAACATATCATAATATATCTATCTATACTAATAAATAAGGAAACCTTCTTTTTGTAATGCCTAACTGAATAAACTACTAGACCGGAAAGGTTTAGTGTATAAAACTACCATATCAGAAGCTGCGCTTTGCAGTTTCACTCGTTTCAAATTTAGACTACTGACGTGACAAGCGTGTAATTCATGTTTTTTGTATTCAAATATAAAAAACAGCAATTATGAAAACATCACGTGCACGTGGCGTGGATGAAATTGCGCATTAGCTGCATCCAATATTTAACAATATAACAGATTTGGGGCACACTTGACGGGCATCGAGCATAGTCTAAACACAAAGCTATGAAAGCGGCTTAGTAGTGAAAGCGGATTAGAGCATAATCTGCAACGGAGCGGTTGACATACGCCTCAGGCGAACTGCCTTCCTTGTTTCCCAGTAAACGTATAAATCGGACAAGATCCGACAGCCTAGACTAGACTAACCACTTCCTACTGTACCGAGTATTCCGTACTCGTTTCATACCGTGAATTGATATGGGATTGAAGATATCGTAGTATACAAGTTTTAATTCTAATCTCGTTTATTCTCGGAAAGAATAACGGAGAAATGTACTCGGTACATATAATGAGGATCGTGTTATAAAAATATTTAATGAAATACCTAGTTCATTAGAAAATAGTACTAGAAATATTTTATAAAATAATAATATTCATTATTCTAATAGGCTCTTATACTTTTCAAAGGTCATGTTTCAAAAACTGGTTTGAATTGTAAATTCTACTCAGAAGTGGTAAGTAACTTCGTAGCTACTTTTTACACGAATTAAACAAAATATGTATGTTAATTAATCACAATTATATTATCATTTATCCAACATTAAAATAAACAAATTAAGCGCTACGTTTTTTATTATACATGTACTATTTATCACTTTTTTTATTTAAATTCTAAATGCTGTTTAATGTGTTCAGAATTATTAAACAAAATCAACTAAAAGATTACATACAAAGAAGCAATTAATATAATGACACATAATACAAAACACTTAGCGTTATTAGGAAGTAAATAAATTCAACTTACCTTATGACATGTTTAATCCGTAGAATGGTGTCAACTGAAACAAGGAGAAATTGTTAATAGTAACTTGACCAGCGGTCACAGCAATTGATAATAGGGACGGATAATAGAACGCACCCACATGCCCATATTGACTCACAATAAATGTCATATATTTCTTAATAGAGGAGTGTAACCGTCTCAATTGAAGTGACCGTTAAGACAGGTTTGTGTCAAACGAATCGAAGTGGTCATCACCTGCTGCGAACACACGATTGTTGGGGTCTTTATAAGCAATTTCCTGCAGCGCTGTTTGTAATATTACTGTAATAGAGACAGCGCTGTATGTTCTTTATTGTGAATAGATATTGCTGCTATTTGGTCGTATAATAGTAGTAATAGCTATAATATTTAAATGTGTTCGACTACATTGATTATGGCGTTGATTTGAAATTATTTTTGGTAATATTTATATGTAAAAATAGTTTTACATTTATAATATTAGTACGATACGTTTACTTAAATTACGCTTTAATAAAATCTAAATAAAAGTTATGCCAACTAACTAGTGCTTTTATCTAAAAAATCAATCAATTTATTGTATGTATGTATTCAAAGAAATATTCAAATATAGTAATAGATTTCTTTTTTAATTACTTAAATTCTAACGGCCTTATTTATAAACGTTGCATAGTTAGTGATTAGCTAAGCACTGATTTGTCTCTTTCTGTCATTATTGATTTAACATACGAAAGAAGAAGACAAAATATTGTTTAACTAATCACCAGTTAAATCAAGTTTATGAATAAGGCGGTAAATCTATAAATATTCGAATTAGTAGAAATTCAAGTTACAAAACATTGAATGCTTATAATATATATTTTAAAGTATGCAATAAAGGATATGTACATATATAGACAACACTAGACGCATGTAAAAAAAGGGAAACACCTAACGTAACCTATAATGAAGTTTACATAATAACGGTATTTCCATTCCTCAGTTGAAATGTCATGACATTATAATCATACTGTTTTCTGTAATATAAAAAGATACATACAAAAGGACCGACAAACGAAGTGCTATGACAATTTGTTATCATTTTTCATATTCAGGATACATATGTTTCTTTTATATGATTTTAAATATTATATTATAGACAGCTTTATTGATAAATGTAGTTTTGAAGATGATAGTTAAACAATTCTGTATTTTCTTCTTTCAAATGTCAAATTAATGATGACAGAAAGAGACAATTGGATGTTTAACCAAACACCTGCTGATCAACGTTTATAACTAGACAAGACAAATGAGGTTTTATTTAAGTTAAATTTTCGTCTATAATTCTATTGTTTTGGGAAACATATATATCGTGACCAAATTTGTTTATGTTTAACAAATCTCTGCCATAAAAAGTGTCTTCTTTTTAAGAGAGAGGAGAACTTTAAAATTTTCTCATTGAATTTATTGAAAACATAGAACTCTGTTCATTGTAGACTTACAATATGTAAAAAGCTTTTGAGAATTGAACTAGTAATTTTTTATTTAGTTACAATGCAAATGTTAGCTTTAATAGAATCACTTACTTATGTTTTTACACATACTTCTAGTAAAAAGTAATAGTTGTATGTGTTATAAAGTTAATTGACGAGCCGATTGGCGTGGTTGGTAGATACTGGCATTTCGGGCCGCAGATCATGGGTTCGATTTCCGCCCAGGACAGATATTTGTGTGCATGAACATGTCTGTTGGTTCTGAGTCTTAGTGTAACTATCTAAATAAGTATGTATTTACAAAATAAAAGTAGTATATTTAGTATATTAGATACTGCTTAGCTTGGGATCAGATTGCGTTGTGTGAAAAATGTCCCTGGATATTAATTTAAAAAAAAGTACTATTATTTTATTTATAAATGAAAATATTTCAATGAATAGAACTCAATACATACATTGATTGATTTATTTCACGACCAAGGAAAATTTGCTTAAATTTATTGTTCATTCGTTACGTCATCAACAGCATGTAATCGTCCAAACAGCTGAACCTTTTCGCAGTTAAAGGTTATTTGGTTTTGGAATGAAAAAGGAAGTCATGCCTGCTCCAATCTGAACATGAAACCTTCATTAGGATAATTTTCACAGAGGTAAAAGTACAAATAACAGCGAGTAAGAGCTGGGCCTTCTCTTCTTTTGTTGAAAATGTTTGGAGTTAATTCCATCCCGCTGCTTCAATATGGGTTGATGGAGTGGACCAGCACGAGATGATTGTAAACAAAACTTTTAACATGTAATTTTAAATTAAGATATTCAAATAGTTTATACTTAAGCCACTGGAACATCTCCCATTAAGTATTTGTTTATTCTAAGATTTTTTATTGATAATATATTTACAACTAAAATTACGTCATCATAATATTTCTTTAGAATTTAACATGACGAAATCCTCTATTACATGTATTATTATTGTATAAATTAGAAAGTAGCTTCCGTCACTTCAGTATAATTTAAGAGTACTTTCTTATACAAGTGTTATTTGCTTTGATTTCATATTTATGCAAGAGAGGTATATTCATTTACATTGACTTTTTTAAAACCAAGCAAAGTATCGAACAAAAGCGGAAGTGTCATCCATTTTATTTTACTTTTATTGAAGAATCATAAAGTAATAAATAACCTTAGATTATCACAGCTGTTATAATTTTTATAAACATTGACAAATTTTTACAATTTTTGTCTAAAATGCTATTAAATTTTGCATTAGTTAGTAATTTTCATTCCTTATGATGTTGAAAGCTGGCATATTCTTTTTATTACACGACATTGCGATTTAGCTAAGAAATATAGTTGAAGGTTTATTTATTTAAAAAAGATCTCAACAAGAACTTGATAATGAACTCGCAGATTCGCCTTCGCTTTGCTACTTTGTTTATGAATACTGTATATTTTTAATATTACTGCGAAGTAGACCATTTCATGTGTGTATGTTAACCTAGCATATTACGTAACATTATAATTTAGTGTGATACATGCACAGAGACGATAGTAACATTATATTTTTATTATTTAATTATATATTCAATACCTTATTACACAGCAAATACATATTGCACAATAGGCAGTTAATATACTACACGCACCCACAATGATAACAACAATTCGTAAACTACGTGATATCTCATATACGCAAAAAAGCAAATTAAAAAAAAATAAAAATATATCGATTTTTATTGTTGCTAAACAACTGTTATTAGTTTTAATGATAGTTAAGTAGAACACTATATGATAAACATTGAAAAACAATAGAACGGTATATATAAATAGCTTTAATGATTAAATTATATGTGTTAATTTAAGAAACTCTATTTTACTCATGTTTCGTCATATCAATGTATGTCAAAAATAAAACATGGGAAGGTAATCATCAGCTTAATTTCGAACAAACAATTGAAATAACTTGAAATTTCACAAAAATATAATAAGTATGACAATGTATGAAAGCCAGTGTAAGTGTGATCTTGTATTTCTTCATTGAAATTTATGATCAGAGGTGACCACTTAACATCAGGTGGTCCATTAACTCTCAGCCTTTTTAAAATAAAAGTATAAGTAACCCACCAACAATTTAGTACTTCAGTCGAGTATAAATATAAATTATTGTCTATGTATTAATATTATACAACGTACAAAGATTACTTAAAGCGTTTTTTAAATCCAACTTGTTTAATGGTATTTCTTAAAGTTTATCTCGTGTTCAAGTTTGAACCTCTTCAAGTTGTAGTAAATTCATTAAGCAATTTAAAATGCTAATGGCCTGTCGTCTGGGAAGTAGGAAACAGATGAATAATGAAGCATGTGATACGAATCAGCTATTTCATATCGATTCGAGGTGTTACAAGGGATTTCCAAACTGGGGACCAATTCTACTAACAATTTGTCACTTTATCGATCGAATCGAAGCGTGACCGTTGCCATTTATCCATTTTCCTATTATATAATTTAATTATCGACTATTGGCATAAAAGTTAACAACTAAGTTTGGTTTTGCCATAACGGTATATGTTAACATATTATCGGTTCGTTTCCGATTCGAATAAATATAGATTAGTCAGAGTTGGATCGAAATCGAATCGGGAACGTATCGTAATCGTTATAGATTACTAGGATTCGGCCCCTGTACTACTCATAGACTACTATAAAATAATCGAAGTTCACATTCGAAACGTCATGACTTGAAGTGGTGTTAGTCGATAGTTAGTTTAGCAGGATGCTGGAATATATTCATGCTAGTATAAGTTCATGACATAATTTTTTTTAATTGTAATAGGCGAGGATCTTTTCGATAACCGCTTAATTTTTTTTTTCGTATTAATATTATCAAAAAGTGAATTAGTGTTTCTTTTCTTTTAAGTATTCACGCCATTCTATTAATACATTTTACTGTTATATATTAATACGGGTTTTCAATTTATAATATGTTCAATATACTGTATTACTGATTGGGTATATTATAATAAGTTAATGTGCATATTTAAAAAAAAAAACATAAAATTTAGTTCGATATATATATATATATATATATATATATATATAATTCGATCGAGTTGTAACGCAATAAAGTAGAACATCATCATCATCGTCATCATCATCAACCCATTTTCGTCCACTGCTAGACATGGGTCTCATCAATGGCACGCCAATGAGCCAAGTAGAACATAGCTTTTATTTATTTTCAATGCTGCTACTAGTGAATAGCTTAAAATATATATATGTACATTTAGTTGTCGACGCGATTTGGGCGGAGTCTAGCGGCTCGACTTGATCACGCGATGGTCAGCGTGGTGGGGACTGGCCCTGCCGAGCTCATCGGCCGGCCAGGCTGGCATTATTCACTCTGTCTGGACTCTCGGTTGAAGTGAATATATCATAAATAATATTTCAGTTGCTCAGTATTGATTCCTTTGTTCTATTTTTGTGTGTAAATTGTAAATGTTGATATACGTTTACTTTATTGTTTTATAGTTGTTTTGATTTATCTTCTTAAAAACCTATTTCCATCCTGATTCCTAAAAATACTATATGACTGACTCCAACAATCGGTTTTGAAGTCATAATTCTTCCATCAACGTTGAGGTTGACCACAGATTAAAATATAATAATATAATCGATTGTGGTGGACAGTTTAAAGCCTCAGCTCACGATACAAGCTATCAGACCAATGGATTACAATAGCGTCGGCACTAGATAAAGGCTCTTTTTTTTCATTTAAGCCACTTGATAAGAGACCCTTTTATATTTAAAAAGGTATATTCCTTACACAACTGTTTGCTTTTAATTTGTTATTTCTGACTGCAATTTAAAATTATTTAACTTAGTTTTCATGTACTTATTTTTTGTTTATAATTATTGGAAGGAAAATATACGAAATTTACAAGAAAATCTATCACAAATGTATTAGAACATTGGCGTGAAAATGAAATTCAAAACCTAGAGGAGAGACCTAGAGAAACCTACTCATCAATGCGATATAATATGCAGAAATTTTTCTATAAGTAAACTAGCTTTTTTCGTCCATTCCTATGACATGCATGTCTATGCATGACCTTAATGCTTATTAAATTATATTTCAAGTTTGGGAGTATTTTGTATACAATTGTGTAAAATTTAAAAAAATCTATATTATGTGAGCAACATTTAAATTATTCAGAAAATGCAAATACATTTCTGTGGGCGAACATATCATTATCGCTTCATTAGAATTGTCTGACATTTCGCCTCGATGTACTAAACGCATCTACACAGTCGGATCTATTGATCTTTATTAAAAAATATAGATTAGATTGAAAATCTTATAGGTTAGGTTAAAAAAAAAAAGGTTAGAACTGACATTTTATTCTATATCATTGCAATATACGTAAATACAATACACAATCCGTGAGATAAGGTTAATATAAAAGTTTTTTTAGCGTTTCAATTGTTAAAAAAAGATAGATATTTGATCGCAAGTTACCTCCTTAGTACCTACAAGTACCCACAACATTCTATATTTAAACACTACTAAGCCGTCCTTCCACAAATAGATAGAATTAACTACTATTTGTTTTTATATTGCCATACTGTTTTTAATTTAATAAGCCGTCATTTTTTACATTAATGCTCTGCGAATAAATATATAAAATGTATGGATTACTTCACAGTAAAATCTGGCACAGTATAGAATAAACTTTTTGAAGATTAAGCCGCGCCCACACTAGACGGACGGTAATCGCTCATTTCGATTACGATTATATAGACGAATACGCGTAGTGTTATCGTACCATTACTTCTAAATGGAATTAACCGATGAGATTTACCATGTACCGTGTAGCTTTGCTAAGCGACTGTCATGTGTCAACTTGTTATTCGTGAGCTAAGTCGTAATCGATTACTGTGAGACCTTGATCTAATCGTTATCTTTCATTTATGAGATCAAATAAACGATCAAGGACAGATTTAAAATTGTTGACGGCCATGACAGATTTTTTCATAAAAGAATAACTTTGTGAGTCTGAACGTCGTATGATCAAACACATCTCAAATAATGAAAGTTAAACGCCAAAAAAGATATTGAATAATAATTATCATGAAAATCAAAATTAAAATATTTTTTATTCAAATATACTTTTAAAAGTACTTATGAGTCGTAAAGCGCTACCACGATTTTGATTTTGAATTATTATGATCCCAGTAATCATAGTTATTTATAACAACGAGATCGATGTTCGGGTATGAGTAAGTAAGCTCATTTTAGATTGAATGTAATTGTACGTTCCCATTTATCTTAAACAGGCCAAACGTCAGTGCCAGCGGAGTACAAAGGGCTACATGTGAATGTAGCTCGAGGGCGCACACAATAGATCCTAACAATGTCTTCGAAAATTTGGCTTTTTTACTATAGTAATGGATGGTCTATTACTCTTTGAGTCAGTTCATTGTCAAATATTTCATCCATGTCAGACCAATTTATATAATATTTTACGCTACGCCCAGAACTTACATAATATTTTATGCGCCAACCTTTAGTGTGACCACAAATTGTTAAATAAATGTCGTTTCGTTGCGGTTTTGTAGTGCAAACTCTAATAGATTGCATTTTATAGATTGCTTTTTTTCCAAGTAATAATCAGATATTTTAAAACGCAAAAATTAAATATAATATTTTATATTTTTATAAATTTTATAATAAGGTTATTTTATTTTTAAATATGTTTATATAATAATGTAAAACATTATATTAATTTAACAATTAAAATCCATTATGAAAACACATTACAAAAGGCGTATCAAAAAACCACCAGCCAATACATCTAAAAAAAACTATGAACAATTAACCAGTTCTTATCGCACCGGACTTAAGTAGATTAGAGAAAAAAAACTAAAAGGACGATAAACATCGTCGGTTGAATGATTGCGGCCTTTTTATAACTTATCGTATTCAAAACCTACTTTGTAAATGATTACACTTAAAAGTTATTTTTATAATACTATAACAATTGTTTCTAGTCTGGCGGAAACTAAGTATCGATGTTTATATATGACACTTCAACGCAAATCAAATTTTAAATTTCACAAATTAAGTACTTTAAACTCATAATGCACGGTCGGATTATAGCCCGGAAGTTTTGAATGTTCCCCCCAGAGACATGCTGCTCTTTTATAATTATTATATAAAAATAAGAAAAACGAACGTTTAAAAGTCAAATTTGTTCAACTTCTTGACTGTTTTCTCGGAAGGATTTACATTCCGAACCGAAAGGTTTAAGCACCTTAACATAAGCTTGTAAAATGGCGATTCAAAACATATGTATTATAGATATGCACCTAAACATAAATACCATTAATACTTTTTTTTTCTTTGCGACTTTATGATAATGTTCTAAATTATTACTTATCAGAACATTCAAGCCTTTTATATAAAGCATCTCGAAATAACGTGAAATAAAATTAAAAAAGAACATATTACGAATTAAGAATTCCCATCGGAGAGTGATCTGCATTAAAATTTGTTGTTCTTATCTTACACGCAAGACACGCACCTGTCAATTAACGACACCATTTCCTCCAAGTGACTCCGCTTTAACAGAAATATTCACCTTTTTAATCCTTTCAAGCTTTATTAGTATGCAATTGACCCGTAAGCCGTTAAAAAACTCACATATGGATTGCTTTATTGAATTAATGTCGATTTGATTTAGAGGTTAGTAACTTCCCGTAGCTTTGGTCTTTTGTATTTTTTCGATATAAAGTTGGCCTTTTTCATTCGCCGTAATAATCTTAAACGCTCGAGCAATCACGTCGATTCGTTGCTTCGTTGTTCCGTGAAAGCAGAACACACTCTCGCAATTATAATATTAGAAGGGTAGCTTCTAATATTATAATTGCGAGAGTGTGTTCCCTAGTTTGCTAAGATTATCATGTATAGTTTAAACGATGTACAAGATACAATTAGTATCGAACTGAAGAACTTACAAGTATCTACCCGTACCGCGCAAGTAACATACACATTCTTTTAGGTTTTATATGAAAAATTTAATACCTTCAAAAGTTCTGATCCAAATTGAAAAGTATAATAGCTAACATTGTCTCGTTGCTTTTTTATGGTGGTTAACACCGTAGAGATTGGCGATTCAAAATATTAACTGTACGAGCCAATAACGCTCGTACAGCAATTTTATCTTTTTATCATCGCCAATACGTAACCAAATCTAGGAACGAAGATGTTATATCCATTGTGACTGTAGTTACAATGGCTCACTCACCCTTTAAACCAGAAAGCAATAATACTAAATATTAAGAGGATTAACCTCCCCTTTTAAGGAGACGTTTTAGCGTTTTTAGCTGTTCCAGTCCAGCTTGGTAAATATATAAACGGGATATAAAAAAAAAAAAACTAACAAATATTTCCTTACAACATTTTTATATACAAAAATATATTTTGAATTGTACCCACGGTCGTTGCTTCAGACATACGTATTCTATTCACCGATCTCACCTCTTCTTCAAAGCTAGTATTAAAAACGTCCCAGTATCACTATATCGGGCGTTCGTGACTCACACCATAACGTCACCTGTTTTATTTCAATTAATTCCCAAGGTACGAATAGTGAATAACTTCGAATGTTCTTTGTTTTATTTTAATTTACCATTAGGTGTAAATTGATCTGATAAGTACAGTAGGTTCTCGTTTCTTTATTTAAACACAAATAAATATGTAGTAGAAAAAAACCGTTAAAAATATATATATTGTTTATGTTGTTCGTTAAACAGTTATCATCATATTCAGCCCACATGAATCCACTGCTGGACATAGGCCTCCTCACCGGCGCGCCAATTCTCCCGGTCCTGTGCTAATCGCATCCACTGTGCACCCGCTATTTTTCTAAAGTCGTCTGACCATCAGGCGGGTGGTCTGCCCACTGGTCTCTTTGCTTGTCTAGGCCACCACTCGGTGACGACTTTAGTCCACCTTCCGTCTTCGCGTCTTATCAAGTGTCCAGCCCATCTCCACTTTAATCTCGCGATACGCTTCCCAATATCTTCGACCTTCGTCTTTCGTCGAATTTCCGCGTTTGGTATACGATCAGCGAGAGAGATGCCTAGCATGGCACGCTCCATCGCCCTTTGTGCTACTTAAACAGTTATAAATGTATTTAACTTATATGTTCTCAAACAGAAAAGAACTATAGACTAACATGGAAAATGTTTACTAGTTTAGAATCTGTAATAAATTTTGGACCAAAGTGTATATTATTATGTAAGACCTATTTGACTAAAGCCAAGTCAAAATGTTTATTAAATATAAAAAACGTCCCAATTGTTCATTGATAAAAAAAAAATTATTCTACCGATTTCAAAATAAACACACCAGGCCTGAGAAGATCCGGTGAAAGAAACTCGATTTTTTTTTACTGCTTTGTCGGATTCGAGTATGTTCTACGACTTTGACGTGTAGAGATTTCAACACATTGTTATCAAATATTATATTATATATAGTAGGAAAACGTTATTTCTCTTATAATTCAACAGACATGTAACTAAAAGTGATATGTTCTCACTTGCACACAACCCTGTTTAAATAAATTACATAATATTTAATATCACTAGTAAGTGCTTTAAAAGCAATTCGCTTCGTAAGCTTTATATTTGTTCCCCGCTCTATATTGATTATATTCATTTAATATTTAAAAGCATTAAATATAATGATCACTTTAATGTGTTAAATTATTTTTAAATTTCGAGTATTTACATTTTATTACATATTTAAAATAAAAAGAAATGCTTACGTTTGAAAATTATTATTAAATATAACATATTACGCCTCACAAGATTTAGATTTAAAAGCAGGATATATAAATTTCGTTGTACGTTATCAACGAATATATATAATATGATATTCGATTGGTGAGAAAGAGTGACAATTGAGTTTCATGGCGGTTGTCGCTTTACAAGCTTTACATTTACTATTATCTTGTAAAATGTCTATTCAAAAACGATCGATTGATTAATTTGATTTTGATATTATACGTGTAAAAGTAGTAGTTGGTTTATGAAAAAAAACAATTTAAGGAATAATAAGGGTAAACATAAAATTTTAAGATAACCTTGATTTGGGCGTTAATAAACTGTCTGTAAATGAAAGGGACTAGTGTTGGACAAATTATTAATCAAACGAAATCCGTACAGAATCGTGCTGGGCAAATATTTGATTTTCCAGTCTGTTTTAGGAAACTTAATTAATTAAAGAAAGTCTTTAAAATTAACGACTCTATAGAAACTTTTCATCGAGAAAACTCATTCGCTCTTCGGGAAAATTCTTCATTTCATTCCTTTTATAATTTCTTCCTCAATAAAATGCGAGCAAAAATGTATTTAAAAAGTAATAAACCACATTATAACGTAATTTAATTACTAATCATATACTCCAATGATAATATCCTTTATTAAGATAAAAAATTGCTATTAATTCTTATCCTTAAATAAGATGAAATGTGAAAAAAGAAGATAATTACAATAGGAATATTATGAACAGTACCTGACCGTATGTTAACCATGATTGTTCTCTTAGACATCTATAGTTAATTGCATAGAAGATATTATAATGCACAAATACATGCATTTCTTACTGTCATATTACGAAGAGAGGACCAAAGATGAGCCGAAGCCATGTCTTTAATTATTTACGAGGCACGGGAGTGTACCTTAGCTAAAAATAATAACTTAATAACCTTTACAGTTTCGACCAGGTATTTGAACCCTGGATCTCTGAAAGCAGCCGCTTAAGCTATCCACTAGACTTAAAAGACATTCAACAATTATTTGAATAAATCCTCTGACGTATGTTCAACTTAAACAATGTATTCATATTTACACGAAACAAAGAAATATAAGTAAATAAATTCGCAAATATAAAGCGGTTTTAATCCGCGTAGCGTGACGCGAAAGCAAATGTCACTCGTTCTGTTTCAATTATCTGAGCACGTTTGCAAAAAAAAAATGAAAGTTGTATTCGAATATTATTTCTTTTTTCGACTCGCCCTTATTTTCATTACCAACATTATATGATGACTTCTGGAATTGTTTTATCGACGTTTAAAAAAATAATTTTGTATGAGATGTAACAAATCTTAAGAGATTAGAAAAATTCAGTTGATTGTCAAGTTGTTGAGTTTTGCTTTCTTGAACTTATCTATTCAATTCATTTGAAATATTCCAGCGGTTAAAAATTGTTGCCATGTAAGGAGGCTAAAACATACTTTCCTATATCTAAATGAATAAGAACACAAACGGACTAGTACGACGCTTGCTTCTTTAAAATTACGCCAATACTCGAACTAAGATCTTTCATAAAGGCAAAATAGCATTCTCAAATATAATTTGACAGTAATAATACTTATACAAGTTCGATTTTCATAAAAGTTATCCACAATTCATAACATTCGTCTAGCTCTTTTGTATTTATTTTCATTTAATAGATTTTTGAATTAGCACTCAAAGTCAAATCAACGATACAGAAAAGCGAGCTTGATTCCTACGTGTAAGTATTATGACCTAATTTCCAATACCCCACAGCGATATGAGGCCAATAATAAAGTCTGAGCCACTCCACCATGATGGTCCTTCAACCTTTGAACTGCTCCTGTGATGACGAAAAAGCGAATTATTCTTATTTCACACTACGCTAACCTTGCGTTCAAAGAAGCCCCTCGATTCTCTTTGTTCCACGTAAAACCAGCTTTATATTTTATATAGGTATATCGGGGTTAATTATTGGGCTTTCAAGATCGGCACGAAATGTTAAACCGCAAATTGGAATACGAGACATGCTCGAATAATTTGTTTATTTTTTTGTAATACGTTTTTTCTTTGTCAGTTTTAGCATGAAAGATAATTTAATATCGGTACACAATATCAATTAGGATAATGATAAGAATTTATAATGTATTTTCTCATGTATGTAACATTTGCAAAACGGTTGTACAATTTAAAAATTTAAAAAGTTGGATATACATGGGGTATGTTGTGTGCGAGTTTTTATTTGACTGAATTTAATATGTTTTGTAATACACATAAGCTCTTTTTGCATCTGTTCTTGCTATCTTAAAATTTCTTAACGATTTGATGAATCGATCATGTTAAAGCAATATATTAGTTTTGTCTAAATGATGATTCATAGCTGTGGATGATCCGATAGATGGCGCTAATCTTTAGTAACGTATTCGTAACTATCGGTGGATATTAATAAATTTTATATTCATGGAATTACTTATATTCACAAAAAGTTATAGTTTATACTAAAAAATTGCAATAAAAACATTAGGGCCACTTTATAACTAAAAGGAATCTTGAGGAAGTCACAAAAAGTTCTTATTTAAAAATTTAAGTGTGTACAGATGAAGATTATGTCTAAAGTGGTCGAATGGGAAGTTGACTGTGACGGACCAAATTGCACTTTGTCTAATTGTTTATATCGCAAGCGAAATGGAAAGCGCACGTGCATCTTTAAGATAAAGCTAAAGAAAAATAAGATGAGAAACTTATGTCTTGAATAGTATTATGCCACGATTATCGCATTTGTAATGGAGTAGCATGATTGGATAAGCACCGAATTCCTTCCATGGAAGCTACCTTTAGGAGCATCCTAGAAGTAGATTCAATTACCCAGCAATAAGACTTTATCAAATTATAATTGTGTTAATATGAAAACTTGATAACGGTATCAACAAAAGCTATCTAAATTTAAATGATTATTAGATTATTAGATAGATTTGGACAAAAATAAGGTCCAAATTCCAATGGTAGACGGCTCATAGATAACAACAAAAAACACTAATATTATTTACACTTTACTGTATGTGTTGAAGTGACTATTAATCCTTAGGTGGTCGGTTTATTTATATTTCATCCTACTATCAATCAAAAACATTTTTCCTCTCTCGTAATATTATTATAAGAGAGATTAAGAGTTCCGTCACAACCACGGCTGGATGTATTAAGTCGTTAAGATCATTAACATTTTCCGCGGACTGTCCTTGACATTAAACACAATTTGTATTCCGCAGCTTAGACTTGCAATAACACAAACGGTCAAAGCTCTTTTAAAACGGAAACAATAACTGCCTTACGCATAAACATGGATTTTGTAATACACAAATGACTTATGCTCCGTCCCCTACTATCTTCGTATCCTTCTCTCTCTAGTTACTAAAATTCCACTAAATGATGCATAATGTTAGTAGTACGTTGTGGACAATTGCGGTCCGTACTTTATATTATAATGTAGGGTGCCGCCACACTAGGTGGTTATAAGCGATGAATAACGCGATATGAACAAAACACTTCCTGCCCGGGACTTGCTGCCCACGAAAATTATGATCTATTCCAAAGAGATTGAAGCGATAAAGTATTATTTAAATAAACGTTTGAGTAAAATATGATCATTTTGAAACTAATCTCTTTCGTAAGAAACATGCAAATGTTCAATTATTAATAGCTTAAGAAAAATAAAATGACTATAACGCGTAACTTGTTCGCCTTTTTTTACTAATCATTTTAAATATAGAATGAATAATTAACATAATATAATAACATTTAATACTTTAAGGGGAACTATTATTATCATTTTTAATTCGACCATTTAATGAATGTAACGAAAAGTATAAAAGAGATTCCTGTTTTAGGGAATTTTCAGCATGTGTCTAATCTCAAGAACAAAATATATTATTATATAACAATTTTTTCTTTCTTAATGTCCTAAAATAAAACAAAAAATAGGACAGTTTGATTTGATGATTTTGATGAGATTTGAAGAAATTTGAATTTCGAAAATCTATGTCATTAAAATATCGATGTCATCGTTATTTGCAGCTCTATTTTCAGTAGTTTAAGCTATGAATGTTCTGATGTCATTAAGCCAAGTCATTGCCTTCGAATAAATTAAAGTAAGAAAAGTAGAATTTATTTATCACCTATCATTATTTCTTATTAATTTAATCTTACAACATAAATTGTTTTTAATTTAAACGTTTTTTTACATTAAAGGAACAAAATAACTGATTGGAAAATAAATATCTTAGATAGGAAAATGTCGTCTCCTCTGCAGAGTAAATTGTTTTGGCATACAATTCCAGTGCAATAGTAGTTTAGTTTGAGCAAGGGATGAATGATTGTAATGGATTTTAAAGTAACATTAAAATAATTCTTTATAATCACAACAGGACAAAGACTTCTTCTTCTTTTAAAGGAAAGGCTTCGAGAATATTCCATCGCTGTTCTACTATAAGTTAGTGAATATTCATATGATACAATAATAATAATAATAAATTATAAGCAAACATTATAACAAGCGTACGTTTAGGAGCGTTTCTTTGACGTTTGAGTCATTTCGTATCTTTAAGTAACAAATACATTTAAATATTAATTTCATCCAGATGTTATTTTCAGTAAGATTTCGTTAACGTAAAAAAATCGTTGCCTTCTCAGCCGTCTTTCACTTAAACATACTCGTTTAGCCTCGGGCTTTAGGGGCGATGATTAATGAACCATTTCGTAGGTACCTAACACCGCCAGCCCCTGATTCGTGAATAAATAAACAAGATTTAAAATTACAACAGGATTATGGGTAATGAAGGTAAATTCGACTTTATGAAATATTGCTTGATTTCACATTTTTTATTGTTTTTCTTATCTGTGAATAAATTTGGTTAAAGGGCGATCAAAATCCTAAGGAACAACTTATCTGATTGTAATAAGCTTTTAGCTTTCTGTATTTCACAGTTTCATTATGAATTATAAAAATATTTTTAAAATCTAGTAAAATGTGCATATTTTCTTTTAATTCACATGTTTTATACAAAACAAGTAAGAAAAACAATGTATTATAAAGGAAACCTTTCATTTCATTTCTATAAGTATATACCTTTTTTAATATTAACTCGTGTACTTGTAATAATACTATTTTATTAATGTCATTACGTAATTAATCATTTCATGTATTTGTATGTTCCTGTTTGACGCAAAAAAGCTTGATACAGCTGATATATCTTCCATATTATTTAAGTACTTCCGGTCAGTTATACGATATATATGTTATGTTATAATTTCGAGATATATCTTAATATGTCAACGTTGTCGGAGAGAAAATCGTCGGCCCAGACGCTCGCAGCGAACGCTGCCAAAAACATAACAGACACAAAAACGGCGAATATTTATGTTAAATAAAAGCCTTATTTACCCGTACGAAGACTGGGCAGCTAATATAAATACATTTTACAATGTCGATATAACCCTAAAGCCAGATTGATAGAAACAATTTATTATATTAATAGTTTATTTAATTTTGGAATAATATATAAATGAAATACGACTACATAAGTTACGTACGTATAAGGTTACTGCTCTAGCCGAAACTTTACAGAAGCGATTTGTTACTCATCTGTTCTGTTAGCAATCATGGTCAGGATTGTATTGGGGTTAGCCCGCACCCTGTGACACAAGGATGAGCGTCACACTTACTTCAGCAAATGCTTTGACTGTTACATACAGAGAAAATAAGTACATTCGTATATCCAATTGACACGTTCCTTATGTTAATATAATATAAACTTCTTTATTTTTATAGCATAGGTAGGCCGACGAGCATATGGGTATGGGTTACCTGATGGTAAGTGATCACCAACGCCCATAGGCATTGGCTTTATAAGAGATGTTAACCATCGCCAATGCGCCACCAACCTTGGGAACTGAGATATTATGTCCCTTGTGCCTGTAATTACACTGGTTTACTCATCTTTCAAACCGGAACAGTACCAAGTATTGCTGTTTTTCGGTAGAATATCTGATGAGTGGGTGGTACCCAGACGAGCTTGCACAAAACTCTACCACCAAATAAACTAATGGCCAGTACCTGCAATATTCACATACAGTACACCTCTGATGTTTATAGTCTTATAGGTATTTTTGTATATATCATGCTTTTATAATGGAAAATTTTAAAAATCTCACGAAGACCGTTATACTTTCACGCAATTTCAAATTTTTGTTCATTAACGTATAGAAAACATAAATAAACGTTCAATGGAATGGGTATATTATTATTAAAGTGTAAGCTATAATTTCAAGTCAATACTTTTTGAATTGGGTGAAAATTGAGTTTAAATTCGTTCTTATCTACAAAGTTGCTATAACCAAGTTAAAAGCTTAAAAGCTTACAGCAAGTTTTCATAAGCGTATTAACCGCACAATTACAACATACATACAAACTTTATGAATTATGAGAGTCAGTGACTTACAATATAATTATTATGATTTATTTCATATAAAAATACACTTTAAATAACTTTTGCCGATCTAGCCACTAGCTTAGAAAGCATTGAAGCACATTCTGAATTCAAAGTTGGATAAAGTTATTTATATTTTCTTATGAGAAATTATCAGTAGGTAGGCGGCCGGAATCAGGAACTTCCCTTTGTTACATTCCCCTGCTTGGAATTTCAGCCAAAAGGATTTCTATTAAAAATACACAAAATAAAATTAAATATTATAAAAATTATGTTCTTTACATACCACTTATTGTCAGTCAGTTTTGTCATACTGATTAATTGCGTATACACGCGTAAACATTTAGATTTTTAATCGAGGAAATATTTTTTTTTCAAGAGGTTACCCGAAAATCGCTGTAATAAAAATACTACCCACGCCGTTAGGCTACGTCGCTATCACAGATGTTTGCATTTTATGTTTGCTTAGCAATTGTTATGCTTAATTATTTTTTCTCTTGTATATGTACCTCGACAGACGTGTTGTCCGTTCCTTTGGTGTATCTTATCTTTAATTTATTTTAATGTGCCTGCATATTTATTTCCAGGCACTCTCACAATCTAAATTTAAGGATTAAAAAAAGATCGAAATAAAATTTTGTGATTATTGCAATAATTGTAAGTAAAGTAGTTTCTAGATAAATATATATTTTCATCCAAATACTACTGGGCAATTTCAGCTCTAATTCATACATTATTTTTAATAATAATAAGAGCCAAAACGATTGATAAAATACCTTAACGGAAAATTGCAAATCAAATCTGAGCAAGCTACTAAGTTTCAAGTGATTAAATGTTGTTTAGCATTCAGCTCATTTTCGGTGGTGAAAGATTGGGAAACTTGCATGTCAGAGGATCGGGAAACCTGAGATGAATATTCCACATGTATATGATAACCTAATTTCCTAAGGAGAAGAGATTTGGAATAGTATAGCGTTTAAGAAATGTTACTTCATTTTAAATTTTATTATTCCATTCATTTATTCAAAAAACGTGACTTTACCAGATGATTTTATTCATGATAACAGCGTTATCACCGACCCTCGTATCTCATATTAATTAGCATCCATTATTACTTTTATTGAAGTACTAACTTTAACAAAGATCACAGTATATATTCGCAGAAAAGATAAATTTAGTTTGTTTTAAAAGTTTTGCATTAAAGAATTCTATTAAAAAATGTTGATGGTGCTTGCAAGAATAACCGGTCTTATTCTGATATCAAGGCAACTTCGTTGATATCCTTTTATGGAAACCATGTTTTACCTTGATCCTGCGGTGTTCAGGAATAGTGACGGTTTATGTTATTTTATATATTCACAGCAAGTGGAATAGTAATGATATTGGTATAAATGTAAACATTAATCTGTCTGTATGGATACAATCACTCTAAGAAACAGTATTTATGTATGTACGAAATACTTGAACTGATTTCTCAAAATAAACCGTGTGAAAAAATATTCTCATACAAACAAAAGGTACATATATGCAGAAACGAGCTCTGATGACGTCAAAAAATTATTTATCAAAATGACAATTGTCAAACGCACTAATATAACTATTGCAATAACATCCAAAAAGAAAGTTAATAATCACAAATTATATGTAATCGTATCATAAAACGTATATTGTAAGTCATGAATTCATATTTAATGCATAGCATCTGTATGCAATAGTTATTTTCCAGTCGCATATAAATTCTGAATCAGCGTGTGCTTTCGGGATTATAATAGAAGCTAAATTTACTTTGGAAACGTATGTAAACCTACCTACTAAAATACAAAGATACCACTGGAAATTCGCAAGATGATTGGTAAATTATAATAATTTCAAGTATACTTTCATACTGAAATCTTACGACATTTACTCTATAATATCACCTGCCTCGTTGGTCTAGTGGCTATATATAAGGCCGCAGACCCGGTGGTCCTGGGTTCAATTCCCAGGTCGGGCCAATAAATAGTTATTGAGTTTTTCTGACAGAAAATTCTCAGTAGCAGCCCGGAGTCTGGAAGTTGGAAGTGTGTACACTCCCGTGCCTCGGAAAGCACGTTCAGCCGTTGGTCCTGCGCCTGAACTCTTTCCGGTGGTGTCGGATTGCCGTTCCATCGGATTATGAGAGCTAAGGAAAAGAGAGTGCACCTGTGTTTGCGCACACACTTGTGCACTATAATATCTCCTGCGTAGTTGGCTTATCTCTCTTGAGATTGGCCGCCGTGGCCGAAATCGGTCTGGACGTTTAATTCAGTAAGTTTTAAGAAATATTTTGACGACACAATTTGAATATTGAAATTTTCAAACATTATTAAAATTGATGATAAGATTTTTCTTTACATGGCCCCTGTCTGTGCCTTCATGCAGAGAACTGTTACTATAATACATCATATCAAAATTCAAACATCCTTGTCTATTCATACGCGTTCAAGCATGCTATAAAATATACATAATATTACTTATCTAGACAAAATTATAAATTTAAATTTCGATTGAACATTAGCATTATATAAAATATACTAATCTTATAAAATGACTTAAAAAAAAAACGACATCAAACGATTAATATTAATATCCAAGTTATAAATAGCGTATATAAAAAAAAAAATTGTATCGCGTGCATTCTAAGCATACTCGTAAGCATTTGTTACCCAAATGCTTTTACTCGGTGGCTGTCGGCTTGCAAATTGAATACAATTTATCATGCAATACATAAAAGAGTTGAACGGAGTGATATTTTTCGTGAAACATACACTAACAATATGGAAATTTTACTACATAAATACATCTGTCATATTTCGGTTTACGACGTAACAAATTATGATGTGTACTCTCTATTTTTGAAATAAAATATTTAAACGCTCCAAAGGATATTCGCATTTATTACTATATTTTATATGACGATAATGAAAAAAACTAACAACAATTATTGATTATACTTTTTAATAGGGCATCAATCTTTGCAAAAACGAACAGTTCTATCATTAATATAAGTAGAATTCAAATATTTCTTTAAAATTGAGATAGAATAAATAATTCCATCGTATTAATATTTTATTTAGAAATAGAGATGTAAACATTATATTTAGTTGAGAGATACATATTTCAGAAAATATCATAAGCATTAGTATGTCAATGAGATCGTAAAACTTCAAAATCGTTAATAAAAATCTAAAAGCTCGTGTATTTATTGTTGCTTTATTGTTTTACACAGGAACAGTAGTCGCATTCCAACCGTAGATATAATCATTGAGGAAAACATTTCTGCTATAAAAGTTACATATACACTATATTATAGTTGATTCGACTTAAACTATTATACATTAAACAAAATGTTTAAAGTCGTGTTAAAGATCCAACTATTTTAGTTTATTGCATAAATGCAAACCATAAATGGTGACATTTTAATTCATCGATCGTTTATACAATTTAAGCCTTAACATTTAGTGAGTTGATGGACACCCCTCTCCATAGAAATTGATGTTAAATAATTAAAATCATTGTTGCTATCGAAATTCGTTAAAGAAAATAATATCACAAGTTTGAGCTGTACTTTGAAAAATAATATTATTATTACGCGCTTTTGTTTAAATTTGGCACATTGAGCCGCACCGATATAATGTTTAAGAACATAAACTTCAAATATCGAATATAACAGAGTGATTCCAGAGAGATTTATTCTTCCAGATCTTTGAATTCAGCGCTGTTTTTACAAAACTTCGCTAAACAACTTCGAATTCTACAACATTTAATAGATAAGATCAAATATCAATATCGTTTATTGACTGGAAGTGTTTTATGAGACGAAGGGTTTCAAAATAAGAAGTCATTACACAATAGGGAGCTAGTTAATGGGCCATTAAACGAACCTATAAATTTAACTTAATCATGACTAATTGAAGTGGCATATAGGGAACGCATATATCAGTCTTAGTTTTAAAATGTCCGGGTGGTCCGCATTTTGTAGCTTTTAGTTTTATAATAGACAGAGGAACGTAAGTTACACGAAAATAAAGATAGGAAGGAATCGTTAACACTGGAAACGTAGGTTGATATACGTTTTAACATCTTTATCGTGCGCTTTAAAACACCTCGTAACAATTTGAGATATGTAAAGATTCATACTAAAACTTGACTCAAAATCATATAAAATAAATTACCACACGACCTTAGACTTGAATTAAACGCATTTTAAAATTAAAGTCAATCTTAATAGTCCTAAATAAATGATATAATCATATTTTATACTCATGTAGGTATTATAACGGAGGTGCGGTGTAATAGAATCACCAATCAAGTTGATTCTACTAAAGGATCTCCATTTAAAACCCTTCATTAAACTTATCCGAGTCGGATCTAAGCCTGAATTCGTGTTACGTAATCGATTTAGAAACGAGAAGCCGCGAAGGACAAAGTGCGGTCACAAATTTACATATAAATTCGGGATTATTTTAATTTAAAATGCATTTTGAAAGTTTATTTGCATATATATGAGTGTCCATTAACGTTTCTTTGTCGCGGTTGGCTCATATAGCACTCGAGTGAGTTTACGTATTATTACGGAGGGGACAAGCGGCCGCTGTCGTGAAACACTTTCACGCAACACAAACATGTCGGGAAGCTCATGTGAATGGCCACTTAATAAAATTAAGCAATTTGTCAACTGTGCACTACACCCATATTGACACTAGGGAACTATAGGGTCGTCCACATAACCCACTGTTATAAAAATCTCATTAATTAATCCACTAATTGTATTACTGAATTCCTTCAATTAGTAAAAAGGCTGAAGCGTTCTTGTAAATTTACAACACATAAAATTAACATATGCACGTAAAGCGACATACACACACACATACATCAAACGACGGAGTTGATATATTAAGCGCAGTTAATCAGGGCAGACGGGATTTCGTAAATCAGTCATCCACTAAGAGATTTCTCTGATCCGATTTTAGGGGAAAAGAGAAATGCAAGCAACGCCTAATATTTGTTCTTGTTGCGCTAATAGCTCGTAAATATTTCAGCGGGAACGGACACACATGCGCTTGAGACAAATGGCCGTTTATAAAATATATGTGCGCCGTCACTTTGAACCTTCCCCATTCGTTACGTTTCCGACGACTGAAATAACAATACCGACCCGTTACTGAGTCTCGAGTTTTTAAACTTCGAACGGAAATGCGAGCTATCCATCAATTTTGTAGCGTGATTTAGGAATAACACTCTTAACGATTGGTACGTTGAGATACATATCTCAATGTACAAAATGTTAAGTGTTATTTTTGTTCCGCATCTCTAAATTAGAGTGAATAAACCCGTCAAGCGCGTCAGAGGTTCAAGTTTAAATATTTCAGAATATTTCACACTTTTGAATACAAGAAGGCCTCGGAATTGAGTTTGAGAATTCTTAGGTGTTAGTTAAATTATTTAGAGGTTTCTTATTTATATTTATTTAAACTTATTTTTGTTTAATTGAATCGCTTACAACCTTATTTATAAACGTTGTTCATAATGAATGAATAATGAATGTTTCGTTAAAACTGAGCCAGAAGAAAACACATGATTGCTTAACTACCTCTGAACAGAAGTGTTAATAGTTGGTGATATTTCATTTTCTTAGATAAATAAGATTGCTTGATAACAATTAGATATAATATGATTAAATCATTTGTAATATATAAAGTCATATTATTAATGTTAAAACAGAATCCGTACGAATAACTCGTATATAATTGTAATTTATCGTCTAAGTCCCTATGCGGCTTGCTTACTACCAAATAAGTACTCCTTTCTATCTACAAAGACTGAAATAATTACAGTAATTAAAAATATTTATCAAAGTTAAATCTCATCATTTAAATAGGTCTAGAAAATGAAAGCAAATAGTTAATTTAAGGTAGTTATTTAATATAGAAATATAAACGGAACTTGTGAAAAGGCTAATCTTAGATCGACGAGTAGAGAAGATAATTCCGCGGCGTCCCTGCCATTCTTCATTCGCGCGGATTACCTCCGGCGGTTATATTCCGACCCGCTTGTATACTATATAACGCCGACCTTCTGAGATAACTTGAATTTATATTTAATAATGTTGTATATATATTTATTATATACACTCGTTTTCCTTTTAATTTAGTACTTGTATAATGTAGTTCATTTAATTACACATAAATGAATAGCTGGTTAACAATTAGATATTATTATGATGTCATTTTAAATGTCGCTTTGCACACATATAAAACCAACCAATGCCCGACATGCATTGCAGTATTTTTTATTTATTTTTTCAGTTATCCTAAACGACTTGAGTGTATTGACTATTATAAATATATAGATAGTAAAATAAGATATTTTTTTGATACAATAATAAAATGAACGATAACAAAAAGCAAACAATAAGCACTGTTTTTTAAATAATTTTTATTCCGTTTTAGAAAAAATAATAATAAACGTCATAATTATCGTTACATACTCGGTGCAAGCTCGTCTGGGTAGGTACCACCCACTCATCAGATATTCTACCGCAAAACAGAAGTACTTTGTATTGTTGTGTTCCGGTTTGAAGGGTGAGTGAGCCAGTGTAATTACAGGCACAAGGGACATAACATCTTAGTTCCCAAGGTTGGTGGCGCATTGGCAATATAAGCGATGGTTAACATTTCTTACAATGCCATGTCTATGGGCGTGGGTCACTTACCATCAGGTAATAAAAAATAAAAAAAACGTATGGATAAAGCGGCTTTGATTTAATCATCTCCTTCGTTATGCTATTATTTATAAATAAATAAGTATCAAATATAAAGCTAAGTACATACAATAAGTGATCCAAGAAGCGTATGTACTAGGTATTCGCAATACACAATGTATATAGCAGTACGCCGAACACGTTGCGTAGACTATGAGAAAAGTTACCGCCGGGCGAGGGATTTATTTGTCAACTTAGCTCTGATAAAACTTTGTTTGACATTTGATTGTGAGGTCATGCCCGCCCCGATTCTAGATAAGTTTCGAGAATCGCCTCTTTTAACTTCAAATTAATTTCCCTCGATAATATCAGATCAAAACATTCGAATAACTTGAAGTTTTAACAAGCCTTTCTTAGAAATTCGGTTCATTTTTTAGCGATTCGATATCGCCTTTATATGTAGGTCATCTATACCGTATTCTTTAATTAATAAAAGTGACAATTATAAAATATGGCTAGATTATTTAGGCAATATAAATCATACATATTTTGCTTCCAAAATATATTATTTCCGAATTTAGGCTATCAAATTCAATTCATTAACAAAACTAGAACAGCACGCAAACAGTAATTAAATGCATTTAATAATACCTTCCGTAATCGCAACTGTATTTTAATTAGGAACGTATTTAATATATCTAACAGACCATTAAAAATTATATTCCACGAGACCACCCCGATTCACAACATATTTTATTTTCTTAACGACGTATTTGTAAAGGACGTGCTATCATCGGCAAAAGCTTTTAAAGGACGTAAGAACGTCTACACACTGTGGCTGAATAACGAAATTTATCGAAGCTATTTTAAATCGAGATAATCCAGTAGGTGTGTACGTGATCTTCTGATTCTCTTTCATAGCCTTTCATTGTCTTGCATTCGATCATGGGTTCAAGTTCAGGTAAGCTTTCATGCACCATTTTCATGTGCGTAGTTTGTGTCATGATTATGTGTAAGAGAATATCGTAATTATTCGACACATATAGTGTGTATGTGCTCCAGGCATATAATGGGTATCCCCGTGCATATATGGGGACTAAATACTAAGCTAAGTTTTGTAAGTAATGCCGTTTTAGATTCACAATTCTTAAGCCTGCGATATCGCATCATCATAATGCGATTCAGCAAATAAAATTAACAGTTATTTAACGATCTCATGTATAATTTAAATAATATTTGTTTATTATTCCACTAATTATGACGTCATGATAAATATTTTTTCTTGTTTCTCAAAAATATTTTACCGTCAGACTAATTTGTCATATAAACGAAAAAATAATTTGAAAGAATAGTTAAAACGTTTTAGTGTAACATAATTAATTGATGTCACGACAGTCTTGTCGGACGTGTGAAACAATCGTTAAACTGAGACATCATCGACAGTTCTCAAGGAATGCTATAAAGCCCGGCAGTTGACAAATATACCGCGTTATTTCTGTACTAATTAGAGGCGAGTGTGGGCGTGTAGTGACAACCAATATATTCAATGTAGATTTTTTCTTACATAAATTCATTTGGTAAATATTTGACTTGGGCATATGAGCAATTTGTCTTTGCCTGTGTTAAAAAACGAGATTTTTTCGTATTATAACTTAATTGCGTTTAATGTATTTTTTGACAAATGTTTGCAGACATTTATGCCGTAATTAATCCGTCGACGTGAGAAAACTATCTTTAGTATCTATTGGTTTATGTATGTGAGTTTAGGTGTTGAATGTTTTATTGTTAGAGCAGTCAAACATAAATTTAGTTTGAATTTCATATAATTATGTATGCATAAAACCCAAACTATTGATTTCATGTTAACTACATGTCAAAATCATTATGTAATTATAAAATATAATTATAAAGATTTTTTTTTTTATATATACTATAGTACTATAGCAAATACTATTAATTGACTATTACAAAACATTTTGTTTAAATTTTTTGGTGAATGTCATAAATTAAACGTAAAAACAATTAAGCGTTGTCATTTTGAATAACCAATAATTCAACAGCTGTTACGGCTGCCAGTTATTATTTTTGTTACTACACGTTTACACGAAACTAAATTTTTTTGTTAACAAAATTATCTGGAAAAAACACTCCGAACTTAATGTTAATTTAAGCTAGGTGTTGTGTTTTTTCCTTTTGTATGTGTAAATTACATGGTTGCATGTATATATTCGCCCTTACTGAACAAATATTTGCTTTTGCTTACTGAAGCGATACCGGAAGGAATTTAACGTTTCAACTTTTGACACATGACAGGTGCATGAAGCTTATACAAATATAGCAAAGGACACATTTTTTATTTGTTTTAATTATAATGTCTATATTATATAACATCAGACTGTTTGATTAGAGGACTTTGCCTCTAAATACCTACCTAATTATAAAACAAGAATTAGCTTTAAAATAATTTAGAACACAGCTAGTAAAACTAGATTTAATATTATGGAGAATAACTTACTTTGAAATTGTTATTTCTAAACTAGTTCCAGCCATGATTGAAATCTGTTAAATTACCTGCAAAGAGAAATTTCACATTAATATTGCTCAAACAATAATGTCATTAAAACAGAAATTAATTTTTGAATATTATTTTTTATATTATTTATTACAAGCAATCAATATTAACAGTAAGGACTTAGAGGCAAGGGCTGTCCTTAAATGGTGCTTACTCTGAAACACTATTGTCCCATAATAAACTATATTATTTAAACGTAAGGTATAAATTGCAAAAACACATTAAGATCGATGTCGCGGTTTTTTTACTTCGTCTCCATACATTGCCTTTAAAAGTCTGAAACGACAGATGTGTGTGAGTTTTAAGATAGTAGCAAGTAGCAACTCTAACAAGCGTTTCGCCTTAAGAGGGTGTATGAAACAAAATTAGTAATCTTTTATTTAATTTTCTAAGTAATATACGTACTAAGTAATCCAGGTAATTCCAGTACCAAGTTAAAATTCAAATGTTGTATTTAAACTACACTATATCTTCGAGAGTTGTATTGATCAAAAATATAAAAATATAAAATATTCTCTATAGAAAAAAATTACGAAATGTGCTCTCAATGTTTATATTTCTTCTACGGGTTGTTGGGACAAAAACTGGATAGTTAATTTTATTTACAAATAGCCTATGGCTACAGAGAATTCCTACAATCCTTTCATTTATTTTTATAATAAAATAAAATCATAAAAATAGCTTTTATTTTCTGTAAACTAATGTAAACACTAGTGTAACAGCCTGTGAATGTCCCACTGCTGAGCTAAGGCCTCTTCCCTTTTTTTATTTTTTTGAGGATAACGTTTAGATCTAACTAATGTGTACAATATATATTATATTTTATTTATATGTATGTATATAGTAAGTATATTAAACTATCACCAATCAGGTCAGGTTGTCTTGTGACATAAGCCTCCTCTAATTCTTTCCACATTTTTCTTCCCAGTACTGTTCTCCATTCATTGGGCTGATTTTCCTCCCATCTTTTTATTTATCTATCCCTATGACACTTCGCATTTCTGGGGTACCGTTTCGTAACTTTTCTAGTCCATTTACCAGTATATATACATCGGATTAAATAAATACAAATAGAAGAGATTAATTATTTATTGCAGCACCAAGTTTAAATATAATCGTGGTGTGGATGATACTATAAGCAAATAACATAATGTAAACAGCGGAAATGTATTTGAAATGTATATGTATTTACGTAAATTTATTCAGGCGTATTTACTTACCGTGTCCTCAGTTCGCATATTTAATCAAATACGGTGCAACCAAGTGCATGTTGATATTAACAACAAAATGTATTTTTGCCATATAAGAAAGAGTTCAAGTTTGAATTATAATTATACGAGCAGTGAATACTCAGTAAAATTATTGTTTTAACTTTAATAAAATATAAAAATCTCAATATAAAAAGGCAATGTATTGATTGATTGAATGACTGATGAGAGAGCCCTGTCCTCACCTGTGATCATCAATCTTCAATTTCATTCAATAGATTTTTTTGAGATATTACTCAGCATAAAAAGGTGAAGATAATGAGAAGGAGAACGATACTCATTGCTAATACATTATGATTATGTTTTCCTCATGACAAATTTCGGTTCGAGAGGCCGTTCGTTAGGAAAACTTCCACAGGTATAGTGCGCAAGTGCCCGTTTCATGGACTTGACATCTTTTTTTTATTGGCATAGGTAGGCAGATGGTCGAATTGGCCACCTGTTGGTAAGTAGTCACCACCGTCCATAGACTTTGGCGATGTATCATATATTAACCATTCCGTCAACGCGTAACTAAACTTAAGAAATACAAGATTATGTCCCTTGTGCCTGGCTTACTCACCCTTCAAGTCGTAATAAAACAGTACTGAATATTGTTGTTTGGTGGTAGAATATCTGATGAGTGGGTAGTACCTACCCAGACGGGCTTGCAAAGGTGCCCAAGTAAAAGTAAAAGTACTTGACGTTTATGCATAGTGGTCTGCTCCTAAAGTGACATGTGAACTGATATAACATGCAACCTACCTGAATATCTGATAGTTATTAATAAGGTCCTCCAGACCGATTTCGGCCACGGCGGCCAATCTCAAGAGAGATTAGCCAGTTGGCTAATTTGGCGCAGGAGATATTATAGTGCACAAGTGTGTGCGCAAACACAGGTGCACTCTCTTTTCCTTAGCTCTCATAATCCGATGGGACGGCAATCTGACACGACCGAAAAGAGTTCAGGTGCAGAAACAACGGCTTAACGTGCTTTTCGAGGCACGAGAGTGTACACACTTCCAACTTCCAAACTCCGGGCTGCTACTGAGAATTTTCTGACAGAAAAACCCAATAACTATTTATTGGCTCGACCTGGTAGCTCAGGACCACCGGCTCTGCGGCCTTATATCTATCCACTAGACCAACGAGGTAGTCAAAGTGATAGTTATTAATAGATACACAAAGTCTCACACAGCATATACAGCTCTACAGCACTAGCTGTATTTATTAAAACAAATCACGAAATACTAGTACTATCGTTACAAAATCGGATCGTCTATCTAGTTAAAAATAAAACAAATTAAAACATTTATATCGAATACTAAAACAAAATAAAACCTTCAATATTCATCGTTGATATCCATTTCAAACGAAATGTACCTATAAAACTAAAAGAGCGATTTTTTTTTAAATACTTTGTGCATTTTTAACCGTTCGAAATACAAAACACATAGCACTTATTTAAACGTTTTACAAGTGGGATTAAATTTGAAATGCGAATTTGAATCCTTTGTTGCCAGCTATTAAAACAATAGGGAGCGTATTAGACAGCTATTAAACTTATTATTAAGGGAAAACCTAGACAATTATCTCGGGTAATAATTGCAAGCCAACCTTGCTCTGGATTTATTGCAGAGCCTCGTGTTCCCTGAGGCAAAATATATTTTACCAATGAAAAAGCTATGATTAAATGTAATCGAACCTGTCTGTTTACGGTCTGAGCTGTGTTGAAATTAAAAGGGATCTATATTAATAATAATATGAAACGAAATATTTTAATATGATCGAATGTAAAAAAATGATTACTTCGACTAGCTTTCACTTATTCTGTCCCCTTGGTCGTCTCAATATCAAATATAATTATAATTCTTTCAACAATATCTTTCAAATAAACATTAGAGCGTATAATGTAAGAAAATTAACTGAGATGACCAAGACTACAGCGTTATTCACATTAAAATATTTATTTTATAAGTCATTGAGAGGAGATATTAAGTACAAAAATAGATGTTATTACAAGCTTTTATTTTTATTTCTCTTTCTATACTTAATTAATCATCAATAGACAATTTGTTTTTTTTTTTTAAATCCGAATTTTACTTCTAATATATATACGAGTATCACATATTTGATTGATTGATTGATCTTTGTATTGACAGCCGTGGATCCTGCGAAGCGAAGTAACATCAAATTAAGCCCGGTGCGTCTTTAAGTTCAGTTTATTTGAATTTAATTTAAAACGTAAGTGAGTTGTCTGCTTTCTAATTGACAATGGTTAGGAATATATTTTTTTATTTAATATTAAATAAATATCATAAAAAGTCGCTTTGAAAAGAGAACGGTCGACTGATTAAATTCGAGGCAACTGTTAAATGATATTACTGTCAATAATGAACAAACTTTATAGTATAATATAAAATAACTTTTAGGTATTGTAATTCACTAAAGTAATTTAGTAACTATAAACTATGTCGACAATTTCGTTTAATCTTATTTATATAAAAGGTGCAAATTTTAGCAACTAGTACTCATATTAGAATAACTCTCATTGCGTTAGATAGTCCTTTTATTGAGGGTTATAGGCTATATAACTTCACGGCCCCCAAAGGACGGAGTTGTAACCATAAAAAATGAAATGTAAGGTATATTAATAGCATATACAGCGTGTAACACAATTCGTGTAATAAGCAAAAAATCCCGGAAATCTTTTTAATTATCCCGGATTTATTTTTATTTTTATTAAATGACGAAAATTACATGACAACACAGGTGCGGGCAATAGCGCTCGATAGCTCTTACCTATCGGGTAGCTAGGACACGAGGTCATGACTTCAGTAGTCCACGTTTTCACCACCAACAGTGTCGTTTTTTAAGTAATTGTTTTGCTTAGTATTTTAAAAATTATAACATAAATATAACCGACACACGATACCTAATAACCACTTCACGGGTCGGACACGAATTTTGTTAGAACCTGTATACGAACATCATTATTGTATTGATCTATGAGTCCATTCTCTTTGAACATTTCCGAAGCTCACAATGTTACCCTCCCTTGCTTAATTGGTCGTGCCCAAGAGCCTGTCTTGAGGTCAAGTGCTTCTGAGTATTCTATAGACTCTGACCTCCTATTTATTAGCTTTCGCATAATTTTATTCTGTATAAAGAATAAATAAATTAATTATGTTATTAATTGACTCTAGACAATAGCAATTCTATGAAAGGTAATTTATTTTTTGCAAGAGTATGTTCAATATGAAGAAACAAATATAGAATTATTAATTAATGAAATAAAAGACAATTATAAGGCAACATAAGTTCGAGATAATAAATAAAACTTCTTCTTCAATCTTTATTTTAGATAACATAAAATAACATTTACTCTAAATTTGATGATTTTACACAATAAATTTAATTAATTAAAAAGTGTTTTTCGAATTAAATAAGTATTTGTTTGACTTATGAAGGAGTAACGTTTGCAAAACAAGTTCTATAAATAACAAAATATGACGTGAGAAAAATTATGAAGAAATTCTCTCAAGAATATAAGTTGAGAAATTAATATTGAGATTTTAATTGTAGCGCTTGTATAACTTCTCAAGATACAGTATAAACAACAAGGCAATATAAACTTATTAAGCCGCATAAGTTTTCGCAGCCTCTAGCTACGTCTTGAAAATGTCTTGACTTAGTTTACTGTTTATTATTATACCATCGTCGGTCTGACATTAAAAGAGCCTCTAATTTTATTAATGCATTTAACTACCCTCTATGTGATGATGGTGTCTTCTTGATCGATTTCGGCCACGGTGCCTAATCTCAAGTTAGACTAGCCAACTACGCTGGACATATTATAGTGCACGATTATGTACGGAAACATTATTATATTTACGTGCTTTCTGAGGCACGGGAGTGTACACACTTCCATCTTCCAGACTCTCGAATCGAAGAAATCTCAATAACTTTGCCCGACCTGGAATTTGAAACCAGTTCCTCCGTGCGGCCTTAGGCAGTCACCTCTATGTAAGCAATATTCAAAGCAAAACATAGTATTGTCCATGAAAGACGATATTATATGGTTTTATGAAACCTTAAGTAAAAAAATAAAGTAAGAGTAATGTAATCTTCAATTTAAAATTGAAATAAATTTTATTCAAGTAGGCTCTTACAAGCACTTTTGAAACATCATTTAACAAGATTTAATTTAATTTAAACCTACAATCTAGAATATATTCCAGAGAGAGGAACCGATAAGAAATACATTAGCTAGGTACTATTTTTTATGAAAAATAAACATGCAATAATCATTCTATATCCTCTTTAATAATTAATTATAATCTCAGACAGAACAATAAGCCTTATGTATTAATATTTTTAATGTGAACTTTAACTTTACGTTTTGGTAAATGTAAATGTATTAAAATAGGTTCACGATATTATTCATAACTAAAGCAGAACGCATATATAATTATTTATAATCACCATTAAACACGCATCTTTTACAATAAACCAGTTTTATTATGATCTTCACAGATTTCTTCCAAAGGTAAAATAGACTTATATCGTTGTAGGTAAAAGATGTGTCCGGTAAACTGTGGTATGGTTAATTAACGAAGTATGCTCGGTAGGAATTAGCTGCTCAATTAGAATCACATTACGTGGAACAATTTACTGCTAACCATTTGAGGGCGCCCGATGCGCTCGGAATAACAAAATGGCCGGTCTTTCGAAAATTTAAGATAAATAGAGATGACAGGCTTTTATATTAATAACTATAAAAAAATCAAATACCATCATTTTTAAGAGGTAAATTTGTATCTAAAATTAATAATCAAGTTCATTACAGTTTGGATTGAAATAAAAGCTATTTCAAATAAACTACTCAAAAGTCAATAATAATATAATGAAACAAAAACACCATATCTAAACATAAATAGATAAAGACCAATCATATTATATTTTACATCGTAACAATAATAATATTTGAAGTAATCGATCCGTCGGTTCGTTAGCTCTGTGGCACTATCAGCGGAACGCATTGGTGAACACCGTTCTTAAATCGTGAGTAGACCACCCACCGGCGTTGTGAGAAGGCAAATAAAATAAAACAACGATAAATAACAGTGCTCACGCATAATTGATCACAAATTAAAACTCGCGGCCCGTCCGAAATGTTAAACTTCCACGTCGCCGAAAGCGAAATTGGTATCCGTGGATGGTGTCTCACACACATATTTAGTTTCGCACGCGACTGAGTTACGTCTAAGTTTTTATTTAATTAATTTATTTTTGTTTAATTTGTTAAATTAGTTTTATTTAAAAAAACGGTTCATCCGTTTTCCAGATTCAGAAAAAAACTAGTAATCTGATTAAGATTGAACTTTAAATTGATACAATAATAGGTCAAAATTTGAAGATGTAGTCTTTATATATATTATTGTGTGTTGTTATTATTTTATGTATTAGGCGTATGCGATATTATAAATTTTAATAAAGTCGCGAGACAAACAAAATATTGGTTCTAAGCATTACTATTGGTACACTTCTAAAACAAATTTGTAAATAAAAAAATATATCCTTTGCCACAGAAACCATTTTTACATAAAAAAAATAACACGATATTTTCATGACACACATATTGCTACTGAAATGAATAACAGTAATTTGAAATATTTTTTATCATACATAAAAATTGGAGTAAAGTTTGAAATTTTACCAGCAGATGTTTTATAGTAAACACGACAACGACAGAACGTGGCGTGTATTAATTAGCGACGGATGATAGACTGGCTTCGTACGGGTGGAGAAATCAATTGCCGGCATACTGATTGTATTATAATACTCGGAAATAATGCTCTTATTTATAAACAAGACTAAAACATAATCTGAAAATCAACTCTGAAATATTTGTTTATTTGCCTAATTTCAACGTTTCAATGACCGTTTTACCGACGTTTTTAATTTACCACGCGTCGTAGGTTGATCATATATGGAAAAAACTTTTAGTTGAGTTATTTTGTATTTATGCGTGAATTTCGGCTGTAATTTAATTTATTTTGGTAAAAGAAGTGTATGGTTTTTCGGAGTATATCATCGTTCTATCGTCATCGTTTTATTTGCTTCATTTTAAAATATAGTTTAGTTTGCTTTATATGTTTTATATAACTTAGTTAAATATTTTGGTACTATAAATAATATCAATCGAGAACAGTTTTTATTGTAGAATATAGCGGAACTATTAGCAAATCCCTTGGAATATAAAAATCTAAGGTTTGTTTACATCTACTCCTTTTTCGATTGAAATAAACAACAATTAGTTTAACTATACATCAAGTTTCGAATCTGCGTTAAAAGTTACCAAATAGATTGAGCTAAGCCCAACCCAACTATTCAAGCGTTTGTTACAATGGACCATTCAGAACAATGTCACTAAAACAAACGAGCTCGCCTGAGACATTTCTCTGCTTTGTGATAAAGGCTTGACTCATATAAGTGGCTAAATATTGTTTAACTATTTTATAACCGCTGCTCTTTTGGACAATGCCCTTTTGTTTACGTTAATGCGATTTAAAATCTTGTTTACGTTTTTAAAGTCAACTCTCAGTTCAGTTCAGTTTATAATAAAGTTTTTAAACACATATGGTGCATGGTATAACAAATAAATAAATATAATTGTAACGGGTATTATAAACTACCGTATTTTATTATAGGGTTAAAAAAAAACTTCTCTAGGTGCGCTGGCAGATGCAAAAATGTGACCTGGCACTCAGTTTACATGTCAAAAGTGACACTTACATTTTTTCCTTCGAATGTCATCGTCGTGAATTATACCTATTATACTATAAACACTATTAGTTTTATATTAATTCCTATGGAAAATAAAATCGAAAAAAGTCTAATATGCGGTTGGTTGGTTTTGAATGGAGATCAAAATTAAGTACGATTTTTATGTATCAGAGAAATGTCTCTATCCTTTAGCCAACTTCTATCAAAGAAATTGAAATAAATCATATTGTAATACCAAAAACTAACAAAAAATTTTATTAGTATGTAAAAGTTTAATGACATAATTAAAACTGGATAATAGATCAATTATCGAACTTTGAAACATAAGAAACTTAGTTTTTAATATTTAATTTTTACGCGACCATAAAAATAGGATATCTGAAAATATACAGTTTTATAATGTTAATTCCTATAAGTACTTTCAACGTTACAAATAAATTATTTGCGATAGTCAATTTATTGAGAACCATAACATACATTCCAATATTACCTACTAAGATCACAATTTGTGTCACAAATAACATACGGCTTCAATAGCAATTGCAACCAATCAGTTCCATTCACTAAACTTTATTGTCGATGATCTTAGATCCGCATTCAAATTCATTGAAAACTTGTCTAACATGACAGGTCGTGACACGATCACTGCTTTCTTGGGAAAGCAGTGATCGTCCATATGTTTTCAAGCACGTTAGGTAGGTTGATTATTGGATAGGTAGATAAATTTACTGTATCGTTTAAAGTGTTTTCGTATCTTCGAAAATTTTAAAACAAATAAAATTGTCTGAGTGCCTAGGTACTTATATTAACGCACTTACAATAACAAACGCTGACAACATCTGACGCTGATTTTATCTATACTAATATTATAAAAAGTGTCGTCCTTCATGGAGGGTATTTGCCATAGTCACCACGCTTGCCTGCCAAGCGTGGTGACTATGGGTTGGTGACCGCAGTGTCTGGAATCTTTCTCTGATAGCGCTGCTGCCCGCTATCAGGATTTGCATTTTCTGATTCCAGCATTTGAGTGGTTATACCGCCACGGTTTCGGTCGCCAGAGCCTCGTTTGTTGATTAGCAGGATGCACCACGGGCAGGTGAGGTTGACGGTAGAGAGCCCAAAAGATCGGGATAGTTGGCGTTCTTTGGGGGAGGCTTTCGTCCAGCAGTGGACGGCGATAAGCTGAAGAATATTATAAACCCAAAATGTACTCTGTCTGACAGTTACATTTTAACGTCTAAACCACTGAACCGATTTTCATAAAATTTGGTGAGCCACGGGCAAAAACAATTAAAGTATAAATCTATAAATTCAATATACCATTTTTTTATAACCGATAATCGTGGGTTCAAAGCCAGGAGAGCACCACTGAATTTTCATGTGCTTAATTTGTATTTATAATTCATCTCGTGCTTGACGGTGAAGGAAAACATCGTTAGGAAACCTGCATGTGTCTAATTTCATTGAAATTCTACTACATGTGAATTCCACCAACCCGCATTGGAGCAGCGTGGTGAAATAAGCTCCAAACATTCTCCTCAAAAAAAAAGGAGAGGAAACCTTAGCCTAGCAGTGGGACATTCACAGGCTGTTACTGTTACTGTATAATTTTACTTCATTCACGATTCTTTACAGTAAAATATATCAAAAACTTCCATATAATCTTGGGATATATCTCATGTTAAGTAAGACAAAGAAAACGACGAAATAACACCGATAACAACTATTGTCCACTTATCCTAACAAATTATATTGTATTTTTATTTTACGTTTTAAAATTTACTTATGTCCTTGCTCCTGAGAACTCCCATCTCATGCCTATCATGAGAACAAATCAGAATTGTGGTACAATGAACTTGGGAATGTAAGCAATTATGACTCTTACCACATTTAAAATAAAAACGCTAATTCAATGATATTACTTGATGTATGCAAGATACTGAGATAAACTCTAAAAGGAACAAAAGCTCTTACTGGCTTGTAGCGTATGATTGGTTTTCCGTATAACAGATAACAGGGTACAAGTTTGTTAGTGTTATCTATGCAATGGCTTTTATCAACATACAGAATGCATATGGCTTATTTACAGAAAGTATTGCATATAATATATATTTTTACGGTATCTCGTAAGAATAAATGTAACTTAATAAAACAAGCTAGTGATTTACTAACGGTGAAGTAGGGCTCCTCTTTGAGCTGAATTTGCAAATTAATTGAAGATTTTCGCTTGCGTGAATTTGAACTCGGAGTCTTCGGTTAAGATTCACGTGTTCTAACCACTAAGCCATCTCGGCTCTATAATTTTAGCATCGACATCACCGCCCAGAATCAAATGCAGTATACATATAATAAATGCTAAATTTATAAAACAGGTAAAAACAAATATTTTTATTATTTTTCTACCTTTCTGTGGACGCATAACACGAAAACTATAAGATAAATTTTGAATAATGATAAAATAGAAACGCATTATCTGTTGATATAAAAATAGCATTTGACTTTTAAAACATAGCTTTAATTTGTCAAATTTTTTTTATAAGTCATTCGTTACGATAAAGTATAGAATAGCTCACCAAACTTTAGATCTTTTTATGTTATACATTATGTGTAATATTTTGTACATATTTATTTTACGTGGAATAGATATTAATGAACATACTATACAGCAAGTAAAAAACGTGAAAGGTAAAGCTCGTGAGTGCTTGAATACAGCTGTGGTCAAACAAGTTATACACTTGTGAACCCCATTTAAAAGCATTTAGGCCACAGCACACCCTTTATTCAACTAGACTTGACTGAATTATATATTTTTCTGAACAACACTAATTGATATAAATTCTGACGGAATTATTTGTGATTCCGTCTCATAATCTAATATTTCTGAGTAATTATAATGAAAAAAATAAGTTATAATTACGGTATAGTTTCAATGAAAGTGGTTTTTATTTTAAATATATTTCTGTATAATTACATTTGAGTAATTTCAAGCAATAATAATTATTTATAACGTAACTGTTTCCAATAGCTTGTTAACATTTGAAGCATTTCAACGCTTGGTATCAAGTTTTATCTGGACTTTATCTAAATTACATTTACGCGTACATAAATTTTCGGATAGCGTTGTAATGCAGTGTAAATTGTTCAAGACGATGACACGGCGACTGACGTAGGTTCTCACATCACAAACTTCATTAAAACGGTCATTGTTCGCTCGTCACACTATTAGTTTTTGCTGGGTCCATTACAAAAATGAAGGATTACAAAGGCGCGCAACATTCGTTAAGCCGAAACGATAAAACCGGCTATCCGATGCACGAACGGTATAAATGGAATATTGTCGCAACGAAATAGGAAACCTGTTACATATAACAGAGTATACAAGTGATCATTTTTACATGTATGTATATTCAATGGTCCTATAAAGTTATATAAGCCAGCAAACTCAGTAAAATACGCGTGTACTTTATTACGTACTGTATTTGTAACGTTTAAATAATTCAAAACCAGTATTTAAATCACAGTAAACAATTACAACAAGATTCGAAAACCTTAGTGAAAGTATTTATATTAAACAGTAACTTTAAATATTAACGTAATAACGCTCAACGTCTTAGTAAGACAATACTATTAACCTTTTGAACTCAAAGTAAACATCAACGGAACTTCTGATCTCGACAGGTAACCTGCCTGAATTCACTGATTCATTATGTAAATAGAATCAGAATAGTAATGATTCAATAGATAAAAATGATGAGCGTGTAAAAATTTAACATGCCTCACTTCCCCTACTCTTAAAAAGTACCTAAAACTTTTATTCAGGGTCGAATTGCGAATAATTTTAACGAGCTTAATTCTATTCGGGGGAGATTTCATAAAACTAATGAATGTCAAAGACTTTATTTACCCCCGTTTGAAGTACATGCATTCTCAATCGAAAATACTATTATTTTGTAAAGTGGATTGGCTTGGTTGTGAATATTATATAATACATTTTATTAACTAGATTACGCAAAGTTGTGACAAAAATGAAGTCCGATAACTTCAAAGTTTGAAGTCTACTTAACATTTATGAGATCCTTGATCTACCATAAGTAATATAATAGGAAAAAATATATCTACACTGTTCCATAAACATTAATGTTTTTCTTTTCGAGTCCAATGAATTGCGTTATCATCTTTTAAGGGCGTATTTCGTAAAGATGCCTTTCTTTTTTTTTTTTTTGATTCGGAATGGTCACGAGTTAACAGTAATACCATTATTGCGTCAACCGAAACTCGTAACAAATTAAATTACAATCATGCACCCGTCAAGAGGTCAGTCTATAACGACTGTACATGAAATTATTCAAAATGTCGTACGTTAAATGTGCGTGGGCATGTTTAGTCAAAAGCCTGGCCCTTCCCATTGCTACAGGCTCTAGTGTGTTCATGGACCAAACTATTCCTCTTGTATAACCGGTTTTAGTAGGGGCTGCCATAATGAGACGTATTCCATCGCATTTTGTTCTCTATTCTAATTAGCAGAAGATTATTTTTGATTTGTGCTCGTTGAGCCATGAACAAACGCCGCAACGAAACTAGTGAAGATATAACCGAATATGTTAATTTTTTACAGAGATTGAAATAAGTCATAGGTCGTTGAATGTTTACATAAATAGTAATTTACTTTACAGATCATATTATTAAAACGATCGTGTTTTGATCACGCTACTAAAAGTATGTTACTTTGTATGTAGGACAACGTATTTGTTAAAATCGAGTTTCTGACAAACGACATCGAGTGTTGTCAACGAATGTTTGTTTACTGCATGTTTATTTTTATTTTATTTATCCCTTGTTTTTGTATTTCTCTCTGCTATTTGTTCTTACACCGTAAATGGTAGTATCGTAGGCATTGGCATTGGTAGCATAGGCTTGAATTATAAGCGCGGATACCTGATGCAATTAAAATAGATACATTTTTAATTCCTTTACTTATCTTTACTTTAACAGATCTATAAAACTCCATGTTGGGACACCCTGCTGGTTTATATTTGTAAGTTGAAGTTGTGAAAACTAATTTAATTTATTTTAATACTATAATTAAGAAAGCATTAAATTATTTGATGCTGCGTTAAAACCTTTTAGTTAGTCAATTAATATAACATATATCTCGATTATCGATATTATGAATTTAAATTTAATAATGTTACAATTATGAAATATTTGTAAAATTATCTATTAAAAGTATGAATAATTTTGTAGCCTAAATAAAACACACATACAGTTTATACGAAATACAAATCACGCATGTCTTTAAATACAATATATTTAGCGTCGTATCACTCCAAAGAACATCAACAGCGTTCAACATCAAAACACTCGTTTTTTTGTAATGCGTATACATTCATTATAAGCATGTGATATAGCATCCTAAGCTGATCGTAAGGTGACAGTTGGAAGAGGCAACCGCTCCACTGTTTTTACTCGATGTTTTTTTCTAGTGCAGGTGAAGGCAACCCACACTTAGCCGGCGTTAACCTGTAATCTAAATTCATTTCTCGAACCGACCCACCCGGGCCGAATCTCTTTTTATTATAGCTCCAAGGCCCATTTGCAGGTTTTTTTTATTTGTAACAAATTAGCTATTATTATTGTGACGGCCGGATCCATTATCCAACGAGCTTTTTATAGCTCTGACGAAGTTTTCGTGATTTCGATGATCTAAGCATCAACGTTAATCAAAAATTGTTATATTTTGATATTCGTTTTAATCTTCAAAGAAAGTTGAATTGATTTTATTCCTTCTCAAGACCAGTGATTGTCTTTATTACCGGGCGGTAAAGGTTTATTAAATATTTATTAGACGCCGGTCTGTGTCGCCGTGAATAGACGATGGCAAGGTATGAATTATTAAAATAGTACCAGTGAATATCAAATTTTTATAGGGTGTAAGTCATAGCAACATGTTTTATTATGTTTGTAAAACGTATTGAAAATATATATTATATATATTAAATAAATCAATTTAATCTAATGGCATTGTTTCCGTTCTCATTTTTCTTCACAGCGGTATTAAACGTTGAAATACTTATTTCTTAAGATGAAAGACAGCGTCTTGAATAGGGTTGTTAAGTTTTAATATTTTAATACAGGCTTTTGTTATAACTTATCATAGTTTCATCTTGACACTTGTATTTACAAGCGTTTTATTTATTACCTATATAGATTTCAATTTTTATTTCATAAATGCGCTATTTACCTCATTAAATTGTCAAATTAAGTAAATATAATAAAATTTAAATAGATCTGTGTTTAAAATTTAAAAAAATGAATCTAACATAGCAAGATACATCTATAACTCCCATATTTCAGAAGTCATAACCCTTGGGCGTCTATTACATTGGTTCACTCACATACAACACAGTGTGATAACAGCAATATAAAATATTGATTGTTAGCGGTATAATAAATGATGAATCGGTGGTACCATCAGCACTACAAAATCACCGGTAATAATATATAAGTTTCTTTTAATGCGATAGTTTGAAATTTTTCATATACGTTTTCAGGGGTACTGAGAAGGACATAAGCTACCTAACGCTGAAGCCTGATGCTGATGAAGCCGCAGGCGGAAACCAGCCCACAATAATTATACGAAAGCCAATGAATGAATCTAAACATGGTAGTTAAAGATGATACATTCGAATTCTTAAAAAACTCATTGAGTAAAACAAGTGTTAAGACTCCATATAAAGTTCCCACACGAGGTTCGAGATATACTTTTTCGTTTATTGTCGATATACATAGTACATGAATATAGAAAATATATTACAAAAACATCTAAGCTTTGCAAGTGATGAGATGCGTGGCGACACTCATTACGCTCCATTACCGAACGATTTCAAATCGTGAGAGCAACAATAGACCGTTCTAAATTAATGTACCGTTACTATTTATATAAATATTTTCCATTAACCTAATTTAAGTAGCAATTTTTTACAATCAGAAACAAGTAATTACATTAGTAAAGTTAAAAGAACGACGGTCGAAAAGTTTACGACATCATTATAATATATAAAATTACCTAAACAGCTTAACGGATCTAAAATAAATCCAGCATTGAGATTGTTTATTATTATTTAACCTCATGCGAGAGATCAATACTGATAAAAAATAAATATAACTATGCTAGCGGGTTACAGATAGAATTCGTTTAAATAGTATTAATACGATTTTAATTATAAAAAAGCTAATTTAAAAGGAGTCTATTCCACCACAATTTTCCAGAGCGACTTGGTGGATACACATAAAATATAAATTTTCGAAATATGTGGTTACCTCAAGGCGTTTTTCTTTATTTTCAACCTAAATGTTTCAATAATGATTTTATCTAATAAATAATAAATGAAGCAAATTCAACACAAATACATTGTTTCAATAATAAATAAAACTAAAATATTCACTACTAATATTTCGCCAAACATATAGGTAACTACTAAAAATTTATGCCACGTTGTAAAGAACGAAGACGTTTTGGACTATGTCCAGAAACATGACATAATTACTCACGTTCCACAGCGATATCTTTTTTATATCCGATCACATTTTCGCAAGAGCCTATAGTTAGATAATTTTAAGGCAGTTTCGTAACTTTTATATTTAGTCTTTTTACGCAGATAAAAAATATATATTGTTATTTGCCTTGATGTTCTAAAAAAGAATAACACTTACAATGGATCGATTCGATGAAATTATGATGAAGTTCCTCTGGGTTAAAATATAATATTCGCTAAATAATTGCAAAGTTATCTGCATTTATTTGAAATATTTCTTCGTTAAATACATTTTTTTATGTCGGCTATCTACCGCAGATATCGAAATGATCAGATAATAAAAACGAAATAAAAAAGTTATCGTCCTTAAATCTTAGTACAAGCCACGATAGTGGTAGGGATTTTTGCAAGTCCGTCTGGGTCGGTACCACCCACTCCTTACTTCAATCCTTCAAATTTCGATTCTTACAGATGTGCTTTGATAGTCCAGTCAATCAGAATGTTGCGTTTTATAAAATACAATTATGGATTGTTAAAAATTAAAGCAATATGATTAAAAAACATTCTACTCATTATATAGTATATATATTAAAGTAGCATAAATCTTAATTATGAACTCTAAAACAAAAGGCTTACCATTTCAACGAAGTTCAAAATGAACCAGACAAGAGTTCGTTTTAAATTTTACTTGTATAGTTCAATTATATTCATTACTATTAAGACATTTAGCTTCTACTTTTCTGAGTATACAACCGTTCCGGAACTTTCTTGTAGCAAACAAACTGAGGCCATTACAATCGGATTACTTGTTGCACTGCATGTCGTTCTCGATTCTGAATCAACTTTTAATCCTAGATTGCAAATATTTGCTTTGTAAGTTATAATCAACTTGCTTCATCGATATGGATTATTTATAAGCAATAATGTTTAATAACATTTAAAACTGAATAAATTATCACAAAAATCCGAACAACAAAATTAAAAAATATATATATTACAATCAGAATTATCTTCAATTAACTTACATATTTTTTTATGAAATGTAAAAAAGCTTACAATATTGTAATTTATAACACAACTAGAAAATGTTCTTCAAAACAAATCTAAATCGCTCCAGCTGTTTATTTGCAGTTCGGTCCAACCCTTCAGTGACACACACCTACAGAATAATTATATATATATGTATATATATATTGTTTTATTCGCATTAGCAAAAACGTTTTAATTCCTATAGTTATTTTATAAGAAAAAACTAAACTTAGACAACATCAGAAAGTGATATGCGACTTTGATTATAATTTGATAACATTTTAAAAGATACAAGCATCAAAATGGCGTATTATCGTAAGTCGATTGTTTACGCCGAATTAATATTGGGGATCAAAATGGTAAATGAAATTGAGGAAATGCTAGTGGAAAGCATTCATATAGCCATAACACATTTGATCACTTTCCTATTGCTGTACACACTATGTATAGTCAGTGTGAATATCTAGCCAACGCGATTCAGAAATGTATCATATTCAAACAGCCTATCTATGGCGACCGAGTTGTAACATACGCCATTATACATCGATCTTTAACATTTGTAGATTGAAATACGAAGCGAGTTCTTATAGAATACCACTTCTGATTGTTTTACTGTTCACGTTTTATAAGCAACATAAAAACTCGTAAACGCTAATTTCAATGGTTGTTTAAATAAAGCTTATGCGGTAAAACAAAGAGAACGGCGCGCCAATCAAATTCAGCAGCTAGTGTTGGGCGGGGCCACTTCTCTTACTATAAGCAGAAACAAAACCCTATACAATTTGCGATGGAACGAAAAATAATTAACGCATTCAATTTTAAGCAGTAAATTCCCTTTTGTTTGAGCAAGCCTTTGACGATACATTCCGGTCTTTAAAATCCCTTTACGCGTTCCGATATTACTTACTAGCTAATCTAGTAGCTCGATACTGAATTGATTTCATCGCCCGCTCGTGTACTGATTACAAATATAAAATATATTGCTTAGAATAATCTCCCTTATTAAAAATAGATTAATAGTAAGTTTTTTTTTTATTAAAATACAATATTTTATGGGATTTTTTGTCTCTGTTTACCATTGAGGAATTATTTTGTCTGATCCAAGCCTGGGGGCAAACCCAAGTCACACTTACCATAATTCACTATCATAGGAACTGAACTAACAGGTATAATCTCAATTTCGTATGATAATTATTACAAGAAGTGTGTCATATTCAGAAGATTTGGTCTAAGCAAAGAATAATTTCAAGGCAATTAAAAGCTCGTAAAAATACGTGTGTTCAAAAATTTCAATATTTTTTGTTGTTATGATATATCTTTTGTTTCACTTTGTATTATTTTAAAAAATTATTAAGAAGTATTAAGATTAAGACTAGATGGAAAATCTTTTTGGCAGTATGTCAACGTTTGCACTATTTGTCAAAATAAATAATTAATATATGGCTAGATAGCTCAGGTGATTAAAATGCAAATCGTCAGATGATTCATCTATTTGTGGCCATAATCGCTACTTGCCTTGTGATTACCACACCCATGCACTTTAAATTAATTTCCAAGAGCAGTGAACCGACGGACAGTGTTATTATCTTTAGATATTACCGGCTGTTTATAATATTCGTAGGTAATGATGACAGCCGCTCCACTAAGGCAACGTTTACATGTTTTTATGATGTAAATAAAAAATCTAAAGATGCAACTGATTACTTCGATAATAACTTTCAATCATAATACCTCACGCATTGTATTAATAACGTAATACAATGCATTATTGTGTTTTTTGTATTTATAATAGGTACTGCCTACATACATAAGTGGTACATAAGTGAAGAAATATTAACTACTAGCATTTTGCCCGTGGTTTCACCCGCGTAGTTCCCGTTCCCGTGGGAATACGGGGACAAAATATAGCCTATGTTACTCGCTGATAATGTAGCTTTCCATTGGTGAAAGAAATTTTAAAATCGGCTTAGTAGCTTAGGCGTGAAAGCGTCACAAACAACCAAACTCACTTTCGCATTTATAATATTCATTAGGATTCCTTAAATCGCCATTGCGCCACCAATCTTGGGAGCTGAGAAGTTATGTCTTTTGTGAATTACACTAATACTAAACATGGATATTTAGCGGTAGAATAAGTAATAAAAGTTATATTACCGACCCAGAGATGCACAAAACCTATGTATCACAAAATGTAGCTATGTGTAATAAGACTTATAAAGACTTTATAACTTTTTAATTACGTTTTAAAAATCTAATCATCTCGATATCTGCGGTAGGTCGCCAACATAACCAACTACATTAAGCCAAGAAATATTTCCAATAAATGTATAAAAAGTTTGGTCAAAACTACTTTATGTTACTTTCTATACGTAATAGTGATTTGTAAGAAAGCTTCCTAAACGGGTTCTTAAGTTATCAAATTAGATGCGTTGAAATTGATATTTATTATAATGTTACGATGATACCGAACATAAATAACCGTTTAAGACATAAATGAAATAGAAATGGTATTACCAGAGATAGATGAAAAAAAAACCGAATCTAAAATATTAAAAGGAAAATAATTTATTATATAACATACGCATTTCGAAATTCTATAAGACATTTAGTGGTCTTTAAGTAATTCTAAGGGTTTTTAAGTGTACGTGTATCGTTTACAGCGTGATTTAAGAGCAATGAATTTAATAGCTGGTGGTTGTTTTAGCGTGTTTTGGAAGATTTTAGCGGATTTGCTTTTAGCAAGATTGTTGATGAATAAAAAAGAATTTATGGTTTAAAATATGTCAATAAAGAGTTTAAAAAAATACTACATGTAAAAATTTTACAAACGGCTCATCAATCTTTTTGGTGATAAGGAAAACTATTTTATTATAGATTCTGACCATTTAATAATAATTTAGTATCAGAGGTATAATACCTGAATTACTATACTACTATATAAATCTATTGGTTCTGTCTGTACATTTTTTTTTTCACCTAATTTTGTGATAAATAATCGTTTTATGATGCAGTGATTCACATTATACTATTTTTTCATTTTTGTCTGTCTGTCTGTATGTCTGTATGTCTTCTTATAACTCAAGAACGGCTTGACCAATCTTGATGAAAATTGGTACACACAAATAACCTGTGATGGCGCAAATGTTAGGCCATATATAAGATCGGTAAACCCTACGGTATCTTATGAAAATTAATTTCAAATCGTTAATTACGTTTATTACGTATTTCTTTACCAGTAGCAATATATAAATAAATCTGTCTATCTCTGTCTCTAAGTAAATCTGTCTGTGTTTACTAGTCACATCATTACTAATATACCAATAAACCGATCTTAATGAAATTTGATATAGAAGTCGTCTGGGACTACCTAGGTTCCAAGCACAAGCTCCCAAGGAACAAGCAGTATAAAATATGTATAATAACATATATATATATATAAATTAATGAAAAACACGGTAGTAATAATTTTGCTGCAGATAGCGTTGTGGAGACACAACTAGTTATACATTATGAAAATTAACCTTTTTGAATGGTAACATATACACAAACAGGACAAAAGTAACGTATGTAAAGTTGTATAAAATGGTCCGTGGATTGATAATAGCACTATAGCTGTGAACGTTGACTTCGTGTTCTCTTTGGCGTTGTTAATGCGCTCCAATGTAGCCGCGACGAGACTGAATGCTTTTTAATGGGCTGACTGCATATTAAATAAATTATAACTTGCATGCCTCATGCCACTCCGTAAATAGTTTGTCGGTTTGTACGTAGGCGGTTGACACTTGAAAAGATAATTAATTTACTTTGATAAATACAAAAGCTCAGCTTTCTCTTCTCATTAATCTTACTCTGTGTTCAATGCTAAATAAATAGGAAATCCCTTGTATGTTTTTGAGTTTTTCAGACGTCATTACATACAGAAATACTTGTTATAGGAAAATATACTGGGATTTATCTATACTACTATATAAATCTATTGGATCGGTCTGTACATTTTTTTTCACCTTATTTTGTGATTCACATAATACTATTTTTTTCATTTTTGTCTGTCTGTCTGTCTGTATGTCTTTTTATAACTCAAGAACGGCTTGACCAATCTTGATGAAAATTGGTACACACAAAGAACATGTGATGGCGCAAATGTTAGGCCATATATAAGATCGGTAAACCCTTTTTTTATTTTTTTGTTTTACGCGGAGGAAAGGCATTTACGCCTGCCGCTCGGTCGGGGGACTGGGACGGGTATGTGGGACTCCCGCGGCAGAAGGCCCCGTCCTACCGGGGCACTAACGTCCTAACAGGATGTTAGGGCGCGCCTTTCTATTCCGTCTCCGCCTGTGCCGTGACGGACTCCCCCGAGTCCGCCACTGGAGGCCGGGCGTCAGGGGCCGACGCCCCGCGGCGGATCAGGTAGCTGGCTCCGCCGCCAACCACACTCAGGGCCAGGTCATTGCGGCAACGTGCGACCTGCGAACGCACGTCGCCGCAGACCAGGCCGCCTTCGGCGCAGCGGGAGGGAGTTGTTGTCGTCCTCCCGCTGCCGTTCTGCCGCCTCTTTCTGCGACATTATGGTTTCGCTATAAACAGAGAACGCCGCCCAGGCCTCCTTGCTTTCTGCCATTCTCCTGATGATGACCGGAAGCGACAGGTCTCCGCCTATGGCCGTGGACAGGGCTGCGCGAGGCTCCGCCCAAGCTGGGCACTCTGCGCGCGTGTGCTCGGCCGTGTCCACGACTCCATCGCCACAGTGGTGGCACAGCGGCGAGGGTTCCCTACCCACCACCTCACATACTCACTTTGCGCAGAGGCAATATCGTAACCAATGAGGTTAATCCGAGGTGCGATTATTGCTAGTTGAAAGATCGGTAAACCCTACGGTATCTTATGAAAATAAATTTCAAATCGTTAATTACGTATTTCTTTAACAATAGCCATATGTCTGCGTGTTTTTGTGTGTGTGTGTGTGTGTATGTGCGCGTGTGTTATTACAGTAATAAAATAATTTTATTAATTATATGCGGGTGAAGCCCCGGGGCACAGCTAGTTTTATATAATTCAGCTAGTTTTATTATAATTAAAAAAATCTAATATTTAATACATGTCTCAGGGGTGTCATATTTAAATAATAACTTAGTAAATTGTACAGTTTAACCGTTATAAGGTAACAAACAAAGCAATAGCTCTACTTTCATATTAATAAAATACCTAAGTATAATTAATATCTGACAAAAATAAAACGATTGTTCTATTTAAACAAAAATGTAATCAAATACGTCCCTACGATGTATGTGTTTGTATGAGTAGCCATATAATTACTGTGCGTATTTTGACAAATTAATGATATCTCCCCTATAATTTGAAATAGTTGTCACGTGTAACATTAAATATTCGATATTGTTGTTATATTCAAATAATACTTTTAATAATGATAAATACCACCAAAAATTCTTTTTGCATAATATATTAACTTTTTGTTATAACTAGTAATAACCAGATAGATTCGGATAAGATAAAAAGAGAGGTTTGTGTTAATTCGGCAGAAACTTCATAAAGACAATCATTTAATTTCGTTTCGTTTTTTTTAAAGACTTATTAAAAAATTAATATTTTTTTTTGTGAAATAGATAGGCGGATACCTCCCCCAGAAAGGCTTACACAAAACCCTGCCACGAACTAAAATATTTCCTGTAATAAAAGGCGAATTATAATGTCTTAAGATTTATGTTAAGAACGTTATATCTACATTTTCGATTTTTCGATAAAAATATACTTTTAAGCCAATGAACTTGTAAAAAAAGCCTGCACGAGATATAAAGCTTAGATATAGCGGGTAGAAAACACAATTTGATCGTGAATATTATAACGTAAGTCACTCCCCATTTGGCTTAACAGAGCATTGTTATGATGTTAACGCAACATTGTCATGTCAAAATGTAAAAAGTTTTAGACACTAGATGTATGTTAATATAGGGTATAACTGACGAAACACATGTTGTCGGTGCGGCCATTGTTAAAAAATATGTTGATATTATACAAAACGGACATGTTGAATCGATTATCTGATAATGTTTTGAATATTATATTAGGCTGAATCTATTCATGTGTTTCAAATTGAATGCCAGAATATCATTAGTAACGATCATAATTTCGCTGCATCCAAGTTTAGGTAACTAATACGTATAATGTCAGTAATGACTAATTAATATGTATGGCTTCGTTTCATTCCATCATTAATTAAGATAAAAATTTAAAGTCGAATTTTATATCTAACTTTTAAACTAATAATACCTATAAATTAAGAGATTAGAAAACTAAATAGGAATATAATAGGGAAACGAGCTATTGGATTATATATTATAAGTGTAATAAATTATTTCACTTGGAGAGAAAATGTTAAACTGAGCATGGTTCTATATAGTTCTGTTTCTTTTCATTTTGTGCAAACTTTCAAACGTAGCTCCGCGAAGTCCATTCACATCGTGTTAAGTCTTATGTATTTTACAGAGTTTAAATATGGTAGCCACAAACTCGAAATATTGAAGCATGTTGTGTTAATTTTTTATTTGTAAAGGTAGAATATTACTTCAATTTAAATTAAAATATATTTAATAATATAAAAATAAGATTTATAACTTATTATAAATATGAAATATTTTCCATATGGCTGATGATTTTGTTTGATTTTTTCTTAATAATTTTATTTATCTTTGTACATCCAATCTGCTTATATACATATATTATAATACAGGCTCTAGTTGGAATCCATTTAGCCGTTAATAAATTATGTATATTAATAAAGTTAAGATCGTACGCTGACGCTGGTTAATCTCATCAAATGACAACTCATTAACAAATTAAATATTTTACAGAATGACAAATGACAGAAGAACAAATTTTAAATATGTATAATGAATATTTAAAATTTTCATTTCATTAACTATCTTATATTTTTCAATAAGTCAATTAAGCACTTCAATCACCAAGGATCAAGTTCAAAGAATGTACTTAAAATTAGGAACATCTTACTTTAGAATTAAAAATAATTATCAAATATGATATTATGAAATAAAATTCGAATTACTCATTCCTAATGCACTTTCAGCTCCATTTCTGTGGTATAAAGTTTCTCGGGTTTTCCAAAAAGCGAAACCGAATTGCAGAGAAAAGTTAGATCAGCATGTACGTTGCACTAAGCTCCACTTTTAACTAAATTGAAGTTGCCGGGCAAAGAGTACACCAGAACGTGACGCATCAGTCTGTCTGTTCGCTTGTGTCCGCGTTACGTGAGTGGATTGGAGCTGGCTTTATGCGCTGTGTGTGAACTCATGCTTTACAATCGGTATGCCAAGTAATGGTTAGTCATTGATTTCGTCATGTTTGCGGTTCTGTAAAGTTATGGCTAACAGCCAATCTTTTTTTAAAAGATTTAACGCTAACATGATTCTTGGTAGCATATTTTATTAAAGAAGTAGAAGGAAAATATATGTGGCATAAATTTGCTAAAATTTGCCATCTTGAGACATTGCCCACTTCAACACCTTAGTTTTATCAGGCGGGCGTAGCTGCCAAATATTTTACTGCAAACATGCAATTTTCCTGGCTTTATTGCGGAGACCGTATAACATTACTCCTAACTTATAGCCGTAGTATTTTTATGCAGTTTTATCCCTCCTAGTCACTGGTTTTCACCTTAGCATTAAAAGTGCATATTTTTACGAGCGCGTTATATGTGCAAGTGAGCGCAATAAGAGATGTTAGAACAGTTATAAAGTTGAAGAGTACTACAACCTGGGGTATAAATCGCGTTAGGATTAAGCCCCTCAACTCATGTAAGCGTCGTAATATGGGTGATAAAAACAAAATCACAATTTACATTCAACATTTTCACGACAATTTCGTTCCGTTTTAGTTTTAAACCGTAATGAAATGGTTTTACTGTCACAGCACGTAAATTAGTGCAAGCTTTCCCTGCTTAATTAGGTAATGTAATACATACAACGGAACCAGCGGGGAGTAACGTTACGACGTATTTAGGCAGCGGGCAACAGGTGGCTCGGCTCGCTGAGCAGCCGACGAGAATATTAAGGAAATCGAGCAATCTCGTGATGAATCATCTCAAATTTCTAAAGACGAAACACTTGCTTTTTGCATGCATAAATTCAAAATTTTATTTAAGAAGCAAACAAATCAGGTTCCAAATACCAACCCGTAATGAGTGGGTAAGACAAATGCAATTTACATATACGTATTCATTTAATTAATAATACAAAACATAAATACAGTTTGTAAAATTTATATTTAATAATGACAATTTTAAATATAATAGTGGCCAAGATAGAAAGCAAATAGCAATTAGTGCAATTAAAATTAAAAGTGAAAACTTCGAAAACGCATAATAAAAATATGCAAGTACAGACTGATGAAGTTAAGAAAAGCTACGTCGTTACTAAAAATATGGCAAGATAAACATTTAAAAACCCCTCATATGATTGATAGGATTGTAGGAGGAAGTACTTTTTACGGGTACAATTAATAGTATACATGGCAAACTACTTAGGATTTCTCAATCGATAATAAATATTCATTAACGATATTTAGTTCTTGAGATTATGTTTCGGAGTCATAATGTAATTTAAAAATTTCAGTTGAAATATTGTGTAAGTTTAAATACCATATAATCGAAATGATAAATCGTTCTTATCAAACAACAATAAGTAAATAGTATTGTTGTGTTCCAGTTTGAGGGATAAGTGAGCCAGTGTAACTAAAGGCACATCCACACTATTTGAGTCCCAAGGTTGTCATAGTCTGTTCCGATTTTGATTTTGAAAATGTACAATTATCTTTATATTACTATTTATAATATTTTAATTATATATATATATGTTACTTATAATAACAACACTAATTTAATAGTCATTAGCATTAATTAGTTTTTCATCACATTATTAATAGTATCAATTAATCATTGGTACATTTATAATTATTTTAAATATGATTGTATTAGTACGATTCCACTTATAGTTTGATACTATGTTTGGTACAGTCAATACGCCCCCAGCTATTTACATTGATTATGTATTAGTCTAAACATTTCGAATCGAAACACTATAATATAAAGTATTGATGGTTGGCGGCAGAATAAGTGATGAGTAAGTGGTAGGTAGGTTGCCGACTGCAAAACACTACCACTGGTTTTTTTTCTCAAATCATTTAATAACGGCAGACGTATCCGTGCCTTTGGTATATACTTGAATTGGTGGTAGAGCTTTGTGCAAGCTCGCCTGGATACCAGGCAGTCATTAGAAATTCTGCAGCCAATCAGCAATAAGTATGTGTTCCGGTTTGAAAGTTGAGTGAGCCAGTGTAACTACACGTACAATGCGGAACTATGAATTCATAATTGGTCAATATAGTACTACCAGATAATTCGAGTATGTAAAATATTTATGAAAAATCTCTTTGTTATTTACCCTTTTAAAATGCAGTATGTTGTATATTTATGTGATATCTATTACATAAATATACTACATACTGCAGTCTGCGTGCCGCCTCTAATTGACAGGTGCACGCTGGATACAATATATCCGAACACTTTTAAAAAGGATATCACACATGACCAAAATTAATTGCCTTTTAGCTTTTTTTTTTTATCGGATGTAGCTCTTAAAACAATTGTATTTATAATAACTAATCTCGTGCTCAGCGGTAAAGGAAATTCTTCGCATATTATATTTGGGAGTGTATCCACTAACCCACATTGGCGCAAGTGGAATATGCTCGATACCTTAAGAGAACAGGTCTTTTCCCAGCAGAACGACATTTAAAAGCTTTGAATTTACTGTTATTATAACTAAGAAATCGATATTGCGAACATTTAACTTTATTTTTACTTCAGTAACAGCCTGTGAATGTCCCACTGCTGAGCTAAGGCCTCTTCTTCTCTTTTGAGGAGAATGTTTGGAGCTTATACCACCACGCTGCTCCAATGCGGGTTTGTGGAATACACATGTGACATAATTTCACTGAAATATGACACATGCAGGTTTCCTCACGATGTTTTCCTTCACCGTCAAGCACGAGATGAATATAATCACAAATTAAGCACATGAAATTCAACGATGCTTGCCCGGGTTTGAATCCACGATCATCGGTTAAGATTCACGCATTTTTACCACTGGGCCATCTCGAATCTTACTTAATAAAAGGTAATTAATAATAAAAATCGAATACATATAAAATACTATTAATTTTATAAGTTTATTTTAGGTTTCAAATAGATCCTACATTATAAATATAAGTATAATTTTATAACAGTAGTGTACCAATTTTTATCTTAAGAGAGCTCTACATTTTTAATTAAAACATTTCGTATGAATACTTAACTAGTTATTAAAACGATATTGGTGAACCTAAGTAAGGTCGTAATTGTGTTGTATTGTTCCAACTTTTAATTGTTTAAATCACAAACAAAAAGTTTAAGTTGAAAACGTGACAATAGTTTTGTTCGAGATCAAACTTCTCTACATCAATTAACAGCATTAACTTAGTGGTCGGACGTTATGCAAGCCCATCTAGTCAGGTATCACCCACTCATCAAATACTCTACCACTAAACATCAATACTTGGTACTCTCGTGTTTTGGTTGGAAGGGTGAATGAGCCAGTTTAACCACATGTACATAAAATCTTAGTTGCTAAGGTTGGTGGCGCATTATGTAATGGTGAATATTTCTTAGTGGTAATGGTTGCTCTTACACAGGTCCTCCCACAATTATTATAAAAAAAATCGTTAGAGGCATTTTCTAATAACAAACACTGAGAATAGTATTGCTCCTCTCATTTTATAAAATCCTAAAGATAAATTGTTATTATTAAAAGAAGCGATTATGCCTAATAAATCTCACTAATGATGCAATGACGCCGCGCTATTTTAGGTGTGGCTATGACAGAAACAGATAGTGTGCAACTTGTATTTTACGTCTGCGGTAGACATCCCTTACTAATTGACAGCTACGCGATACAACCCTCGCCTTTTATAAAACTACGGAGTTTCTAAACGTATTTTTATAAAAGCAAGAGTGCTAGTAATCAGAAAGAAAATAACATGAGTTATTTTTTACTAGTCTCGACTCTACTTTGTGATAAAACATTTTTTTTCTATCGGCGACAAACATATCTTTATACAGCTGTGATCCGATGGGTGGCAGTTATCACCTATCAGTTGTACACTGATACTATCTGCCTTCAAATATTGATTTTAAAATATTTTACCTTTAATTATTCATTAAAACTCTGCGAAATAGAATAAATTACAAACAGCGTGTAACAAAATTCGTGTCCGACCCGTGAAGTGGTTATTAGGTATCGTGTCGGTTCTATTTATGTAATAATTTTGAAAATACTAAGCAAAAAATTTATCTAGGATTTTTTTTAAATTAAATGACGAGAATTAAATGGCAACACAGGTGCGGGTAATAGCGCTCGATAGCTCTTACCTATCAGGTAGCTAAGACACGAGGTCATGACCTCAGTAGTCCACGTTTTTACCACTAACAGTGTCGTTAAACACAATTGATATATTTTTTAAAGTAATTTTTTTGCTTAGTATTTTAAAAATTATTACATAAATAGAACCGACACACGATACCTGATAACCACTTCACGGGTCGGACACGAATTTTTTTACATCCTATATATTTATTTACAAGAAATTATATAATAACTTATAATACTTTTTGTTTTTACCACTTATTTAATTCAATAACGTAGAGACGACCTCGTATCATTTATATAAATAGGCCTTAATTTTCAAAAATAATTACTTTTTTATTTTTCCGACAAAAACCCTTGCTACGGTCCGGTTGTGTCTTATCGTAGATAAAATTTAAGGGCCCTTTGAAAAAGGATATCTATGTCAACATGGATTTGAAAATTTGACAAGATACAATTCGCTATCAATGAATGGTGAAAAGGTTCTTTAATAGGACATCTTTGATTCAGAATTCAGATCCATTTACATTATAATAGCAAACCGTCTATTCGTTTCAACTAAATGCCTATGAGATAAAAACACAATAACAATAATAAACATAAATTAGGCCAGTAAAATATTAACTGCTTACCACGGAGCGTATATGATTTATGTCGATATGTATGTACATATATAAGAACGTTCATCTGTTCCCGTATAACTTCGAAACTACTTATCATAATTCGACAAACGAGATATTTTTATAAGCGTATTGAGCTTCCATATATGTATGTAACTAGCTCTTGCTCACTCAACTGAAGTCACTCACTATAAATGGGTGGGTGTACGAAGTCGGAATATAGTTTTTAAAATTTTATTTAAATAAAAGTATACGACCTATAAATACTGTTATGTATATTTAACTATAAGACAATAATTTATTTTGGCTACGAGTATTTGTTATTACCCTAACCTCCCTATGTGTGACGCATATAACTCCTTCGTTTACGTATAGGTCGTTAAACAATCTGCGACGACGAACGTGCATCTAACACTGAATTAAATATTTATAAGTGTACGCTAAACATTCATTTATTTAAATGCGCGTATAAAATACATGCGACTTATACTTGATTCTAGTTGGTTCTCTATCTGAATTTATAATCAGTTATACGGCGGCATATGTATAAAATATGATGTATAAAACGTTATTTTCGGCACGGAACGCTTTAATAAAACATATATGATGCAATTGAAATATGGACTCTGAATATATTTTATTTGTTCTCATAAAATGTTAATAACAATTTGTCATAATAAAAACGACAGTCGACTCTGATTCATTTAACAATGCACACATGTAAACAAACTTTCCGCACATGTGACTGTATGTGCGTGTTCTGTACAACATGCGTGACGCAGGTCTCTTATCGGGCTCGACCCAACCGCCTGACCTGCATTTATCATTTCAAAGGCAAGCTGAACTTAACAGAATTATAGCGTAGCGTGAGTCACTTTGTTAGCATTGTCAATAATAATAATCAACATTTATCAAATTATTCGGTGAATCGGTTCAGTGCGCTGCGGCAATGGAGAAGCGAAATTGACAAAGTAAGGAATAGGCTTTTAAGGCTGGCTTGCGTGTTGCAATGTGTTTGCATTAGTAATTTGTTTGTTAGCGGCAGTACAGGACTACCTTCATTAATGGATCTTCGCTTCGCACGCAAAGAGACATCCCATTTAATGTTTAAAAACGATTCAAGCGTAGTCCTTTTAAATACTAAACATCCTAAATTGAGTATAACTTAGTCTAGACAGATCTGATTAATTTAACAGTCTACTACGTAAGAAAGAGTATTTCAGATCTCGTTTGTGCTATTTTTCTCATTCGGTATCTCGCGTTTGAAGACTCAAAGATTTTCTTTAGCGTAATTCATGGTCCACTGACAGAGCTCTACCAGTTGAAGATTCATTATAATAAATGAGTATTTTTTTTTAATTTACAATGTCCAATACTTCTTTGGAATTCTGAAAAGATGTTGGTAAGACGTGATATATAACAAGGCAAATATACAATGCCTTTGAGAAGTTTGGTTCATAGCGGAAAGGGAATTGTAAAACTAATCATGAATTTAAGGCGTGGTAGCGTCTTCGCTGACTTAAATAAAAAATAAACTTATAAAGCTCAGAACGAAATTCAAAAAGTACATCAATAGTTAATTCATCATCATCATCAAGTACCTTGCGATTATATTGAAGTATGCGATTTTCAACATTAACTAAAAACATGACACTCCATTTTGGGCAGTAAAAAAACATTCATTTTTAATTTACGCAATTACAACACTTATTAAAAAGTACAATGCAATCAGAACATTTCGAATTTTGCACGTTACTCATGCGGAAGTTTCCAGAATTATTCGTCCCAGTCTAGCGTTCAGACACTATCGAGTACCTGATCTAACCGGCGTCAGAGTTTAACCAACCGCAACGTGAACAGTTTCGACCCATTGAAAGCTTTGTAGCTATTACTATATTCTAAGAGAACGCGTAACAATATTTATCTTTCAATAATATATATATTTACAATGACTGCCTCGTTGGTCTAGTGGCTAGATATTAGGCTGCAGACCCGGTGGTCCTGGGTTCAATTCCCAGGTCGGGCCAATAAATAGTTATTGGGTTTTTCTGTCAGAAAATTCTCAGTAGCAGCCCGGAGTCTGGAAGGTGGAAGTGTGTACACTCCCGTGCCTCGGAAAGCACGTTAAGCCGTTGGTCCTGCGCCTGAACTCTTTCCGGTCGTGTCGGATTGCCGTCCCATCGGATTATGAGAGCTAAGGAAAAGGGAACCTGTGTTTGCGCACACACTTGTGCACTATAATATCTCCCGCGCAGTTTGCTAATCTCTCTTGAGATTGGCCGCCGTGGCTGAAATCGGTCTGGAGGACCTTATTATTATATTTACAAAATATTGTTTAGGGTTATATTAAATAAACAATGTTGTGTCTTCTTCTTTTGAATGTTAAATCAATGATTATAGAAAGAGAGCAATAAATAAAGCCGTTCATGCTTAAAATATTTTCGAAATATCTATTTTTTTCCAGGTAACAACAACATCAATGTTTTCGTGTGTACAATAGGACAAAAGAAAATTTTGCGATATTGCCAAGTTTTCGTAATATCTTTTGTTAGTCCGAAAAGTCATAATTGTAAAGAATGAAAGACAATTAAAAATTTCCCAACAAATATAACTTTCGAGTAGAAAACTTGGGAACATATTCACAAATTGCTTGTTATTTGCACAAAAGGACTTCGAGTGTAGAAAAGAGCCCAGACAGCATCATTCCCTAGCTCTCAACCACCAGAACATCAAAAACCGCAAAGATTACCGCATATTTATATGAATAATTATTAATACGTAAACAGCCATTTTTGATACTCGTAATTTTATTATTGTTTATTATAACTTGCGAAGAATTAAACTTATATAATTCAAAAGACATGGCGCAAGATATATATATACACACGAAAAAAAAAATGAATTTCGACAGCATCGACCGACTCGATATACCGACTCTATACTACTGAAGAATATCAATTTAACTAAAAATATGAATTTTAACCATTCCTTACATCACCAATGCGCCACCAACCTTGGGAACTAAGATGTTATGTCCCTTGTGCCTATCGTTACACTAATTCACTCACCCTTCTAACCGAAACACAACGATACTAAGTATTGCTGTTTAGAGGCAGAATATGAGATGAGCGGATAGTAGCCTTGCACAAAAACTACCTCCGAATTCTCTAAGGAATCGTTAATAGGTTAATTTTGTTAGTCTATTAGTAGATAGGCACAATGAAATACACGACACTAGTAATAATATATAAAAGGAATAATATCAACGTATTGAAGCTTTGATTATTTGAAAAAAGAATCGCATGATTTGGTTTAGATTTGTAAGACGTAAATTGCAGTTTTTTGATACTTTTGAATTAACATTTTAATTACAATAAGAAATTACCATTGCATTTTTTTTATTAAATTTGATAATAGATTTTAGTTTTTCAAATTAACGAATAATAAATAAGTCAACATGAAAAACGAATTCGTTCGATGCTTGATTGAAAATAACTAAATATCATAATGGACGCTTCAAAGCATAAATCTATATCAATCGGAAAATTGTTTTTTTTTTACGTAAGGTAAGCTCGGTTAATTGGCAGTGCATAGCGTGTGCAGATAAACACGCGATATACGGTAGGCTACGAACCTGACACCTTGATAAAGAAATATAGTTCCTGTACCATGGTACTAAGAGTCAAAAACGGATATCGTTTTTCATCTTCGAATAAATCACAATATAAGCAATTCATGAGTGAGGTTTGTAACGGCTTACGGGTCAATTGCATACTAATAAAGCTTGACAAGATTAAAAAGGTGAATGTTTGTAAAGGCGGAGTCACTTAGAGGAAATGGTGTCGTTAATTGACAGGAGCGTGTCTTGCATGTAAAATAAGAGCAACACATTTTAACGCACATGATCACTCTTTGATGAGGATCGTGAAAACGTGACGATTTTTGTGATTTAATCTCAAAATTATATCCATAACTATTAATGAAAGTTAAAAAACCTATTAGGTTACATAAAATATATTTCAATAAAATTCTTCACGTGTAACATAATTTAATTATAATGTTTTGTTTGTCGATGGTAAGTGGTCACCACCGGCCATATACATTGGCGCCGTAAGAAATATTAGCCATTTTGCATCGCCAATGCACCATCAACCTTGGGAACTAACTATTATGTCTCTTGTTTCTCTAGATCTCTCACCCATCCAAAACAACAATACTGATTATTGCTAATTGGCGATAGAATATATGATGAGAGGGAGCTAACCAGACGAGCTTGCAAAATCCCTTACCACCAAGTAATTTAATACAAACTTTAATATAATCTATGATATCAAGAAGGAGATACATCATATTTAGTATTGCAAACTGCCAATATTATAACAAATATTATATAAGAACTTTGTATTACAAATGTCTACAGAAATATCGATGACAACACACGTTATCTGCCTTTCATAGAAGAAGCGACTACGAGCTTTAATACTTATATTTATTAATTGAGACAAAATAAAGATAAGTTTAGATCAATTTATTTGAGATGCAGTCTTGTTTTACGATTTTTGTTACGTTGTATTCGTTTTATTGTAAAAATTACTTACGATTAAACTTAGAGGAATATACAAATAAATTACTTAACTTTACTATTTATTTTAATTATGTATAAGTACATATATTTATCATAATAACAAGAACCTTAGATATATTTTTATAAAACGCTTGAGAGAAAAAGTTTTTATCTATTGTGATCGATAAGATATGTATCTCACTGTTTAAAAGCATAGCGTGAGGTTGAATAGCTTTATGCTCTTGGAATAATATTTGAAGCATTAAATAACTAATGATGTTTCATTTAAATTTTTTATGTAAATGTAATGTCCGTTTTAACATTACAATGTTATAACAATTAAATATAAAAACAATATATTTTTAAATTTAATATCTTCATAATATTTTGTAAATAAAAGGCAAACTAACAATTTAATTGGCAACACTGAACGTTGGCGTGTTGTTGCAGAGATAAGCCGTAAGTGCATACCCAGCTTTGCGTTTGTCTGCATTTTATTTACTCAATTTACTGGCTATTTTTAAGGCAAAGGAATTTTTAATATTCATTGTTACGGAATAAGAATTTCTTTTTACCTTACTTTCACTTTTAAACGTATTAAATCACAGCCATGCATGTAGCTGGATAAGAGAAAAAAAATCACCTTTGTCAATCGTATTTATTTATGTGTAACGAAACTTTCTTAATGGAACTGCACATTTATAGGATTCTTTTTTATTCAAATAAACGATATCAAATTCTTACTTTAATTACAATAATAAATGAAGACTTTTATATTTATAAACATCACTAAAATAATACTTGTGTTCTGATTTGTATTCATTCACCTTTAACATATAATCTAATTTATAAGATGTAAGCATTTTCATGTAAATTTATTATTACAATTTCCAATGGAAAGTTAGTCATAGTTTTGATTTTTATAATTCCAAATTTCGACTAAGCTTTAAATTTTGAAATCCCCTTATGATTTAATTTATGTTTATAGAACGATGCTTGTGAATGTACATGTCTGAGTGTGCTTATATATTAAATGATTATGTAATAAACATAATGGTCTGAGTTATATCTACATCAATGTGTTCGACTAAATTAGCTATATTATTAAGAGCATTTAATTGTTAAACGTTCAAGAATTTGTCAATTATCATTCGCATGTGATTCCAGAGAATATTATATGAGACAGCAATCGGTGAACTTATGCCCCACTTTGCCTTCGTTATTATTCACGATCGAGTCTCGGTCGATCAACGCAGTTTAATTGAGAATTACCAATAATCTCATAGTTGTATGAGCAAGAATACCTAAACGTACATATAACTTAATAAATAAAACTGATGTTATTTATAAATCAAAGAGGTATTAGATTATCAGCTACTTATTTGTTAGAAGTATTATATATCGGCAGTTAAATAGAAAAAATACATTATTCAAAAAGAGCAAATTATACAGAACAGGCATTTAAAGATTTCAATTTTACTTAAAAAATTTTTTTTGCTCTATATAATTATCTGTGGTATATTGAAAGCACACATCATTGACAGCTAAACTATTTTGTTTTATTACCAGCCTGATATTAACTTAACTACAATATTCTCCATCAAATCTCTTTGTATCTTTAAGATTGAGCTCTGCGATAATCATCATTTACGCAGGAGTAAATAGTGAATGCAATCCAATATATACAATCTAAATATTTCTGAATAAAAAATAAATATTTGTGCCAACTTTGTCGGTAACTGAGTCTAGTAATCTTAAATGGATATATCAACATCCATTAATTATAAGTTTATGATTTTTTTATAAATTCCAGTAATATGAAAACAAAAACCATTTCAAGCATAATGATTCATTTCGTCTTATATAGAAGCGAGTATATAGAAACCTCAGCTCTTATATTCTTGCGATATAACTTTGACCTCAGCGTCTCCAGTCAGAAATAAAAGGAAATTTAAAACTTTCATTTTATCCCAGTTCCCAAGTTTTAAGTCTCAACACTGGTTAAAGAACTTCAAGTTGGACTGACTATCTGAAGCTACTATAGGATATCCTGAGGAAGCTATTCACATGTCTCGTGGAAATAATATATGGAGCAGTAAGGAGAAACCTTATTCCCTCCCTAAATGTCCTATTGTAGTGGAACTTGGAACGCATACATAAATAAGAGAAAATAACTCGAGCGTCGATTACTCAGCGCGGTGTAAAGCTGTGTGGACAATGTCACTAGATTTACGTCATTGTACTATTCAGACTATTTAATATATTATAACGTTCATAAAATATAAAGATTTAAGAGTGGTTTTGTGCTATTTATACTATATATACTAAAGAGTTTGTAGGTTTGCTTACAGGCGTTATTGTTAACTACTATTTGTATTTTGTTTTGCTTTAAACTGCCCAATTATTAAAAAATACTTGTGATTAAGAATTTGAATATAATATGTTTGATGTAAAATACATCAGTATTGAAACAAATAACTTATATTGAAGTTATATAAGAATGGATTACAAAATTTGTCCTTAAGAGACAATCAAACCAATAAAATTACAAAACGTGTGTTTGTAAATGTGGTTAAAACGACTTTAATTTAATAGCTTTTACATTTTTCAAATGTACAATTAAATGCACTTAATGTGATAAAATATGTTTTACTTTTAACTTCTCGCTTTAAATAGTCCATTGTGTGTCGGGGACGGTAAATCTTCAAAGTTAAATACGGCAATTATTCAGGGAAGGCACAAGTTTCATTGTACGTGCCCGACAGTATGGCCGCTCTACAAACGCTTACTAAATATGAAGATTCATGCCATGTCATCTAACCCAAATATTTTAATACGTATACAATATCTTAGCTGCGCTTGGGATGATGCCTTGAAGTAATACGTTTGAATAAACTTGACAAGTGATTTACTCTTTATTAATTACTAGTTTCCGCCTGTTATGTTTCCACGGTGATAGTTACTCTATGTATTTCTATGTTAACATGGGAATGTATTTGAAAAACATCACGATGATTGGTTAAGTAAAACGTTACAAACAAATAAACTCACATTCGCATTTATAATATTAGTTAGGATTATATTTTGAATATAGAAGCAGCATCAAAAGATTTCTGCATTCTAAATGGCATTAAAATTCAATTACATATATAAAAAGTTAAATATAAGTTTTTACATTTAATATTTGTTAAGTTATTTTAATTTGATTAGTAGAGTGTGCATTAGTCTGTAATAGTGACAAAGCTATTTAACTTGCTTTTATTTATTACTTGGAAAGGTTAACATTTTCTGTGATGAAAGTATTATTTAATATATTATCTGTGTTTTACTTTCTTTAACTAAGTTTTACTTAATGGATGCTTATAAAACTATATTCATAAAAATATGTAATATAGACATTTATAATTTTTTTTTTAAATATATTATTCACAAACAATTTATATTACAATTGAATTAAATATATAGATCAACCAAACATAACCAAGGAGGAAATATATATCTATACTAATATATAAAGCTGAAGAGTTTGTTTGTTTGATCCGGCTAATCTCAGGAACCACTGGTTCGAATTTAAAAATTATTTTTGTGTTGGATAGTCCTTTTATCGAGGAAGGCTCTATGCTTACTTTTATTTATTATATTTGTATTAATCATACGCGGGTGAAACCTTGGGGCATAGCTAGTATATAATACTTTCGTCGTATTAGCAAAAAACTCTCCAACGCAAAATAATCTCGATATAAATTCGTCAGTAGTAATTGATGAAAATCGATATCAAACCGCAGTTGCCTCCCTTACAATATTATGCGGTGTAATTTGAAAAGATTTCTCAACAGAATTGGATAGTTCCTTTGATCGGTTGACGAGATAAAAACTCCGTAACCAGAGACATTACCGAGTCTATTAAAGGCGAACGAGTACTTTTAAAATTGCCTTATAAAAGCCGCACTTTTTTATTCGTTTATTCTTCCTACTTTCAATACCAAAATTAACATTACTTTTATCTTTATTGAATACTGCTGTATTGAATTTCAATACTTTGCTTATTAATACTTAAATCATATATCATAATTCTTCATTTATGTAATGATATCGAATCGCGATTTGAAACTTAAATTATTATCACAATATTTCATTAATATCTTTATTCATCAGATATAAATGATCATTTTTTTTAAAGATAAAATATATTATTTGGTGGAAAATTCATATTATCAAAGTAAGTTACATTATTAGATGTTCCTAAACTATCTCTATGCCAATATTGGTCTCAGATAATTCAAAAAAAGCTCTGATCCCACCTAAGAGATGTTTATCGCATTAATATAATACGGCATTAAGATTACAATGGTGCGGTTCAAGAGAGGTCCAATATAAGGCGCTCAGAGGCAGGCTTGCTTTGTTGTGAAAATAACTTTATGCTGAGACCATGGTACATGGGATTCAATAAGCCATTGGCCCTTACAGACTTTATACTTTTGTCATTCATATCCTTTGTCCAAGTAATGCAATTCTATACGTTTTCGAGTATAAGATTTTGTTTGCCATTGTTGGAAAGCCTATTGTATTTCATATGAGAGTGACTATTGCGTTTTATTGATAAAGATAATTAGTTCAAAGTGGAGATATATGTATCAATTGAAATGGTTTTTTAAGCGTATTGTTTGTAGATCGTGTCTATCCTTTACACGAACTACTTGTCGTACCAAGCAGTTCCTAATAAATAATAAAACAATATAATTTGATTACAATAACATAATTAGAGGAACTCGGACCAACTATACCACTGAGGCAATACAAAACGAATTTAATTAATCAACTCAATTATTAAAATCGATTTCTAAATAGATAAAACTGATAAATACACATAAACAATATTACATAAACAGCGATCAAATCAATGTCACTTGAAAAGGATCTAATATTACAAATAAGCTATTAGTAACTGCTTATTGTTCTTGCGTTGGACATATATGGCACAATAGTACAAACAAAACGACATCGCCTTCGATTACAGATAACATATAGTTTAAAGTTATTTTCAATTTATTCAACACTATTAGCTGTGTTTTGAATATAGAAATGCAGAACGGCAATTGGCCCCTCTAATGGTAATTGGTGACCTTTCCTTATATCGTCAAAGCACCAACTAACTACGACCAGCTGTTTGGCGGGTGAATAAATTACGAGCTGGTACAGCTGGTGGCATAGATCCCTACAGGGGTTGGCCCAGAACTAGAACAAGTAATAATTTATTGGTAGTAAGTGTGCACTACCGAAGAGGGAGGTAGACAGTCACTAATTTTCTCCATGAGGAGTGCTCTGCTGTCATAAGACGGCAGGACAAAGGTACGATACCTATCAATTTGCAATTGTTTTCCATCCACGGTATCAGCCACGTGTTAGGTACTCTATGTCCTTTTCTCTATCCCTGGCCACGTGTACTCAGTTTCATGATGAGCGTTTGAATGTTAGGACGTAAAAGAGTAACACTCAAACAACATCACTTTCGTATTTATAATATTAGTTAGGATTCGAATGTTTTATAAATTTAAAAATCGAACATTTTAATTTGATTAATTTTGTCCCAAAACTATACTAAAATATTGTAGTTCAATACCGTTTAAAAATTATATATTTTTTTTACTACTGAAGTACCTATAGATGGAATTGCTGTTTAAAATTAAAACACATGAAATGGTATCACGCTAGGTATGAATCGAATTTATTACTTCATAAGTCATGAGGGTTAAGTAATAATCGTTGACAATGGGCAATAAAGGCTTTATAGGCCGTAAACTTCGATCTTGTGGCACGTCGTAATCCCGGAGTCAACTGCACACCTTATAATATTAAGAAAATTATTTTATCTATAAATACAGATATATTTATATGTGTTATGGGTTAAAGTATCTTTTCCAGTATGTATGTATGTTTTGCTCAAATCAGTCAATCTTATTAATATGTGTAAAATTAATGTCTCCTGAGAGTTTCTATGGAGTACGCTGTGTAAATTGAAAAGTATATATGTAATTAAAAAAATGTATGTATGTGGAATTCTTTCCCCTCACAAGGTTCTAAAGAAATTCCGCTACGCTATCTCCTATGTCTATCTACTTCAACTCTAATGTTACCCGCGCAAAGCAAAGGCTGGTTAGTATTATATTTATTGAATATAAAAGTATTAGTTGCATGTTCTAAGGTTTTATATGGATTCATGCAAGCGATTACTTATTAAATATAGCAACTAACTTTAAAATAAAAAGAATTACTCGGTGGTAGAGCTTTGTGCAAGCTCGTCTGGGTAGGTACCAGCCACTCATCAGATATTCTACCGCAAAACAGCAGTACTTTGTGTTGTTGTGTTCCGTGTAGAGGGGTGTGGGCCAGTGTAATTACAGGCACAAGGGACATCATAGTTACTAAGGTTGGCGGCGCACTGGCGATGTAAGCGATGGTTAACTTTTCTTACAATTCTATTGTCTATGGGCTATGGTGACCACTTACCATCAGGTGGCCCATATGCTAGTCCGACTAACTAAACAATAAAAAAAAATGAAAATTTCTAGGGTTATTATCATAATTTCGAAAATTCTAATTAAAGATTTAAATGTTACGAAACATCTATTACGATATTTATATCACAATATTACATACAGGTAATTAATTATATAACTTTATAGTTCCACAGATAATAAAGACATAAAGCAAATAATTTAACGGCTTGTGCCGTTAGTTTTAGTATGCGTTAAAATCAGCCCGACACTTATAAGGAAATTCACTTTCCAATATTACAGTCGTAAAGTTTATGAAATTGATTATTATGGTATGCAAATACATTTAAAACTGTTCTTACTATGATTATGTTGTACAGCGTTATTTAAAGCAAAGCCTACATTCAGTTTTATATCTAAAAAGATAATATATTAATCAAACTCTAGGTTATTCACAAAAGCTATAGCAAGCATTATCTCACAAAAAAAAATGAAGGAAAAATAAATCAAAATGTACAATTTTGTAGATAAAATAAATAATTATTATAGTTATCTTATTATTAAATAAAATAATAAAAAAAAATTTACATATAATATCAACGAAGTAGTATTTAAATAGTTACTATGTTACGCATATATGGGTGTAGAAATCAGCGGCGAAGAGAGAGCAAGACGTCATACTGTTTGCCGTCACGATATACGAGTCGGACTTACCCCCGAGGTGTGCCAATAAATCTTACACATCAAAATAATGAAGCTAAAAATAAAATATTAACATATCTTAGGAATTTGCGCACTAGTTTTACACTACACAATACGTAATCATAATTTATACATTATTTTGTGTTAAATACACTACTCATGAACTTATATGATATTATTCTTAAATTCCATATTTGAAGTAATAACGACAAAAAATTATATGAAACAGATTAAAAAAGCTAATACTAGCTCTTTTCATGACATCTGTATCATGTATGGCATGTGTGATGTATAACTTCGAACGACTACAAAGTCATATAAAATGCATATTACGAAAATATTTATTGATTAAATTCAAGCGAGTGTTTCAAATAGCTGAGTTAATTTTATTAATACTTAGAATGATAGATTTTACAAATACTTAGAATAATGATAGGCTATAAAAATCTAGGAATTATTTGAAAAGCCGGTCTTTTTTCTGTTTGATCAATCCTATTAGCATTTTATTTGAATATATTTATTGGTAACGCTATAACTAATAGTAGTTTGTGGTTGAGGTGTTTTTTTATATTAATTAACTATTCAGCTTCATATTTTTCGTCACCACGGCCATCATCTATGTATAAGGAATAATTTATAATGAGAATATGTATTGGAATGTAGTACGTCAGGTTGTAAATGTATAAAGTAAAATAATAAATTAAAAAATTACGCTTTCTGTAATTTGTTTTTTATTTGTAGCTTCGTTATTATAATTTGGCATATTGGCGCACCTTGGGGGTAAGTAAGGGTGACTCGTATGCCATAATGGCAAATAGCATGACGGTCTCTATTAATTTTACTATCATTTCAGAACTATTTCCTCTAATACTACGGGATTAATATGTGACTGTTTCCGTCCAAATGACAATATATTCTCATTGTAGACATGACTTCAGACGAAGGAACTATAACGGTTAATAGCATAGACAAGAAATTTTTTATATATAAGATTATTGTAAAATGTATGTTTTCATTATTTATTTATTTAAAAATAATATATCGATTTGAAAAACAAGAAACGATATTTTTATTACAACACTAATAATTATACGATTACAAAGTTAATTGCAAGAGTACTGCACTAGTTTTAGATTTGTGTTACTGGTTACCGCTTTCATCCACCAATACAAACAACAGTTACTAATAATATATATTAAAATACATACCATAAACATCTTAAATTACCTAAGTCATTTAAGGATTCATGTGTAAACGCTAAACACACACTCACAGTGTGTGCTTAAAATATATAATGATTTGTCTTTTAAGTAAGTTACGTGGTTGAAATTAAGAACCTTAAAATCAATTTGTCCTCAGTCAAGCAAAGCTAACCATATATGTAAAATAGATCTGTTTATAGAAATTTATATAAACAGTTTGTTTAGGACAGGATCGTTGAACAACAGCAATGAGGTAAAACATACAGCTAGAGGCATTTACAGTACGAAAGGAAAGGGAGTCGTTTATCTAAAGTTTGATCCATAAAGCCGGGCATATATTACGATACGACACACGCATATACGGTATATATAACGTATATATCTAATTATAAGTATTTCGGTATAGAAATTTAGTAGAAGTACTTGGAGTACATTCTTGTTATTATATATCTTGTTATTATGTTTTATAAAACTTTATACTTACGAAAAGTAATTGATTCCAATCGATATTTTTAGTTCATAGGATTATCTTCAATTGAATTAAAATATGAATGCCGTTTATTATCGTCGTAACTACAGAGAGAAATGACATATCACATAACATCTTAGTTCCCAAGGTTGGTGGTGCATTGGCGATGTAAGGATAGTTAATTTTTGGCCCAATTGCGAGACAGAGACGTATTTTAAATAAATAAATAAATATATGTCGATGTTCAATGATAACTTAAATAGCCTTTTAAAAGCAAGATTGAAACGATATCGTTTATAAGTTGTACGATTTTATATTTCACCAGTAATGCTGTCACACCTGCCTTCGACGAGCTGCCACACTTGGCGTGTTTATTCTAAACAGCGATGGGACGGTCTCCTATCATAACATTATTGTTTTGACTGCGACCACTCTGGACGTTAGCTGGGTTATTATGTAAACTTTAATATACGCTAGCCTGAACAGGATTCCATAACAAAGAGTAATTATACGCCTGGGGAAGTAAGCTTACATAAACTTCTCTAATGTATACATAATTTTACTGTTTATATTTATCACATTAATTTAGTTTGATTATTTCGTGCTAATGTACCTCAACCTACGTTCTTCATCATTCAAAAAAATTTTTTTTTTTCTTTCCAATAATAATCCTAAAAAAAAGACAACATTACATAAACATCTTAACAGATTAGACGATTTTTTATATAAGTAGTAAAACATGTATTAAAAGAAAATTATAAGATTTATTTTCACATGACTATTACCACTTAAATATTTTTATGTATATATACTTACGTCACAATTTATAACGAAATGATAATTTTAAAGACATATTTTGGACCGTTTCTATTATTGTAGCTATAAAGTGTAAATCATCAACATTTACACACTAAATATCACACCATTTAAGATACTCCACGGCGTGACACTTTCCCAAGCCCCCATTGATACTGGTCCTTTATTGACCGATGGCTGGAATGTTACCTAGTCGGTTTCACTCGAAGGTTACAATGACTTGAGATTAAATATTTACATCCATTTTTATGAAGTGTTAGATTCTGTCGGTAAACTATTACATGTAGAGGCTTCATCGTATCGTATGAAAAATCTATATATATTTACAAGATGTGTTACATTGAAGTTATTATGCATTTTCTTATTTATCATGTCCTTGCTGATAAATGGCTTCATTATTAGAATCGGCTATAATGTATATCATATTTTAAAAACAGTAAATTTGTTTGAATTACTGCCGATTTTTTGTCTGTTTAAAAAAAAAGTTGTCAAAAAGTTTTTTTTTTCTACTGACAAATGTTAATAGGTGTGATTGTAAGCTCTGCGTATACTTAGACATTTATTTTATTTTTAAACATTAAGCGATATTTTTTAAACAATTTTATTAATATTGTTTGTACGAAATACGAATGAATCGTGCAATACTACAAGTAAAGAAACCAAGTTACCAATCATTTTTAACAAATACAACTAATGAAAGTTCCACAAAGTTAATAACATAAATATTTGTATTTATTTTAGAAATTGGATTCTAAATTTAAATAAAATAAAAGACAATTTGTCCAATAACGCAAAGAAGAAAACAGTTATTATTTTTTATTAAAAATGAAAAATAAACTGAGTTAGGGCTGTCCCCAGATGTTGTATCGAGTTTATTATCTCTTCCATTGTAATAAGATGTAAAATTCTCCAACATCCAGTACATATTTCATTCTCAAAGGATCGTAAAGATTCGCTTACCTGCTTGTTTGTTGTGCGTCGAGAAGGGGCCGAGGCAACCATTTTTTTTCATTCAATTTTATGTGTGGGAATTTTAATATGGACCCAAAACGGCACGTTCTTCTATTCACAGATGTGCCACGTTTGGTGCCGATTTGCAAAACACATGTTGTTCAGTTGAAAGGCATTGGTATTTTTTATGAGATATTCTCTACTCTCAAATACTTAGTCGATCCTTATGTAATAGACAAAGAAGAAATACGTTACTTCGTTTTTAAAAACTTAATTAGAATAAAATATTTAATAATGTTATGGTTTCAACGTTAATGTTCTCATAGAGTGTCATCATTAGTTATTAAACTTAATTTAAAATGCAGCTGTATGTTTTCAATTACGTCTGTATGATTGATGCATCTAGTTCCTTTCCACATACGGACAAATTTATCGCTGCCATCAATAGCTGGACAACTATTAATTTTATCAGAGAGCGTAGGCCCGCCGCGTCAATATAATAATGCGAAGTCATTGGATCTGCTCATATGGCCCCCGGCGCGGCGGCGGTTTAGCCCTCAGCAACTTTGATCGTTTAAATAAATATCCTTTCTTGGAAATCCTTCTTGCGGTAGCAGATTGTTTTTTTTTTTCGATACCACCGTAACTATGTTTGGAGATACCTGTTACTGTGTGATTTACTTTGTTTTTTGGTAATTTGAAAATATTTTTGTCATTTATACCCTAAGACGCTTTCAAAACATTGGGACATTAAATTTAATTTCCATTCATAATAGACTAATAAGAAGTAACTAATGTTCGAATCAGCTGGAGATCCAGCAAGAAATCCAACGGGCGGCGCTCAGCGGGACGCCTCAACAATAGCAACCAAATTAAAAGGAACCGTAAGCGTTTCGACTTGAGCCTCGCTAAATTTATTACTTCAAGTTTTTATTCTTTGTTTCCTTCGCTAATGAGATTCGAATGCTACCACTGTTATTCGAGATGTTGGAAAAAGATTAAAAATCTTATCGAAACATTATTGGACTTTTGTAATTTAACTGCGTATTTCGCTTCGTATTCTTTTAAAACAAAATCAAAGATTATCCAAGGTAGAGTATTTTGCAGTCTATAATTCAGACGAATAATTTTTTAAAATGATTTGTGCCGGTGAGGTGATTATACAGGATTGCAAACAAATAGGCGCTTTATCTTGTGAAAACTATACGAAATTCTATCGCCTTGAAATAAAGTTCGTATTAAATTGTTGGTATAAGGCTTCGCGGGTGGTCTAAGACGAGCTAACTGTTGAAGTAAAACAGGAACAAGAATGCAAATTTTACTTGTATTTTGAAACGAAGTATGCTGCGAGAACCATTAATTAGTTCGCGTAAAAAATATATAGCCTCCGTGTACAATTTAATTTGATTTTTGTTGTTTTATTGATACATTGATACTTTATCGGTACTTTAATTAAAACATAGCACAATTATTGATTAAATTTAAGTAATTTAATTATTTAGACATGAAAATTTTAGGATTAAGAGTTTGTATATAATCTGATTGTGAACTTTTATTGTTTTAACGAATACTTGGTTTATTTTGATTTATCATGAGTGCATTGTGCACGATATAGCGGCAACTATACAAACTATCGATGAAATGAAAAAAAAAGAAAATGGTGGGGAACGAATGATGCAATACGAATTAAGTGCGACAAACTAGACCCATTGAATAAAGCGCCGCTCTTTTGAGAGCCTGACGAAGCTAAGTAGGAACAAAGGGGACAATAGTGAAAGAGCGGAGTATCGAAGCGTGGCGATCCAGTGCCGGCTTCCGTTAACGTGGGAACGCCTTTTTATTATCGATAATATTTTCCATGATATCTCAGCACCCTCACTCATTACACTTTATGATTAATTACATATTCTCTTTATAAGTTAACTTAATCTAAATTTAGAAAACAATAAACATAGTGTTATATGAAGGACCGAACGAAACTACATATCTCAATATCTAGGAAAGGTATGAAGTTTGATTGGTTTCGATGAGAAATAAACTCAACCCTTTGTAACCCAATTTGTTTAATCGAATTTAAACTATAATTATGTTCTGAGTTCAGGAAACGTCTGTCAAACGTTCAAACAGAACACATTTAATCAAACCCTTGTAAAGCCGAGTAGATTCCCCAAATCCGATAGATCCAATATCAATAAGACTTGTGAGAGAACACCGCTACATCTCCGCATTTCTAAACAATAGTTCATCAACTACCTCGGGTCCGACACGTCATTTCACGGCCCATCGGCTTCTGGTCTATTTAGCACTTCAATTTTCTTGACGGAACGCCGACATATTAGAAAGCGATGTTCAATTTTCAATCACTGGCTCTCCTATTTTATATTTTTTGTATTCTATAAGAACATTATTGAAATCATTCAGTAAATTTATACACATGCTATTGTTGTATATTATTGAAATAAATTGAACGAAAAAACAAAATAATAATTTATTATGAAAACATAATTTAGAATAGGTTCCAAAGCAATTCGAGGATTTTTTTTTTTTAGTCATTGATTAGAGACATTAGATTAAAATATCTGACAGAACTAACGAGTAAGGAAATCTCTTGCCAAATACTTACCAACCCCAAGGCGGAAGCTCCAGTAGAACGGGGAAAGCATGATTTATTGGGCAAACTTGTGCCATTACTCATCTCACCATTCGTTACTCCAATAAAAAGAACGTTTTCCGATAATTTATTAGAAGCTGTATGGAATTTTATTACGGCTGTCTATTTTAGAGTGCTCGCCGCCGTCGTTATTAAATCATAAATAACTAAAATTATTTATGACAGGCCTCAAAATGTAGTTACCTTTATAATGTAACTCATAAACAAATCTTTCAAATTTATTCAACGGTTTTTCTCTTGAAATTGACAAAGCTATATACTTTATTATACCGATTTCTTTTAATTCGGATTTACGGCAAATTTTTCTAAAGCAATAACAAAATATATGGCAAAGTTCGATTCCACAGATAATTCGTATTTGTTTAAAAATTATAAACTAAAGAGACACATTCAACAATAGGCGATAAAAACATTAAAATTCTTAGTTCCTCGACTACAGTTGAAAGTTAAAACATAAACAGATAATAAAACAAGTGAAAGAGAAGACGTATGTGATAATAAACAGCAATAAAAAGGAACCATAAACAAATCTGATTTATAACGTAACGTAACGAAAGTAAACGAAATAAAGGAACCGTAAATAAAGGAATTCAAGGAAATGTTGTCAAGATTTATAAAATTTAGAACAAAAAATATAAATTAATTACTTCTACGTACCTCTTTATTTTTGATTTCCAGCTGATAGTTCTGTCGTAAGACTTTTGCGCAAAAAGGCAAAAAACTTTTAAAGTTTAACTTTATCTTGCTAAACTTCTATAAATAAGCGTTATCAAATCCAATTGGTTTAACGCGGCACATAAATCACGGTAATTCCCTTTGATAAGACAGTTTACGTCACTTACGCTGATACGACCACCAAAAAAAAAACTTTTTAAAACTTACACTTCACCCGAAAGTATAAAAACTTAACGCACGCACTAAAAAAAGTTTAAAAATCGAACGAAGCACTACGCTCACGTTAAAATCCTTTAAAAGTTAATATAAAACACTGCACAATAATATTATTAGCAGGATAGCGTATAACACATGTATCAGGGAGACCGGTTCGTACGAGTAACTGAGAGCGCAGACCGTCACGATGCGACGTTTGTTCTCCACAGCCGCGCGAGGCGCTCTGCCTGCATCGGAGAAACCCGTGGCGGGCGAGGGGGTACCGATAGACGAAAATGGCTTCACAAGTTAATTTTTTTCTCTTTCCTCCTTTAATATTCCGCATATGCCGTGCGCGGCCGACGGTGCACGCGCATGCGCCCCAACCCCAACAACCATGTAGGGGTTGTAGTAACGCGATGCACTCGCACTTTACATAACTTATTGGGCCGTTTATTGAAGCCACTGTTTAATACCCTTTCCATGTCGGCTTTGTGCATAGCTTCCTCCGCGTTCATACAAAGCGAGTTAGAATATTAATCAGTGTTATAAATACTTTAATCTACCTAAAACGGGATACGTTCCATTAATCTCAATGTCTGTTCACTTGGGCCAACATACATGGAAACTTCTAGTATTAACTTTATCTATTAAAACTCTATCAAAGTTTTTAATCTATTTAACAATAACTGTTAAAACTATTAAAATAAATAATTTAAAATATAATTACAGTATATTTAAGGCTTAATTTTGATAAATAATTTTGTTTTTATTGAATAAAATATAATTTACTCCACGTAATTACTTTTTTAAATGAATGTATAGCTCTGCATTTTCATGTAATTGATATAGTTAAAATAAATACCATAAAATCAATTTAAAACTAAAAAAAGGTAAAAATAACAGCCTGTATATTATTTATTGTTCAGCTGTCCTGTCCTCTTGGAGTTAAACTCGTAGAGCTTATTATACCACGCTGCTCCTGTGGATTCCTGGGCAGGATTTTATCTGACGCATCCTTATTTCCTTACGATGCTTTCCTTTACTACTGGAACCAGAAACCAATTCATTATCACAAAATTACCATAATATATAAATTAAGTTGTGCCCGGGTTTGAACCCGTTATTTTCGGCTAAGAATCACATGCTATAATCATAAGTTATCAATAATAAGTTTTCAAAGATTAGCTCACAACTTTTTTTCATTTAATAAATGTAATAGTTAGATAAAAATTTTATTACATAAGATTTCCTTTGGAAAATTTTATTTCAGTAATTTTTTAAAAGTTTTTTGTTCCACTGTTGCCCGATAGGAAGTCCCTCTCAATTTGCATTTACCTAGTTCCCATGTGAGCTGTCAATCGTCCGAACTCACAATTCCGCTTTGCTTGAATTTTTTTTTCGCCAATATTTGAATTCATTCTGATTTTACTCCGTTTAGGAAATGAAGTCATCGAAACTTTTACTACAAAGCAACACTTTATTTATCATGTCGCTTCTCTCTTCTTGCCTATATATATATGTATAACATAACTAACATTATTGCCCTTTGTTTTTGTGTAAGTGTGGGTATAAGGCGAAATGGTTAACCTTTTACTTGATTTTGAAGTGAAAGTAAAAAGTAAAATATGGTATTTTCAACTATATTTAAATTTAAAGGGTTATCTTTGATCATAAGCATAAAATAATAAAATATTCTCAATAAAAAAATCACCCAATATCCACTAAGATTTAAAAAAAAAGTCGTAAAGCTATAAGGTTACGGATAATAATTAGACACTGAGATTGAGGGATTCTTGTAAATCGCTTTTGTTTCATTTTTATAACGTTCATTGTATTTTTTGGCGCTTATAACATTTTCTTTTCGCAAGAATCACATCTCCTGTCGCATGTTATCCATACTTCAAACATATTTATTTCTTAAATCAGTCGCTGAGGCGCTGTTGAGACGAAAGGACTATGGTACTCGTCCGGATTTGCACCCGTGATCTTTGTTGATGTCTATGTTTTCTATCCACTAAGCCATCACCGCTGATTCACTAGATATTATAATTCGAATTAAACATTTGAGCGAGATTTAGAAATGCTACTACTATCAATTTTTAAGCATTCAATATAAATTGTGAAGTATTCGTGCATGTTATAGTTAAGCATAATCTTGAGTTAAACTTGAATTTAACTATATTCTTAGGTTCTCTCAGAGATGCTTACATTGACTTTTAGCTGACAAATGTAAAATCATACATTTAATTATTACGATAGTAAAAATTAAAACACATATATTTACGGCTTTTAAATAAAACTCATTTAGAAATATCACTAAAACACATTCATTTTTCGTTCGAATACATTTAGCTAGAAACCAAGGAAGTTATGTTTCGAAGTATTAAAACAGTTTGATGTGCATTCATCGCTGGCGGCCGTGATTGTCGGATTGCGTGTGCCGACTTGATAACGAAGCTAAAAGTAAAACACATAGTGAAATATGGACATGTCTGACCTGTCACATTCGTTATTCGACTGCTTTTAGGTGGATGAATTGTTGTTGGTTCAATGTTGTTGCATGTCGTTACTTAGTGGTTTGAACTGGGATAATACAATCATAGGAATACTATAGGTTTTACTTTCGTATTGCGGAACAGCCATAATGATATTATGCATAAAAAAATCTAAAAACAAAACATTTGTAAAACAATGTATTTTATAATAAAGTAACAGCCTGTGAACGTCCCACTGCTAGGCTAAGGCTCCTTTTTTGAGGAGAAGGTTTGGAGCTTATTCCACCACGCTGCTCTAATGCAGGTTTGTGGAATTCACATGTGGCAGATTTTCAGTGAAATAACGCACATGCAGGTCACTATGTTTTCCTTCACCGCCAAGCACGAGATGAATTATAAACACAAATTAAGCAAATGAAAATTCAGTAGTGTTTGCACGGGTTTGATTCCACGATCATCGGTTAAGATTCACGAATTCTAGCCACTGGACCATCTCGGCTTTTTATAATAATTCTTAAATATTTCGTCGAAGCATAAACTTAAATGATTACAATAAATACAATAATTAAATTAAAACTTTTTTCTATTTCTATTTGATTATTCATAAAACTCGTGCCACTGTTGATTGAACATATTAATAAACATAAAGCTTTATATTTCGTTTATTAAATATAATCAAGAGCAATGAGAAATTTATAGAGTAGTAGTATATAAATATGCGTCACGAACACACAAGAGATTCGAGATGGGAATTACTGCAAACGAGAGTATTTTGTCGTTTGCTGTAAGCTGTAATTCGACTTTAACCAAAGACAAGCGCCAATAGATGATTTACATCAAAAATTGTCTAGAAATTGCATTTCTAGAATCAGAACTCTCGTAAACAAGGTCGTATTCAATAATAACTTTTATTTATTAATGTATAATATACATTCAAATACAATATTGCATCCTTAACAGTAAATAGAGTGTTATATATATCAAAGGTAAAGCTAGATATAGATCAATGATACTGATACATGAAAGACATATAATGATAAAAAGCCTTTCGCGTGGCTTTGTATAAACCTGTGTGGGTAGCTAATACCCACTCGTCATATGTTTGTGGTGACAGAATAATAAAAGGAAAGCAAGAAACTTTACGTGACTACACAAAAACAATAACAATAATAAAGGAAAACTGTTCAACTATTATAATATGAATGTGTGTCATTAGCATAAATGTCATATAAATTATATATTAAAGCTAAGCCCTTTAAACAACAAACGTAAGTTAATGCGATAAGGGACCATGACATCAAATGTACATTATCCTCAATAAAGAAATTAAGCATTATGGTTAACTTCGTGTACAATTCACGATCAGTAAAACACATTACAAAAAATATATAATATAATAAAATTAGTGCGTATGTATAAAGTATACCAATTAGATGTCAATTTGTATAATGTTTAAATTTTATTTTTCATTTCTATCAGGATGTGACACTAAAATAACAAGTAACGGAGCAGTATAACACAACGAAAATTAACACTCAATAAAGGCACTAATGCACAAATCTATGTAGACACAATAAGCAGGTTTACTTGTAAAACCAACCAACAACCTCACAGGACTAGATAGCTTACATCATAAGCAACAACTTTTGTTCTACGAGTTCGGAAATAACTCAATACATGAAAAAAAAAATGATATTACAAGTTTTTGTCGTACTTTGAACGGTATCTAAACATCTAAAATGTGTGATAATCGTAACAATCGCTTTTTATCCTTTTCTAAAGTTTAATTAAACCAATTTTAAAAAACTGCAACCCTAGTTAATATTACATTCTGGAAATCAGCTCAACTCAAAAAAAAGTTCCCTAGACATTTTGTGTAATTTAAAAAATGTTCTTTTTAATTTACCTCTTCGAATCAAATTAACGCTCAAAGAAAACTATGTACATCTTATTATATTCCTTTGTCCAAGATCTGAAATCCAATTAGTGTTGGTTTATTTGCTATTTCAATTTAATAATTTCTTGCAATTAATTATGTTATAATTATATAATAATATTTATTTATCATGAAACTTGGCGTTGATATTTGGAAAGTTACATTAACTGAGTAACGTAATTTCAAGAAGAAAATTATTATCTTATTCAAGTTTTGATTTTGAATAATTAGTCAAATATCTTATATGTAAAAATGAATTGTTTGTTTTTGTTCGTTTTCTCAGAGTTCTAGCGTTGAACTGCCGATTGAGTTTGATTTTCATTACATTTTTGGCACTTTCCTAAAGGTTTCTAGCAAAGTGACATCAACCGTGCCACAAGTAATAGAAAAAAAATACAGTTTCTAGAATTATATACATATTTGCAACGGATGTTGATGATTAGCTTGTTTATCTATTAATTGTTACCCATTATTTGGTGTTACTTATAAATGTTTTCTTATATATTATATTTACGAAACGAAAGATAAGCTGATAAGCGTTAATCAATCTAAGAATTTCAATAACTTAATGAACATTAATACTGCCTCGTTGGTCTATTGGCTAGATATAAGGCCGCAGACCCGGTGGTCCTGGGTTCAATTCCCAGGTCGGGCCAATAAATAGTTATTGGGTTTTTCTGTCAGAAAATTCTCAGTAGCAGCCCGGAGTCTGGAAGGTGGAAGTGTGTACACTCCCTTGCCTCAAAAAGCACGTTAAGCCGTTGGTCCTGCGCCTGAACTCTATCCAGTCGTGTCGGATTGCCGTCCCATCGGATTATGAGAGCTAAGGAAAAGAGAGTGCACCTGTGTTTGCGCACACACTTGTGCACTATATTATCTCCTGCGCAGTTGGCTAATCTCTCTTGAGATTGGCTGCCGTGGCCGAAATCGGTCTGGAGAACCTTAATATTAATACAATACTCACACAAAACAAAACAATACAAAATCATACTTACATATAAAAAAGTTCTATGATTGCGGCAATTATATTGTTCATTAGACGAATTGCTTAAATTGCGATTTTCTTCTTATTCATGTAATAAAAATCTGTATCCCGTTCTCGATATACGCGATAAAGTATCGGAAACAACAGCTCGTCGTAAATGATTTCCCTTATTCCTTTATCCATACTCCATACTACGTTTTCTAATAATATATATTTTTTTACTTATTTATACCAATAAAAAGATTATCTCATAAAATTTTCAAAGATTTCAAACCCCACGTTTAATTATACAGTTCTACATAAATACGAAATGCCTTTAACAGCTGAATGCCCGGCTTCGTCGAATTTCTTTATTCAATTCAATGAATTAAATTTTATATAAATAAAATATTTCTCATTATATTTTATGATATCTTGTCCTGTATATGTTATACACATAGTAAAACCATAGTATTACTTATGGTAGGGCTTTGTGCAATCTCATCTGGGTAGGTACCACCCACGTCAGATATTCTACCACAAACCAGCAATACTTGGTGCTGTTGTGTTTCGGTTTGTGGGGTGTAAGCGATAATTAACATTTCTTACAATGCCAATGTCTATGGGAGATTTTTGGTGACCACATACCATCAGGTGGCTCATATGGTCGTTCGCCTACGTATTCTATATATATATATATATATATATATATAATACGTAGGCGTTATATATATATATAATAACGAAAAAAAACAAGCTTTAATAGATTAGACAAATCTTTTGATAACAAATTATATTACTATAGATTACTAACACTTTACCCATGGCTTAGGTCGCGTCTTAATTCAGAATTGCAAAACACCAAAGCCCGATTAACAGTACTTAATATCACACTGAAAATACTATCGATTTATATATATATCAGCTCCTAGCATAGACCGTCACTAAAAATATATGTCTGACCTTAATCGATCAAAACATTCAAAGACTGTTACACTATTACAAGCAATGGATTCACTAACAATTATATAGTACTATAATATTATAAAGATTATGAATTGACACAAGAATATAACAGTGACATTAATGCTGTGTGTACGTCCTTTTCTTTTGACAGTGAAATCAGTAATGACAGAAAGAGTGAAGTTAGTGTTTATCCAAACAGCCGCCAAGCAACGTTTAGAAGTAAGACCAAATAGATAAGAATAAAATTATATTACAAGTAAGTACAAGTAAAAACGCAGGTCTGTCGTCAAACTTGATTGATCATGAACCTTTTACATTATAAGAACAATTATACAGTTATTAAAGCTCCTATTTGAAGCTACTAAACAATTTCATAATATCTTTATGTATACAGTTATAATCTCTATGTCCATGTAGATTAGAAATATGAGGGGCATTATGTATGCCGCACCTAAACTGTCTATTCGCTGTCAACCATGGGATAGGTCCCATAAAAACGGAGTAGTTGTATAACCCATAAAAAGGCCTTAAATAGTGGATGCCACACCCAACACATTAAAACAGAATATTAACCATAGTTTAATAAAACAATTTCAAGTGGATCGCGTAACTCTACTTATAAATGTGAAAGTGTGTTCGTTTGCTTGTCTTTCTTTCACACAAAGAATTGGATTGACTTGCTTCATTGCATATAGATAGTTTATGTTAAACATTAATGTAAACTAAAATTAAATTCAAATAGTTATCAGTAAGGCATTTATGAAAAAACAACTTAGTTCACAATTGCCAGAGTACCAAGAATTCAAATATTATTTTCAAGTACCATCAAGGTAGCTATGTATCGAAGGCACTTACAATATCTTGAGGTATCGCAGACTTGGAATATTTAATGTAAGTGGATATTAGATAGATTCCACAACTCTCTTGAAGTTTGCGTATAATAAAATTTAATTTCAATAATGTTAGATAAAATGACTTGATTTTATTTATATTAATAGTTACCAAACCTGAATGATTTGGTTATTACAACCCATTTATTTATTTATTCATAATAGATAGGTGGAATGGCCAATCGGCTACCCACTCTTCACTTATTCTATTCTTAAACAGCACTACTTAGTAATATTGTATTCCGATTTGAAGGGTGATTGGGCCCAGAGTTACCAAGATTTAGGTACCACCCACTCATCAGATATTCTACCGCAAAACAGCTGTACTTTGTATTGTTGTGTTCCGGTTTGAAGGGTGAGTGAGCCAGTGTAGTTACAGGCACAAGGGACTTAACATCTTAGTTCCCAAGGTTGGCGGCGCATTGGCGATGTAAGCGATGGTTAACATCTCTGCCAATGTCTATGGGCATTGGTGACCACTTACCATCAGGTGGCCCATAAGCTCGTCAGCCTACCCATGCAATAAAAAAAAAAAAAAAAAAAAAAAAGATTGTCGATGGAAAGAACGGTTAATAATACTTATTGCCAATGTATATAAGCAATGATGACCACTCATCATCAAATGGCTCATATATTATAGCCTCTGTAAAATGTATAAACTACTTCTTATACTGTTAATGCACCCGCCACTATTACTTTTGATTACATAGCAGGCCCTACCATCGGTATCATCGGACTAGGATTGATTTTTTTTTGATATTCAATACATTGCCGCCTGTTAATTCAATACATTTCATATGACGCCTAAAAAGAACATGCCGTTACTGATTATTTTCTAGACTGCTTAATTTACTCTTAAAATAATGTATGTTTCATTCAATTACGCGTCGAAAGATATTTGTTTCAACTTAATATAAATCACCACATTTTGTATTTAGCACGCGAAACAGAAGATACATTCATCATTATAAAATACATAAAAAATTCATATAATGTCGTAGGCCCTAGGGCATCGACAGCGTACCGCTATCGCCTCTTGAGCTTCGCGTTTAATTCCAATCCAGTTCTTACTAATAATTTTGATAAATCATCTTTTCTTTTCAAGAAAATGGACCATTTACAGTAAAAAAGCAAAGATATAAATATAAAATAAGATTTACGTAGTAAAACTCAAAGTCGCATCAAAGCCACACTCATTACGATTTCACTCAAACACTTATGGCATTCAAAGCAAGTGGCCCGTCAAAGTTTTGCGTCATAAGGCCCTTGACGCCTAGTTGATATTCATGACGGTTCAAAGTTTCATTGGAGCTTTAGAGTTACGACAGCTAAATTGGTTTATAGTCATCTATAAATAGCACATTGTAATAATAACAAAACAACTACATGATATGTTTATTAAAACAGTCTAAGATAAGGTTAATAATGTTGATTTCAGTCGCCTAAAATACTTTATCAAACAATTGCGCTTTACGCATTTTGTCTGTAGTATCTAGTGGTACCTTAGCTGTCAAGGTACAAATATCTTTAAATCTAAGTCTTTGTCTAATGAAGAAGAGCTGTAAAAGATAATCCATTTAATAGTTTCATTATTAATATTAACATTTCAATAAGGTCAAAAATATTCTTGAATATTTTAAACTTGAGAACCAAGATGGCCCAGTGATTGGAACACGTGAATCTTAACTGATGATCACGAGTTCAAACCCAGGCAAGGACCACTGAATTTTTATATGCTTAATTTTAATTACTCGGCGGTAAAGGAAAATCTTGAGAAAACCTGCACGTGTTTAATTTTACTGAAATTCTGCCACATTTGTATGCACCGGCATTGTAGCAACGTGGTGGTGTTGGTTCACCTCAAAGGGAGAGGAGGCATTAGCCTAGCTTGGAAAGACATTTACAGGCTGTTACTTTACTATTATAAACTTTGAGTTAAATTTTATCCATCCAAAAGATGTTTTTGCCCCGCTCAACCGTGAAGCTGTAAAAGCGCTTAGTCGTACAACTAATGGAAAAACCAAATTATATATATACTTATATATCTATATAAGTATGTATTTACAAAAGAAAAGTAGTATATGTAAGTATATCAGTTGTATGGTTTCCATAGTACGAGCTCTGCTTAGCTTGAGATCAGATGGCCTTGTGTGAATATTGTCCCAGAATATTAGGATATTATATTATTTCTACACAACATGAAAAAAACGTTGTAATCAATAAACTCCAAAACAACCGAAACAATTAATAACTCTTTCATCGTTCGACAGCTACTTTATCATTGATAATATTTTATTTCGGTAATATTAAGATTTCCGAACGAAATAATGGCGTTTTTAAAGCAAAGCAAAAGCACTTCCGAGCTGTTTTATCCGCCTGCGTGTGTGTTAATAATCCAAGTTGCGTGATTTGCCCAAAATATTAACTACTTACATATAACGTGTAATGCATACTGCCTCGTTGGTCTAGTGGCTACATGTAAGGCCGCAGACACGGTGGTCCTGGGTTCAAATCCCAGGTCGGGCCAATATGTATAATGTTATTGAGATTTTCTGTCGAAAAATTCTCAGTAGCAGCCCGGAGTCTAGAAGTTGGAAGTGTGTACACTCCCGTGCCTCGGAAAGCACGTAAAGCCGTTGGTCCTGCGCCTGAACTCTTTCCGGTCGTGTCGGATTGCCGTTCCATCGGGTTATGAGAGTTAGGGAATAGAGAGTGCACCTGTGTTTGCGCACACACTTGTGCACTATAATATCTCCTGCGCAGTTGGCTAATCTCCCTTGAGATTGGCCGCCGTGGCCGAAACCGGTCAGGAGGTTATTATTTAATGCATAAAAAACATGTGATGTTAAACAATTCTTATACACCTTTAGAATAGTAGGCAAGTACTATCAATTTATCGAAAAAATTAATCATCTCAATTTTTCAGTTGATTAGTTATATCATTAGCAATTGACCGACATTCGAAACAAGAAATCGTAAACAAGCTGTAAAACAGCCACTAAATAAAAATTGGAAATAAACGAAAACGGCGAACTCGGCAAAACTTTAGTGTTTTTCTTCACAGCTTTAATAAACAAAATAAAGGAATAGCTAAAGTTTCGTTCGCGTTTCGTTTTGACCGCGAACTTTTCGAATTAAGCAATGCTATTAAATCACGAATAACAAATTCTATAAGCGAAATCAATTAATCTGGTTTCATTGTGAATTACATCAGAAAATCCATTTGATTTCGTCAACTGTGGCGGAAAACCCCAAAGAGTAATGAATAGATTGCCTATCGGCGGTGATGTTTTCACATTAGGCTATGTTTTACAGGCAAACGTTTCGATTTGTTGCATTCAAAAGACCTGTGAATAGCTATGATTGCCAGTTTGCGTGTGGCGCTCCAGTGGTTCGTTGTTAGAAAAGAACCTACACAGTACGCGAAACAAACAGTTCCTATTACAAGCTATTGCTTATAGGAAATCATAATAGTCGTAAAAAATGACAGCTGTCTGGGAATTTCTGTGCATTGTGATATTAGATATGGATATATTAAGAAAAAAAACCGGCCCAGTGCGAGTCGTACTCGCGCACGAAGGGTTACGTATCATTATCTAAAAACGGCAAAAAAGTCATGTCTGTTGTATGGGAGCCCCACTTAAATATTTATTTATTTCTGTTTTTAGTATTTGTTGTTATAGCGGCAACAGAAATACATGATCTGTGAAAATTTCAACTGTCTAACTATCACGGTTCATGCCTGGTGCCTGCCTGGTGGCAGACGGACACACGGACGGAGGGACGGACAGCGGAGTCATAGTATTAAGGTCTCGTTTTACCCTTTGAGTACGGAACCCTAAAAACTACACATTGTAAATACCTATCCAATTACAGTGCCTTAACATAGAATGACAACAACAACTCCGTGCGATAAATATTAATTTAAGCTATGTAAAACATCAGAAAATGATTAATCTTATAAAAATATGTGTTTATAATTATTCATCTCGTGCTCGGCAGTGAAGTAAAACACTGCGGCATTTTTCGGATGAACATCTACCACATATGCGGCAGCGTAGTGGAGTATCGGATCTTAATTAGATTAAGACATTTCGTTGTAATCAACGTATATCGGCTGGTATCTATGATTAAATAATACAAAATAAATATTTCGTATACTGTGATATAATCGACTTCTAAATCTTCATTAAATTTTTCCAAGATGATAGAAACGATGATTATTAAAATGTGTACTCAGGTGAGGTGGCTTAAAGTTTGTAAGTCTATAACTTAGTCTAATAATAAAGCTAAGTAATACTTCCCGCATGTTAGTCTTTGTGTATACTTAATTTAGGTGTATTTTAAGTAACTGTGATAATATATTTTATACTCCACACAATTTTCAGAGGTAATCAATAAAACTAACGCCTTCTAAATAAAACTGAACACACGCCTTACTTGTAGTAAAATAGTGATTTAAAGTAATTTATAAGATTGCTTTTCGAAAAACGTCTTTAAAATAAATCAAAAAATAAACCTAAGCTCGGAAATGATGTATTTTCTCATATACTTTGATCGTTAGCCAGACCACTTTAAGTGTTAGAAAGCTGCGGCGGAGGAGCCATCACAGTATTTTGCTCCGGAGCCGGTACAGTCGAGCGAGTTCAAAAGACGCCTACCAGTCTACCATCTACCACTTCGTTATTTTACTACGAGTTTCACTTAAATAAATATTATTAAAATACAAGAGTAATATTTTAAAACGTTTTAAGCTAACGTCTCGCTGAACAAGATGGAAACGTGTAATTGCGGTTAGCGTGTTGCATTTTTAACATTTCGTATTTACGTTAAAATATTTTAATAGGTTTAAAAGAAAGTAACCTAACCACATTACTCACAAATACTTTAAAGCGAAATACATTTCGTAAAAAAAAAAAAAGCATAAAAAAATAAATGTTGCTATAATATCAATTAAATGCTTTTGTCTGTATCTCAATAATTTTTATTGTTCTAAATATTGCTTGATTTTTTTTTTTCGTTATATTTATTTAATTTAATAGAATTTCCAGTGAAATGAAAGAATTCAATAGCTACATAAATTAAAATCCTCAGGTTCTTTTCATATTTTTTATAAATACTTTAATGTTATATGTAACCTTTTAGTGTATGACCCTTGTACCAATAATTACGCCTACTCAACCTAAAATCTAAAATACAGCGATATAAAGTATTGCTGGTTGGCGATAAAGTAAGTAAGTACGGGCACCACCCAATCGGGCTTTTAAAGGTCGGCCACCAGCTTAAGTAGTTATAGCAATCCTTACTAAAAATCATACATGTAATTTATAAGTATTATTTTTAATGACTTCATACATATTATTCGAGTGCCTCGTTGGTCTAGTGGTTAGATATAAGTCCGCAGACCCGGCGGTCCTGGGTTTAATTCTCAGGTCGGGCCAATAAATGGTTATTGGGTTTTTCTGTCAGAAAATTCTCAGTAGCAGCCCGGAGTCTGGAAGTTGGAAGTGTGTCCCGTGCCTCGGAAAGCATGTTAAGCCGTTGGTCCTGCGCCTGAATTCTTTCCGGACGTGTCTGATTGCCGTCCCATCGGATTATGAGAGCTAGGGAAGAGAGTATGCACCTGTGTTTGCGCACACACTTGTGCACTATAATATCTCCTGCACAGTTGGCTAATCTCTCTTGAAATGGACTATTATTATTATTATAACATATTTTTATTTCTTACAAAGAATCAGTTTAAATTATGACTTCATACATTAAAAACTAAATAAGTTTTGATACAATCTTATTGTCCAACTTTATGTCACACTAAAAAAAATACATACTCAGATAGTCTTTGATACTAGAATTAATAATATATTCTTAAAGAAACTTAGTATTAACAAATACCAGCCCGAAAATGTACCACCACTGGGGAAAGGCCTTCATGTTAAGGTAAAGTTGTTCTGCTTAGATGGATACACATATAGAAGAATTACATTCAACACAAGCGAATACGGTGCTTTGCATTACCACTGAGCATGAGATTATATATAAACAAAAAACAATATCAAAGACATGAAAATTCACTGGTGCTAACTGGACTCGAACTCCTGATCTTTGTTTTTGTAGTATAGGGAGGTGGACCAGCATATGGGCCACCTGATGATAAGTGGTCACCAACGCCCATAAGCATTGTAAGAAATGTCAACCACCGCTTACATCGCCAATGCGGTACCAACCTTGGGAACTAAGATGTTATGTCCCTTGTGCCTGTAATTACACTGGTTCACTTCAAGCCGGAACACAACAATACCAAGTACTGCTTTTTTGCGGTGGAATATCTGATGAGTGGGTGGTACTTACCCAGACGAGCTTGCACAAAGCTCTTCACCAGTAAAACCGTTATTATTCACGTTCTCTATAATTTGATGTTGGTTAATAACTAAACATTTTATAAAAAAGTACGTAATATAATAACTATCAACTAAATATACAATAATAAATGTTGTGCCAATATTAATACATTATCATTCAAAAGAAACATAGAATTATTTAGCTCTCACCTAAATATATTTCAGCTTACTTAAGATACTTTTATAAGTAAAAGTTAACAATGTCGCTGCATGCGACGATAAACTACTTTCATATTATATTACAGCCTTCAGTTGGAAAGACTTAAGCTGCCGTTATAAAATGTATGCATATTTTATAACAAGAGAATGAAACGTTACGGCACGTTCCAGTTGAATAGTTAGCAATTTGAAATTCATCAACATATGATAACATTGTTTCATTTTTGTTGATAATTTAAAATAACAAACCAGTGTAACAAAAAATTATTGATTTTCCGTGGAGACACAGCTTTAGACATCAGGAGAATCCCATATATATATATATATATTAGAATAAAAAAGTCAATTTCTAAATATAATTACCGTGAAAATCATGCTGTAGAAATGCTGGTAGAAATTTTGCCAGGATTGAATCTAAAATTTCTAGAGATTCGATCAAATCTAAAATAATATAATTTACATATTATGAATATCTTGAGGCGAAAATGGATTTTTATTTAATGATGCCTTCTGACCGATTTGGTAACGGCGACCATTCTCTACGGATACTAACCATACTAACCAACTGAACACGAAACGTGTATAAGTATGTGCGCAAGCACATGTACACTCTCTATTCCCTCGCGATATAATCTGACGGCAATACGTCACATCAGTAAAGAGTTCAGCCGTAGGATCACCGGCTTTACGTGCTTTCCTAGATACGGGAGTGTAAGTACTGCCAACTGCAAAATCCCTGCTACTAAGAACTTCCTGACAGAAAAATCCAGTAACTCTTTATAACCCAGTATTTTAAACCAAAGATTTTGGGTTCTACGGTCGTAAAAGCTACTAGAACAACAAACAATTAAGTCAAAATAATGTCTATTTTATTATATAACACACCATACGATACGTTCATCGTACCTTTATTTATAATTTTTTGTCCAATTAGAGATTTCGCCAGATGACCATTACGACCCAGATATTAAATTAAGCACATTTATTCTGGTAGCTAATGGATCTTCAGAAAAAAGTCTAAGTAAAGCGCATAGAGCAACCAAATACCTTAAATCGCAAGCTCTTTTAAAAATAGTCTTAATTTATGCTTCTATATTACAAATAAAAAAAATCACAGTGAATATAAATTGCCTGTTACGTTTTCTCTTTGTAACAAACTTTTTATTCTATTTTCCTTCTTTTAACAAGAATATTAAGAAATCTTGTTAGTGAAAGTATAATAATACAGGTAAATGTTGATTTAAATAAATAAAAAAACCTTTATTTCTTTACGTAACTTTTTTATGAAGCCCTTGTGTCAAATTTAAAGGCTTCAAGAAAACGTGTTGTAAGAAAATTTATTTACTTTAATTCCATGAGTCTATATTTAAGTATGTTTTAGGAAAATATGATAATTTAGAAAAAATGTTTTGTACAGAATTTATTTGATTAATGTTCTACAACTTTCAAACTCCGGGTTGCTACTGAGACCGTTCTATGTCGTGGACGGCGGCGACACTTCTTGCGAGCGATCCGCCTTGGAAACACCAGGCCGAGGTGTTCTCGGAAGTGCACCGTTGCCCGGTGAAAGCCAGGGCGAATGGCGACCGTCCAAGATTAGCGGAGGTGGGGCGAATCAGGTCTCTGGCTCAACAAGCCCTGATTTGCAGATGGTAGGGGGACCTGGGGTCTCCATTAGCAGGCCTGGCTTCAGTGGAGGCGATCTCCTCCTACGCCTCCGTTGGTTTTTAGTGGGTATTCCGGCGCTTTCAGCGTCGGCGAGACCCACATACCTCATGTGGGGGAAACGCGAAAATGCGATTTTTCAGCGAAAAAATGGGAGAGAATTTCTCCACAGAAAAACAAAATAACTTTTGTAGGTCTGACTCGGCGTTAGAACCCAAGACATCGGGATCTGCGGCCTCATAAGCTAGATACTAGACCAAGAGGCTAGTACAGTTAAGGCCTCATATAACTTTTCTAATTACAGATTTTGAAAAGGCTTAAAAATATTTATCACACTCTTCAAAATAGTTTCGTCACGTAGACGGTTTGGCAGTGAAGTTCGTGCAAACCTCGACGAATTGGCGACTTCACATCCGATATTACTTTCCGCATTTCAATATTCTCACAACTCTCCTCAAATATCTTTCGGAACGTTTAAAAATTTATCGCGCTCCGAAAGAAAATGAACTGATTTTAAATTCATGAACATACTTCTGAAACTCGTCTGTGAACTTTTTTAGAAAACTATAAAAAAGTAAGATTAGCAAAAAAATATACCTGGTTATTTACATGATATGATAGTTTTTAGTTATAACAACGCTGCAGTGATATTAACTTGTAACAAATTCAATGATCCTAACTAATAAATGCGAATGTGAGTTTGTTTGTTTGTTACGCTTTCACGGATAAACCACTAAGCCGATTTTAAAAACTATGACATTATGCTCGTAGACAATGCCATTGTCTATGGGCGTTGGTGACCACTTACCATCAGCTCGTCAACCGACCTATATAATAAATAAAATTAAAAAAAACATTATCAGCAAGAAATATCTATATTTTATGCCTGTATTCCCAAGGGAACGAGAATTACGCGGATGAAACCGCGAAGAAAAATTAGTACAAAATAACTTAAGACGCGACCCAACACGTTTTAACGCCGCCTACGTCAATGTGCCGATAACAGAGTTTTAAAGAGACCACAACAATACATTTCTATAGTAAGCCGTGACGCAACGTACGGCGCTTATAAGAAACCATACAGGTTTACTTTTCATTGATAATGGTAATTGACTACTTCATTCAAAAAGGTATGTTTTGATTTGACTTACGAATATGAATTTTCGTGCTATGCATTTGACAAGTCATCATGAAACATCGATTATGTTGTCAAAACCATTTATTTCAGTCCATATAAACGAACGATTAGTTGTTACGTTGTTTACGTAGAGAAACTTAGACAGTTCATCTTCGATTTTCGATTCATTTGAGAGGGTCGTAATCATGAACGCGGCATTATATTAGTTACGAAGTTATGAACTCGTTCAAGTCACATTTATATGATATATTTGTATACCATGTAATGTTTTTGTTATCATGTCATCACGTCATTTTATGTGAAGTTTATCCATTACATAATGTTAGCCCTCCCATACCTTAGCCTACAAAATACACAAATCATTCATTAGAAGTAATTACCACATAAGCCTTCGGCGACCTCAGCTACCGAAATACATAGAATCACAAACTCACCAACATTCATACTATGTAATGGTAAGATTTTGTATTTTATTTTCGACAACCTAAAAATAAATAAAATCCAATAAGCCTGACCTTTCGCAAGTGCAAGCTGTTATCAAGAAGGCTTTCGCTACAATGTTCCGTTGTTTTAACTGTCACTCACGAACCGAGATGAACAATGTACAAATTTGTTTTCGAAAAGAACACGGCTTTTAAATTGAGTTCGGTCCTTAGATAAACGTTTTCCCTCTTAAATAAATATTCCAGTTTTCTGAACATAAAAACAAAACAAAAATATTTCTATTTAGATATTTACTCATATAGAAATACGCACAAAATATACCTACTAGCCTAGTTTCGATGTCGAGCATGAATATCCAATTTAATAAATTGGTTTCGCCAATAAAACTCGTACAGGTCCTATTCATAAAATTAAATTTAAATAAACGAACTTTCAAATCAACATTTTAAGCTTTAAAACACATTCTTCATTTATCTTTAAATTCAATTTAACAAAGTGTTAAACCCGCCAGCATCGTTGTGGGTAAAGCTCATTAATAGAAGGCCTTTGCCTTACAGTTTTATCATTTAGATGTTGCTACTTTTAAATATAAAATTTTTACTTTTACCATTTGTACGTAGTTCCATTTGTAAATAAAATACATTTGTTTTTTAATCAAAAAGAAAAGAAGTGAAATTTAATATTATTATTAACGTAACGTAACATTGATATAAAATTGTATTAAAAGTTTTAAATAACTTATTATATAGAGAATATTTCGAAACAAAATATGCTACTAATTCAATTCATTGTTCCTTTTATATTTTATATATGTAATTAGACTCTTTAAAAGACTCGTTCAAAATAAATCCATGAACATTTATATTGAGTTTAGAATAAAACAAGCTCTTTCACGAAGAAACAAGGCAACAAAAGGGAACAAATGTGAAAAACTGTAATGTATTTGATTCAGTTAAGAAATGGTGTACGTACTCTGTAGAAAACTCTTTTGTGTTGGATTAAATGATTAATGCGTCTTGCACTTGCTTCCGACATACTCGTATTTTTTCTTAATACTTGTTGCTAACAATTTACCAAATATTGAACGTGAAAATAACTCCTTGCCGTGTAGCCGATTCTGTGTAACTGAGAACTGAGGAAAGAATTAAGCAGTCTATTGCGTATAATTGATTTCATAAATTATTGAATTGGTTTTCCATGTCTTCTATTATGTAAAATTATAACAATGGCGTTTTTCCAGGGATTTGCAGGATTTGAACAATACATCGTTAAAAAGTTTTACGAGTTTCTTTGATTGATTTAATTAACATCCAAATTTGACTTTTCAAGTGACTACAGAATGACAATATTTAAAGTAATTTTTTTCAAAAAACGTCCTTACTTCTTCGTAATGACCATAATTATCTGAATAAAATGAAAAGCCAACGTAAGTTATTACTCGAAAACGACATGCGAAGATCATCTTCGACATTATTGGCAAACAGCACCACAGAGGTCAAACGTCAGTTGATTGTTCAAAATTATTAAGAAAAATTATTATTACGAATAACTTGTATTTATTAGTCACGTCATGCTTAATCGTACAGGAAATTTTGACACATCAGGGACTAGTATTTATAAGAAAAAAACTCATCAAATAATCTGAAAAGCTAATAAAAGATTAAGTTAAGATTTAATGCGATCAACCACATTCTAAAATTTCCTATCATTGGGAAACAAAAGACTATTGGAAGTTTTTATCTTTGATAAACTCGTATTATCCAAAAAAAGCTTAGACCAAAACCCTCAGACCAAAGTGGGTAGTTTTAGACATAAAGCGTGCCATGTAACAACTATTGTTAAAATTTACCTTTTTCTGATGAAAAAAGATCGCTTTGATATTGTTTGCCGAAGCAGCGCGGTGGTAGTGAATATTGGAAAATAAATGAATTTGCAATCATTTTGTATCCCCAAATCTAACTTCGAGGCAGATTTTTTCTAAATTGAAAATATTAAAAATTCGGAGGCAAAATTGTTGACCTCTGTTTAAGATCCTACTTCAATTACTTTAACATTACCTAAGATTTATCTTTCATCTTATCTTTTCGAAGATGTGTGTAATAATACAGATTAATTTTTAGCTTTACTTATTCTATCTCAGTCCAAATATGGCAGTTGTGTATGTTTATCCCACTTTCATGCCCCGGTGCCGTAAAACTGATTCCATTTAACGCATTTTAATTTTATGCGATACGAACTGTAATAAGTAATTATTTTCGAACGAAATCTTGGTTAAGACTGTGATTTAATCATCTATACTAATATTATAAATATGAAAATAACTCGGGCCATATATTATTTAGTACAAGTCTTCGATATATAATATTTATTATATATTTTTATTATTGATCGAAGACAAAAGTCGATACTATTTTTTCTATTATTATAGTTTACTCGTAGAAAGATAATGTACCTCTCTTAGCCTATAGTATATATGTACGTATAGGTACCACCCATGCATTCGTTATTAATCAGGAAAAGAGCAAGCTCAAAATAATAAATAATACATATTTTATGAATTATAGAATTGTCGTACATATTTGAAAAGAAATAAATTCTTTGAGTCGTCAGTTGAATAAGATAGCAAAATTCAATGCTAAGCATAAATCATCTAAAGCTGGTAACTTTAAAGTTATCATATCAAACAAGCGAACACAACATACGCAGAGCGCTGTCACAGTTGGCTGCGAGTGCCTCGCTTGCCAAATACGTCTCAGCAGTGCTGATACCGGTGATCTGCGCCAAGACTTACTGGGATACGCTCACATCGTTTATCAACTTAGACACTTCTCTTTGTATATATGACGATCATGGCTGCACAGGAATATATAAAATATTTCATAGACTTACTAGTTGCTCGCGATTTTCTCTTCTTCAGCCCTTGTATGTAAATAACGTAATAAGTGAGTCATATAGCTACCCGCCCCGGCTTCGCACGGGCAAAATAAGGTTCTACATAAAACTTTTATATCGTAATACATATAATTATATTAGCTTACGTGGCGCACGTCAGTAAAGCACCTTGTCGTGGTCGGCGTGATTTTTTCTAATATCTTAAACAATCATTATCATATTGCAGCCAATTTACACAAAGCCTTGGTGAATTATATATCTAAACCTTCCTCACGAATTACTATCCATTGTTTAAAACCGTATCAAAATCCGTTCGGTATTTTTTTATCGTAAGACAGACAGACATACGCGGCGGGGGTACTTATTTTATAATATGTACTGATATAAAATATTTTAATCTCATACATAAATACCTAACGTTTACATAATTTTCTTTTATGGTGTGTTTATTTATTTATGAATTTTATACTTCATTGTACATTACAGGAAATATAGTTTAGTGTTTAAACTTGCTTAGTACGAATCTTTTCTCTATACGTTACTAGGTAGTAGATTTTTGTCCAAGTTTTTCTGGGTAGGTACCGCTTGCTTATCATTTATTCTACCATCAAACAGCGATACACGCAACATATTTACAGTTTTAAGTGGCGAGCCAATGTAATTAGAGAATGGTCAATATTTCTTACAGTGCCAATGTTTATAGGTAATGGTAAATACTTACCATCAGGTGACAATTTTGGCCTATATTGAACGAAAAATTTGTATATGCTTTTTTAAATTTTCTTATTTCCTTTATATCGTAAAGATTGGTATAAAAACAACCCGTATTTGAATAAGTTCGTTTAACATACTATTTTAAAATTAACTGTGTACCTATTAAAATATTAACAACAACAAAAAAATATTGATCTTTTAAAACAATTTCTAATGTTTTCAATACAATTTTTTTAATAAATTTGTATTGTTAAACTACTTATTATACCCACTTACATATATATTAAACACAGTTCTTTCATTCTCAACTCGCATATTAGGTATTTTTTAATATAATATCATAACTTTAGATATACCTTTTATAATAACATTAAAATAAATCTATTACAATAGTACGCACGAAAAATAAGTTAGAACAACGCCACTGTATCAAGATAGGCAAAAGATAAATTATACGGCTCATGCAAACATTGTAAAAAGTATACGCAGCGGAAACTTCAGTGCGACCAAATAATGGCGGATGTGAACGTATGTGACGTAATTTATGTGCTAAATTTTCTTGTAAAAACTTCGCCTTTCGCTCGTTTTCTGGCTCGAGTTGTTCGAAGCCCTCCCATGTTGTCGCGGGGATCATAATAGCCCTGGATTATATAAAGATTTAGTTTGTTTTTATACATTACTTTACCTTTAAATAACACGTGTAAGAAACATCTTTTTTGCTGAACAACGAAGACAGTTCCAACAATTAGACATACTTAGCGTGACACAAAAATATACACATACACACTCATTAAAAGGTACCTATGATCTTAGAGTATGGGTTCTTTTTGTAAACATATACTTATTATGATTAATTAATATTTTTGAAATTAAAACCGAATGTTAATTCCATACACGAATAATGGTCCAGAGACGGGTTAACAACCCAGTATATTGCTATACTATTTTTTAAGCAATAGTTAACATTTCTTAGTGTCAATAGTAACAAATAGATTAAGAAATTACTAATACCCTCTTGCTCCATAATTCTTATATTTAGTTGTATGATTAACGTGTATTTCTCATAGTAAGTGAATTGTATTCTTTTTTGAGAAATAAATGTCTTAAACCACAATAGTGTACGCCATACGCTCGAACGCCTAACAATTTAAAAAAAAAAACTATGTTATTGTCATTTTGATGTATTATTAATGTTATACAGCTTTCTCTATTTTATTCTAGCTAATTGTCGTTGGCACTGGACTAAAGATTTCTGTCATAGTACTATCAACGTGCATTGTGTCGCAAGTAAGTCATATATGTATATATATACTTCATTAATAAGTCATTTCAACCCATGTCAGGTATTAAGGTCCTCCAGACCGATTTCGGCCACGGCGGCCAATCTCATGAGAGATTAGTCAACTGCGCAGGAGATATTATAGTGCACAAGTGTGTGCGCAAACACGGGTGCACTCTCTTTTCCTTAGCTCTCATAATCCGATGGGACCAACGAGGCAGTCAGGTATTAGCTAGTGTCTTAAATAATAACCATATGTAACGTGATTAAGGCTTGTTCATAATACTATGTTGTTTACTGTTCCTACGGTTCTAAATGGATTATATTCAATGATATTCCAAATGATACCCAATCCTCTTTTAATAAAAAAAACTTAAGTTTGTAATTAAAAAACACATTAAACATTGATTTTAAACAGAACCAACTTGTCGTCTCATCAATACTTGGTATTCCGCATAACTTTACATTTGATAGTTAGTTCATGCACTTGTCCACAAAATTCGTGAGTGGAGTTCGTGCATCACGACGAATTGGCGATTTTTACCTCTATTACTTTCCGCATTTCAATATTCTCACGACCCTCTTCAAATATCTTTTGAAACTCTTAAAAATTTATACCGCTGCGAAGGCAAACGAACCACTTTTCAATTCATGAGCGCAATCACATACCTTCAATATTTGTTCATTTCTAAAGTAATAAAAAAGCTAATTTATAATTAAATTCAAAAATTAAACAAATATTTATCGTCTTGCAACTTTTCGTTAAATTGTCATGCAATATTATTTGTAATTGCTATTAAAAAAACTCTTTTAAGCAACCAAGTCAGAACTTCATTTGAAAATATAATTATCATCTAAGTTAAAATGAACTATTAGGACCTTACATATGAATTTAGCGTTTTGTCGTACTAACCACTTTGATCTGAAATATCTCCTCTTTGGTTAAGAATTCCAAACTCAAATTTATAAATTCATTTATTTAGTACATTTGAGTTTTGAAAACAGTCATTCATTTGTTTTTTCCTCATTATTTTTTTCTTTGGCGTCGCTTATTATCGCACAGTGGAAAACATGAAATATCGGTATATTTACGAGTACGAGTTCTACTGTGGCACCAGTGCTGCAGAAACAGCTCGAAGGATTAATGATGTGTACTGCGCTGGTGTCGCAAAAGAAAGCACGGTATGTTTTTGGTTTCAACGTTTTCGTTTTGGAAATTTCGTCCTTCAAATTAAAGGAATTATTGTGGAAGCGGATCCATCACAAAGAACTTCAGAGATAGCTGCAGGCTTCGGGGTAAGTGATAAAACTGTATTAATCCACTTGAAGCAAATCGGGAAAGTAAAAAAACTTGAACGATGGGTACCTCATGAATTGAGTGAATCGAACTTGCAAAAACGCGTCGACTGCTGTGTTACTTTGACAACTGACATAATAATGAAGGGATTTTAAATCGAATCATTACTTGTGATGAAAAGTAGATACTGTACGATAATCGGAAGCGCTCGTCACAATAGCTGAACCCTGGATACCCAGCCAAATCCTGCCCTAAACGAAAATTGACTCAGAAAAAGTTACTTGTGAATGTTTGGTGGAATAGCACCGGTTTCGTTCACTACAGCTTTCTAAAATCTGGCCAAACGATTACGGCAGACATCTATTGTCAGCAACTGCAAACCATGAAGGAAGAACTAGTTGCTACACAACCAAGATTGGTCAATCGCTCTAGGCCTGCTGCTTCACGACAACGCAAGACCACACATTGCACAACAAACAACCATTAAATTAGATGACCTATAATTGGAATGTCTGCGACATCCTTCACGGACCTTGCTCCAACAGATTTCCATTTTTTCCGGAATTTGGACAACTTCTTACGAGGAAAAAAATTCAACTCTGATGCGGCAGTCCAAACCGCCTTCAAAGAGTTTATTGATTCTCGCTCCCAATGGTTTTTTTAGTAAAGGGTTCAATGAACTACCTATGAGATGGCAAAAGTGCATAGATAACAACGGTGCATACTTCGATTAATAAAATATATTTTACAAAAAAAAAATTGACTTTATATTCCTCCCGTACAAAACGCCAATTTCATATGTAAGGATCCAATATTATCAATGTTATGTATAGAAATATGTTTTACAGAATTTCGTCTGCAATTCCTGCCTCGTAGTCTGGGTGTATTATGTTAACACATTAATTTAAAATTATATACTTAAATATGTATATCTGTCGGCTGTCACCTATAACACAGGCATTGAGTTGCCTTTACCTAAGGCACAGACGACCGTGTGTGTAATATAATATATATTTATATATGCCATTAATAAGCACGTTTAGCCATTGTCCTGCGCCTGAACTCTTTCCGGTCGTGTCGGATTGCCGTCCCATCAGGTTATGAGAGTTAGGGAATAGAGAGTGCACCTGTATTTGCGCACACACTTGTGCAATATAATATGTCCTGCGCAGTTGGCTAATCTCTCTTGAGATTGGTCGCCGTGGCCGAAATCAGTCTGGAGGACCTTATCTTATATATATATATATTTCATATTATAAATCAAACTATTTTATATAAATCTATTAAATTCATCTGTATATAAATGTATGTATAAGCGAAAATTGGCCCGACCTGGGAATTGAACCCAGGACCACCGGGTCTGCGGCCTTATATCTAGCCACTAGACCAACGAGGCATATATGTATATATATATATATATTATTACCGCATCAAGATTTTTCAGAAGCTCGGTAAAAATATTTTCTCCGTGACATTATACTAGTTTGAATGGACGAACGTTCTTAAAAGCGTTCTCCAACTTTTCGCAGCCACACGCCAAGTTAAACTTGAAATAAAATTTCTGGTGTTTTAGTAATAATTCTTTAAAAATATAATATTTTTGAGGAGAACACTTAACATATCTTTGAATGTGATGTAACAGCCTGTATATGTCCCAATGCTGAGCAAAGACCTTTTGATGAGTAATCCACGACGCTACTTCAATGCGGGTTGTTGGATAAACATGTAGCAGAATTTCAACTGAAAGATGCAGATTTCCTCACGATGTTTTCCTTAACCACCAAACGTAAATATAACACAATTTAAGCACATTAAAAATCAAAGGTTGCTGAACTGAAACTGCAAACTTTCGTTTAAATTCGCGTTTTTCAACTATTGAGCCATCACAGCCTCTCAATCAAGGGAAACAAAGAAGTCAAATAATATACAGTCATATAACAGCTATTACTTAGAAAAGTTCCAGGAACATCGTTGTTTGTGTTCCCTAAATGTACGCCTTGAGAGTATTCATAATCATCTATTTGATTATTATGTACATAAATTACTCTTTATCGCTATGTTATAGCTGAGGTCCTCTCGACTTTTAGTTCTAAATTATTTATCGTGTTACTTGACTCGGTGCAAATAAAACTTTTAGCTAAGCACAATTCTTACATAAATAAATAATGCGACATATTTATGCAAATGTAAAAATTGTATTATGATATTGTATTGTTTTCGTGTATCGTGTTTTCGTTACGAAATCGCGTGGACCGACAATTTGCTCTTTTTATATAAACTATAATAATATGAGAATTTCATTTCGAGCGGATTAATAGTTCTTCATTATATTAGTACGAAGATTAATCATTATATTGATAACCAAATGATTGATTTTATAATGAACACATCTTAGTCTACCTATATATGTACTACCTATATTATATATTATAGTATATATAGTACATATAGATAATTTACCGACTAATAAATAACCATAGTACTTGCCCTTATTATAAATAGCATATATATAAGTGTGTTGAAATAGCGATTATTTTCTATATTAATTAAAGCCAAAAAAAAGAAAGTTTTAAAAACAAGGAAAATGTAATAAAAGATGGAGTCAATAAATAACAAATACAGACATAAACCAAAGCGCTGTAGGACTACCATAATGACGCATATTGAATACATAGCGTAATTTATGTACTTCTTGTAAGAAGTTCCCCCTGTCGCAGATTCCGACATGAGTTTTTTAGTCTGCAGGTAAAAAAAATAATAATTTTACTTGACTAAAATTTCGTGCCTCCCTCTGTTATGAAAATATAATATTTTAAATTAACATGAAATTAAGAGTATATTTTAGCTATGTTTTTGTTAAAGAATATAAAATAAAATACATGAATAATTTTTCTTACCCCGCGTTAAATCTTAAAATAAATTAATAATCTTAAAGTAAATCTTGAGATAAAAGTGGGGATGATATGAGTTATTGTATGCGTTAAGGCAACGGAGCAGCGTGAGGAGAATGTCTTCGCTGACCTGATCCGCCGTAGTTGGCAACCACGCTGGTACCTTTTCCACTCGCGATAAGCCCGCCGGGGATAGTTGGGTTCTCTGCATCCGAGAACCACCACGGAAATGAAGGCCCGCGTGCAACTGTCAGGGCGAGTCGATAGCATTCACAAGCGATCCCGTGAAGCCCTACGAATGTATGGAGTGTATGGTACCTCTGGTTTTCCAGTGGATTTCCCGGCAACCTAGGCGCTCTAAATGCACAAAGCGCTGGCGAGTACCACTTACTTCTCTACTTCATATGGGTGAAATGCGTAATTGGGTTACTCCAGTGAAATAAAAAAGGAGTGGGGACTACAATAACCCACGAAGTCCAAATCGAAACTGCGATTTTTTCATCGTTACACGACCCTTATACCATTGCGCCATTGATACTTTATTTAATTTAAATACAAGGTATATAATATTTAAATAAATAGAAAAGCGTATATAATATAAGCGTATATATAAATATATAATATATGTATTATTTTTAATTTAAATTTCACTTCTATAAATCTTAGTAAAAAATATTGCGCTTTTGAAAATGAATAACAAAAATCTAATATTAAAAACAGTACGGCCGACAGGTCCAAATAATATTCGGATGAAAAGGAATGAAAGAGGAAGGATTCGCCATAAGTACGTAAAAGCAATCATGATAAAAATTAAATTAAAATAAGGAAAATGATCCACTATTTCTTAAAAATATAGAATCATTTCTATCTATTATATAAACATTGCCATTTGACTCTGTTTCTTTTATTCGCTGTACTGAATAAGTTCATTTTAATTGTTATCTCACTTAATAAATCAGTCGTAAATGTAATTTAAGTGACGTCTTTTACCACAAATTCTACATATTATTTTTTCAAAACCTTAACATAAGTTATTTTATTACCATAGATATATTTTAACCGAAATTGAAGTCCGTAATACGTCGCATACATCGAATCCATTTCGTGACAAATGCCCCTTATTGAAGTATAAGCCTTATACAATGTTGAACTCATTAAGAAGGGATTAACGTTGACTTTGACTGATCGAAGCCATTTGGGAGCTACGATCAGATAGAACGACGAAAGCAATCAATTTGTCCGATTCGTAAACTTTTTTTTTTCAAATATCCGCAATTATCAACCTGTCTTTTGATATAATATCAAATTTGAATCGGCAAGCAACCGGAGAAAAACATAATTAGAAAGGAGCCATGAAAATTGAACGAATAATATAAAAAAAGAAATATAAAGAGGCGCAAACCCGTGGGGAAATAAATAAATTTTATAGAAGAAAAGCATAATAATTATTAAACAAACCTTGAACATTACTTGACAATAATTGTCGTGTTCAGATACATAATTCATCAATAACATCGGGTATGATATATATATATATATATAAAAAATATTTAATTGATACGAATAAATAACATATATTTTAGTTCTTTTACACATTTATATTATCTGTCGTAGATTTTTCAAAATTCTACTAACAATAAAACGATTTATAGATTTAACTACAATATTTGTTGCATAAATTTTATCAACAAGTACTTGGTAGGTAGATTTTTCGATACATATACCTCAGCGTTCTGATCAATCGAGGTTTTCGTTTTAATGAAACATCAACAAGTTAAAATATGTTTATACTTCTATCTCTGGAATAGCCTCGATAGCCTTCTGTCAATATTGATTCAGGGATCGAGTACAAAAAAAACTAAAATTTAAAAACTCTTCAGAAAACAATATCGACTATAAGCAAAAATCTCAAAAATGTTGATGTATGTAAGGTTGGCCTTACTATATGCGTGGTAAATGTCCGAAGGTTTTAAGTCATAATAAAATATATACAATAAAATATGAAATTGTGAATCGAATTTATTTGCGCGGTATAATGATCAATTAGACATGTTAATTCGGACCGAGGAGAGAATTGACTGCCGACTCCGAGCTGTACATATTGTTACGTCATGCTATGTGTGTCCCCACAATGTATATTATCGTATTTAAAATATTTTATTATATATGTATATAAACAGGAAGGAATAAGTCCATTTAAAAAAAATCAACGTAACAATGTTGCTAGCATTCTTGCCGCTATTCCACGCCGTGATGATTCGTACAGTACCTATTTCCTTATTCGTATATAATTAAAGCCGTAACAATCCTTATGAAAATAAATTATATATATGAAATATAAAAGAGCTAAAATTAAACATAAAAAATTAGCATAACAATAGAAACCTTATGATAAGAGATAAATATATAAGTATCTAGTTTGATAAATAAATATAAACATGACCAAAAATACTCAAATAAAATGAATTTGACAAAACATTGAACATATTATATTCTATATTATGTGGCAATCATTTCTGGATCGGTATGTTTAACTGATTTTAAGATAACACTGCTAGTGTGCAGAGATTTTTATAAAAAACTGATTATAATGATCATTAAATCATAAATAACAAATGTAGACAACACGAGCGTAGACACGGCCAAAAACTACTATTTAACAAATGTGCAATTATGTAAAATTAGTTCGGTCGTTAATCTTTTTACGGTAAAATCGTGGATGAAACACTATCGTAATATTTTCCACAGCACTGCTGGCACGGTCGGACGACTTCTAAAAGAGCCCGGCTTCAACTGTTTCAGCCACAGCCAAACCGACTTCACGCGCTGGTCGACGCTGTCTCATTATTTTGCTTCGTATCCACTTTCATAAATAAATGTTATTAAAACGCGAAAGTATTACTTTTAAATCGCCAGATTCAAACGTTCGTTGAGCAAGGTGGGCTCTTGTAATTAAAGTTCATGTTTTTCGTACAAAACCGGTCGCTTTAAAAAGGTTATTTCGCCTTATATATAGAATATAATCACACTTTAGCATACAATCATATTTTAGCATACTTTGTAAACGTTATTACGTTAAACAAACAGTTTGACTTGCAAATAGACTAACGCATCCGTAATAAAATTACTACAGGTTTAATTACAACTTCCTTTTGAAAAACTTTGAAAACGTTTCTATTCATTAAATATACTCAAACCAGTGTAACAAGTAATCTATGTTATCTGCATACATTTGGAACTCGTAAAATACGCTGGTATTTCCAATATTCTTCTTAAACTGACAACGCACAACACAAAACAGTAATCTAAGCTTTTTCAAGTAAAGCATCAGCCCGTCAATTTCCCATTGCTGGTCTTAGTCCTCCTCATCATTTAAGGAGAAGTATTGTAACTTATTCTATCACGCTGCTACAATGTGACTCGGTGGTTACACATGCAGGCCGAATATCAGTTAAATTAAACACATGCAGGTCTCCTTACGATATTTTCTTTCAGCGCTGAGCTCGTGATGAATAGTATGAGAACAAATTAAGCACAAGCACTGTTATTGTTAAGTTAACTTGGTACTTCGTGTTCCACTCAATAGAGCAAATTTACTGTCTAAGTCCTCCTTCATTGAGGTTGTAAACCTTTGAACTTATTTCTCATTTTATTGCGGCAAGAATATCAATCACTAAAAACTCATTTCAGTACAAGGTTAAATGTATCTTTCTCACGCTACAATCTGAAGGTTGTAAAAGTATTTTTGTACACAATTTCCCCATGAGCATAGGTCAGTCTACTATTGACTAGCAAGTAGAGAAAATAATGTTTTGCTCGTAATGAAATCTCGTGTACGGCGAAGCACAAGGTTCTAAAGTCTTAACGAGGAAATAGTAGTCGTAAATCACGGGAAATTCGTTCTTATTGAATTTCCTTTTGTCGACAACGGAAGTTTAACCTTACATTTTGTTCCAAGTGGACGCCTCGGCACGTAGGGTTTTTTAATGCGCTTCAATTTTTATACTGATAAAATTGGTTCACTAATATTAGATTTGTATTAAAAATTCATTTAGACAATTTTAAAATAATAAACAACTGACCTATTTACCAGACATTCTATAGCTAAGCAATATTTCTATGATCTATTATTATAAACTAAGATAATAAAAATATAATAATTCGTTTTGTATAGACAATAAAGAAATTATCTTAAAAATGTTAATAAACAAATACATTTTAAGATTGACCAAAACTCTAACTCAGCAAGAGTTGAACTTGCATTGGATCGAACCTTGATGATTGAGTAAAACCAGCTTCGAACTTGATTAATGCATCTAATTAATCAAGTTCGAAACTGGTTTTACTCAATCATCAAGGTTCAAATATCATAAACAATGAAGATACTTTTTAAATTATAATGACAAGGATTAAATTAAATTCATAAAACAACTTTTAAATAGATTTTAGGTACATTTTACAATAAGGGTGTGAATATATTTACTTCTACGTAAAGTGCTTGATACTTCCTTTCCATGAATTTTGGCTTGTGTTTACTTGTATCGCAGTATCTGCTACGTATTTGGCAAGCGAACGAGTCGCAGCCAACTGTGACAATGCTTCCTACGTATGTTGTGTGCAGTTATTTGATCGGATAAGTTAAAAGCTGGTACTTTAAAAGATCTATGCGCTGGTTCGGGATTAGCTGAACTAGTTTATATTGTGACTACATAAATACGTTTAGAGAAAACATCAAGTTCCTTTATAAACCATACTCAATTGAATGATTGTATATAGACATACAATTATATATTTAGTTTATACATTTAAACGCTGACATGACTCATTGGTTGGATCATGTAGAATAATATCGGGCTCAACGGTAAAGGAAAAACCCATAAGGATGTATGTATGTAACAGATGAAATTTTGTAACATGTATTAAATATACAGCGTGAAAAATATACAGAAATATAAAGCGTGATAGAATAATTCATACCTTTACTTTAACAGAAAATAATAGTGAGGTAATAACATAGAGATTGATACTGACACAGATGTATATTATGATGTAATAGTATTATTTACGAGGTAAGGAAGAGGAACTAATAGGAGTACGGATACTAGGAAAGTTCAAATAAGGCTGGATAGGATCTAAACCTATGCAATTACATACAACACCTTAATAAGTCAAAAGCCTTTATAAGACGAAACTTAAAAAAGTCACCAGTAAAAGGTACAACTCGATCTAAATATTATAAACAATAAAATGAAGACGTATAAGTAAGATGTATACGATTTTGTGTCAAGTGTTTAAAACTGCGATGTTCTTAGTTAAGTTTATAACATGGAGTTTGAGCCACCATCTACAATTGTCGCCTTTAAACTCATTAAGTGAGTATTATCACTGACTTTGATTGATCACACCCATTCCAGAGTAACGTCGATTAGTTAAACGATAATACTAAACAATTTGCACCAATCCTACGCTTATCGCGGACCCGTATTCTGCAATTAATATTGTCACGGCTCGGTTTTCGGTTCAGTTATTTGTTTTCATGCATCACTTTCATAAGACATATTACGATAAAACATATTGATAACCATGATTCCTTAACCAACGGCTCAAATAATATAAAGGAGATAACATTTTAGAATAAAATACAATAAATATTTGTAAACATATCACAACAAAGTGATGAAAGTACTAAAGAATTTTAAAAAAAATCTTCTCTAACATACAATAAAAACAAAGCAAATTTACACTTTCTTAAGACTAATGGAGGACTATAACTTCTAATAAAACTGTCAATAAAGACAATGATAAAACGTATGATACTCATTTTTCGTGTGATTGAAATGTATTTTTTTTTAATGTAAGACGAGGCAAACGAGCCGGAGGCTCACCTGATGGAAAGTGACTACCACCGCCCATGGACATCTGCAACATCCGAGAACTTGCAGGTGCGTTGCCGGCATTTGTAGAAAGAGTACGCTCTCTTCTTGAAGGTTGCAATGTCATATCGGTTCGGAAAAGTCGCCGGCGAAAGCTGATTCCACAGAGTGATTGTACGAGGATGATAGTATGATTAATGCAACTACATCAGTAAGCTACAGTGGTATGATTTCAAAATGGTACCATTCAGCTCTAGTCAATATTGTGACCCCGAAGCATTAGCACTCAGCTCTAATCAAGACTTTGACCACGACGCTGATTACCAATTACTTATTTATGTAATCTATAGAAATATAAAGCAAATTAAGAAAAAACTTATCTCAATTTAGTTGAATGAGTTACAAAATCGTATATTTAGAGTTCGAGTTTTATATTATAGAACACAAGGGAATGGCCTAGGTACGAGTCCGACCAGTGTCAATATTGAATCAGCGCGGCTCGTGTTTGTGAGAAGAATAAATTGCGGCAGAAACTGTTCTCGTCAGGCGAATTATTTTCTTAAGCGTATTTTTCTTCACAAAAAGGATATAGTTTAAAACTTTAGCACCTTTCAATTTTCAGTTATCCATCTACTCTTTACAATTAATCAACAATAAAAATCATCTTTACTCTTCAAAGTTATTTAAAAATATGTATTTGTTTTAAATATAATTAATATCATAACTGTATATATATTTATACAGAACATTAGATTATAAAGGACAGAACATTTACTTTATATGTAACAAAACTATTATTTTTATATACTATGTATATTAAATTTACTATTACGTTTGGAGATATGTTATTTAAAAGAACGCATATACTTATATATAATACTATCAGGTTCAAAAACTTTTGAAAAACAAGTTATAAAATAACTTGTTTTTTCAAGTACAACTTGTTTCTACAAGTTATTTAACTTTACATCACTCAATGAATAATAAACTGAAATTAAGAGCATGAAGATTCAATGTTGCTCTTGCCTGGACAAGCAACATTGAACCCGCAACCTTCGTTTAATAAGTTCTAACCACTGAGCCATCTCGGTTTGAAAAAAGTCTTTACAAAATAACAGTTTGTTTTATTTAATCATTTATTTATATAAAAGTATAGGTTCATGATAAAAAGCCGAAAAATATTAGTCAAAAAACCACTGATGCAAATTTTAGGTGGTTTAAATATTAGCTGAAACTTTTATTTAATTGTTTGTTATTAATTAGTATTCGTTAGATATTATACAAAATAAAGTGATTCTTGTTATTTTGAAACAATACATATAAACTTTAATTACGATCAAATAAGTTTCATTTGATTGTATAAATAATAATTTAACAGAAAATCTTAATTGCACCTGTTTGTTTAATGATGGTTTTCAATTGAATTAATTCAAAACATTACCCACACACAAATACCTTTATCTCATCAAAAGCATTCAAATAAGTTTAACAGTAAAGTTGATTCCCTGTAATAACTTTTAATTACGATAAGACCAAGTCATATGAAACTACTTGAAGTCTTATCTTCCAACTGTAAATTTGTCTAGACGAACTTTTTAATCTAAGAGTGAGTGATAAATGCTAGCACAACCAGAAAAACCAATCGAGCTAGCTTCCAATTAATTTATCTTCAGAAACCGCAATTCACTACAGTCTACAAAGATGAAATACTTCGAAAAATGAGAAAAACTTGCTACTGAATTAATCATGTAAAGCAATTTAACAATTTATCTTTAAAATATAATTATTTTAACAATCATTATAGTGTTTCCATATTTCTTATGTTATATTTTATAATTATTTAAACCTCTACATAAAACATATATAATCTAATAAAACGCTTATAAAAAAGCTTTTGTTCATCCGTAGGATAATAAAAAAGAAAACGATCCTTTCTAGTATCATTTCCGCAGCGTTTGATCCAGCGTCATAAACGCGGACATTACCCTCCACCGCCACTAAATACTGCTTGCTTATACACGATAAAATAAGCTATCACGGCTATCTTACATTGAAAAATACTATTTCAATTCACACATTTCTTACTTTACTTTAACAAACTTCTCATATTTCTCTCAATACAAAATTTGTTAATATTATTAATATCTATACTTCAGTCGCCGACGTGATTTCTGTGCAGCTGCTTTGTGGCATAGTCTTCCCAAATCGTGTCAAATTTTCCTCGATTATTTATCGATTATGTAACTAAAACAACTTAATTAATAATAATCTACAGATTAATAAAGAAAGATAAATATCAAAATACAACAATTATATAAAGATTTCTTTATCTGCCGTCTTCATGACACATACGTAAAATGTAGTTAATATAATATACCTTATTAAAGATTATTTTGAAATGGTAAAAAAATTGTGCAGTCGGGGGATCGCCGTCAGGAACGAAGTTCTGTGCGATATTTTTTTAACTCAAACCGTGTTTTAAAATGTCGATTTTAATTTATTATATTACTGTATTTTTAACACACTATAAAGCACCTCAACCTCCTTTATATTGACCTCCTAAATTCGAACGCCTAACGCATCGCATTTTGTAGCATTTGGTAGGCACGATGTTTGAACGCTATTTCGTTATATGACTTGCCCTTGGGCCACTGCCATTTAATAATAAATGTGATTATTATCTCATGTGATTGCGCTTTCAGTTCTTAACTACTTAATGGATCATCATTAAATTTTGTATACAACTTGTCAAGGGTACAGTAAACGACATTGTGTAACGTTCCAAAATTACAAAAGATAATTAAAGTTCGTTTTAATTTCATACTTCAAATGCAGTATCTAATTCACATAAAATCATAATCGCAAAATATTCTCATAATGTATTAAATTCTACAGCCTTTTCAGAAGCGTGCGTCATGCCCTTCGTTTTATTATAAAATCGTCCGAGTTGGCGACAACTCTGTCATTGTTTCCGAGACACAACATTTTATGGTTACAGGGTAGTGCGCTATTGCTTTGAAAGCAGACGACATAATGGTGTTAGGTATAATATTATTTTATAAAGCAATTGAAATGTAACGTAGAAACGAGAAAATTATAAATACAATATTGTGTAATAGTAATTCACAATTTTCATTTAAAAGCTTATAAGGCTAAATAATGTAAACAGCTTATTTATGTGGGCAACATACAAAAACTATTGGACCCATTTCGATGAAACTCCTTAATGATTAATAAAAGACACGTGATTAGACATACCGACTTTATATGATTTACATACTATAAGATAATAAGAGATATAACAATCAAACCTCTTTTTTTCAAAACTAACCGCAACTAAATATAAGAAGAGCTCCAATTTTAGCTGGGAATAAGTCTTGTTTAACCAGTACCTACACAAAATGTTACGCATGTGACTTGCTGGATTTATTATATTTCATCGCACATAACATATAACAAAAAAAGAACACTAAAAATTTGAAATTCGAACTCTTTTGTTCTACAATAAAATAACGGTTCAAAGAACGAAAATGTCATGAATGAAATTCTATTCGAGTAAAACGCATTATATTCTCAGCAAACTCAAATTTATGAGAAAACTTTTGGTGTGTGTGCCAGGTAGAGTATAAATAACAGTTTGATTTATTCGATGAAAAGTACACCAAGTCAATAATAACGTAATGCAATATTATATGGATATCGGCATTTAATAATCATTAATGGTAGGCACCATTAATTGATGTTCCGATATCATACAACATTCATTTTGATTGTCAATACTCAATTTAAATGTATAATAAATTCAACGTTCATTTATGAAATTTAAAATAATATTTATCTCAGTATTCAAATACAAAATACCTCTTTAGGTATTTTTGTCTTTACTAGTATCCGTTGACTTTTGCTGCCGTGACAGAAATCAATACATTATAATATTTTTAAACTCAGTACCAACAAAATGTGCAAAGCTATTTACATATGAATATATATTTATATTTTAAAATACATATTTTACGCGCTGGCAAATCTGACCGTGTGGCTTGTGTCCGCTACCTACCTGTACCTGTGTGTTACTTGATCACACTAACTCCACTAACTCACTCACCCATCAAGCTGGACTACAACAATAACATGCTGATTACTGGTAGAATAAGAGAAGAGTAAGTGGAACTTACACAGATGGCCTTACACGAAGCTCTACCACCAAGTAAATAACATCATGTACAAATGTTTTGTCTTATCTGCTATGCCTAGAACTATTATTAATAAATACTATTTGAAGCTTCTAATTTTAACCAATTTTGAACAATTATATAAATATATTCAACTCCGATCTTTTCTGATTATTTTCTAATAATTATTTACGGGCAGTATAAGCTTAGTTTAAGAAGGAAAAAACGAACTAGATAGTATTTTTTCTTAAAAATTTGCCAAATTTTACTTTTACCAAACCATAGAAGTACAATTTACCCGAAGGGTAACTTTTAATTAAATATCACACGCCGTCTATAGCAATTTGTTAAACGCTTAGTGATAACGTTGCCTCACTTTAACACTTCTCCGAGCCTACACAACTTTATAATAGTTTTGGAATATAAATACAATCAACAAAATTTTATTTTCTTTATTAGCCAAATAAAATAATAAGCTTATATTATATTTCATTCAGTAATAATTAATAAACAATACAAAAAGATATTTACAAAAAGATTCTGCCAGGCATGCCTGGCAGATGCGAAACATTGAAATTGATGATTATTGAAAGAATTTAATTTAAAAAAAAACGAATAAATTAATATAGAGTAACATAAACAAAAACATTGATTTCCGTCACTAAAATAAATTAATTTCTCTTATTATTACAATATTATATAGCCTCTAAGTGTATGGTGATTTTTTCAAATATGAAAACATATATTCAGTTGAAATTAGAACGTAATGTGAATTTCCACTAAATGTTTGCATAATTAATTTAATTACGTTTTGTATTTTGTTGATTAATTTATAAAAGGTAGTAATAAAAGGGAACTTGAATTCTATGTTTAAATATAGATTGAATAAATGTTGAACCATTTGATTTAACGCATGCTTTTTTTATCAACGGAGCAAGTACCACTCGCGCTTTGATATGGTATCACCGAAATCCCCACTGATAAGCGTCTCCCAAAATTAGTTAACAATCTTAAACAAGATGGAAGCGATATAGAAAAATGTGATAAAGCCACGTACTCGGATTTAGAAATAGCAATTTTGATCCATTTTAAGTCGTTACCCGATAATTACGTACGAACACATTCAAACCTATCAAGCTTATAACTTTACATATATTACTTATAACTTTACATATATCGATATGTAACGCCTAACCGCAATTAGCTCAGATTGACCAACGAGATAAAGATGGAACTTCAACGAGATGGAGCCACAACCCAAAATAGTCGAATTATATAGTATAAAAAAAGATGAATTAGCAGTTTGGCGTAAAAAATTTTGCAACGCATAGCCCTGTGCCGTGGTCAGCTAGATCATTGGATCAGATTTGAATGTAGTACAATCATGGCCACGTCGAATCCAGCTTTGTTTCGAAAACAATATCTATCTTTTTAAAAAAAACAATCATATACGGTTTCATATTGTCAGGAAACAAGTAAATAAAAAAATATTTTGTCAAAAATGAGCTTTAATTTACCTTCCTAATATTATAAACGCGAATGTGAGTTTGTTTGTTTGTTACGCTTTCTCGCCTAAGCCACTAAACCTATTTTAAAAATTCTTTCACCAATGGCCACCATTTTGTCCCCGTATTCCCACGGGAATACGGGGACAAAACTAACGCTAGCTAACAAAGTGTCATACCGTTTGCCGTCACGGTAACAGTCAATCTTAAACTCAAGGGGTATCAGTAGAGGTTTGATTTTCACTTATCTACCATATATATGCATACGTGATTGGATCACTGATAAATGTCTAAATACCAAACAATTGTTCTCACGTAAATTGTGATTTATGGTAGAAATAGGCAGACGGATCCAAAAAGACGAGGCGAAAGTACGAAGCCCTAACAATAAATCTACGTTATAAAAAAAGTTAAACATTATATTAAATATTTTCTTTATGTTAAATACAAATATTGTATCACGCATAAATAATTTCAGTCGAAGCATTTAAAGACATAGTATGAATGACTAAGACATTTTATTATTGTTAACACATCGCAAAGCAAAGTGGTTCGGATTGATTATTTTCTATCTGAATAGCTTTTCAGGAAATTAAGCCATTAAGTCCGCTATACTGTAAGTTTTATCGAATCACGCTCCGCCCACCACCGATTTGGCTCTTCACGGTTCTCATACGATGATATTCTTAAAGCAAATTAGGGTTACACGTTCAACCTAGTTATTAAGCTATTAACTCTAATAAGAGGGAACGCCATTATCATTTTGCGAAAACTTTTAGTCGTCTAAAATATTAGTACTAATTTCACAGTCGAAGTCTACTTTAATTAAATTCTAATTAAATGAACAAAATCATCAATAGTCGACAATTAATACTTTCTAGACTTCAATACGAAGGCCAAATTTCATTTATTGAAAATTATTTCTAAGAAATATTCAAGTTAAAGGTACCGGTTGAAATTAATTTCCCTTGATATCTATTTGATATAAAATGTTGTTGTTGTTAATAAAACTATTTATTTAGCATATTAAATATATTTTATAAAAAACTACGAATATATGTATATAAAAGAAACATAATTAAGTTTTTCTAATCTGATAAAACAGACAATATGTTAACTATGTTTACATTTAAATTCATATATTAACAATATACATGTATTAATACGTATATAGTGTCTATGACAAATATTTGTGTCGGTGTTTGACTTACATATAATATATGTCTTATATTTTCTCATAATATTATCATGTTTATAATAATATAATATCATCTTTTGAATAGCCTTATCAAATCTAGTTTATCACGTCAGTTCATCGAAAACTTTGGAACCAAGTGTCTAATGAAAAAAACTTAGTTAAGCACTCTCAAATTAATTTTTGCATATATATTAATTAATTATACACGTTGACTGCCTCGTTGGTCTAGTGGCTAGATATAAGGCCGCAGACCCGGGGGTCCTGGGTTCAATTCCCAGGTCGGGCCAATAAATAGTTATTGGGTTTTTCATTCAGAAAATTCTCAGTAGCAGCCCGGAGTCTGGAAGTTGGAAGTGTGTACACTCCCGTGCCTCGGAAAGCACGTTAAGCCGTTGGTCCTGCGCCTGAACTCTTTCCGGTCGTGTCGGATTGCCGTCCCATCGGATTATGAGAGCTAAGGAAAAGAGAGTGCACCTGTGTTTGCGCACACACTTGTGCACTATAATATGTCCTGCGCAGTTGGCTAATCTCTCTTGAGATTGGCCGCCGTGACCGAAATCGGTCTGGAGGACCTTATTATACACGTTTATATTTCATCCTTTTGAGTACATTTATAATTTTATAAAGAATATCAATTGAATAAATATATGAATTGCAATATAATATACGTTCCCAAAATAAAATTCGACTCTACAAGGTGGAAACACAACGTGGATTGAAACTAAATCTGTCTAAAACTCTTTTCACAGTTTGTCTACGACAGGGGTAAGTAAAAAGAATGGAGTTCCTAACGCATTCTTTCACTTCATTCACAGGCATCAATCGTTACCCTTGCAGGTAAGAATTTCGCGGTTGTAAAGAATAGCTAACATTTTTCTTATAAAATATGAAGTGCGATTTGTATTTTCGGAAACCTATTTATCCTAAAATGAGATTTTATCATATAGATTCGAAATTTGAATACATTTTTGAAATTATACACATCTATTATGTGATAAAAATTAATGTAACGAATTAATGATTCTATCAAATATATGACGTTGAAGTCAACATCGTCGGTCGTTTATCCAGTGGAAGGATTTGTCGTTATAATATAATGAAAATAATATTATATTAGTATATAGTATAATTCTTTCAATAATATAAACAATTAAAAATGAACTTTAAAATAGTATTTTGAAAATTATAATTCAAAATAAAATTTTCAAAATTAATCAAAATTATAAAATTTACGAAGAATAAAACAGTCAGAATCAGTATTATTGATTGTATTATTGAAGCAAGAATATAACATGTACTTACTAAACGAAGAGAGTGTTCCCAAAACATTAAAGCGTTCCTCAAACTGGCCACAAATTTAGCGTTATTTAGTGATATCGGTGTAAAACACGACAGGATCTCAGACACGTGACGAGCGGACGACCACCTTAAGTGCATATATCCATTTCGCGGAGACCCGTAATGGAAGCTTTCATCGTTCAGCCAGAGATAAATGTGACGTACTTGTGCAATTTGCTTTTGAAGTTTGCTTCGTGTGCGAACATGGTAATGCACTAAAGCCACGCCAATAATTTAACTATTTAAATTGAGTCTATCAATTCAACGCTAAAATAACCAACAGGATGCAGTGCTTTCGAAGTTGAACGTTTACATTATATTTTGTTGAAGCTCTTATTTTAACTGTGTTACAGCTTCATGATATAAAATTTGATTGCAGTTCTTTATGTCATCACAGCGGTTTATTAATTATTATTTTTTATTTGAATACTGATCAAAAGCCTTATATTAACATTTAAAGTAACAGCCTGTGAATGTCTCACTGCTGGGCTAATGCCTCTTCTCCTCTTTTGAGAAGAAAGTTTTGGAGCTTATTCCACCACGCTGCTCCAATGCGGATTGGTGGAATACACATGTGACAGAATTTCAGTGAAATATGACACATGCAGGTTTCCTCACGATGTTTTCCTTCACCGTCAAGCACGAGATGAATTATAACCACAAATTAAGCACATGAAATTCAGTGGTGCTTGCCCGGGTTTGAACCCACGATCATCGGTTAAGATTCTCACGTTCTTACCACTCTTCAGCTTCAGCTCATCTTAGCTTTTTTTATTAACATTTATATATTATAATATATTATATAAATAATAATTTCGATTTAAACGAGCTTATTTTACAGTAGATTCAACTTTTTTATTAATAGTAAAAAATAAGAAAATCAAGCAATCAATGCCGACAATAAAAAAATATTATTGGAAGAAAGTTTAGCCGTTCCTTACATAGACTAGCATTTACATATTTTACATATATGACTTTTATTTTGTATTCTCGACCGCACGAATTAATCTCTTTCATCTCCTTATCCTACTAAACATTGGCGAAATAATCTGTGATAACTATAGTTCAAAAATAATATAATATGTACGTAAATAATGGAACTGTAAATAATTAACCCTTAACTCTTTGTTGTCAATGTTGTTTTTCATTCCAATTAATATTAAGTGAATGACCTAACTAGAAGGGTTTTGAAGTTGTGTTTTTATTAATAGAAAGCGTCTGCGGAGAAAAGACATGACGTCACACCGTTTACTGTCACGGCATGCTAGTTAGTCGTATGCCCAAGACAAGTCTGTAGATCAATAACAATCGACAAAAGAATATTTAGACATCAATAAAGAACAGTTCTTCTTTACCAACAAATATATTTGTAGCGACATCTATCTCGCCACATACGAAAACTAAAAACTGACGTATCCTACATCGCTATATTAAAGTTATCCGAGCGATTGAACATATATACAAGAACCCGACAACAACCGTCGGGCAGTAGCCCACCAGACGAACACCCGTCTGGTCGGAGGATCCTCCCTTTTCAATGGTGAACTCCATAACTGGTGACCCCGACGTGATCGTCAGCGCAGCCTTCGCAAAAACTACGTCATCGTGACGTCATCATCACTTCTTCAAGCTTTCGAGCAGCGAGTCATACAGCCAGCCAGCATCCACGACTACTACGGGTATCCTGACCACCAGCATGCAGCGGACGCGCATTCCTGGTCATCACCCACAGTCTTCTCAGCGGCCTTGGCACAGCACACTGCACTTCGGCCGGTCAGCAAGCAGAGACGCACTTCTCTCCTGGTCGACGCAGCAGCCAGCCACTACGCAGCACTGCACCACTCCTACTCACTGGAGCATTTGCAGCATCACCCCGACTCACTGGGGCATCACCGCAGACAGTTCCGACTCACCGTGAACTATGCGGCATCTGGTTCCGACTCACTGGAACATTCCACTGGCCCGGCAAGCATCACAAGATATATGGACGACTCAACCTGCTATCGACCTCCGGTCTCGGAGGGGAGTGATGTAGCGACATTTATCTCGCCACATACGAAAACTAAAAACTGACGTATCCTACATCGCGATATTAAAGTTATCCGAGCGATTGAACATATATACAAGAACCCGACAACAACCGTCGGGCAGTAGCCCACCAGACGAACACCCGTCTGGTCGGAGGATCCTCCCTTTTCAATGGTCAACTCCAAATATTCAATAACTAGCAGCTGCCCGCGGCTTTGCTCGCGCTTAAGTATAAATTAAGGATAAATGATTATTTGAAATTTAGTATGTGATTTTAAAGCAAGAAGCATGAACATGTCTTCTGGTCTACGATTCTGTTGTATTTAAGCAATCCTCGGTCATCTATCCATGACGTTAGATATCGTTACTAATGTAAATGAGTAAGCGTACGAATATAAATTTTTTTATTCTATCAAACTTAGATTAAACAAAACTAACTCTTTAGGGACTACCAATTAAGTGGTAAAAAATGACGGGTTTCTACACAATCGTTCAACTATTTAGGGGTGGAATTTTCAGTGAAGCTTCATCGTACCTTAGTGAGTGTTTACATTATAAAATGTATCAACTGCCAATGCAGTTATTTTGAAATCACAGACAGAAACTTCAATTTTATTTATATGTATGGATAATTTATTAATTAGGATTTATGTTCTTTTATGTGTACAATATTTATTTATTTGACTATAAAGTAAAAGAAAAGGTTCTTCTGTCAGAGACAAAATAAAATCACTGACTTAATCAAGGCTACTCATTTAATTAAACAAAAAAATAAGGGGATTTAACACAAATGTTGTCTTTTCAACTTGACACACATATCTCAATAAACTGCTTAAGCGGTCATTTTATAAAGAAAGTGTATACAATATACAAAAAATCAGCTATATAACAATTTTGATTAAAGTTTTCACTAATTATTTTTAACAAACAAAAATGAGATGACACTTATAGCATTATATAATATATAAAATAATTCACATCAGCTAAGTTTCTACCAACAATAATTACACAATCATTAAAATAAACAAAAACAAAACATACATAAAATCACACAGCTAAACCATCACAATATTAAGTGAAATCAATAAAGGTGTAGTACGATATATATTTTTTACCAAATATAATTAATTAATGCAAACACAAATTTAACAAAACAAAATTTAAATTAAATTACATAGCTTAAACATTATAACATCGAGGAAGACCAATAAAGTGCAATAAATAAATGATTTATATATTTTTTAACCAAATACAATTAAAAGATCGAGAAAGTATCGTAAATATATTTATAAAATTCATAAATAATTTACGATACAGATATATATTTATACAATTTAAAATAGAAATATATTATTAGAATATTATAACATTGTAATTGTTAACGAATTTAGGAATTATATTATAATATATAATATACATACTATATTCAATTATCTATGAGAGTTGAATTAAAAAAAAATATTATAAAAGCGCACTCGGCAACCATACACCGCTCTCAACAAGGCTTCTCACCGACAACTTTAACTAGAGTAACTTGCACAAGTGAACTAGAAACTTCAGAGCTCAGAAGACAAAGTGTAATAAAAGCTTTTTATATATTTAAGCACTTTGTTTTGCACTTTCTTAACTAGTTTTTCCACTGTTCTGAGAAGTACCTGTAATAAAAACGTGCTAACATTTCTTTATTTTGCAAGCTTTTCCTACGACCGCTCAGAAAAATATAATAAAGACATCTAGGCTGTTTTGTTTAACTAAAAATTACATTAATCACCGCTAACTCGAGGTCGGAGACTGCTCCACTAAGATTAAAATAAGACTTCAGACTTAAAACAATTGCAAAGGTTTTCTGAACAAAACGAATATCATTTGACGAGCCGGTTGGCATATTTGGTTTGCTTTTAATATTAGCATTAATTATTAGCATGATTTAACAAAGACAATTCAATTTAAGAATATGTAATAAAGTCTATTTATAAAGGAATTTTATAAGGATAATGCAGGCTTTTAATTTTTGAGATGAATATTCAAACATTTGCTTTTTGGACTTATAATTAAATCTAGCCGGAGTTTTTTTGAATACAATAAATATTAAATAATAATAATAAGGTCCTCCAGACCGATTTCGGTCACGGCGGCCAATCTCAAGGGAGATTAGCCAACTGCGCAGGACATATTATAGTGCACAAGTGTGTGCGCAAACACAGGTGCACTCTCTTTTCCTTAGCTCTCATAATCCGATGGGACGGCAATCCGACACGACCGGAAAGAGTTCAGGCGCAGGACCAACGGCTTAACGTGCTTTCCGAGGCACGGGAGTGTACACACTTCCAACTTCCAGACTCCGGGCTGCTACTGAGAATTTTCTGACAGAAAAACCCAATAACTATTTATTGGCCCGACCTGGGAATTGAACCCAGGACCACCGGGTCTGCGGCCTTATATCTAGCCACTAGACCAACGAGGCAGTCAACTTCAGAGCAATAAATATTAGAAATAAAACCGGTCGACAATTTACAGGATTGTTTAATATTTTTATTAGCGACTTTTCCAGTGAATATTCAAAAAACATATTTCATAGAAACTTGAGTTATTTGTAAATTAAATTAAATTAAACTTATAAACAACATAAAAATTTTTGAACTATAGTTATCACAGATTTTTTCTCCAATGTTAAGTAGGATAAGGAGATGAAAGAGATTAATTCGTGCGGTCGAGAATACAAAATAAAAGTCATATATGTAAAATATGTAAATGCTAGTCTATGTAAGGAACGGCTAAAGTTTCTTCCAATAATATTTAACTTTAAAAAAACATACTTTTAACGTATGTTTATTTCTCGATCGGAAAAGGCAAGCAAGATAAATTTGAGTATAGAATTGTTTACAAATGATCAGGGTATTTTATAGGCTTAGGTATGATGGGGCTAACATGCCCAAAAGTAATAAAAAAATCTCAATTCTCATTAACCCGGGCCGGGTATTGAACCCAGGAACTTCGAATCTGAATATAGCCTAGCCAATAAACCAGTAAAGCAAATGAAGCAGCATGTAGATATAAACTATTTGTAAATAACTTTGTAATTGTAGAAATGTATTCACGCACCAGCTGCAAAGTGAAGATAGTATCCGATAATTACAGACAGAGAGTAATTTGTATTTATAATTATCAGCAATGTTGTCTCTGAGCAATTATCTAAGTCGTTCTAAATAATTCACATTAAACTCGCGTTAGATGAACTTACTAGTAACGCTTTTGAACTCAATTGAGATTCCAAATTGTTTATAGGACAATAAGCGATTTACAAATGGCAACGTTGTTCGTAATGTAGCTCTAAATTGCAACAATTCCTCATATTCAAATTAGTGATAGATTGAAACAAATGCGTCAACCAATCGTGAGTGATTCCTATTTTTGAATTATGAATAATGATTTTTCTAGCAAAGCCTCTGATAGATTCGAATTAATAATAATAGACTAAGAGCTAGTGAACCCTCCGAATAAGGGTATGTCTGGTAAGGCTAGAAATTCTTATAGTGATGAGTCATAGTATGCTAAGTATGGTAAGCATCACCTAGTACGCCTCAGGCCTGCACGTCATCAACCCCTATATTTTTGAAAGACTAAGTAGATAAAATTTAAAAAAAATACCTTGTTGCTGTAAGCTTGAAATTTTTATACAATTTTGTTCATTCTTTGTAAAGCCAAAAAAAATTGTCAGGCGTTTTCGATGAACACAAGTACCTGAAAGATGAACTGAAAGGTGTGTAATATGTATATATCCAGGAGGCGTTTAGGTACTCTGGCCTCGTGCCAGTACCTAAAGGCCGGCCGGAGGGCTGCAGAAGTAGAGTGAACAGGACACCAAGATCTTAATGGTGACAAGTCGGACAAGGAAAACTACGAATGGATCGGACTGGAATGTTTTACTGGACCAGGCTAAGGGTGGGCCGCGGCTGTAACGCCTCAGATGATGATATTTTATTAGTTACATTGTCTCAATATTTAAGAACACCAATTAAGGACTTGATACTATATATTAAAATTAATGAAGCTGAGTATTTTTAACTTACATTTTTCTTAATACGGACTATATTTTTAATTGTAAATGTTATCTGTAGAACTACTTTAAGATAATCTGAAGAAACATACAAATATATTTCTACCAGATACAATTGTCTTATCTATACATATTTACTCGGTGGTAGAGCTTTGTGCAAGCTCGTCTGGGTAGGTACCACCCACTCATCAGATATTCTACCGCAAAACAGCAGTACTTTGTATTGTTGTGTTCCGGTTTGAAGGGTGAGTGAGCCAGTGTAATTACAGGCACAAGGGACATAATATCTTAGTTCCCAAGGTTGGTGGCGCATTGGCAATGTAAGCGATGGTTAACATTTCTTACAATGCCATTGTCTATGGGCGTTGGTGACCACTTACCATCAGGTGGCCCACATGCTCGTCCGCCAATCTATATAATAAAAAAAAAAAAAAAAAAAAAAAATATAATAAATCTGTAACTGGTCGATGTCTGTACATGGAAGATAAATGAGTAAAACTTTTATCGGGGGTCTTTATAAACACAATAGAACCCAAAACAATGATTAATAATTTTTTTGTCTGTTTGTCTGTTTGTCTGTTTGTCTGTTTGTCTGTGCGTTTGTGCACGCTAATCTTAAAAACGGCTTAACGGATTTGAGTGCGGTTTTCACTAATGTATTGTGGCTAACTTCACTTAACATTTAGTGTTTGTTTTATTTCAATCGGTTCATAAATAATAAAGTTATGTCAATTTAAAGATACACGTAGAACATTTATTAAAAAATGGTTATGGTCAAACTGAAAAGACATTAAATATTACATGTAATTTACACTTTTGCTTATGATTTATCCTATATTTTGTCCTATAATTTTTAATCTGTTTATTAATTTATTATAAGTTTAGTATCCCTACTAAAAATCAATAAATTATTATCTGTAGGAAAAGTACGCGCACCTGTTAGTTGTCAAAATCAAAAAGTTTTGTTAACAATTTCGTGTTTTCAGTAGCTTCGTGTGTTGTTTTTGCATAAAAACTAATATTGCATATATATTGTGTGTATCTTTATGATCTCATCTTATATCTTTCATAACAGTACGCTTTAAGACTGCGTGTGAGCAAGTCAGTTAACTCAGTGACAATAATGAATACGTAATTAGTATATAGGTGTATAAACAAAGCCTAAAAAACAACTATAACAATAATACATGCTTTTAGAAGTGCTTGCTTTAAACATAAACGGTATATCACTTCTTAAAACTTTAAATAGGTATAATTTTTTCGTAAATTCGTGTTTCTAAACAACGAAATAAATAACAATTTAACGCGGAAAAAATGGCAACCATATTTTGAACTATATTTATTAGCCTCTGGATATATATAAGGAGTATTAGCCACTGGTTATGTATAAGAAGTGTAAATAGAGAAAAATAGCAATTTTGTTCAACATTAAAATAACAGAAATTACTTTAGAAGACCTCATTAATAAATGTAACAAGTATTTCGAACCGAGGAAAAATTTAACTATGGCCTGACATGTATTTTTTATGAGAAAACAAAGCAAACACGAAAATATAACCAACTTTATTACGAGTCTAGAAAATTACAGTTTAAAATGCGATTTCGTTGAATTAATAGTCATTGGTCAGTGATAAATTTACAGCGAATATGTGTTAGAGTAGCTCGCCAAACATCAAAGATTATTACAACGGTCTGATCTGTCACTAAAGAAAGCTATAGAGATAGCTAAAATAGTAGTGATCGAACAACAAAATACGGAGCACATAAATAAAAGCACTGAGACGTCGTCATCACCGTCATCATCTAATGAATATCAAGTGATGAAGGGGGAGTAAAAGGGTTAAACAACACACAGTACAGAATAGAGAAGATGTGCATATTCCTATGAAGTCAGACGGGCAACTAATTAAGAAGAGAACAAAATTGTGAAACGTGGTTATATTTGCCTCATCCCAATATAAACCGAATAAAAGTATTTTGTAATCTCTCAGCTTAATTCAATTGGTCTTTGGCTACATCAAGCTTGCGACAGCATAATCATGAATAGGAAGAAGTAGATCTGTGCGAGCATATAATATATAATTAAGTGTACTCAGATATTGATATTATATATTTAAAAAAAAAAACACTGCAAAAATAACATAAATAAGTTAAAAATAATAATGTATTAAATGTATTAATTTATATAAAATGAATGTACCAACCCATCTTAATATTCAATATTTAAGTTTGTTATAAATTTTGTACTGTAGTCATATTCTTGCTTGCCTTTTAATTGTATTTGGTTAAAAAATATATAAATAATATATATATCATTTATTTATTGCATTTTATTGGCCTTACTCAATGTAATAATGCTTAAGCTATGTGATTTCATTTATATTTTGTTTTTGTTAAATTTGTGTTTTCATTAAGTAATTAAGTATATTTGATTATAAAAAAATATATATCTTACTACACCTTTACTGATTATGATGGTTTAGCTGTTTGATTTTATATATGTTTTGATTATTTTAATGATTGTGTAATTATTGTTGGTGGAAACTTAGCTAATGTATGTATATATTTATATATATCTATATATGCTTTAAGTGTCATCTAATTTTTAACACTTAACCTACCAGAGCGGTCAAATAACTGCTTTTGAAACTTTAATTAAAATTGTTATATAGCTGCTTTTGTTTGTATATTATATATTTTTTCTACATAAAATGGCCGCTTAAGCAGCTTATTCAGATGTGTGTCAAGTTCAATGGAAAACATTTGTTTTAATTCCCTTTTTTTGTTTAATTAAATTAGTAGCCTTGGTTAAGTCTGATTTTATTTAGTCTCTGACAGAAGAAACTTTTCCTTTATACTTTATATTGTACACATAAAATAACATAAATCTATAACAAAAACGAATTAATTAATAAATTATCCATACATATAAATAAAATTGAAGTTTCTGTCTGTTATTTCAAAATAACTGCCTGTTTTAAAGGTTATATGGCTATTTACGATTTACCAAAACCAAAGCAATCATTTTTTTAATTTTTTTACTGTCTGCATGTCTGTATCTTTTAATCGTCTAAAAATTGAAAAAACCGAATTATTATAAGAACTATTTCAAGATTCCGTTTAGCCTTTATTTCATCAAAATTAGTTGAGTCTATCAAATGTTATAAAAATACGTATTTTTGTTGATATCTATTCACATAATATTATTACTCTTCCTAACTGATTCATTAACGCAGAGCCTAAACTGCGGGGGTTAGAAACTTGAAATTTTGGCAGTTGATACATTTTATAACACCCACTAAGATAGGATTTTTGGAAATTCTACCCCTAAAGAGTTGAACGATTGTTTAGAAACCAGTCATTTTTAAAGAAGCATGAAATTTAATGAACAAGCTTAAAAATAAATAAAAATGTATTTCAGCGTTTTTGAAAATCTAAATCTGAGAGGGTAAAAAAGGGGTTGAAAGTTTGTATGGGGATTCCTGCACTTTTGGTGTAAGAAGAATGATATTTAGTATTAAAGCTATGCATACGTATTTCGTCGTTTTTAGAAATTTAACTCCAAACGGGAGAAACGGGGTAAAAGCATTAGTATAGAAATTTAAAAAAATATAAATATACTATTTGAGTTTTGTGATTGAATTAATAAACATGAATTTCAAAGTTTTTAGAAACTTTTATTTTTGTTTGTTGAAGAGTTGGGTGCAAATAATGAAATTCAAAATACGCAATATCTTATATCAATATCTATTAGGGAGAAATATACGAACTTCAATATGTTGGTGATGTTTGGATAAAAAAAACATATTCCATTATTGCCATATGTACCACTTAATTGGTATTCCCTAAGCTTATATTATTGTAAAGTTTCATTAAAATCCATTCAGTAGTTTATGCGTGAAAGAGTAACAAACGTCCATACATCCATACAAACTTTCGAGTTTATTATATTAGTAAGAAGTAGGATTATTATATGCCCTATACTGAACACACATACACTATACTGGATGGGCGAATAAATCGATTGGTAAATGTTTATATCTTATTGATTAAAAAATGATAAAATCCTTATTTTACCCGTACGAAGTCGGGACGGGCAGCTAATTACTCGCTGATAACGTATCTTTCTGTAGGTAAAAAAGGTTTTTAAAAACAGTACAGCAGTTTTTTAGTTTATTCGCTACAAACAAACATACAAAAAATCTATTTTTACTTAGTTATAATATTAGTATAGATAAAGACCACGCGCGAGCGAAGCTGCGGGCAACAGCTAGTTTCAAATACAACTCTTATTGCAATTATACATGAATTTAATAAATAATATAATTTAACGAATCGAATCCAAATCGATTTGACAATAGCAGCTAGGGATGTTACAAAAACACGCCAAGAAATGCTTTAAAATTGAGATGGCACAGTTCCATTGTAACGTACGATACGGTATAATTGTCGGAGTTTGAACTACAAAAACAGTCTATCAAAGATTTTAAAAACAAAAATCATGTTCTCTATACCGAGTTGATTTTTAATCCTCACCCTTAATAATAATTTCTGGGAATCGTGGGTTTTATAAACAATTTCTTGTTTTATCAAATCTCAATCCTCTGAACACGCAATGTTCACATTTTTTAAAGCTAATTGTATTTAATATTACAAAATGCCTTGATGCTATAGATTAATTATATTATATACTAGCAGTTACCTGCGGCTTCGCTCGCGCTTAAGTATATTTAAAGGATAAATGATTGTTTGGAGTTTGAATTGGTCTGTGGCTTTAAAGTAAGAAGCATGAAATGTCATTCTGATTAGAAAAAAGTACTTAAAGGTTTTTTTTTAATTAATTAATTCTTTTAATAATCATCAGTGAACTAACTGTGAATTCATGTAATTTGACTTAATATTTTTTATACATGTTTTCCAATTTAGGTTTCTGTTGCTTAAAGACCCGAGTTATTTTTTTTTCATCTATCCATGCCATTGATTATAGTTAATACTGTAAATGAGCAAGCTTACGAATACATTTTTTATTCTATCAAAGTAAGATTAAACAAATCTATTCACCTCAATGAACCTTTGTTTATAATGAATAATCGAAGTACCTCTTTGTAAACGGTGGTAGGGGTTTGTGCAAGCCCGTCTATGTAGGTACCAACCACTTATCAGAATAATTATAATACGTAAATGTTATACATAACAAAAATATTATTATGTATAATATAAGGTCCTCCAGACCGATTTCGGCCACGGCGGCCAATCTCAAGAGAGATTAGCCAACTGCGCAGGAGATATTATAGTGCACAAGTGTGTGCGCAAACACAGGTGCACTCTCTTTTCCTTAGCTCTCATAATCCGATGGGACGGCAATCTGACACGACCGGAAAGAGTTCAGGCGCAGGACCGACGGTTTAATGTGCTTTCCGAGGCACGGGAGTGTACACACTTCCACCTTCCAGACTCCGGGCTGCTACTGAGAATTTTCTGACAGAAAAACCCAATAACTATTTATTGGCCCGACCTGGGACCTGGACCACCGGGTCTGCAGCCTAATATCTAGCCACTAGACCAACGAGATTATTATGTATAACAGTAACGTAATATAATTAATGCGTTTACTATAAGTCCATTAATTTTAAAATATAATATGAATATGATTTCCTCGTAATGGAAACATGCACGTAGTTCGTATGACTCGAACGATGTTAGTTAAACGGAAAATATTTCTGTATCCGCCTATGGGTGTGAAGCAACACGGTTCATACGATTTTCTGCGCTTTTCTCGCCCTCGGCGAAGACATTTTGAAATTTTATTGCGTTTTCCAATTGAATTTAAAAATATCAACGTATTTCTCATTTTCCGAAGGAGATAGCTTCTTTATTAAAGTAAAACTTTATGCGTAAAATGATTGACATTAGGGTATTAAATAAAATCATAAGTAATTAAGTTTTAAGTTAAACACGACATCAAGTTTATTATTAAAAAGGCTCTTTAAATCATTAAGTGCACTTATGATATTACGAGTACCTGTCCGTCCAATGCCCATATTATATTGCTATTGTCCTTATTGCCTTCCGACTCTAAATAAATTATTGAACCTTTACTTTTTTGAAGAAGCTAAAAATAGCGGGTACAAACCCACAACGCTGAGATTTCATGTGCTTCTTTTGTATTTGTAATTCCGTCGTGGTAGAATAAGTTCCACAGCTTTCTTTCTTTAGCCAATAAAATTTAATGGCTACTACATTACTTAGCAGATTTTATTAATCTGGATTTCTTAATGAAATATTAATATCCTAATTTTCAATATTCGATATTATTAAATAAATAAAAGTTACATTTTGATGTACACTGGTATTATTATAAGAATAAATGTAAAATATTTACGTAGTAAACATACATATCGTTGTCTAGAAAATATTATTCCCTTAACAAAATAACTATACGATATGAATCTCAAATTCAGTCATTCGATTCATATTTGAAACGAACTCGATACTAACAAGAACCATGAAAAAAAATTCGTTCTTTTTACCTAAAGACATACTTGAAAAAGTCACTACAAGAAGCGGCGCAATGTAAACTGCTATTATCAGCGAATAAAAGAGGCGAGTCATTTGAAGTCGATGTAGCGAGGCTTTGGTTTATTTCGCCTCAAACGCAACTCGAGCACTCTGGTAACAAGTGATGCAGGTCGGGCACACAAAACATTCGATGGAGGTACGCTGTAGTGTAATTTCCCCCAAGTGGGGCACCAGCCCTAGACGTAGCAATCAACGACCCCATGTCTGCTTCAAAAATAACATTAGAGCTCTATCGAGACTTGGTTAATCGATTTTTTGTGCTAACGAAACGCTCATACAAAATTAAGTTGTTGAGAGTCATTATTACAGTTGAAAACCCATTAGTTAAGTTAATATCGGTAATAATCAAATATTGGTTCAAATAGCAAGGGATACTTAGTAATATATGTTTTTTAGATATGGTTTGACGAGTCTTGTATATGAATTTGTATAACATTGTAGAAACATTTATCTTATTTATCTATCTATTATAATTTTAAGCCCAAAACATATTTCTCGTCTCCTAAAATAGATAGGTATAACAAATTAAAAAAAAGATATAAAGTGTCTGTATTTTCTCACGATCTCGCTGAATCACCGGAAACGGTCGTCACTAGTTTGTTTGTTTCCGTTTCAGAAAACAAAAGCTGACTATGGTTTTCTAATGTTTCTAAATATATCGATGTTAAAGCAACTTACTTTATTCTCATGGAAGATTTCTTACAGAAATAGCTTTAAAGTATATTTTTATTGACTTATTTAAAAAAATGACAATTCGGTCTATGTAATCAGAGTCACAGACAGTCTCTATAAATAATTCACACCAGGGAAATTCCATCAATTGTTATGAGCAAATAAAATATAATGTACAAATTATATTTTGGACCTTATGTAATTTAGCTTTTAATTCACCAGCAAGCCTAATGACATCCTCATACTCATGTATAATATTCTAAGCCCGATTATATTTTTATTATCTTCAGAAGAATAAAGTTGACATTGTGACACGCAAAACTCTCACCAACCTGTCTCGTTTTCTACGCAAAAACTCTCTAAGCATAAAATTAAATCCTAAGGACAAAAGACAAGAGAATATAGTAACATAAATAATATATTATTATGCAGGCAATAGCATTCAGAAGCAATGATAATATAAATGTACTAGCGGTTCACCCGCGGCTTTGCCCGCGATATAATGAAAAATAATAAAATATGTTAATTATGGTCTGTTTATGCTGTGAGAACAGTACATTTCAAGCAGATCAGACCAATTTTTTATGCGAATGTTTCAACCCATTTCTCTCGTTTGGGGTTGAATTTCCAAAACTGACAAAATAAGTATGCAATTATTTTTGCTCAGAAGCTTTAAAATTCAATTTCATACTTCTTAGATAAGAAATGACGGCCCCGCCATACAAACTTTCAACCCCGAATTTACCTTCTTGCGAGGTAGTTTTTAAGAACCCTGATATAAATATTTATCTATTTCTAACCAGAGGCTTGTATATAAAATTTCATGCTTCTTATATCAAAAATGACGGACCCGCCATACTAACTTTCAACCCTAATATCTCCCTCTTTCGGGCTAGTTTTTAAAAAACCCTGAAGTACGTATTTATTTATTTTTAAACTGAAGCTAGTATATCAAATTTCATGATTCTTACATGAAAAAATGACGGGCCGGCAATACAAACTTTCAACCCCCATTTCACACTCTTGGGGGTAGATTTTTGAAAACCCTGAAATACGTAGTTATCTGTTTCTAACCCTCTGGTTCTTCTTGTATATAAAATTTCCTGCTTCTTATATCAAAAAAGACGGACCCGCTATACAAACTTTCAACTCCTGCTTAAACCTCTTGCGGAGTAGTTTTTAAAAAACCCTAAAGTACGTATGTATTTATTTCTAAACAGGAGCTAGTACATAAAATTTCATGCTTCTTACATCAAAAATGACGGACCCACCGTACAAACTTTGAACCCCTATTTCACCCTCTTGGAAGATAGATTTTCGAAATCCCTGAAATACGTATTTATTTATTTCTAAACTGAAGCTACCATATAAAATTTCAAGCTTCTTACATGAACGGACATGACGGAATCCCCATGCAAACTTTCAACCCCTATTTCACCCTCTTGGAAGGTAGATTTTCAAAAACCCATAAATAGGTATTTATTTATTTCTAACCAGAAGCTTACATACAAAATTTCATGCTTCTTACTTCAAAAATGAATCAACTGTCAAAATTTCAAGTCTCTAACCCCAGTGGTTTAGGCTCTGCGTTGATGAGTCAGTCAGGATAAGTCTTTTTATATAATATATATTAGGGTATTCCATTAAGGGCGCTTGATCTTTGAAATTCAAAAAAAAATACATGTAGGAGAGATATTTGCGAAATTTTTTTATTTGGAAGGTCTATCGACCCCATTATGTATGGAATATGACATCATTCAAATGACCGCCACGGCTTCAGTTGGTGGCGCGCACACGAAAGGTCCAATTTTCGATGACTCTGGCGCACAAATCGGGCTGTATTTGATCGATGGCGTGGCGTATGTTGACTTTGAGGGCATCGGTGGTTTGCGGCTTGTTGGCATAGACCTGCGACTTTTCGTCGGAGCGTCACGGTAGCATGCGCAAGTGATCCCGTGGCGCTCCCGTTAAGACGGGAAGGGTACCGCTGGGTTTTTAGTGGGTATTCCGATGACCGGGGCACACTCGGTGCCTTGGACATACGGCGAGTCCCACATACCCCCCCCACTGTTCCCGTGGGGGGAAACGAGTCAGGCGTTTTCCCAGCGTCAAAAAAAAAAAAAAAAAAAATACCTGCGACTTAAGAAAACCCCACAAGAAAAAGTCCAGCGGGGTCAAATCGCACGATCTCGGTGGCCAGTTCACGTCGCCTCCGCGCGAGATGACCATGTCCAGAAATTGCTCGTGCAGAACTTCCATCGTAGCGTGTGCTGTGTGGCACGTAGCGCCGTCCTGTTGAAACCACATGTTGTCCAGATCCATATTCTCGATTTCAGGCCAAAAGAAGTTGGTTATCATCGACCGGTATCGCTCACCATTGACGGTGACGGCCACACCATTATCGTTTTCGAAAAAATACGGACCAATCACGCCTCCGGCCCAAAATCCGCACCAAACAGTCACTTTCTGCGGGTGCATTGCCACTTGGTGAACCTCGTGTGGATTGGTCTCGTCCCAAATACGGCAATTTTGCTTGTTGACATAGCCATTCCTCCAAAAATGCGCCTCGTCGCTGAAGATGATTTTTTTGCCAAAATCGGCGTCAACTTCCAACTGCTCTAATGCCCAGTCAGCGAACACACGGCGCTGTCTATGGTCATTAACCTTGAGCTCTTGGGTCAGCTGGATCTTGTACGGGTGCAGGCTCAAGTCACAACGCAAAATTCGCCAAGTTGTCGTCTGCGAAAGGCCGAGTTCCTGTGCGCGACGCGGAATTGACTGCCGCGGGTTTTCGAGGACACTGTCGCGCACAGCGGCGATATTCTCGGCAGATCTCGCGTTACGTTGACGCACGGGAACCGGCTGATTGTTAACTGACCCGGTTGACTCGAATTTGTCCACCAATCGACGGATAGTCGACTCGGCAGGACGATCATCGCGACCGTAAAACGGGCGAAGTGCGCGGAACGTTGCTCGAACTGAAGACCCATTTTCATAAAACAATTTTATGATTTGCACGTGCTGCTCGACACTGTAACCTGCCATGGTGGTTTGGGAGGACGGAATGAATATAACACACTACATTTGACAGCTGTCACTCAAACAACATGGCCGCAATCAGCGGTCAAAGTTCAAGCGTCCCTATTGGAAAACCCCATAGATTAGGTTCATGGTAGGTTTACTTCATGTGATCAACTCAAGTCGCTTAATTGTAATATACATAATATTTACATCAAATATTACGACTAAAGCCGATTCTAATGGCAAGAGTAAAGATAAATAAAGATCTTGAATTCACCTCACCTCTCTCATTCAGTATAAATTTGTAAAAAAATGGCATTTAGAATATCGGCCAAGTATTTATTGGAGTTATATAAGTAATTAAGTCGAGAAGTGTTATATATAATTATATAAATAAAGATACCTATATTTATCAAAAAGTGTTTTAGTGCGTAATGTAGAGATATAAATAAATTTCATTTTCATGTTTGAATAAGCACTTATACATTAAAAATACAATCAAAAGGGGACTAATGCTACTGACAAATTGCACTTTATCACAATCGAATCGAAGCGTGATCGTTGCGACTTATCAGTTTTCCGATTCTTTAATTTAATTATCGACTCTGGCATAAAAGTTAACAGTTAAATTCAGGTTTGACATTACGGTATATGTTCACATCATATCGTTCGATTCCGATCTGAATAAATATAGAATAGTCAAAGTTGAGTTGGAATTGAATCGGGAACGTATCATAATCGTTATAGATTAGTAGAATTGTCTCTGGACATAAGAAAACCTTCTTCAACATCTCTTATTTTCTTTTCAGTTTTATGTTCGAAGACTGAATATTAAAAAGGCTTGTCTAATTAAATTAGCACCATGTCAGCATAAAGTTTCGTTCCGTCTGGTCGGTCGCGTACTTACGTTTGAATCCCACCGTTTTGAAGTCGGCACACGTCTCGCACTGAATCAATTTCGCGTCAGCCCGCTTCCCGGTCGACAGTAAAACATGTTCTCGTTAATGTTACCATGTTCAATACTTAGTATAAGACCGTACACATTAAAATTATTTCATTTTACCTGAAGACGTTTAATCGAATGTATAAATTATCTACTCATATATCAAATTATTAATATATTAGCGCCCATAGCAACAACGTATTGTTTTAAAATGTACTTTGCTTATGTTTTAAATGAAAGTATATTTTTTCTTGTTTTTGCTATGAACGCAACTAGAAAAAAATGTGTCTAATTAAATTGTTTTAACGCGAATCGTATACACAAGGTGGCCAGCATGTACTCACCGCCATAACGGAGCGATAAATTTCAAACAGTACTACTATCTTGTGTTATATAAACGTTCTTTACTTAATCCAAAAATATTTACAAACGCCGTTCCTCCTTCCATATAGCTTATTCAGTTAACTCTAATATAAGGGGGCATGGTTCGCCTAAAAGAAAATACTCCGTTTAAATTGAGAATTACGACGTATTCTTTAAAGTCGTTACAGTGTTTCAGTATACTTTTATAAAATGCGCTAGAAAGCAACTTAAGAAAAATAATGAAATACTTATGTTTTCATTCTAAGAATTAAAGTTTAAGGGTACAACATACACGAACAAAGATTATACTCGTACTTATACTAAACAATGCGCGCATTGCAACTACCTCAAATATTTAGTGGGCAATAATATGACGCTCTACAAAATATTTTCATTATTTATTAAATTTAAAAAGCAGAAAAATATATTATGGCCAAGCTACGTTTACATTGTATTATTTTAAGATAATATTTATATTTAGTTGTACAAGTTTAATCATAATTAAAACAATATCATATTATTATTTTTTATTTCTTGAGACCATTGGGTCGATTTATTCACTAATTATATCGGTTCGTTAATAAACGAAAATGTTTATAAATAACATAGATAGAAATGGATATGAAACATAATTGTTATGAATATAAATCCGTCTATCAGAATTGATATTAATATCAAAATATATCACTATATCATCATAAAACAGAAGACCAAATAATATTAGATATATGAAATTAACAACTATGAACTTATAAATGGGTAATATTTATATGTTTGAGGGATGATTATTATCGTAGTTACTAGAGAAAAAATTAACTATAGAATAACTTTTAGAAAAATCCAGTCAATTTTAGACGCCCAACCAGTCAAACATAGAACGGGTCCCCTAGAGTTCACTCTGTGCATCGCACGTAGAGTAGCCCACTTAAGTAAAATTAGCTCCTTATATAAGCGCGAAGCAACACTATTGGATGTTTTATGCTACTCTGATGCTCCCTCGTTTGACGTCCCTAGATTAAAAGTGGAGGCGTAGAAACGCAGATTTCCCGATACGCTTTGTTTGTAGGGGCCTAACAACGAGTACAGGCTACATGTTGTTATGTACCGTCACTCTCAAATTCTCTTTCCATTTGCGCACTCAAGTATGTCACTCGCCTTAAACATGACAGTTGAGTGTGCATACCTGCATGATTATGATCTTTATTTTGCGAAATGCGAATGCGAATTTGAATTGATGAGGGAAAAATAATTCTGACACAAAACTTAAGACACATACATATACACATAGTACACGTTACTGTGACTTTTTACAATAGTAATTATATTATATTGTGCTTTATAGTTAAAAGTTTTATTAAAGTGTTTTATGTTTTTTGTTTAAATATTTACTGCGTTAGACTATTGACTCACTTATAAGGCAGAATATTTGAAGGTCCTGAGTACAAATCACGGATCGGGACAAAAGTTTAGGGGAAAAAAATTTACATCGTATATCTTTCACGAATTCTCAGTAGCACCTGGAGTTTGTTCTGCATCTGAAATCTCTTCTATGGTGTAGGATTGGCTATACGATTATGAGAGTCAGTAAATATTAAGTAAATCAGTGTTTTCGTACACTCGTGCACTATTATATCTCCTGCGTAGTTGACTAGCCTCAAACTAATGTAGAACATTATAGATTTCCTAGTAGTCACCATCAAGTGTCAGGCGAATATTGCTTGCAACAAAGCAGACTGTTTAAATTTTATGGGTGGTGTGATTGTTTTATTACGAATGAATTCGCTTCGAAGTCAAAGTGCCAGTAATTAAATACATTTATGAAATTAAACCTTTCTCCTCAAAAGCGCGGAGGAGGTCTAAAACAGAGACAGCCGCTAAACTTTTTTACTTTATTGAATGAAATAGCAATTACATTAAATAGTTTCGCCAGATATATTTTAGAGAGTATTTATAATAAACCTAAATATTTAAGAAATATAAATATATGTTTAAAATATTAAGTCACGTTAAGTTTTATAAAGGTACTTTATAGTTGGCAAATAGAAAAGAGCAAAGTTATTTTGACCAATTAGAAGATTTCTGTATCTTAATATTACTTTTAGACAAATATTACTTTTAAATAGAGTACTACCAGGCTGTTTCATGTTCTGGGTGTGCAATATAATCAATAAATTCAATCACTATATATCATATAACCAAATATGCCCCCCCCGTGTCTGTCTGAACGCGATAAACTAAAATACTACATTCGGATCGGATTTTCATACGGTTTTCACCAATGGATAGAGCGATACGCAAAAATGGTTTATCTGTATGGTTATAGTATTCATTACCTGCCCCGTTGGTCCAGTGGCTACATGTAAGGCCGCAGACCCGGTGGTCCTGAGTTAAGTTCCCAGGTCGGGCCATTAAAATGTTATTGAGATGTTCTGTCGAAAATTCTCAGTAGCAGCCCGGAGTCTGGAAGGAAAGCACGTAAAGCTGTTAGTCCAGCGCCTGAACTTTTTCCGGTCGTGTCGGATTCCCGTCCCATCGGTGCACACTAGTGCACTATAATATGTCCTGCGGAGTTGGCTAATCTCTCTTGTGACTGACTGCTGTGGCCGAAATCGTTCTATAGGACTGTTATTATTATTATTTTTAGTATTCATTGAGGTTTTGTATAAATTGAAATAAGATGATAATTGTTGAAGATGTCGGAAAAAATCATACCGACTTGGAGCTTTATTGACATGCGCCGCGTAGACCAATTAAATCCTATGTATTACGAAATAAACGTTTCATGTAGACTTTTAATCTTCCTGTGCGAAACCGGGACTGGAAGCTAGTAACACTTATAAGAAACATTTTCTAAGGCGTATAGTATTTTGAAACGCCTGCAATATAATTAAAAGCAAAATGTTACAACGCTACGTATCGCATCGAAAGCTGTCGCCAATAAGGCGTTATGACCGGCACTAAAAATAAAAAGAAAATAGAAAATACGTGTGTCCTGTATAAATAAATATTCTATGCTTTTATTTTAAATCGCAACGAGGATATGTTACACGCCCATCTGAATTTAACCGGTCGTGGGTAACTAGTTTAAAAGGTTGTCTATATTATATTTTATGGAAAAAAAAATTTAATAGCTGAATATACCTATTTATTTTTATCTTAAAAACTTGAATAAAACAATTGAATTTTAATTATATTTACTACTGAAATTACCGTGGACATTACCGTGGTAGTTCATTATAATACAAATGTGAATGTTTACTACTTCTTATCTATAATAATATATTACTATTAATTCATTTGTGCAAGCGCGTCTAACTAGGCACCACCCACTCATTAGTTACCTACCGTTAAACAAATCTTTCAATTTTTAAGACTATGGAGTTTGAATTCCTATTACAAATGATAATTTCATCCAACTATTTAAGTTTTAATTAAAATTATAAAAAGTAGATTACTATTTCTACTATAATTATACAGTTATCGAGATAAAGTGGCAGATAAAATTATATCCACATCATTTATTTTTTTTAAATATGACTATTTATATACAAACAAATTTTCTTAAGCAAATATCTGTCATTCATAAAAAACCTCATCTTAAAAATGCCAGAGCCATGTCTCAAACAGCTTCGTTTTAGTAATAATAATAATAACTTCGCCCAACTTTCCAGTTCAAAGTGAAAATCCCATTTCTATTTCATGGCGCCGCGTAGAAACCTCCCGCGGGACGACGGCAATAAACTGCTTGTATTGTACCTAATTTTGTTTCCGAACATCGTATTTGTAGGTCAAAGTGAAAACTTTTAACATTTACCAGACAACAGTTAAAATAAACTTTTCCGTGTATACAAAACTGAAATGGAAAATTCACGCCACCCTTAAAACCAGACCACTTGAATCGTGATCCTTTCATTATCGCACTGAATTGGTTGAAAATTTTAACAACTTATAACGAAGCACTTACTTCGAGCGTCATAGATTAAATTGATTTCACAATACTTCACAATATCCTGTGTAACAATGAATTATTATTATTTGTATACAATTTAAAAGTATAACACAATTTTAAGTTATTTTTCATTCAAGCAAAGTGAGGTAGACGTTGTTCATATATTAATTGTTATTTCGATCGGTATAATGGTAATAGAAGTTGGTGTACTGCAGCACCATCTAGTGGAGAGTAACAACAAAGTGGACAGTATAAAACCGTTATCCTTGATATGTGTCAACTTGTGTCGAATTCTATTTATCTTAAACGTTTATATAACATTTAAGAAAAGTTAATATTTCAAGAAGTCCTCATACTGTCCGCATTTGTATATGCTGGTTGGTTTGACTCACGATGTTTTCCAAGTCCTATAAATTATACCACAACATGAAAGAAAATATCCAGATCATTATCAAATATTTTTTTCGTCGACTATCGTTTTACTCGCTTAACGATGTCAGTGTTACAAATTTTATATTTTGATTAAATAATATCGCTACAAAATTTGGGTAACAAAATTCATATATGTTTATTAACGAAGACTTTGAAGTATTTTATAAAATGTTATTTATATGAAATGAACACCGCCTGCAATTATTTATTTTATTTATTTAATTAAATATACATTTTATTTTATGTTCTACTGTATTAAGAATGATGTAACAAAACTCCTATTGGATTTATCCGTACATCAATGTTCGTTATCAGCACTTATAGACTTACGGCCTTATTTATAAACGTTGCTTAGTTACTGTTCAGCTAAACACTGATTTGTCTCTTTCTGTCATTATTGATTTGACATACGAAAGAAGAAGACAAAATATTGTTTAACTAATCACCAGTTAAATAAAGTTTATGAATAAGGCGGTTAAACTATACAATAATAAGAGATAAGAATAAAAAAATTTAATATGTTTATATTTTCATTCAGACTTAAACTGAGACTATATATTTTCATTCAAACTTAGACTTAAACTATACAATAATAAGAGATAAATATAAAAAAAATATTATTTATAAATTTACAAGTTGACGAAATTTTCTAAAGCGATAATTATTATATTTTTTGTTAAAATTATATACTAAATTTCAAGTGTTATTTATCAATAAGTACATTTGTTACAGTTTATATTAAATAATAATAATAGCCCTTCTTAACATTAAAAGTTCAACTATTGTGGGTACGTGTCTCTTTTTCCTAAACATTTTTTGAAATGTCGTAAGTCTAATTGTCGATAGGTAAGTTTCATTCATGATTAACTTTTTAGTATGAATGAATACTGTGTGTCTCGTTTTACTAATATCACATATGCGTTAATATCAATTCTAAGGTACATTACCATATAACAAACCATTGAACTGATTTCAATGTAAAAATCGGTAAAAAAAGAAAAGTTTAATGCATCAATTTAAATTTCAAATCAAGAAATGGAATTCGACATTCTTACAAAAATAGAATTATCTTTTAAAAACTGCAAGAACTTAACAAGTCGGCGAAGTTTTAAAGCGATCCAACATCTATGAGCAGCAATTCGTCAATGTCCCTCTTTAATCCCCTCCTCTCAATGAGATCTAAGCCGGCCTGCGGAGACGTGGCATCATCTATCACGGACTGAGACTACGACCCAACGACGAGACCATGATATTTATAACACCTTTATGTATAAAAAACTTCTATTTTGCTGTGGAATTGTTGCAGGACAATAGAAAATTTACATTATACTATTATGTGCGAACAGCTGCCGACCGACCTTTGTATGTACGAGTATCTTGAAATTATCGTATTCTTGCTATCAATATTTTCGTTAAGGAAATAGAAAGCTATGAAGAGCTATATAAGTGTAAAAAGATTTTTTGAGTTTTTTTGAATGAACATACTATGTATATAGTCTGTTAAACCAAATATATAAATTAATTGGTCGCTAAATATTATCATTTATTTACATATTAAATGTATTTATTTTTGTACCGAAGGAGAAACAATAATAATGAACTTTATCACATGTTTTTTATTAATTTAATTAAGTAATTACAGATATATAAATTCCTAAAAGGATTATTGGAGTTATTTAATATATTTAGTTATTTCAAGTTTATAATTTATATAATAGACTCGCCGCCATTTTAATGCATTATAAATGATTATTGTCATGACAATAAGGTAGATCGAGAAGTAACTCTCAGTGTAAATTAATATATTGACATAAATCGTTTTGTGGCCAATGCTACCTCTACAATGTCCTGAAAATAATAATGTCAAAAGCGCTATCGGAATTTCTGGTGTAGTCGAAACACATCTGGTACCAAATCAATTTATCGTACCGACGTGATGTTCGGGGAGAATCACTATCGATATTTCTAAAACAAGACCCGTTACGAAAATGTTCTATGTAATATACGTCATATTTATTGATTTTATTTAAATAAAGAACATTGATTGTTTGTTATCAGTTGAATTATTTTCTTAATTTGAATACTTGATTATGCTTGTGAAATCCTTTTACAATTATGTTCTTACTTAAAATTCTTAATTCTAATTTGTGAGCGTTGTGTTGCAATGGCTTTTCAATGTTTATTTTTTGTTTGTAAATAGTCTTCTGATGCGAAGAATTGAAAATTTTAACAACTTATAACGAAGCACTTACTTCGAGCATCGTAGATTAAATTGATTTCACAATACTTCACAATATCCTGTGTGTAACAATGTATTATTATTATTTGTATACAATTTAAAAGTATAACACAATTTTAAGTTATTTTTCATTCAAGCAAAGTGAGGTAGACGTTGTTCATATATTAATTGTTATTTCGATCGGTATAATGGTAATAGAAGTTGGTGTACTGCAGCGCCATCTAGTGGAGAGTTACAACAAAGTGGACAGTATAAAACCGTTATCCTTGATATTTACGAATACGTTACGAAAATGTTCTATGTAATATACGTCATATTTATTGATTTTATTTAAATAAAGAACATTGACTGTTTGTTATCAGTTGAATTATGTTCTTACTTAAAATTCTTAATTCTAATTTGTGAGCGTTGCGTTGCAATGGCTTTTCAATGTTTATTTTTTGTTTGTAAATAGTCTTCCGATGCGACTTGCTTACCCTGTCTTATACATGGATGATATTATGCCAATCTCCACGCCAGTGCCAACACCAAAAATATGAAGACTCAATTTAATCGTACGAACAATGCATGAACGCATACAATACGAAGAAGAGGAACTATATATTATTTTTTATGCATACTCAAAATAATCTTTCAATATTCATTTATGACTTTATTTGATTTTATGTTTGGAATTTCAGAATATAATTTTTAAATTGTAGTAATACTATAACAACCAAAATATTTCAACTAATACGTTGACATCGATTACAACCACGCTGATAATAATTTTAGTTCCAATTGACAACTGTATCGAAGTAAATTTAACTTGTACCAAATATCAAAAAGTTAAAAATAAATCAATATTACTTTTATCAAATAACCTTTTTAACGGAAACGAAAATGTGACAGGATATTATCAAATGATTGCCGTTCCCGTAAATGGTTTCTTTAGTATAACGTTTTAACAATTTGCTAAACCCTCGTTCTCGTCGTGTAAGGAGCAAAAATACTCATTTTTACGTCTTGACACGATATTCAGCGAGTGCTGACACGGTGTATTATCATACAAATGAGTCCAATCCTCGCGTAGCCGTAATCGCGGCTAAGATTGGCCCAATGAAACAATAGCTGTCTCCCTAAACGGATGAGTGAACACAACACTCCTCTACATAGGCCCGAGCTTAGTGGTACTACGCGTTCTTTTAATATTTCCCTCATGAAACGACTATGTCTTACGGAAGTTTTTATTAGATGTCGTGAATTTAAGTTACGCTTTAGTAGGAAGTTGCAATTGCAAACAACAATGTCGTTAGTCGTAAAGCGAAGACCGCAAGGCGTTTAATGATATTTTATGGGCCACAACAAATCATTGCAAGTTTTATGTGTTGCATGTCGGATGCCTTGATAGCAGATAATAAATATATGTATATCATGAAGCTGTGCCTATTAATATGAATAGGGAAGGTTTGTTAATTTTACTACAAGTACAAAATCAAAAATGAACCTAATACTTGATGATCTGCAACAAAAACATCAAAAATATAATTTATAGCAGTTTAAAAAAATCCTATGTCACTAAAAACTTTACCAAATATTATAAAATGTTATTGATATATACAATTTAGACCGACATTGACTTAGCATTTGACCTTAATGGCTTTGCGGTTCGGGAGCCAATGCAATACGTCTCATCACAGATTAATGTTGATTAAGTGATATAATAATGAATGAATATCCAACCCATTCCAGTAAAATAAAAGTCAGACTTTAAAGTTTAACCGTTTTAACAAATTTATCGGTAAATTGAATAAAAATAGCCACCAATAGTTCACCTGGTTGAACGTATATCATTAATGAGATTATTAAAATTATAAGTTAAAACGAAATATTTTCCATTAATATACTAAAATTTGAATGAAAATATAAACATATTAAAATTTTAATAATACAATTATCCTGTCATTTATAAAACCCATATAGCCAATAGTCCACGATAAGTCAAAAACCCAGGTTCAGTAACTTAGTAGTTTTGAGACAAACAAACAAACACAGATACTTTAGTATTTATAATATAAGTATACATTTAATTAACACTAGCACCCAACCAACACTATTGGGACTTCGCTTACGGAAAGTTAGTAAAAATAAATGATAAGGTAAAGGGAATGATTAATATTTCTTACAGCTCCAATGTCTATGGTCTGTGGTGACGTTACCATCAAGCAGCCCATTTGACAGTGAGCCACCGTATTTCATAAAAACACAACTCAACTTTTTAATATAGATTAACTATAGTCGCTTACATTCATGTAAGCAAAGTGAAAGAAGTCGTTATAATCGTGTGCTGTTTCATTCGTTTACCACAGAGTATTTTATACTTAAAACGTATCCAATACAACTTCGTTCCTTTCAAAAGATCCATTACGAAATTTGTTACATTTCATTATACCGCTCTGATCCATCAATTGATTTCTTCCCTCATTTTGCTTGTAATTCTAATGTATTAAATATTTCAAAACATTTGATGTATTTTCTAATCAAATATACGAACCGTATTTACTTCATAATATTACATAAGTAACGTCAGCTTTGTTTAACTCTAACACAAGAATGTCCGCGCCACATGCAAACCTCTTTCAAACAAATTACGGTAGAAGACGTTAGGAATATCGACGCAAACAAATTCGATTTACTCCGAATACGTTCTTGAAACGCGATTTCTGATTGATTTCCGGCGGCGCATACATTCTCTCATGTTGTCAGGTGCCCGCGTTTCCCACAAATAGTTATTCTATTGAGTAAAGATTGACAGATTGCGTGTGTAAAAGCCTTTTGAATAGTTTTGTGGGAACCTTTAAGTCTTTGCAGTTTGTTGAAGGCTCTGTATTATTTTTTACATTTTATTGAAGTTTAATTTAATTTCGTTTGTACGAGCTAAGAAATATCTCGACATTATTTTAAACTTTATTTTATCTACGGCGTTAATATTCATGTAGTTAACGGTATTGTAGGTTTAGTGGTTAGCTTATAGATCTGCGGTTCAAGAGGTAAGTTCGAAGACGGGTCAAATTTTTTTTTTTTTTACATTATCCTTGAATTTTATACTCGTGCACAGTGTAATAGTTAGTTGGTAATGTCGGTTAAGAATGGACAAGGTGGCGGATGTCGGTCAATACACTATGCTACTCACATAGTGTATTTTCATTTCTTTTTTTTCTTGCAAAAGTTTATTATACCTTTTAGGTAAAAAAAGGTAAAATAACAACCTGTAAAAACATCCCACTGCTAATGCTTCCTCCCATTTTGAAAAGAAGGCTTGGAATTTATTCCACCAAGCTGCTCAAATACGGTTTGGCTCAAACATGTGGCACAATTTCAATGAAATTAGTGATATACAGGTTTCCTCACGGTGTTTCCTTACCTTAATTATTTAAAAAAGATATTATTATTTATTTTTGTTCATAACAGATACCAGCTGATCAATTGGCTAGAATTCGCATACCTACAATTTAAGTTGCGAGCTTAAATCTTCATTAATTCAAAATATATCAAAATATTAAACAGTAGAAAAATATTGTTCTTGTTATAATTCAATACTTTAATTATTCACATGATACATATTTCACAACGATCATCATACATTTACATTATAATTTCTTGAACAAATTTAAAAAACAAAGAGGTTTTAATTATGCTCGCCGCTCGCTATCGTTTCTTTGTGTGTTCACCGATTACTCGAAAACGTTTCAACTGCTTTGAATGGATTTTTATTTATTTTAATAATGTAGGTCCCCCGATGGTCCAATTTATTTTTCTTCGTATAACTGTCCAATCGAAAAATCGGGAAATCGATGTTTATACAGTCATTGATATATTGTTTTAATGGAATTTAATTTGTTTCTCAATAACGTGACTGCAGATTTCAATCACATACATTTTTAACTGTATTATATGGACACAACCAAATTTTTAGTAATTTCTGTAGATACATACATTAGTAGATACATACTTACTGACATTCGCTCACATGTTTATTATTCATCTCATGCTCGGCGCTGAAGGAAAACATCGTAAGGACATCCTGTGTGTGTCGGATGAAATGCTATGACATATATATCACTAACCCACAATAGAGCATCGTGGTGGAATATCCTCCATCCAACATTCTGAACATATATATGTCGATTAATTTAAGTTTAATTATAAGTATATAACTACACCCCTTATTACAAAAGCTTAATAACAAAGTACACACAAAAAATATTGTAGTTAGACATTATAATAATAATAAATAGTAAGTGAATAACAACCAAACACAAATTGATATTAACTATTCAAACTCAGTTTTAAGTGTCTCTACACAAAGCAATTACGAACGAGAAGTAACTAAATATTATAATTTTACGAGAGTTGAATGATCGTTAAACATATTTCTAATAATAATAGCAAGGTTTAACGTATTACCCGATATAAGGCGACGACACATAACAATGTTGTTACAGATACTATTGAGTACATTTTCACTTTCACGAGTCTCAAAGGATCGATTGAACGTGAACAGTCGCTATCACCTCGACACTATAAAGGTGTGCAAGTTTATCTACATATTATAATATATTTACTAACGTATATTATTATTTTTTAAAGTTGCACGCAACACGCTTACCCTCAAACAATGGGTACATGGCCTTACTAATATTAGATTACAATATTATTAATGAGAAAGTGAGTTCGTTTATTTCTTTGTTAGTTACGCTTGTTACGCTTTCACACCTTAACTACTCAACGGATCATTATGAAAATTTTTATATACGTTGTAACTGGTAAGTAAATGGGAAAACAAACATTAAGTATAGAATATATAGCGGTGTAGTGGTAAGTGTGAAATACGAATAATTAATTAGTCAGATTAAATCATTTTTAAAAACAAACCTTTATATACAGAATTGTCTATACTTTTACCCTTGACGAGTTCATTTATCGCGAGCTAATCCTACGCGTAGACTCAGGTCATGCTTACAAAAAAAATGCATTTTCATCGGAACTGAACCAACATGTAAACTTTCATCTGCATAGGATAAGAGGAAGTGGTTCTATTCAGTTTGCAAGATTACCTAAGCAAACAAAATAACATGGCGAGTTAAATACAAGCTTGAAGTAATAATAAAATATTCCATTTAATAATATTTTGTCATCTAATTAGCGAAGCAAATAATATTATATTATAATAAATATTTTATTCACATTGTGTTGGATTGTGTTTGGTTATATTATACAAGATAAATAAATTTTATTTATTTTATTTTATTGTATAGGGTGGCGGACGAGCTTATGGGCCACCTGATGGTAAGTGGTCACCAACGCCCATAGACAGTAGTATTGTAAGAAATGTTAACCATCGCTTACATTGCCAATGCGCCACCAACCTTGGGAACTAAGATGTTATGTCCCTTGAGCCTGTAATTACACTGACTCACTCACCCTTCAAACCGAAACACAACAATACAAAGTACTGCTGTTTTGCGGTAGAATATCTGATGAGTGGGTGGTACCTACCCAGACGAGCTTGCACAAAGCTCTACCACCGATATTTTATTATAAGTTATGATTAATTACATTTATAAGGAATGAGTAAGGTTAAAAAGTTTCTGACCAATTCAACGTCCTGAACAGGTAATTATTTACATTAAAAAAGAAAAAAAAGGATAGGGTATTTACCAAATCTGTTTGAAATATCTATTTTAGTGAACAACTTCGTCACTACGACTTTATTGTAGATTTTATTTGAACATTCTCGCTACGAATCGCTCAATCAATAATTTTGTTACAAACTGTAATCAGATTTTCTTTTGATCCCAAATAGAATCACCAATCTATGAATATAAATCATGAACGATTGACACTAACGAAAACGGTAACTTATTTTTATTTAAAGTAATTAATATTTTAATATTTAACTAAAGTCATATGAAATTTAAAAATACTATAAAGTACAAATAAATAAATGACTTAAGTATCTATTACAAATAAAAATTAAATAACGAGAACTTTATTCTTAATTTTGTTATTGTATTTAATTGAAAAAGACGTTAAGCCATTTATTTTAAATTATATATTAAAAAATCTGATTAGATTATAACATTTTGTAATTATAATAATATACTTATAATTTATTTGTATATGGCAATTTCTATTATTCATTTTTTTTAATTGTGGTAAATGTTTAACGACTATATATATTCGGCCAACGTAGGATAAATAAAAATATCAATTTCATTAATAAAATAAATTAATGACATGGTTAGCAAAATCTATTAAATATTTAGATTTAGCATCGTATATATCGAAATGATCAAAAGATGCAGGAATTATTGATAAGGCAAAAAGAAAGAATATTATAATATTTATTCCTGTAAACAAGTGTAAATAAAGCGTGGAAATCTGATACACTCTCAGTGGAATACTTTTTAATTAAATAGAGCTCTCCTGCCTAGCTGGAAACTCTTTTAAGTAATTTCACGATAGCAACCTAACAACCTTAAACAAACTTATGTATTTATTGCCTTTTCATCTAATATTGTATTGGTTATTAAAAAGAAAACTTTAGTTTCTTGAGAATTGTTTCTAAAGTAGACTTACAATAAGAGCTTGTAATTGTAGAACATTTGCTGGGCAAAGAAAGAGATTTCGAATAAAATATGCTATATTGCTTCACTACATTTAATCCATATTGGATTAAATTTGGCTGAATTTCATCTGACAAATGCAGTTTATCTTGGAGACGCAACACAAGTCACTGGAGTGCCAAAAGTAACTCTATTATAAAGTAAATGCAAAAGCATGGAGCGAAGATATTAAGCAAGTAATTTAAAAACTTGTTTAAAAAAGCGTATGTGATACATGACATAGCTTCTAAACATATATATAACATTGGAACGATTATTTTAATAAGTTAATGTACCTACTGAGAATTAATAATGGAAAACCGTGGGTTCGAATCAAATAAAGTAAAAAAAAAAAACATTTTATTATATAGGGTTTTCCATTAAGGGCGCTTGATCGTGCAGAACTTCCATCGTAGCGTGTGCTGTGTGGCACGTAGCGCCGTCCTGTTGAAACCACATGTTGTCCAGATCCATATTCTCGATTTCAGGCCAAAAGAAGTTGGTTATCATCGACCGGTATCGCTCACCATTGACGATGACGGCCACACCATTATCGTTTTCGAAAAAATACGGACCAATCACGCCTCCGGTCCAAAATCCGCACCAAACAGTCACTTTCTGCGGGTGCATTGCCACTTGGTGAACCTCGTGTGGATTGGTCTCGTCCCAAATACGGCAATTTTGCTTGTTGACATAGCCATTCATCCAAAAATGCGCCTCGTCGCTGAAGATGATTTTTTTGCCAAAATCGGCGTCAACTTCCAACTGCTCTAATGCCCAGTCAGCGAACACACGGCGCTGTCTATGGTCATTAACCTTGAGCTCTTGGGTCAGCTGGATCTTGTACGGGTGCAGGCTCAAGTCACAACGCAAAATTCGCCAAGTTGTCGTCTGCGAAAGGCCGAGTTCCTGTGCGCGACGCGGAATTGACTGCCGCGGTTTTTCGAGGACACTGTCGCGCACAGCGGCGATATTCTCGGCAGATCTCGCGTTACGTTGACGCACGGGAACCGGCTGATTGTTAACTGACCCGGTTGACTCGAATTTGTCCACCAATCGACGGATAGTCGACTCGGCAGGACGATCATCGCGACCGTAAAACGGGCGAAGTGCGCGGAACGTTGCTCGAACTGAAGACCCATTTTCATAAAACAATTTTATGATTTGCACGTGCTGCTCGACACTGTCTTCGATATTAAATTGTACAAATACACGCATACACAACACACACAAACATATAGTCTAGTCATCACAGCTTCTAATCATCATAGAAAATAATGATCAATTTGTTAAAAGCACGCAATGGCCCATTCGCCTTTCACAATTTCTTCCAGATAAACATTGTGAGAGAAACCTATTAACAAAATTAAATAATTGGAAAGTACAGATTTAAACAAAATAGGTATAATGTATGTATACATAAACCAATATAACTACTATTTATATTTGTAATGATATGGTACGGTTGACTCCCTTGTTTTCATTTACGTTAATGGTAGTAACATTTTTATATTCCTCATATATCTAATGCGTTACACCTCCCTCGAAAAGTTGATCATGTTCCCTGGAGAATGTTTTTGCTCCTTCATCTAAAATGTAATACCTCCCTTAATTTTTTTCTAAATCAACTTAAAGTGATTTATGACGGCATGATTATTCTTACATCTTAGAAAACTGTATGAACTTTTCAAAATAAAAGCTTATGCATAATCTATCTAATGCGCTGCCATCAACATACATACTTTTGGAAGTATAATAAAGCAACATCCTGTAAAGTTCAGCAGTGGGCTGCTAAGCCAAGGTCTTCTCTCCGTTTGGGAAGAAGGTTGAGAGCTGCTCAAATGAAAATTGGTGGATATACATGTAACAGAATTTAGTTCAACACATGCAGGTTTCCTCATAATGTTTTCCTTCACCTCACGAAATGAATTATAAACGCAAGTCAAGCGCATGTAAATTTAGTGCTTGCCCGGGCTTAATTAATATTTAGTACTTGTTGACAGTTTTCATTTATAATTAATGTGTAAATGAATATAGAAAATAAAATTGTTATATTGAAAAACCAGTAAGACTTACTAATGAAATTAAATAAAGTGTTAATATATGCTGTGACTCGTGCATCTGAGAGAGCAGCTAACCGCAGACAATTGTTCTCGGCGCCACCCTACCAGTTGTAAACGACAATAACAATTTAATACGTTATAAAACGAACTTATAATAATTTTAATGATCGTAAATAACTATATGTGTTTTAAAACTGCAAACACAATTCTTTCCAATTAGTATTATAAGTAATGGTAATTTCTCACGTTTTTGGTGCTATAGTAAATAATTGAGTTTTTTTTTTTTATATACATACTGAATAGCAATAATAATCTAATCTAATTTCTAATATATAGTTTCCTGTTTGTTATATAAATAAAGATACTGTTGAGCTAATAAGAAGATAATTTTATTGTCTGTCACTTTCAAAGGTTTTAAACATCTTTAATTTTCTATCTACAGCAATACAAAAAGTAGTATTTTAGCTGCATAATCATACCCAAAGCAAGTACCACTGAAATTGCATCTGCTTAATATTCATAATTCATATTGTATTCGCCTGAGAAGAAAAACATCGTAAAGAAAATATATCTCGGGTGAAAATCTGCCGCATGTGTATCTATCTACACACGCCTTAAAGCAGCGTGATGCAATAAGTTCGAAAACTTCTCAAAAGAAGAGAAGGCCCCAACAGTGGGACATTTACAGATTATATAACTTTTTCTTGTCTTAAGATATTTTTACGCCGTAGTTCCATACTGATAATGATAAATAGAAAGCTTCTTAATATTAACGTGGTTCTTAACAAAGATTTACGACATACATTATGGAAGATTACACGAACAATCTCAACGGTAGTCTCGAATCAAATCGCTCATAAGACGAACATTGTTTGCGACGGCTCACCGTTAAAATCTAATATAGGTAGGAACAAAATGTCGGGCGGTGCCGTAAAATCGTTACTACATTGTATCTATCCTCGGCGACCGCAAAAACTTTAATGGTTTCTTTTATCGACCATTTGGGCTGTAATGGTCGTCTTTTGTTCCGATGCAGGCCTAATCTCTTAAGCACTCGTTTACTTGATACGGGTCAATGAAAGTATTATAGAAAGTATTAAATAGTCGTATCGGATGTCGTATCGGATAACCTAAGTCGGTTTTGTCCTATTATATTGTTTTAATGTAATTAGTCCTTAATGCGTAAAATGGTAGTTTTGTTACAACATAAATCCAATTTTAAAATATATGTTAATTATGTTCATGTTCATAAAAAAAGTGTTATTACAATTATTAAAATTAACTCAATCTTTATGTGACGCGAGTAAAATTGAAGTTTATTATAAGTATTTTGTAAAGGCACTTCAAGATTTAAGTGAACCAGTTGTAGGTAGTTGGTTGTTATAGCTGATCATAGGTATGAAGTATTTAATTTATTGTAATTGAATTGAGTAATAAGTAGTAGTACGTATGTAGTAGTATCGTTATGTGTATACACATAAATGTCAAATTTGTTTTATTTACAGAAAATGTTACAATTTGCAATTATTCCATTTCAAGTCCATCTGATGCTTATAAAAGCGCCGTCCTACAATGGACATAGTTTAAAAAAAAACTTATTATTAGCTTAAAATTGTACATTAAAAATAGATAAAAATGCAGTAGTTGAACAAATGACAGGAACTTTTATTCCTCTTTACGTGGATTGTTCTATCTTTTGAAATTATCTTCCTAAAAACAAAACTACAAAGATTCAAAGAGTCAAAGGTAACTAACAGAAATGAAGTCCTTATCTTTACGCCTTTTCCCTTGCGGTTCAGAAGAGTCGTAAAAAGTAACATTGCTCTCGAGGCCACTTTTAGTTACTGCAAATCCAAGAGACATTTGTATGAACTGCAAATGTGCAATTCAGTGTTAAGCCACCTCCACACAAGGCGTATTACATCTGTTTCAAATATGAAACCAAGTTATATCTCAGCGTGCAAGACAATTTAACCGTTATTGTAAAGACTATAAGGTCTATATATATTTCGGGTTTGTCGAGTATATCGAAGTAATTAGTTGCTTACGTCTTTCGACATTGCCTTACTGATGCATGTGTTATAGCATAGACACAGAATAACATGTAATATATATAGTTATAGGGTAGTTATGTGCAACTTTCGAAATTAGAAGCATTACTATTATAAAAGATATAATACGTTTTATCACTCAAAAGCCCGAGTTTATATAAATCCGTTTGTGCCATAGAGACCGAATGTAGTGAGTTATCTATCTAGGTCGAATAATAAGAATGAAATATATAAATATTATAATTAAAAAAAAATTGATAATTATCGAAACCGTTTTACAATCGGACGTGATATTGAGGATCACACACAAAAACCAGCAAATTAAAACCACCATCATTTTGATGTTGACAAAAAAATTATGATTTGAAGAACATACAACTACGTTTTTTCTTTATAGCGGACGAGCATATGGGGCACCTGATGGTAAGTGGTCACCAACGCCTATAGACATTATAAGAAATGTTGACCATCGCTTACATCGCCTATGTTCCACCAACCTTGGGAACTAAGATGTTATGTCCCTTGTGCCTGTAATTACACTGGCTCACTCACCCTTCAAACCGGTACAAAATAATACTAAGTTCTGCTGATTTGCAGTAGAATATCTGATGAGTGGGTGGTACCTGCCCAGACGAGCTTGCACAAAGCTCTACTACCAAATAAAAACGTACTCTCCATAAAGAGAAATAAGGTTTACAATTTAATAAACCAGTTTTAAGAAATATGTAAGATATTTAAAAAAACTGTAGTACCCACATGTCATGTATAACATATACCTAATATCTGCGTTTTATATTTTTATCTCGTCCATTTGGTACAGAGTTAATGACAGACAAAATATTATCATGAATTTGTGCATCATCAAGATTATTTGCATAAGAACGAATCGAGTTTACACGTGATAATCTATACTAATATTATAAATGGTCAAACTACTGAACCGATTTTAATGAAAAATGGTATGGAACACATAAAGCTTGAACCCCAACGACGAATAAAGGCTACTTTTATCTAGCACCTAACCTCTTGGCTCCACCTACCCTCATATGGCGTAGCTTGGGGCAGAAACTAGTTCGAAATAAATCAACAACCGGGCAAGACTTCGTTCGTCAGCAAAAATATTTTAAATATGGCAAGCAAACTGGATTCACCGGTGCAATACCTCGTCGAGACACTAGGACGGCTGTAGCAGGTATTCTCAATATCAAATACCTTATTGTACAGTTAGATCCATTTGGATTAACACGGATATTATAAGTCATTGATAACGACAAAATAGTTCAAACCAAATACTCCAACGATGCTTATATAGAGAAAATTATTTACAAATCGAATTTGAATGACTTGGTTTACATAGATTACTATCAATGTTTAAATATATAATGAAATTATAAAAATAAACGAACATTAAGCTATAACATTGTAACACGTAGCACGGCTTTATAAAACATTTTAAGTGTTACATTTTCACATAAATTGTAATAGTTGTTTTTATGAACCCAGAGTTTCAACAAATCAAGATAACAAGGAGAGATGGGGAGGAGAAATTTATTAAATCTTATATCCAGATCTAGCCTTATTTTTGGTGCACTTTATTAAGCTATTTTCACATTTTTGTATAAAAAAATAATATTAGCAATGTTTTGTTTCGAATAATCATATAATGATAATTATAATTATTGGAATTATTTTATTTTATTTATTTTATTATTGTTTTCATTAATTGATCTGATATATGTTTAAGATCGAAAGTAACAGACTATGAATGTCCCACTGCTGAGCTCCTCTCCCCTTAAGGAGAAAGAGCTTATTCCACCACGCTGCTCCAATGCGGGTTAGTGCACACATATGGCAGAATTTCAGTAAAATAAGACGTTTCCAGGTTTCCTAACGATGTTTTCCTTCAACGCCGAGCTCTAGATGATTAATAAACACCGTAATCATTCGTTAAGATTCACGCATTCTAACCACTAAACCACTAGATCATATAATATCTTTAATCAATACGTGTTGGAAAAGGTTTTGAAATGCACTGTTGAAACCACATTTTATTTTTAACCGCAGTGATATAATATTTCGGTTTATTGTTAAATCATTTACATATTGAGTGGATTACGTAAATCGTTTGAATAAAAATTTACGATATATCACTCCATTTCTTTAACTTCCAATGTGCGTAAAGTTATCTTTCACAATAACTATTATTATTATTTTCTATCTTAACAAATTATGAATAAATTAAATATTAGTTTTTTTTTTAAATTATAAATGCATTGTAATTAAAATTCAAACGCTATAGAAACAACGTCTATACTAAAAATAATACTGAATAACAAAAATACATTTTAAAGGGTTTTATAATAATATAATTGCCCCATCAAATTCACCTGATAAATAACAAAGATTAATCAGGAAGAAAATACGTTATTTTTACACGAAACCACTAATCCAATTACAACTCCCTTCATTTGGCACTTACTTGAATAAATAATTGTAAGGGAACAAAATAATAAAGTATGTTTAGATAGCAAGCAGCTGGATAACTCGCTCTTCCATTTGAAATACGAAGCTAATATATATCACACAGGCAAAATCCTGACGCCCGGCCTCGTCTGAACTGGCGTCGCGTCAATCAATCAATTTTAAAGCAAATATCAATAAATGAAAATCTTCATCGTAAAATTATCTTCAAAAGTTTTGTTGTTTGGCGGTAGAAAATAATAAGTATGCGTTATACCCAGACGGACGAGACACGGACGGATCGAATAATGTAATTATTAAATCACTGTGATAGTTTTCTAAATCCTTTCTAATAATATAAATGCAAAAGTGAGTTTGTTTGTTTGTTACGCTTTCACGACTTAACTTCTGGATCGATCATCATAAAACTTTCCGTACACGTTTTATGGGGTACAGAAAATTAATAATATCCTCTCAGGCCAATGTGTGCGCAAACACAGGTGCACTCTCTCTTCCCTAGCTCTCATAATCCGATGAGACGGCAATCGGATTATGAGAGCTAGGGAAGGACACAACCGGAAAGTGTTCAAGCGCAGGACCAACGGCTTTACGTGCTTTCCGAGGCACGGAAATGTACACACTTCCAACTTCCAGACTCCGGGCTGCTACTGAGAATTTACAGAAAATTACATAAGGTACCTAATACCTAAGCCCCCTTCCGTTCTACGCGGGCTTAACCGCGGCTTAAAACTAGTATCACATAAATAAACACACTATATACTTAATTGAGTAACAATCATTATTATATGTATGCTTATTGTGCGCGGATATCATTAAAATGAAAGACGTGCCTACACACTCAGTAAGCTATATGTATACAAGTGCTCGCTTTACCGTGACAAGCTCGATGTAACGCACAAATGAAAGCACAAAAGCAGCTCTTTCTTAAACTTCAAGTCCCTCTTCCATACGTTTTATCATTGCCACCCTACACTCGAATATATAATTAATTTGACTGTTGAAATGTTAGAATGGCTGGCATTACATCTCTCGCGTTAAATCAACGATCTTTGTGAGCGCAGGCTATTCATTGAAGCTTTGTTTTACAACTGTGACTTGAGACGTTTGTCAAAAGATTAAGCAAAACGTTTGTCCATTACTTTAACATGGAATAATTAGTAAAGGTAATAACTTGAAGCGAGTTAGACATTACTAATATTTTTATTGTATAGGTAACAGTAACAGCCTATGAATGTCCCATTGCTGGACTAAGGCCTTCTCCTTTGTGAGGAGAAGGCTTGGCGCTCATCTCTGCTCCAATGCGAATTGGGGAATACACATGTGGGAGAATTTCAGTAAAACTAGTCACATGCAGGTTTCCTCACGATGTTTTCCTTCACCGTCAAGCACGAGATGAATTATAAACACAAAATAAGCACATGAAAATTCAAGCCCGGGCAACCCACGATCATCGGTTAAGATTCTCGCGTTCTAACCACTGGGCGAACTAATAATTATCTTTCTTCGCAAAATTAAATTGCTCGACAAAACATATTTGTTTCGTTAAAGTTAAAACATTAAATATTTAATTTGAGAATTTGTTTTTTATTATAATAAAACGTATTAGTATTTAACGTATTGGTGTTAGAGCTTTGTGCAAGCTCGTCTGGGTAGGTACCACCCACTCATCAGATATTCTACCGCAAAACAGCATTACTTACTATTGTTGTGTTCCGGTTTGAAGGGTGAGTGAGCTAGTGTAATTACAGGCCTAACGAACATAACATCTTAGTTAATAAGGTGTTTTTTTTTAATTTTTAAAATAATAATAATAATTTTCTTTTAGAAGCATTATATCAGATCATTAACAAAATGTGAACGATAATAACTGCTATACTGTAGTATAAAACTGCGGTGCAGTTATTACGCCCGCCAAATAAGCGACATTTCTCTATTTTTTAAAACATTTGAGATGTATAAAATAAAATAAAAGAAAGAAAAATACACGATATAAGTAAAATGAACAGATTACAAAATTGAAATATATAAAACAAAATATGGTTGGTAGCGCATTGGCGATATAAGCGTTGGTTAACATTTATTACAATGCCAATGTCTATGGGCGTTGGTGACCACTTACCATCAGGTGGCTCATTTGCTCGTCTGCATAACTACACTATTTAAAAAAATTACAAACCAACAACCAAAAAATATCAAATTTTACCTGTGTATATTATTAGTATAGACATAGATTACGCGCGTACTAAGCTGCGACGCGACGCGTTACGTGCGAGCGAAGCCACGGGCAACAGCTAGTTTATCAATATAAACATCATGAAATCGGTTACTATGGCAACGGTTACTAAGGCAACTGTTACTGATGTTTGGTGTGGGCTCTCCTACATATAAAGAGAATGATAAAATATGTGATAAATCCGTTTTAGATGAGAGTTGAACAAAAACCGTTCTTACGTACATACGTATACGTATGGGAAGAAGTATCTGTGTCAAATTTCAACTCAATCTGGCGCATAGTTTAGGAGATTTCGTGATGAGTGGGGAATCGATAGACTCAAGAGACATAACATCTTAGTTCCCAAAGTTGGTGGCGCATTGGCGATGTAAGTTATGGTTAACATCTCTTACAATGCCAATGTCTATGGGCGTTGGTGATCACTTACCATCAGGTGGCCCATATGCCCGTCCGCCTAACTATGCAATAAAAAAATCTAAATGTCCCACGGGTGACCTAAGGCTTCCTCTTGTTAATTAGATGTAGAGCCTATCCCACCACACTGCTCTAATGTAAGTTAGTGGATACTACATAGACTTGTAGCAGATTTTTAAGTCACATTTAGATATACGACAAATACCGGTGTCAACAAATTTGAACCGGTAATCGCCAGGTAAGATATTGTGTTATCATAATTACGAATTATTACGGTTTTTATAATATAATAAAAAAAATTGCGGTCGGGGGACCTCCGTCAGAAACGAAGTAATTGGAAATGATTTTTCCACTCAAACGCGTTTTAAAATGTTGATTTTAATTGATTATATCTACTGTAATGTAAACCGTGTAAAAGAATTTCGTTCCAAAAATAAATATAAAGGAACGTTAAATGATATTTATTTGATATGTAGGGAATCTAAATAATGTGTAATGCTTAGGAATATACTGTTAGAAATTTACATATTATAATCCACAATATCAATAAATATAAATCACAATATGCACCAATATAATAGAATTTTATTATTCCTTCAAAGGATAAGCTCTCTATGCTTACACGACCACAGAATACTGTGGAGGAATTGAAAATAGAACCCTTGTTATTTCGAGTACAGGAGGGAAATACTGAAGGAGGAACATTGTCTCTACTTTCTCGTTATGCGCCGCTTCAGATGCTCTGATAACAAACCGCAAGTTGGATGTACGCCCTCAAGAAAGGCATTATTTTATCTATTTGCAACGGATGAAAAGTATTGGGAACTACGAACTAGAGAAATGCTTTTACCTTTTACGCAAAAGAATGCACGAACCGATAGATCTTATACTTATTGATTTGCGTTTTATAAACACACATATTATCTCCTATATATACGACGGACAATCCAATTTAATTTATATAAATCTATATATATATAATCGATTCCCCAATCATCACGAGATCTCCTAAACTATGTGCCAGATTGACTTGAAATTTAACACAGATACTCCTTCCCATACGTAGACGCTCACTAAGAACGGGTTTTGTTCAACTCTCATCCAAAACGGATTTATCACATATTTCTCTTTATATGTAGGAGAGCCCATACCAAACATCAGTAACAGTTGCCTTAGTAACCGTTGCCATAGTAACCGATTTCATTATGTTTATATTGATAAACCAGCTGTTGCCCGTGGCTTCGCTCGCACGTAATCTATATCTATACTAATATTATAAAGAGGTAAAATTTGTTTTTTTTTGTATGTTTGTTTGTAATGAATAAATTATCTTTTATATATATACTAGCTTTTGTCCGCCGCTTAGTACGCGCGTAATCTATGTCTATACTAATAATATACACAGGTAAAATAGGACATTTTTTTGGTTGTTGGTTTGTAATTTTTTAAAATAGTGTAGTTATGCAGACGAGCAAATGAGCCACCTGATGAGAAGTGGTCACCAACGCCCATAGACGTTATCGCCAATGCGCCACCAACCATATTTTGTTTTAAATATTTCAATTTTGTAATCTGTTCATTTTACTTATATCGTGTATTTTTCTTTCTTTTATTTTATTTTATACATCTCAAATGTTTTAAAAAATAGAGAAATGTCGCTTATTTGGCGGGCGTAATAACTGCACCGCAGTTTTATACTACAGTATAGCAGTTATTATCGTTCACATTTTGTTAATGATCTGATATGATGATTTTAAAAGAATATTATTATTATTATTTTAAAAATTAAAAAAACACCTTATGAACTAAGATGTTATGTTCCTTAGGCCTGTAATTACACTGGCTCACTCACCCTTCAAACCGGAACACAAAATTTATACCAAGTACTGCTCTTTTGCTGTAGAATATCTGACGAGTCGGTGGTTGCTATATTTTGTATACCAACTGTTGCCCGCGGCTTCACGCACGCGTATTATATATCTTCACTTATATTACAAAGAGGTAAAATTCGATTTTTGGTATGTTTTTTTGTAATTAATAAACTCATAAACTGCTGCCACCAATCGATCTGTTCGAAAATACAGTACAGTGTATGTGCGTTCAGTACAGGGCATTTAATAAAGAACTACTAAAGAAATCGTAAGGAATCGGTGATATCTTCTAAAGTATGTATTCAAATTAGTGTAATATACATTTTTTCTGAATTTTAATTTATATTAAGTTGCCAAGGTAATTAAATTATTTATTTGAATAAGAATTGACAATAAATGGAAAAAAAAATTGCTACACAAAAACAAAACTATTGAAGATACTAAAAATAATGTACTACATGTTTATATCATTCATCTTTAACTACAAAAAAGATCGGGAGACTTATCGTATCTAAACATTATAATTAAGTCATAATAACTGCTTTTTGTTAAAATTAGTTAAGAAAAAACACGGGCAGAAACGAACGATGATGATATTCTTATCATTATATTAATCCCTATGCCATTAAATAGCTTCAGGTTGATTATACACACGTAAATTCCTCTTTAAATGATTCGAATTTGACCTTTTATTTAAAAGTTAGGACTGTTACCAGTCCTGCAAAAAGTAAGGAAAATGCAGCGGTACTGTAAGGGCGAATAGATCGATTGGTGAATATTTAAACCATATTGATTAAAAATTCACGGAATAAAATCCTTATTTTACCCGTACGAAGTCGGGACGGGCAGCTAGTATATAAATAAAATTGGATTGACCTTCTTTGATTTCAAAATCACGGCTCTTTTTCAAGTTGATGTGTCTAATTCAAGTTATTAAAACCAAAACAATTTTCTTTTGTTTCTCTACCTAAATGAGGATTGGATAAATACAATTGGATGAAATACCACTGCCTGACTAACTCATCGCGAGATCTCCGAAACTATAGGTCCGATTCACTTGAAATTTAGCATAGTTACTCCAATACGCGACGTAGACACTCATTTAGAACGGAAATTTTACGTATATAAATCTTGTCACTAAAATAGTTGTCAGGGTACATTTTTATTTTAACCGTTATTATTATTATTAACCTAGAACTTGTTTTTTTTTTAAATTATAAATGTCTAGTATTAACGTATGTCATACCGCGGAGCGTAATTAGCAACTAAATAATTGAAAGCTCAGTATTATGAATAATATCAATAATGATCTTAACAAATAATTTCGTATATCTGAAAATGTAATGTCATTGTGGAAATGTTTTAATTATTACGCAGTACGATCATGTGTAAGGCAATTAAACCTCCATGCAAATAAATCATACTAACTCCCTCTGGATTCGGGGCGACTACAACGGAAATTGCATCCTTGTACAACAAAACGGTTATTTATAAATTTGTCCATTCTGGTTTTATAGAAAGAAATAGTGTAGGGAATATAGTAGTGTAATTAAGTCACACTGTGATAAATGTTGTCGTATAAAAATTAAATCCAGCCATCGTCGCATTTCTAACGACCGCAATGTAGCTTTTGCCAACAAGATCTTGTTTCAGACAGTTACACAAATTAAACCTTCATAGTTCATTTTAAATACGACGTTACATCACAATAATGTTGATAGTTTCACTTCAAAGATATATATTATTGATTATAAAGATATACATAGACATACAATAAATATCTCAAGTGCAGTTGATTTGTCTCTTTTAAAAACCTTTGAATTACTAAGGGTGGTACCCACCGTGGCAAAAACGTCACAAGAACATCATGATCATATTTATATAAAGAACACGAATGGTATAAAATTGTCCATGTGATAGTGTTCCATTGAGAAATTCATCAACCTTGGAACACCCATTCCAATTTCATCTATAAAGGAAAGCGTTGTAGCTGTGCATTATATTTCCATATCAAGGACTCCTGTCGATGTTAACCTGCACTACGTTTTATATGCTTAATTTTTATTGACAATTAATCTAGCGCTTAACATTAGAAAAAAACTTTGTCAGGAAACCTTCTTCGGATGATATTGTACATGTTTATTCAGCATCTCACACTGGAGTAGCGTGGTGAAATAAGTTTCGAGTACTCCTTAAAAGACGTAATCCAACACTTACGACAGTTACGTTTTATTGTTAAGTGAGAGCTCCGTAACTTTCAAATACTTTATGATGTTAAGAAATATAATTAAGACAAACAAATTGAGATGGTTTGCTTAAGTGTTATTGAAATAGAATATACGTCAGGTTTCTATACAAAGTTTGGTATGAAATGTCTCACATATAATCGCGTAAGTGTAGTTAAAACTTTCACGCTAGTTTGTTAACGAGTGTAGTATAAGTTGGTGGCAAGTTACCGAGTAATTTTGGATGAACGCGTTACCGACAAAGATTTCAGTTTCAGTTTTATGAGTTACTTGTTCTTGTTTTAATTAAATAACTCTTGTGATTACGTAATTATTGTTGAAAGTTAAAATTACGCTTAGCGTGTTATTTAAGTTTACATTGACAATCTACTTACTACTAATTAGTGTATTATTAATTGGTATCCAAATAATAATATTATAACACAAATTAGATATAAGCAAATACGCCTTAAGCCAAAAATAATTTGTGAATCGTCTATTAAAATCTGTTAACATACACGTAAAGTCGTTGGTTTCGCGCTATCGCCATCATGTTAGACTGCTGTCCCAACGGACTCTGATAGTACACTCGTATTTGCTCACACTTAGGCACTTCTACTTCTAAGCACCTCTTTTTTATTCATTCAACACACTTGACTAAACATTATAAAAACAAAAAAAAACGAATCCAATAGTTTAACTAATATGTTGACTGTTTTAGAAGCAAGATCAAATAAAGCTTTATTCAATAATAAAATTAAACATTTCGTTTGTACGAACATCAATTAAGGCAAACGAACATAAATTTCTTGGTAAATCACGGTACATTAGATCTACCTTAGGCAAGAATATTACCATGGCGCCTCTAGGCGGTGAGAGATTGATTTATTCGTGGATTTTGCTTGTGGGAGACAAAACTTAACATCAAAACAAAAGTTATATTGCTGCGCATGTATATATTTTAATGATATATTTTGTTTTACAGAATGAGCCCATTTGTGCTATTTACAGTCTGGGCCCAAAATGATTATCAGGATGTAAATTTAAAGAATTAAAATTACTGATTGCTTCTTATTGTATAATGTTTGGCAAAGTTATATTGATGTTATGTGGATTATATTATATTACATTGTGACATACATACAAATAATAATAATAATAATAATAGGCCATCTGATCCCAAACTAAGCAGAGCTCGTACTATAGAAACCAGTCAACTGATATATTACATACAGTACTTTTATTTTGTAAATACATACTAATATAGATAATTACATCCCAACACTGGACAAACAGACATGTTCATGCACACAAATGTTCATCTTAGGTTGGAATCGAACCCACGACCTGCGGCGCGAATGGCAAGTATCAACCAACCAACCGGCTCGTCAATTGCTTCCTAGGAACAAACGTCATATACTTGTAACTTTTAATAGTCAGTTAGAAATTATTTTGATCGTCTTTGCATACGATTTACAACAGGATTCCAAAACACAAATTAAACGATCTAGTTCATTCATTCCGTTTCTACTCGTGGCTTTGCCCACGTGCTTAGGAGGAAGACTTAAGGTTATGTCCTTTACTTCCCTTTTGATTTTTCCAAATTTTGTGATAATCGTAGTCAGTTGAGTAGGTAAGACATGGAAGTATAACAAACAAACAAATTAATAAAAACGCAAACACATTGTTTTTCACATTTATAATATACGGTAAAGCTGCTGGTGAGGACGGGGTGCATGTCGAGATGATGCAGGCAGGTGGAAGACCTATACTTAAAGTCCTTGTGAAGCTTTTTAATGAAATTCTCCTACAAGTTCTACACCCGGACAATGGAAGAATGCGATTGTTACGATACTGTATAAGAAAGGCGACAAATCAAACTTGACTAACTACCGTCCAATAGGCCTTCTCTCTCATGTCTACAAACTGTTCGCGAAAGTATTGTGCCACCGACTCAATAACGCCCTCGACGAATACCAACCTGTCGAGCAAGCGGGCTTCCGGAATGGATACTCTACTATAGACCACATCCATACAGTCAAGCAGCTAATGGAGAAGTGCGATGAATATAACCGACCCATGTGTTTTGCCTTCGTTGACTACAAGAAGGCTTTCGACAGCGTCGAACACTGGGCCGTGTTTCACTCTCTTCATCGCTGCGGTATTGACAAGAGATATGTAGATATCCTCCGGGAGATATACAAATCCGCGACTATGCAGGTGCGCATGCATAAAAACACCAACCTCGTGTCTGTCGACAGAGGGGTCCGACAAGGTGATAACCTCTCGCCCAAACTCTTCAACACCGTCTTAGAAGATCTGCTGAAGACGCTGGACTGGGGGGAGAGAGGAATCAACATAAACGGGACACGCATGACGCACCTTAGGTTCGCGGATGACTTGATCCTCGTTGCCGAGAGCATAGAAGAACTTCAACATATGCTCGCGGATCTGCAAGAAGTTTCCCTGAGGATCGGTCTGAGGATGAACATGTCCAAGACCAAAATCATGACTAATCGTCGCATACGTATACCTAACATAATCGTAGATAAGGACACCGTACAGGTGGTCAGCGATTATGTCTATCTTGGACATCGTTTATCGCTTGATCGTAAATCTCAAATACAGGAGATCGAACGACGCATTGGCTTAGGGTGGGCTGCTTTTGGAAAACTCAAGGACACCTTAACATCGAAACTCCCACAATGCCTCAAGACCAAGGTGTTTAACCAATGTGTCTTGCCTATCCTTACCTACGGTGCCGAAACATGGACGCTTACTAAGCATAACATGCAAAAAATAAAAGTAGCACAAAGGGCGATGGAGCGTGCCATGCTAGGCATCTCTCTCGCTGATCGTATACCAAACGCGGAAATTCGACGAAAGACGAAGGTCGAAGATATTGGGAAGCGTATCGCGAGATTAAAGTGGAGATGGGCTGGACACTTGATAAGACGCGAAGACTAAAGGTGGACTAAAGTCGTCACCGAGTGGTGGCCTAGACAAGCAAAGAGACCAGTGGGCAGACCACCCGCCCGATGGTCAGACGACTTTAGAAAAATAGCGGGTGCACAGTGGATGCGATTAGCACAGGACCGGGAGAATTGGCGCGCCGGTGAGGAGGCCTATGTCCAGCAGTGGATTCATGTGGGCTGAATATGATGAATATAAATAAGGATGTGAAAGAGACTTTGTTTGTTTTCGACTTTTTAATATATACAAATATAAAAATAACATCATGTATTAAATTAAAATTTATAATTATATATTTGCTGTAATACTAATTTAATGAGAACAAGCGGTTTGTTTTCTGCAAATAAGAAAATGACTATTAATTATAAATCAGACAGCAGATAGAGAGCCGTAGTAGCAAACCATGTATTGAAGAACGTATTAAAGGGACTTTACGTTGGACATTGACAAATTACCGTCACTCGAGCGGACGGACGGACGGACAGCGGTAACCCAGTTATAAATTGATTTTTACACATTAAAATGAATCAAATTCTAATATTGGTCAAAGAATGGAATTTCTTATTATTTAATTCACGAAAATATACTTATAAGGACAATTAAGTACTAAATTTTAACATTTTTACACATTATGATAAGCAATAGATCATATTCAACGTTAACTTATAATAAGGCAATAAATACTGCGAATTTAGGTAGTTTGAAGGAACAATGGTTCGATGTTTTTCCTGTAGTCGCCTCCATAATTAGTATTCCCGACCTGGCGACACTATTTCGAGCACTTTTTAAAAGACAGTTGTTTTTCTTACGGTTGACCCGCATGTCATGGTTAATTAATTTAACAAACGCTTTGTGAAACAGATAGAATAATTTCAGTTGCTAATTTATAACATACTGTTAGATGACTAAATATTTTTTTATATAAAACTACCCACATCGGTCTGGTATAAGGGCTATTACGCACTGTCGACTAGTCGCCGGCGACTCAGTTGTCGACGACTGTAATATTGTATAGTTTAAATAGGTGTTTACGCACTAGTCACCGGTTGCCCGGGCGACTCGGCGACTCGCCGCGCAGTGGCGACGCACAGGCAACTGCCGGTCGCCCGCGACCAATAGGAGCACGGTTTCAAATGAAAGCATTCACACTGCGAGCAACTGTCGTAACGACCGGACGGCCGCGCACAATGAGTTTTGACACGGATAAATTTATATCGGAAATACAATCCCGAAAAGCTATTTGGGATTTACAAAGTGAGAAATATGCTAATCGGGATTTGAAGAAAAAACAGTGGGAAGAAATAGTGGAGTTATTTGGAGGTGAAGAATTATCAGACGTCTTCATAAAATATTTCGTTATTTTCGTTATATTTCTAACGTCTTCATAAAATATTTTAAACATTCCCTTTGACCTCCGTTCTTCTAACAAAGGATGCACCCAATACTCTTTTGATTTTTTTTTATTTTTCTTTCTTTTTATAATTAGTAGCGCCGCTACTATTGCAAGTTCTTCAACGTCCATTCTGCACGAATGTACTTGGAATACTGTCGCTCGGCTCGGTCTCCGGCCCTAGTTTCCCATGTTTCGGTCGCCGAGGGACTGAGTCGCCGGCGACTAGTCGACAGTGCGTAATAGCCCTAAAAGACGAAGCAGTAGTGGCGTGGCGAACGGACACTATTAGTCGAGATTTTAAGCTGAACGGACGTACTTTTCTTGTCTTTACCTTATCTTAGAATTGTTAATTGTGTAAAATAAAATTAGTTTTAGGCTATTTTTAATAGTCCTTCAATCCTAACAATAAAATATTTATTTCCGTGAATGAGTTAAATTGCTTAAAATATAGGAATGTTTACACCTTACAAGCGATTTAAATTATCTTCGCAGTTCCAAGCGACGCGTTTAGATATTTGTATATTTTGATTTATACTGTAAATTCACGCTCTAAAATTATACATCGAGGTCGCAGTTCAATTCACCTTAAAGCACGTAGCCACACTCTATTAAACTTCGCTTTGATTTCGAATAACCTGCTCTTAATTACGCCTCTTTGTACTACGATCAAGTTTATATTATACTAAACAAAGACATTGTTTCATAATCGAGCTAATGCTAGTCCTTAATATATCAACAATTTAGGATAACACGAGTTTTGTACGTAAATTAAACATTATAATTTTATTAGTAATATTTCGTACGAAATATTAATAAAACTATTCATATTATTGTTATTAATATTTTGTCCTGACGGTAGAATTGCTCTTCCACCAAACAGCAGTATTTCTGTTTCGATCTGTATTTAATATTGATATAATGTATTATTTTTATAAAACATATAAATGTTTCCTTATGAAACTTGATGCTAAATACATACGGTTACAACAATGACCCACTCTTTGTATGTACTAGTAAATAACTAAATTCAACGTAATACGTCCAGTGACTTACATTTCCACAGTTTGCATCGCATTACTAATCTAGAGTATTGTTAGCAAGACTGTAGCGAGTTGGTGATTTATTGCTCCACTTGAATAAGTAATCAGATTTACCTCTACACTAGGCGTCGCTGGGCGGCGCTGGGCAGAGCTAGACGGCTCTCAGTGGAATATGCAAAGCTTAATCCTGTAATACGTGTCAGAATGACTAGAGTGGCTAAATGGCCTTCCCAGAACTATAGTGAACCTTTATGATCGTGTCAACTGGGCCATTTTAGTCACTAATTCCAACCGTCATTATGTATTAAAAGTATATGGCAATAAATTCCATATTTAAAAAGTGTTGTCATTTATAATCAAAAACAACAAATTGATAAAAGTGTATGTACATAGTATTAGATTTAATAGGCCCAGTTAACTTCAATAAAAACTGTAGGCAAATTACTTAACAATGTAAACTGTAGGCAAACTACATAAAAATTAAAGTGATAGCGTGTGAATGTCCAACTGCCGCTAACGCGTCCTCTCCCTTCGATGAGAAAGCTTAAAGCTTATGTCAACATGTTTGAACCCGCCAATCATCGGTTACAACTCATGCGTTTTAACCACCGAGCTATCTAGTTGTTTATTAGTATGAAGAATAATTTATGAAAATTTGTGGTCAAAGTTGGCATAAAACGCAAAATAGTGGTGACGTTATTCGCCTATGTTGTTTTCATTTGCCTAATTTATTTTACCCATAAAATGTTATATGAGTAAATAAATCCACGATCTATATACTACCTAATATATATTATTTCAGTACAGTAAAATAATATACCTGTATATTAATGAAAATAATGATTAATATAACTATGCAATAAAAATAATATTGTTTATTTAAGAAATATTAAATGTTCCACAAAAATATTAATTCATAAATATGTGTTTTATCTGTCTAATATTATTTTTACAAAATACATTTCATTATTCGTTTTTAAAATTTTAGTTTATTTAACTGGTGATTAGTTAAACAATATTTTCGTATTCTTCTTTCGTATGTCAAATCAATAATGACAGAAAGAGAAAAATCAGTGTTTAACAGTAACTAAGCAACGTTTATAAATAAGGCCGTAAATATTTAAAAATAAAAAAGTGCAATTAGGTTCCGCTCTAAATGTCGGCGTAACTTTTTCGTAACATCAAGAAAATGTTAGACAATGAACTGGAGATCCCCGCAGTGCGCTTTTGTACAAAATCCAATTATTTTCCACGGTCCCGGCTGGCAGTGCGTAATTGATTTATTTCCTCATTGCACATGTAACCTTTTGTCCTGCAGATAGATGTTCTTTAATCAAGTCTATAAAAATATACTTGATCCGGTTAGCAATTCTAAAAAAACTACTTCCAATTGTTATTATTACTTAACTGATATTTATAGTCTTAATAACATTTACTTGGTGGTAGAGCTTTGTGCAAGCTCGTCTGGGTAGGTACCACCCACTCATCAGATATTCTACCGCAAAACAGCAGTACTTGCTATTGTTGTGTTCCGGTTTGAAGGGTGAGTGAGCCAGTGTAATTACAGGCACAAGGGACATAAGATCTGAGTTCCCAAGGTTGGTGGCGCATTGGCGATGTATGCGATGGTTAACATCTCTTACAATGCCAATGTCTATGGGCGTTAGTAACCACTTACCATCAGGTGGCCCATATGCTCGTCCGCTATCCAATGCAATAAAAAAAAAAATTAAAAAAAAATTGTGTACGTTTTTGTAGATCATATGTTAATTTATTGAATACCACAATGTAACATTTCTTTTTATTGATTTCTTAATTCTATTTCGTCATTATTTTATGTGCCTGTTTTGGTCTCCTTTAATTGAAGGAGCACACATATTTTATGACATTATTCCACGATGAGACTCGTAAGAGTTCCTTTGTTGAAGATCCTTAATAAATAAATAAATATGCAACAGCATATAAATGTCCCATAGCTGGGCCACACCTCTGTACCTAGTATAGATACATATATACCTACACAAAAATGGAAGCTAGTAAATCTGAGATAAATAGACTTCGTCACCGTTTTCTATTTATCGCACGTTTATTCCAATACCGTCACTATACTGAAAAAGCAAATTTTACAGGAGAGGAATTAAAAGATTTTTAGGGAACATTATTTGATGTAAAAAAGCTAATTGTTACTTTTCTCGAAATTTTGCTATTTTAATAAATAATGACTATTATTCCTAATAAATAGTCTTTTTTAAATTTTCTGCTTTTAGTAAATTATTAGTTATTTTCATTTTAGTGACACTTAACCATTTTTAAATAAAATCTATTCTAATGCAAGTGTCATTTTGCACACATAAATGTATGGAGTTACAAAAATAATAAAAACTAATAATATTAATATAATATACGTATTTATTCAATCCGAAAATTCTCTCTCTCTTAATAACATTTTGAAAATTAAATCGCCGTCATGTGCTTTTCCGAATACTTTATAATCTTTATATCTGATAATCGAACTGTTTCACCTTCCGTATTTTTATTAAATTTGCGACCACTACTTAAGCTTAAGATTTTTTAAATCATAGAAATCGCTATAGGTCATTGCTTAAAGGTTGTATGGTGGTCCTTATTTCCTCGCTGTTTGTATAAGGGTCATGTATTGTTCATGTATATATATATAGATCGGAAATGACTTTTACTGGACTTTGTGCTAAGCTCGTTTAGTTAGGTACCACCCGCTCATCAAATATTCTACAGCAAAACAGCAGTACTTGGTATTGTTCTGTTCCGGTTTGAAGGATGAGTGAGCCAGTGTAATTACAGACACAAGGGACATAAAATCTTAGTTCGAAAGGTTGATGACGCATTAGCGATGTAAGCGATGGTTAACATTTCTTATAATGCCAATGTCTATCGGCGTTGGTGACCACTTACCATCAAGTGGCCGATGTGCTCCTATGCCTACTTATTCTATAAGAAAAAGGATGTCAGGAATTTACTTAGTTGTTTTTCTATGACCGAGTGGACATTATCATTTTCATTTTGAGTATGACCGGTTATTTGTATCGATTTATTTGCTGACCACAACAGTTGTCAGAATGGCGTCTTGCACATGGGATGAGGCGAAACAGCTACCACAAACTTTCTCTTTACTTTTTTCTTTTCTTCATCTTTCTCCAATCTACTTAGCCTTTTCTTTTCTTGATGTTCTAAATATTTCCTTTCTATTATGTAACATAATTTTATTATAATAGACGAGCCGGTTGGTGTGATTGGTAGATATATGACTTTATCGTGCCTTTCGCGTCGCAGGTCGTGGGTTCGATTCCCACCCAGGACAGACATTTGTGTGCATGAACATGCCTGTTTGTCCTGAGTTGGGTGTAATTATCTATATAAGTATGTATTTACAAAAGAAAAGTAGTATATGTAGTATATCAGTTGTCTGGTTTCCATAGTACAAGCTCTGCTTAGTTTGGGATCAGATAGCCGTGTGTGAATAATGTCCCAGGATATTATTATTATTATTATTATTATTATTATTACATATTTCTCGATGAATTTAAGTTTTTGTAAATAAAGTATAACTCACACATATCTTTCTTTGGAAAAAAACATATGATATTAAATTGGTGATTTTAAACTTTTCTGTACGTATGTTCTTGTCATTCTTCTACTCCTTCTTCTGCACATTTGTGTTTGTAATTTCTAAACAAATTCACCAGATTCTTTCCTCCGTCCATTTTCTGTACCAGTGACACTGTGTATGCAAAATTTAATGAAATCGATTGAGACGTGAAGGCATAACAAACAAATAACCAACCAACTAAACTAACAAACGAACAAACAAACTCACTTTCTCATTTAAATTTTAGTGAGGATAAGGTAAATAAGAAGCATTAGTGATACTACTTATGTAAAACCTGTATTTTGTTGTAACAAAAGTGACACTAAATTAATAAATACAATATGGTAACAAAATAATTCAAATATTTTATATGCTGGGCAAAGTCATAATGTCATTAAAAAAACAATGCCAGTTTTGGACTCTTGATATACAAATAATATTTAAAAAACTATAACGGTAAACTAGCACTAAACAAAAAGTGCCAATTTGTTAATAACATCAAACGTAAACTTACCGAAACTAGAAAGTAGAAAAATGCTACTAAACGTAATATGACGGTTTTACATCAAAAATAAATTATTTTTTGAAACAACGACATGTCTTTATCCGTTTACTGTCGTTATAGGAATAACCAGAGCAGAAGGTTTCTTTTAGTGTCGATCCGCAACTACTATCCTGCGGAGCATTGGCTATGAAATAAGATATAAGAATCAAGAAGAAGGAAAGTGTAAATTACGCGCTCAGCTACTAGGTGGCGTTAAAACATAGTTTTGTATAAATTTCGTTTAGTGACGGTATTGGAATAAATGTGCGATATATATATATAGAAAAGACAACGTCTGTAGTTTTTACTAAGTTTAAATATTATATGTGTCAACGTAAAATAAACAGGCATTAAAAAGTCGTCACATTTATTTCTAAGTAAGACTCTTTCCTATGTACTTAATTATGTTGATTATTGCTAAATTAATTAACAAGTCTACTTACTAAGTAATGTTATGATTAAAACGTATGATTTGTTTTTGTAATATTAAAAATAAGATGTAATGGTTTAGTTTTTAAAGGACAAATCATTACTCTTCATTTGTTAAAAAGTTAATTGTTAAATTAAAAATTCAACTGTCAAAAATATAATCTGGATTTAATTAAGAAACAACACATGCTCGTTTACTTCTTTTGATTACATTTAAGTTCCGTTAGCACTGTTAGTTGTTTTTAAAAATGTTTTGATTATTAATTTTACGTTCTAAGTTAATAAAATTATTGTTAAAATGAAACTTACAATTTATAAATAACAATGCTTTTTCTGTTTATGAATTTCTATTACATGCAAATAAAAAGGTTAAATTTTTATTCTCAACCGGAAAATTTGTTTGCAGTATCAAAATATTTTTTATTTTTAGATTTACTTTCTAAAATTCTAAGCAGTGCTTACATAATTCATAAAACATTTTTTTTATAATTTAATAAATTAAAATTGTGTTGCGATGAAAATTTTAACTTAAATTTCATCGTTTAAAAGTGAGTGTTATAACTGAGTGACTGCAACACTTTAAGTGTTTTTATTATGAGATTTACGTTCTTTAATTTTTAGCAGTATTTAAATAGTTCATAAAAAATATATAATAATTTAATAAATTAAAATTATGTTACATAAAATTTCTAACTTTAATTTCAACATTTAAAAGTTAGTGTATTACCTGAGTAATAATTGAGATAATGATAAATGAGATTTTAATCCATTATATATAATATGATGAAGATTTCTTGCGAACATGCATGTTCTCGTGAAGTTTTTCTTCTAGACTGAGCACGGAACGAATCGATAATATTGATGATTCTTGTCCGAATAGGAATCTGTGATCTTCGAGTAAGATCCCTGCTCTATCAACTGAACCATGTTTATATTTTAAAACATATTGATAGATGATAAACACTTGTATGGATAAATTACTTACTGATAAATTTCTATAGTATAAGCAGAGGAGCGAACGTGATCAATTTTACAGGATATCATGTTGTTGGAACGCGGTCAGTTTGCTAAGAAAACATTAAAGTGGCTTTACATTGATAAACGACTGCCATTCTTACAAGCGGATGGGTAGTCAGTGGCTTAACTTTAAAATTGATACCTATAAATATATCTTGTTATTTAAAAGTATTATTTAAGGACATAACCCGACAAATGCTATAAGTATAAACACTCATAAACAGTTTAAATAATCTATCTACACTAAAAAATGAGAAGAGATTTTCTTTGTAATGCTGGAAAAAAAACTACTAAACCAATCTACATAAAACTTAAACCAGAAAATACAGCGCGTTTCGTATAAGGTTTTAGGTGGTTTTAGTATACAATATTATGATATACTGCGTTTAGCATATTACTAACTTTAAATTAAGGATTTCGCGGACAGCCTCTATTTAAATTGTTGTCTAGAATGACACAATAAATTCCCATACAAATATATTTGGCGTTTAAATACGTTGTGTTCTAGGATATTAGAAGCTTAAAAGGCAATAGGACAGACACGTTTTATCACGTCATCGTTTGCGTATGTTGTGTCACTAACATCCAGGTATTACCAGAACGATTTCAGTTATAGTTGGAGCTTTGGATAGATTTTTTGGGTTAGCTAGGTAATAAACTTTTCATAATCTGTACCTACACATGAGTACGTAATTGGGTAGAAGTTTTAGATTATGGCATTTAAATCAGTGATATGCTTCTGAGATTTCAATAGATTTTGAAAGTAATTTAGCTGAGGTTTTTGACGATTTCTGGCTGTTACAATTACGAGAACTTTCTCTATCTGATGTATCTCTTTAAGGTTCAAAATCTTTGTCAGATCCAAAGTCGCCGTCACAATACTGTAATGGATCCGTCTAGGTTGAGTCATCACAATCCTTAAAAATTCTCACCAGATTTCTCTTGCAGTTACACATCTAAAACTAACAAAATAACACATAACATGCAATTTTCATACAATACAGTTTTAAATGAATTAGTTTACAACCTAGTGAATGATATAATAGTATTATCTAAATAGTTACGATGTTTATTTGTCTGCAAATATTACGATTCGCCACTCCAGCGTTGATAGAACGGATCTCCGTACCGTGACACAGCCGCACTGAGTGTAGGGACGCGAGAGGCGCAGCGGACGTATAAACACGTTGTGCGTTTGTCTGTAGTGTCATTAGACATCATCAAGAGCACATTTTTGATACGGTTAAAAACTAATTTCAAGTGACAGTAAAGTTTTGAGTTTTCGATATGTCGTGACACAAGGTACAATATAACGAATGTTTGCTTTAAAATTCAACGGAAATCAACGTTCTGCCGTATATATTATTCTGTTTTTGAACGTCATGATACGTTGTCCGGTATCAAAATCTCAGACCATGACGTACAATTACGTTCTGTCCGCGAAAGGGTTAACTTTTATCCTTTATTGTAATATATATTTTTATATATTTACCGGCCAGTACAGTCTTTTCTTTGTAATTTAATATCTCACGTATTTTTGGTTATAAAAATAATTGGATAGCGAAACTTTTTTTTATATAAAGAAAATAGTATTAAGCGTCTTAAACATAATCGTCTGTTCGTATTTCGTGTGAACGCTTTAGAATTATTATCTTTATTTGTTTCTCGCATTCTGCTGGAAACGTACAAGCTTCCTACAACGCAGCTGCACAATTAAAACCCTCGCTATGACTCTATTTACATAATTATTCAACGAATCTCATATTCACTGTAACATATCTAGAGCAACTGAGGAATTATAGCAAATGAGTAAAACATTATATTCATGACCTACATCATTAATTGGAAATACTATATATGTAATACAAGGGATAGTTAAATGTTGCTACATTCGTTACTGTAGCTTAATAACTGAATACAGTACATATATGTAACAAAATCGGTACGTATCTAATTAATTATAGTTAACTAGCTGGACGCGACTTATTTTCGCGTGAAAATCGGTTTTAATTACGCCCCCCTGTTTGATAAATCAAATAATTCTGCTAATTGTGCTATTTTGATTATAATATTTATGTATAGAAGATATTTTAAATTACGATTTCTTTTCACTATCATCAGATTTTCAATAAAACAAAGCTTAAATTTGGCCCCAGGCTTAACTTAATCTACCTATGGGAACCGCAAGAATATCCGTTACGTAGTTTCGGAGATTAGAGTGTACACACAGACAGACAGAAAAATATTTTAAAAATGAATTTACGCGCCCCTTTACTATGTTTTAACAACCCCTAAATCATTTTTTGGTGTAACTATTAAATTTACAAACACACGGCTTCTACTGCCTATATATTTAGATAATTTTAAAACAGCTCTTGCGTGAATTACAACCCGGTGGACTTGCGGTAATAACGTTCGCAATTTCAATTATCTGATCGATAAGTCTTCCTTCACCGGTTAAGGAGATTAAAGATAACTGAATCTTCTTCGCACATTACCCATTTCAAATGTTAAAAATAAAAAACATCACTATAAATTATTTAGCTCTAGCATTTACTCTCGACTACATTCCCGTAAAATAATTATTCCTGTAAATCGAAACTCACCCCAGAAAACGTTCGTGAAATGTCAGGCGTTGCTATTAATCTTTTTAAGAAAACAGTCATAAGCTGTTAAGCATTTATGCTTGCTTTAATTACTGATTTCTTTAGCTAACTCAGCACTAGACTATCATTGTTTTATATAAATTTATCATTGCTTATTTTTTAAATAACAAAATTTTTGCTACAAAATAAACACAAAAACTTATATTTTTAAAAGTATTTAATAACTTCCATGAAGTCTCGGTATCTCTCATGCAAATTTTAACCCAAAAATGTTCCGAAAGATATAACTCAAAATTGGAGCTACCAAAACTTAAACCATTTGAAATTTTAGACAAAATAATATTCTTCTTACAGGATAAATCGTAAGTGCCTTTGTTTTAAACTCGAATTAACGAATGTAAAAAGTTTGGACTTATTCAAAATGTCAATCAAAGTATGATTTTATATTCCAACCAGTGACTCAATGTCTGAGAAGAAATGACTGAAAATATTATACCTTTATAAATATTTTATGCATATACACGCATGCATTTATAAGAATAGATTTCGATACATTTAAGCTGCAATACCTCTAATAGGAATCAAGATACACGAGGCATGAAATAATTATACACCACAAGCGGCCACGCCTCTGCATTTTTAGTTTCTCTCCGAAATACAAAATCCTCGTACTATCTGTTACTTTTTGTTAGTTTCATTGTTATATTTTCGGCTTCGTTATCATAATAAGATAAAATGTATACAAATTATTTAAACGAATCATACGTTTTTATAGAAAAAAAGTTTTGTCAAAATCAAGGTCTTTTAGTTTTTGCGTGTAGTTTTATGAGGGACGGTAAATTGTTATTCAATTATCTACCATATGTATATTATAAATGCTAAGATTTTTTACCTCATCATGACTAAGCCAATGAAACAATCGTAATGAAATTTGGTAAAAGTAGAGGTAGCCTGGGGTAAGGACATCAATATATTTTTAGGTATCTATAAAAAGAAGGGTAGTAAAATTGATATTACTATCACGCGTACAGTATAGGTACCATACCACGGATATATTTGTAGATAGCATAAAAATGAACAAGAATTAAAAAAAAAAAACATTAATTGAACAGTCATAACATATACAATAATTAATTTATTCATTTACCGGTATTGAAAGTTATTTTAGGATTTTATAGTGAACATTTAATCGACGTTGTTTTTTATTTAAAAAAATAAACAACAACAAGCAGCTCGTTCAACGCAACGAGAACTTAGTGAAGTCAACTAAATGAAAATTGCAGTGGGCCACAAACGAAACGAACTGTAAAAATAATGGCCTCCCAGCAATGTGACTTACTTCGACTAATGCTGAGTGTATGCTATTACTAAATTCTTCCAGATTCTAACAAATGTTCTGCCAAGCAATAAAACTAGTGAATTAACCCAAGCTGACACATACATAATTTGTTTAAATAATTTTTAAGTAGTGGATTATACTAATACATTGCTAGTGTTTATAAGTGACGGTGATCACTCATCATTCAGTAGCTCATTTGCACGTTTCCTTTCTTAAGAAAATATAAAAATAACAACAATTTTTGTGTGAACTTTTCTAACATGTGATACTTTTCACATATTAGAAAATGATGATTACATTTTCGTCTACTTTTATTAAAAAAAAATTTTCTTTATTTTTTTATAATTTATTATTGTTCTATTTGTTTTGACTTAACTTCAAGTATGCTTTTATTCATATCAACACATTATAATTTAAATAGAAATAACTACCCATCAAACTATTTCCTCAATGAAAACTCTCCGGAAATTAAAACCAGAGAAAAGTCCCACGGGACATTAACTCGTGGAGAAAAGGGGATTTAATTTAAAATTTGTTTTAAGCCTTACATTTTGTTTACGGAAAGATCTTTGGGAAGACATTTTCCGGGTCGGAAGCCCACTAAGTTTACTAATTTAAAAGCTTTGTGGTCGCAATCACAAGCGCTTATTGTTTTTAAATTTTAATAAACTCTTAATTTATTTTGATATAAAGTTAAAAATTATGTCAGTTTAATGTTAGATTGATAACAAATTAATCAATCAACAGTTTCTTTTCTCCAAATAAATAATATTCACTTGTTTTTCACAATAACTTATATACTAATTTACACTTATTTTATTATGGCCGTGTGGTGACGGCTTCGAATATCACCACCCCATTTCATCCCGTGGGGGGCGTAAAAGGCGACCCGAGGGAATATACACCAGAGAACGGGCAGCAGCGTCTCTCTGAGTACTATGACCAACCTACTGCGATCGCCAACCCGTCTGCCAAGCGTGGCGATTATGGCAAAACCCCCCAATGATTGGCACAATTAAACAACGGCCCCTAGTCCCCGGCAGCCCTGCTATTCCTAGCCTCGGTAACAGCTATGGTAACGGCGGGGCAGGGGGTGCTAAGAATCCCCGGCAGATTTCGTGTTACCAACACCGACGACCTCTGGCCCTGGCAACATATAACACGCGTACACTGCGGACCGATGAGAAGATTATCGAACTGGAGGAAGAACTGAGGAGGTTACACTGGGATATCGTCGGATTATCTGAAGTCCGAAGACAGGGGGAGGATACGATAATCCTGAAATCCGGTAACCTTCTCTACTTCCGCGAGGGCGATCAACTGTCCCAAGGTGGTGTCGGGTTCATTGTCCACAAGTCCCTCGTTAACAACGTTGTGAAAATCGAAAGTGTGTCGACTAGGGTGGCGTACCTTATACTCAGAATCACCAAACGGTATTCGTTGAAGGTCATACAGGTATACGCGCCTACTTCGACACACTCCGACGGTGAAGTCGAGGTAATGTATGAGGATTTATCTAGAGCCATACATACCTATAAGACTCATTTCACAGTTGTTATGGGGGACTTTAACGCGAAGCTGGGCAAAAGATTCGGCGAAGAGCTAAAGGTGGGACCACATGGAATTGGAGACCGCAACCCTCGGGGCCAGATGTTGGCCGACTTTATGGAGAAGGAGGGACTCTTTATGATGAACTCCTTTTTCAAGAAGCCTGGTCACCGTAAATGGACCTGGGTGAGCCCTGACGGTGAAACTAAAAATGAGATAGACTTCATCTTGTCGACGAGAAGACAAATATTCAATGACGTCTCTGTGATCAATGCAGTGAAAACTGGGAGCGATCACAGACTAGTAAGAGGGTCATTGAATCTCAATGTCAAATTCGAGAGATCCCGACTGATGAAGTCTACGCTCCGACCCTCACCTTCCCACATCCATAATCCCGGAACCTTTCAGCTCGAACTCCAAAACCGATTCGAATGCCTAGCAGACTGCGAAGAAGTGGACACATACAACGACAGGTTTGTGGAAGCTGTCCATACGGCTGGGTCTAAGGCCTTCAAGACCAGCCGTACAAATGGAAATAAAAAGATCTCTGCCTCTACCCTGCAGCTAATGGAGGAAAGACGGAAAATGATTCTGTCGTCCTCAGATGATGCCGCTAGTTATCGGCTGCTCAATAGACGGATTTCAAAGTCTCTGACTCGCGACACTCGCCAATTTAATACAATGCGTATTAAAGTGGCCATCGAGCGGAATAAAGGCTCAAAAGTGTTCGCCAGAGATCTGTCTATTGGGCAGAATCAACTGACGAGGCTGAAAACTGAGGATGGTAGAGTCGTCACGTCTAAATCTGAGCTGTTGGAAGAGGTTGAGAAGTTCTACGGTCAGCTTTACACGACAAGGCAATCACCTGTCAGTAGTCAAGCTGCAGATCCCAGAGCAAGACTGACCCGACATTACACCGAAGATTTTCAGGACGTCAGCCTTTCCGAGATTAGAATGGCTCTCGAACAACTCAAAAACAACAAGGCACCTGGTGATGATGGTATTACAGCTGAGCTTCTGAAGGCAGGTGGTACACCAATCCTCAGGGCTCTTCAGAGGCTATTTAACACCGTCATAGCCAAGGGTCAAACGCCAAAGGCATGGCGCAGAAGTGTGGTGGTGCTTTTCTTTAAAAAGGGTGATAACACCCTTTTGAAGAATTACAGACCCATCTCATTGCTGAGCCATGTCTACAAGTTGTTTTCGAGAGTCATTACGAATCGTCTCGAGCGAAGGCTCGACGACTTCCAGCCACCCGAACAAGCCGGTTTCCGAAAAGGCTTTAGCACCATAGACCACATACATACGCTGCGGCAAGTTATACAGAAGTCTGAGGAGTATAACCAGCCACTTTGCTTAGCGTTTGTGGACTATGAGAAAGCCTTCGATTCGATCGAAACCTGGGCCGTGCTAAAGTCTCTCCAAAGGTGCCAAATCGATTATCGGTGTATCAAGGTGTTAAAGTGCTTGTACGAGAACGCCACCATGTCAGTCCGACTCCAGAATCAGAACTCAAAACCTATCCAACTGCAGAGAGGCGTAAGACAGGGAGACGTGATATCTCCGAAACTGTTTACCGCTGCATTGGAAGATGTTTTCAAGCTTCTGGACTGGAAGGGATTTGGCATCAACATCAATGGCGAGTACATCACTCATCTTCGATTTGCCATCGACATAGTGATTATGGCTGAGACCTTGGAAGACCTCGGCGCTATGCTCGATGACCTCAGCAGGGTATCTCAACAAGTGGGTCTACAAATGAACATGGGCAAGACGAAAATCATGTCGAACATCCATGTTGCACCCACTCAAGTAAAGGTTGGAAATTCTGCACTCGAAGTTGTGGACAATTATGTTTATCTAGGTCAGAACATCCAACTAGGTAGGTCCAACTTCGAGAAGGAGGTCAATCGTCGAATCCAACTCGGCTGGGCAGCGTTCGGGAGGCTACACGATATCTTCTCATCCAAAATACCGCAGTGTCTTAAGTCGAAAGTCTTCGACCAGTGTGTGTTGCCAGTGATGACGTATGGATCAGAGACGTGGTCGCTCACTATGGGCCTCATAAGAAGGCTCAAGGTCACCCAACGAGCAATGGAGAGGGCTATGCTCGGAGTTTCCCTGCGAGATCGAATCAGGAATGATGAAATCCGCAGGCGAACCAATGTCACCGACATAGCCCGAAGAATTGCTAAGTTGAAGTGGCAGTGGGCGGGGCACATCGCTCGCAGAACTGACGGCCGCTGGGGCAGAAAGGTTCTCGAGTGGCGACCACGAACCGGAAGACGCAGCGTGGGCAGGCCCCCTACAAGGTGGACCGACGATGTCGTGAGGATCGCGGGAAGCCGTTGGATGCGGGTAGCGCAGGACCGACTATCGTGGAAATCCTTGGAGGAGGCCTTTGTCCAGCAGTGGACGTTTTCCGGCTGAAATGATGATGATGATGATGATGATGATTATTAAAACACTTTAAATTTCAATAGTGGAAGCACGTCCGTTCTTCCACCTCCATAAAGGTCCAAATGTTATTTCCACTGAACCATCTCTTATAACTTACATTTAACATTTTGTTGATAATATTGTCTGTAAGTTTGTCTCAAAAACTACTTGATCGATTCGAATGAAAATGCATAACTTTATATATATATATATATATATCAGTTAACGCCGTTAAGTTATATATTATGTAAGAGAACGGTACGTGTGTAGCGACATCTATCTCGCCACATACGAAAACTAAAAAGTGACGTATCCTACATCGCGATATTAAAGTTATCCGAGCGATTGAACATATATATAAGAACCCAACAACAACCGTCGGGCGGTAGCCCACCAGACCAACACCCGTCTGGTCAGAGGATCCTCCCTTTTCAATGGTGGATGAGGAACTTTACACCCTGTTCCTCTCAACACCAAACGTGCTTCCACTAGTAAAATTAAAAAGTCGACATCTAAATTGTCGGCCATTTTTATTAACACGTGCAAATTAAGCAATAACAAAACATAAATTAACGTGCGGTGGACCGTACACGGCTCCGTGCTGCGGCACGACGACGACGCGCCGTCTCCCAGTGACGGCGCCGCACCATAACACGGTGGCCGGTGCCGCACCGTGGGCATGTGTCCACGCCCTAATAAATCCTTTATTTAATTATTATCCTTTATATATTTACTTTTAAAAGCTATATACATATTTCATATAACATATAGTTGCATCAAATTTAATAGAATATGGAATGTGAATTGGAATAATAAATGCACAAAATGCATTAAATTATTTCCTATTTAATTTTATTTTACGCGAGTAATCCCTTTGTTCTAATCAGGAAGCCGCAGTTGCACTCACTTTACGTCCGAATTTAACAGCATTAGAAACGAACTCTAACATGTTAGCTAGATTTAAATGGGCTGTTACGCTCAGATTAGCCAATGTTCAAATCTTTTATGAAAATATATTTGTATTAGAAAATAAAAAAAATCAAATCAAATAATTGAATATAATTGTACTTTTTAGTATGTGTTATTGTATTGCATTGATGTCATAAACGTCGACCTGGTCACGGCGACCAGGTACAGAGAATAACTGCGCAAGAGAGCAGCACTTTTATGATCTGATGACTTCCCAATATGCCATAACTGAATGACTAATTAATTAATTGACTCTTTTGGTCAGTCATTTGGAGAGGTTCGATCCGGGATTTAATCCCGATTTGTATTCTGCAGCTAGCAACTAGGGTTATCTAATGTTACGATTGTGTGTTGATGGCCATATATTATATATATATTTTTTTGTTGGTGGTTTATTTTTTTTTAAAAAAAAATTTAGTTAAAAACCATTAACTAAATTTTTTTTTGTAAATATAGAAATTAAAGAATTAGTATTCTTGCGGAGTCAAATATCATTAAATTATGTTTCGTGTTATAATTGTTTCAAGGTAATAGTTTCGTTATGTGAGTTATCTCTATTATTTGATGTATACAAAAGAAAACGCATTAAGAATTTGTTATCACCCTATACATAAATAATATTATATAAATAAACTAACACCGATTTTTTGATAATATGTCCCGACTTCAACACTTTTATTTTGACATTTAAATTAAGAAATTTTACTAAATTTTTTTTCTAAATTAAGATATAGTAGATAATAATAAAAATCTCATTCATGTATAACCATTACCTTTGAATAAATACGTAATTCAGGGCTTTTTAAAAACTACCCCGCAAGAAGGTGAAACAGGGGTGGAAAGTTTATATGGCGGGTCCGTCATTTTTGATATAAGAAGCATGAAATTTATATAAAAGCCTCTGGTTAGAAATAGATAAATACGTATTTCAGGGTTTTCGAAAATCTCCCCCCCCCCCCCCCCCCCCAAGAGGGTGAAATGGGGGTTGAAAGTTTGTATGGCGAGACCATCATTTGTCATGTAAGAGCATGAAATTTAATATACTAGCTTCTGGTTAGAAATAAATAAATACGTATTTCAGGCTTTTGTAAAAACTACCCCCACAAGAGGGTGAAATGGGGGTTTAAAATTTGTATCACGGGTCCGTCATTTTTCATGTAAGAATCATTAATATTTTTAAACTAGCTTCTGTTTAGAAATAAATAAATACATATTTCAGGATTATTTTTAAACTACCCCGCTAGTGGGTGAAACAGGGTTTGAAAGTCTGTATGTCGGGTCCGTCATTTTTTATTTAAGAAGCATGAAATTTAATTTTAACGCTTCTGAGCAAAAAGAAAAGGCAAACGTATTTTGTCATTTTTAAAAATTCAACCTCAAACGAGAGATATGGATTGAAACATTCGTATAAAAAATTTGTCTGATCTGCTTGAAATGTACTGTTTTCACAGCTTAAATAGACCATAATTAACATATTTATTATTTTTGATTATGTCGCGGACAAAGCCGCGGGGGAAACCGCTAGTTTATATATATTTAAAAAAAGCGTGCAGTAACTATTAGAAAATCATACCGCATATATATTAATTTAAATATATTTTATTAACATACATACTCGTACGTTATTTCTTATATGTATGTCAGTAACAACTAAGTTTCATACCGGTTCTTATTATTAAAATGTTCCGAACTGGAAAAGAAAAGAATAAGCAAGAAGCGTGCATGTTATCAACTATCTATGCAAGTTTTAATAATGATTATTATAGAAATTAATAGGTTATCACCAAGTTGCCCCATTACTGTGAACAACATAACTAATCATTTGTCTTCTGAACACGACACCGGAATCGTGTGTTACTTGTAAATAAAAACAATTCTGTAGTTCAATTTGTTCAGTGTTAGTGATCGTATTATAAAATATAGACACAGTAAGTACACCTTATTTGAACGTAAATTTTTAATTGTAACTTCAATAGTTATTCGGTCCGTATGATTATAATAATTGTTTTTAATTTGTTATATTATTTAAGACACGTAACGCTATTTTTATATTTTTGAGGTTTTTATGTGCAGCATTTTATTAAAGATAAATTAAAGTTAACCTTAAAATTAAAGTTAAACTTAAAATTAAAGTTTTACTTTTAGTGATTTTTTTTTTTGATAACGATGTAACGATTTTTGTTCAATATCTAACTCGAAGACAGCTTCTTATTTACGAAAGAAGGTCTTCGCGGATCGCCTGTCTACTTTCTTTCTCGTTCATCCGTCGGGACAACATCCACAGTCTCGATGGGAATCGAATCAATTTGTCGAAGCAACATTGAACTTGTTCTATCCTCTTTCCACTTTCAATCTCATAACGGAACCCTTATCGCTGAACATCGCTTGCGACCCGACCTCCGACCTTTCCTATCGCGCTATCCCCATCTCGCTCTATCGTTATACCGCGTGAAATAATTGCAACGAGTCTTGTTAAATGGGATATAAAAACAATTGTTAAACCGCGGTAACCAACGGGCGATAGCAGGCGGAACAAATATGAGGCTGGCAAGCGTCGCGCGCCCCGGGCGAGGCGTACTTGCCAAATGTGCCATCCGATAGCGCCAGAACATTGCAGCAAATTTACAACCACCCTATTAGCACTAAATCTAAACATTAACCCGATTCCGGTAACCAAACTTCACGGTTACTCGTCCAAAATATCGGTCACAACGAGCTGAATATATTACAATGCGCGACACTTTTTTGCTCTTGGCTAACTCTACGTAATAAAAGTCTAAAAGTGGATAAACAACCGCTTTGAGCATTTTTAAGTTAATTTAGTTTTTATTCTTATACAATATCATACATCACATTCTAAAGAAAACAATTATATTTTAGCTATACATTTTTGAATTTATAGCTAAAATAGTATGTTATTTACTTTAATAATATAGTTGGTGTATATCAAGAAAGATGATAAAACCCTCTTGAAAAACTACAGACCAATCTCCCTCCTGAGTCACGTGTATAATATGTATAACCACTATGTATGACTTGACGAGTTCTAGCCCCCAGAGTAAGCCGGCTTTCGATTAGGCTATAGCACCGTGGACCACATCCTTACTGTTCGGCAGATTGTGCAGAAGACCGAAGAGTACAATCAGCCGCTGTGTATGGCTTTTGTGGACTATGAGAAAGCCTTTGACTCCATCGAAACCAGGGCAGTGCTCGACTCATTGCAGAGATGACATATCGATTGGAGATATATCGAGGTACTGAGATGTCTGTACAACGCCGATACAATGACTGTCCACATTCAGGACTGTAAGACGAAGGCGATCCAACTGCGCAGAGGGGTGAGACAGGGGGATGTAATATCTTCGAAACTGTTCACCAACGCTATGGAAGACGTTTTCAAGACGCTGGATTGGACTGGATATTGAATCAATGTAAACGGCCAGTACATCTCACACCTTCGATTTACCGACGATATTGTCATCATAGCAGTGTCGCTGGAACAACTCATCGAAATGCTGCGTAGCCTAAGCGATTCTTCCCGGCGTGTCGGTCTCGGTATGAACTTGGACAAGACCAAGGTCATGTTCAATAAGCATGTCGTGCCGGGACCGATATACGTCGAAGGGAAACCTCTTGAAGTTGTTAGTGAATACACCTACCTTGTATAACCTATACAAGTCAGTAGGAACAACTTCGAGAAGGAAACCAATCGAAGATTTCGCTTGGGATGGGCAGCATTTGGCAACCTTCGTCAAATCCTCACGTCGTCTATACCGCAGTGTTTGAAGACGAAAGTTTTCAACCAATGCGTCTTACCTGCCATGACATACGGTGTCGAAACGTGGACACTAACTGCGGGACTAGTCCACAAATTCAAAGTCGCTCAGCGTGCTATGGGGCGAGCTATGGTCGGAGTATCTTTGAAGGATAAGATCAGAAATGAGATTATCCGGAAAAGAACCGGAGTTACCGACATAGCTGGCAAAATTAGCAGGCTGAAGTGGCAGTGGGCTGGTCACGTGTGTCGTAGGACCGATGGCCGTTGGAGCAGACGAGTCCTAGAGTGGAGACCGCGAATCGGCAAATGCAGCGTAGGGCGCCCTCCAGCCAGGTGGACCGATGACCTTAAAAAGGTGCCGGGTACCGACTGGATGCGGAAGGCGAAGGACCGGGAGCTTTGGCGTACCTTGGGAGAGGCCTATGTTCACCAGTGGACTACGATTGGCTGTTGATTGATTGATTGATATTAATGTTCATTCTAATTTCTCATTCTATTTGATTTTCATAAAATTTGTATTGTGTTACATAAAATAATATGTTTAATGTTTTATATTTTAATATGAGTCAGCTAAATAAGAATAATTTTATTGGCCACATATTATTGTTAGAAGCAGGCGATGCAAAAGATAGTTAAAAAAAATCAAACTTACGTAATTTCTATTTATATTACATTTTAAGTAGACAGTATCACAGATATATAATATATTTTAGGCCTTAAAACAGATACATTTAGAGACAAAGGTCGATAAACTCTCCCTGACATGACGTGAACGTCATTAGTCAAACCGGAAATAGATTCTAATATCGGCTTTTAATACGTCAGTTAAAAGCCGATATTATAATCTATTAAATATTTTTTATAGTCATCTATATGAATACTTAGATATTCCTAACTTGGCTTGGTAGTGAAACGCCGGTAAAATAAAATATTTGTATATAGCATAGTTTATCCTAGTAGCAATTCAAGTGTGCTAGCCAAAGGTCAATTTGAAATGAGTTTATTTACATGCTTAAACATATTATTATATTGTTATTGGATTGTTTTGCATTTTTAAATAGTGCCTTATCTAAAAGATTAATTGCATACCAAAATATGCACACTGTAAATTCAGCGACTAGAAAACGTGAAACTTAAACTGCGGGTTCAAACCCGGGCAAGCAATACTGTGTTTAACTAGTGTTCGATGGTAAAGGAAAACATCGTGAAGAGAACTAGATGTGTCGCATGAAACTCTGCAGAACGTGAGTGCACCAGCCTGCATTGAAGCAGAATGGTGAGCACATAATATTACCCTCCATTTTATATTTGTACCTGACATGGTCACCAACGAAATGGAAGCTAAGAGATAATATACATATTAAGTGTCCGTCCGCGTATGATCTAACGTTCATTTTAATATTATTTAATGTTATTTTAATTATTTCATTAATATAATTTTGTAGACTCATCATGTTTGCTTCAAAAATGATCGTGCCAGTACCGAAGATAGAAGATCGAGTTTTCAAAACGCCACTATTATGTGGGCCGGGCCCGTGTGACCTCTGGCCTTCTGTCACTGAAGCTATGACTAGACCAGTCCTATCACCCATGTGCGATGAATTCTTCAATGTAAGTTACGGAATTTTAAATTATGTTTATATAAAAAGATGTTGGTCTGAGCAGAGGTGGCTCAGTGGATAGGACACATATATCTTAACTGAAGATCGGAGATTAAAATTTGAGTAATCTTAACTTTACCTAATATATTAATTTGTGCGAGACGAAATTCTGCCACATGTCTATCAACCTGCCCTAGAGGTAACAAACAGGCTGTATCTTTGCCCGTTCCGCCAACCACGTGATCTAAGATGACGTGTCACTTGTGCTTATATAACTACAAAATTTTATTTGGGAATAGAGTGACTTGGTAATCATACCGAGTTATCTTATTGCCTACCGAGATTGCCAAATAAAACTTTATCTCGTGGTTAGAAAACCTAGACAAAAAATATTTTTCAATACCGTGTGTAAAAAATCTAGTTAACATAAAAAAACTTTTAAGAATTTTTCATCAACATTCATAAACATTGTATCTTTTAAATTAAACCGAAACAAAAAGCGACAATCGTGATAGATTGCAGGACAAAAGTTGTTTTATTAATTGAGTAAACGTCCAGTTTAAAATAAATTGAATCAGTGAATGCATTTGCAACTGAAACACAACACTGATTTACAGACCGAATTAACAAATACATAATAGGTACCTATATACTATTCCTATCGCACTAATTTATAATGTTGTGATGTGTTTTACAAAGTACAAGATACTGTAACCATTTAAATTGTCTAAGCTTTTTTTAATTTAAAATGTATCACACCAGTTATATCGTGATTTCAAATAACTTAATTCTTGAATAACTTAGACATACCGAATTTTCTTAAAATTTTGTCGTCCGTATGTTTAAACTTGTAAAAAAAATATTATTATTCCTATTAAATTTTTACTTTAAAACTGTATATGTTCTTTATTGAAACAACTCGCTAAGTGTTACGCAACAACATATATTTTTTGTTTATACTATTATAGTAATTACTAGAATGATAAATGTCACAGGTTAATTGTCGTACAACCTATTCGCATACTTTATTTAAAAAAAAAAAAAACTTTTTTCTAGGTATTGGCGGACATTCGGGCCGGACTGAAGTATCTGTTCCAGACTAAGAGCAATCTTGTGTTGGCTGTCAGTGGATCTGGTAACTCGGGCACTGAGGCAGTTATCACTAACCTCGTAGCTCCAGGAGAGTCTCTGTTGATCGCAACGAGGGGCATTTGGGATGAACGAGCCTTTGATATGGCTAAAAGAAGCGGTAATTATATTATTCGTATAATATGTTTGTCTTTGTTGTATTGTATATTAGTGGAAACTTGATTGGTTTATGCGTTATTTTATTGTTTTTTATTGTATATGTGTAGCTGAACTGTTTGTTTCCCGAAAATAAAATAAAATATTTAACATAAATTAACTCTATATGTACATATCCTGGATTCGAGAACTGCATTAAAGATTTAACTTGCTACGATTTTTTTTAAAGTTGAAATGAATATGAAGTTTGATTAAGGTTTAATTAAATAAGTATAAATCATATTATATTTTCTTTTGTTGTTATAAATTTTTACCTCGTTTTAATAACACAAACACGAATTTAAAATATCATAGTGAGTAAGCATTAAGTTCATTTTACTACTTACAAACTTTCAACTGATTAAACATATAGCTAAATAAAAACGTAATATAATTATGAATATCAAGAAGCATATAAAAATTGAACGTATATATTAGAAAAATTACATTAAAGTGCAGCACAATGTATTTCCGCTGGGTAATAGCAGACTCAGTAGGGACGTAGGGAGCCGTCACGCAGTATTACTGTAATTGATTAAAAAATATATGTATATTTACAAATAGCTATATACTTATTAAAAGTATATTTTTCTGCAAAACTCTATGTACATATATCTGTAGGAAATTAGTATCATTGTGTAAATGAAATAGCTGGTAGTGTTTTTTTGTTTTATTATCAGTACAGATTCGTAAACTTGTACTCCTATAAATGTGACTTTAGCTTACGATTTTTTTATAGGAATCCATTTGATTTCCTTCGAAAACTTAGTCAAACAAATTGTTTCTTAAATTTAAGTAAACGGACATCAATCGACTTGCTTTTAAATAATTCAATGACGTAAGTGAAGTTCAGTTACAAGTTTCTCGTAATTATATTATAAAATAATATTGTGTTCGCCTTTATTTTACTATTTTTTTTCATTCGTTTAGATTTTAACATCAAGCTGAGCTACTGACAGAACAATTTGTTGGTTAATAAAAAATCAATTACAGGAATTAACGCAGTGCAACTTCGTATCCCTTACAACACAACATTCAGCTTGGAACAGATTGAAAGAGAGCTACAGAAATTGAAGCCGACGGCCCTTTTCATTACTCATGGGGATTCCTCGACGGGGACCGTTCAGAATCTGGTGGGCCTTGGAGATCTGTGCCATAAGTAAATATTAATTAGTTAAAATATAACATAAATAAATTTGCTGTATCTGGGTAAAGTGAACAAGGTTCAAGACTGACAAGACTATATGTATAACATCCATAACAAAGGCTGTAAAGCTATCACCCATTAAAAATTTGCATACTCCTAAACACCCTTGTAGAACAGCGACCGCGCGCGCTTGCAGCTACTCGACCTCATTTTTATTGTGCATATTTAACCTATAAATTTGCATCGCATGTAAGTCTCACATTACAATAAGGGGCTGGTGTGACGAACACACTTAAAGGTAAATTCACATATTTTAGAGCACGCGAGCTTTTCGCAACATCAACACGCCTCTAAAGTGTTTATTTTTAATCTGGAACGTCCATTAGTTAAGCAAACACAGGCTCACCCGCCACTTTAATTGGACGTTTGTAATATAAAGCTTGATACAAGAATAATAAAAGGCTTATATTTTTTATCTGTGCTAAGTTTCCTTCTCTAAGGAATGGGTGAGAAGAGTTCTTGTTAGTAGAAAGTGTCACGCTGCTATATGATTTAAGGCTAGTGGAGTCACGAAGGGAGCCAGCCTGCATGACAAGCTTTGGTATTGTTTGTTAGGCGACTTTTGTTTCTTTGTTACATGAAAAGGGGCAATCAAACAGATAGCGTACACGTTTCCTTGAAAATGAATTAGTAAATGAACTTCACTGATTTTTTTTTTTAAATTGGTTCTTCTTTTTCATTTATGTTATAAAAGTATATTTAATAATTAACTTCATTCATAATAATATTTATTTAAAAAAAACATCTATTTAATGTATCTGTTATATATTTAATATATGTAATAGACGCAGGCCGGCGGAACCCCAGAGGGTGCCGACCACTCTGCCGAGGTGGTCTCTTGGCAGTTAGACCGCCAACTGATCAAGGAGGCCGCCATCGTGCAACGGTGGGGTTCCGCAGGATGGACAGAGGGTGCCAGTGTGGAAGAGCTGTCGTGCCGCATGCGCAGTGCCCTCAAAGAGGTCTGCGATGCGGCCATGCCGAGAACCCGGCGCAGAGCTCCGCGCCGGTATGTATACTGGTGGTCGCCCGAAATAGCCGATCTTCGGGTGACATGCAACCGGGCGCGGAGGGCTTATGTCCGCTGTCGAAGGCGTAACGGTCTCGATGCGGACTTAGAGGGACAGCTTTTGGCCGCTTACCGCAAGCTAAAAAAGGACCTGCAGCTGGCTATAAGTCGGGCTAAAGAAAAGGCGAGAGAGGAACTACTGGCGGGCCTCAACCGAGACCCATGGGGGCGACCGTATAAAGGTGTTCGCGGAAAATTCCGCACCCAAACCGCCCCTATGACGGAGACGCTGCCGCCGGAGCTCCTCCTGCGCCTGGTCGGGCAACTGTTTCCCCACCCAGGCGAGTTTGGCCCTCCGCAGATGGCCCCTCACTTCGTGATAGAGGACACAATGCCTCCACCATTGATCACGGAGCAAGAAATGGAGATGGCCCTCGAACGTCTGAGGGCCAGAGCCACAGCGCCGGGTCCAGGTGGAGTTCCAGGGCGTGTTCTGCGCGACGCCCTGGAATACCTCGGTGGGAAGCTTCGGGATCTGTTCGATCAATGTCTGCGCTGCGGGCAGTTCCCGAAGCTATGGAAGGAAGGAAAGTTGGTCCTGTTGCCAAAGGAGGGGCGTCCACAAAACTCTTCTTCGGCATAGAGACCAATAGTGCTGAATGAGACGGGCAAGCTCTTTGAGAAGGTAATAGCTGCCCGTCTTGTCCAGCACCTCAAGGAGGTGGGGCCAGGTCTCTCAGAGGCTCAGTACGGGTTCAGGGCGGGTCGAACAACTATCGACGCCCTGAACACCCTGAAGACCCGGTCTATGGAGGCGGTGGCCAGAGGGGACGTGGTCCTGGCGGTATCGCTGGACGTAGCGAACGCCTTCAACAGTCTTCCTTTCGAGACTATAAGGGAGGCACTCCGATACCATAGGTTGCCTTCCTATCTCAGGAGGCTGTTGGGGGCGTACCTCCGGGACCGGGTGGTCCTCTGGGAGGGAGGTGATGGGTGACTTGTCTGGCATCGGGTGGGTTGCGGCGTTCCACAGGGGTCGGTTCTCGGCTCAATTCTGTGGAACGTTGGCTTCGACTGGCTCCTGCGTGCACCCATCCGTCCCGGGATGGGGGTGTTGTGCTACACGGACGACACTCTTATCACGGCGACAGGGCGAAATTTCCAGGAGGCGGCCCGCCTGGCCGAGGTCGGGACGTCGCACATGGTGGACCGCATTGGAATGTTGGGCTTGAGGGTCTCCATCTCAAAAACGGAGGCCCTCTTATTCCATGGTCCTCGTCGGGGACCCCCTCAGGGGGCGTGTATCATCGTCCAGGGCACGGTGATAAATGTAAAGGCCCAGATGAGGTATCTGGGCCTGATCCTGGACGGAAGATGGAGCTTCGGGCAGCACTTTATCCAACTGGGTCCGAAGCTTATCAACGCTGCTGCTGTCTTGGGCCGCCTCCTACCCAATGTGGGAGGGCCGGAATCACTATACGCCGGCGTGGTGCGCTCCATGGCACTGTACGGTGCACCCATTTGGGTGGACGCTCTCACCGCTAAGAACAAGGCCCTTCTGCGGACACCACAGAGGGTCAAAGCGGTGAGGGCGATACGTGGATACCGTACGGTGTCGTGGACGGTGGCTACGTTTCTCGCGGGCGATCCGCCCTGGGAGCTCCAGACGGAGGTGCTCGCAGAAGTGTACCGGTTTCGGGTACAAGCCAGGGCGAGTGGCGACCGTCCAGGATCCGCGGAGGTGGAGGGAATCAGGGCTCTAGCCCAACGAGCGCTGATTCGCAGGTGGGAGGAGGACTTGAGGTCCGCATCAGCAGGCCTGGCGATAGTGGAGGCGATCCACCCCCACTTGAGTCGCTGGGTAGCAAGGAATGGCGGCACACTCACGTATAGGCTGACGCAGGTGCTTACTGGACATGGCTGTTTCGGTAAGTACCTGCATAAGACAGCGAGGCGGGAGGTATCACCCTCCTGCCACGAGTGTGGTGCGCCACTGGACACGGCGCACCATACCCTAACGGAGTGTGCTGCGTGGGGGCCTCAGATGCATATCCTGGCGGCGATAATCGGCGGAGATCTCTCGCTGCCGAGTGTGATTAACGCTATGCTCCACAGCGAGAGGTGCTGGTTGGAAATGGTCTCCTTCTGTGAGAATGTCATGTTGCAGAAGGAGGCCGCGGAGCGGCAGCGTGAGGAGGCTACCTCCGCTGTTTCAATCCGCCGAAGAAGATCGGGGAGAAGGCGTCTGCACTATGCGTACCTTCTCCCACTGCCGTAATAGCCGCTTGGGCTAGGTGGGCTCCCCGTATCCGCGAACCTCCCTAGAAATGGAGGCCCTCAGAGGCGGGTGACCGTCGGGGCGTCTCGGTAACATACGCAAGCGATCCCGTGGCGCCCTCCGACCAGACGGAGAGGATACAGCTGGTTTTTTAGTGGGTATTCCGGCGCCTTCAGTGCCGGCGAGCCCCACATCATGTGGGGGAACAGGTAAAGCGACAAAAAAAAATAAAAAAAATATGTAATATTAGAGAGAATTAATTTTTTTAAATATAATTCGTAGGTAGTTCACAAAAACATTTGACACAAACAAATTCAAGTATCTATCGCCCCACTTCATGTGGGGGAAACAGGAAAAGCGACAAAAAAAAATAAAAAAATATGTAATATTAGAGAGAATTAATTTTTTTAAATATAATTCGTAGGTAGTTCACAAAAACATTTGACACAAACAAATTCAAGTATCTATCGTTGTGAATAGTGTTGTAACCAAAACTTAAACTAAACCACATTTAATTTTAAGACAGCGTATCTGCTTCATAAGCTAAATTACGTCACAGAATTTTCAGGAATGCACTTTTTACAAAAACTGAAAACGGGGAAAAGTTCAGCAGAAAAACTATTTAATTCCTCGAACCGAAGCGAGACACGGGAAACTGAACAATCTAATTACATCTCCTATCTCTTTCCCTCACGACTAGATATTTTTCCTCGCAACTTAGGTCACAGAACACTTCCAAGTTGAAAACTCTTTTAATTACATCTTCTCAAGGAGTCCGCAATTAACATGCAGTGGAAACGAGCAAGAACGCGGCGAAAATTTAACGTAAATATTTACTTTAAAAATAGAAAATCTGCAAACTGTGCAGACATTTAAAATGTAATATTTGCAATGAACAAATCCCTCGTGTTTTTACAAATTTAGATTGAGAATTCAAGAGAATGTTTTCTACTTTAACATATTTGTTTATTATATTGAGTAATTAATTTAAGCACTACGTAACATGAGTAACGGTATTCAGCACCATATGTATGCCATAGTTATATATTTATAAATTAATAAAAAAAACTTTTTAATTTTATTTAAAAATGTACAAAAATAAAATCGTTCTTTAAATATTTGAAATACATAACAATCTATTCGTATTATTGTCAATATACATATCTACCGTATGACACTTTGATTAACAAGTAATAATATAACAATATTAGAAGAATCGCTATAATCGGTTCACAGTAAACGAAGACATCATATAACAAGTAAATAAAATAAATATAGAGATGAATAAGACTAAGACGTGGATATTTTTCAAATAGTATCTATCTCGAGAAGTAATGTACATATTAGAAAAATCATTAAAGTTCAATAAATATCTTCTATTTTGAAGTTAACTTATAATCGTGAATTAAACCATGTAGGTATATAATACTTCAGCATGAAGATTATTTTTTATTATTTTCTTCAGAAGAAGAAAGTAAAATATAATAGAAGAATAATATTATACAACAGAAATCTTACAATTACAAATTCTTACAAGAAATCTTACAACGGTTTGCAAGCCGTTAATCACATTGACTTCATACTTAATACACAAATATTTTCTTTTAAAGATATGGAGCTCTCTTAATTGTTGATACTGTAGTATCAATAGCTGCAGAGCCTTTCTTTATGGACGAATGGGGCGTGGACGCCGTGTACACGTCAACCCAGAAGGCTCTCGGTGGACCAGCAGGCATCTCTCCGGTAGCATTTAGCGCGAGAGCAGAGTGAGCTTTTGTTCCCTAATTTTATTATAAATATGAACAAGTAAACCATTTCCATAAACAACAAATACCTTAGTAACAAATATCGCAAATAAAAATAAATAAAAAACTAAATCATTATTTTTTACATTTGAAACAAGTTGAGCAATAGTTTGTCCTTCAATAAATCCTCTCCAGTACGAATAAAATCAAATGACACGCAGAACATGTTAAATCAGTACTACTTGTCTGGACTTAAGCCCGCGATCTCCACTTTAGTTCAACGGACTCAACTCGATTTTTTTAGTTAAGATAATTTAAACATAGTATTAAAGATCGAGTTCAATGGCGTGACATTGGAGAGACCCATGTCCAACAGTGGGCGAAAAATGGTTGATGATGATGATGAAACGTAAAAAAGATGTCGTAACCAATGCTCAAAATGTATACATGTACAACCTTTCTTTTTACAGGGAGAAAATAAAGAACAGAAGACATGATCCAGTTTTTTATTTCGATATAAAGTTATTGGCGCAACAATGGAACTGCTACGGTAACACACGAATGTCAGTATTAGATTGTTAAAATGATTAAAATCTCTATATATTCTTTTAATTTCTTTTAAGCGTACAAAAGATGCATATTTATCAGAAAATAATATTGATATTATACACAAATTTAACTACTTGTTTTCAATAGGTACCACCATACCATGAGTCCACCACTGATCTGGGCACTTCGGTGTTGCTTAATGGAAATTTGCAAGATAACACTTCCAAAGTTTTGGGAACGCCACACCCAAACCACGGCTCAATTTCACAAGCGATTGCAAGAATATGGATTCAAGTTCCTGGTACCCAAGGCAGGAGATCGGCTGGTGACTGTAACCACTATAGTCTTACCGTCTGGCTACGAGTATACCACATTTGTCAAATATATGAGAGAAAAGTAAGTCTATAACAATTGAACCTAACAGATACAGTTATAAAAGATGTCATGTCTTTTATTAAATAGGTAGTCTGACAAGCAAATGTTGACAGATTGGATGGTAAGTGGTCACTACCATAGGCATTGGCAAGACATAACTATTCCTTACATAGCCAAAGCACCACCGGCCTTAGGAAATTGTATGTTACAATCTTGGATGTAAAGTTGTATGAATATCCCTTGTGCCGGTAGTTAAATAGATTTATATGTACACAACAATATTAAGTATTGCTGTTTGACATTAGATTATGTGATGAGTGGGTGGTACCTTCCCAGTCGGGCTTGTACAAGGTTTTACAACAATAAAGTTTTTTTACGCAATAAGAAAATACTTGCTGACAAGACTTCAACCAACATTATACTGTCAAATATGTTAGTGAATTGAAGTTCGGCAGTAGCATTTAATAATACAAGTAACGTTTAATTTTTAAATTTAATAATTAAATAATTAGGTGAACATATAAATAATGTATTACTAGAGGTCTCCTTTCTTGAAAACCGTTTAATAGTTTTTAAAAATAACAACAACAGAAGCGATAGTTAACATCTCTCACAATGCCAATGTCTACGGGCGTTGGTGACCACATTCCATCGGGTGACCCATACGCTCGTCCGCCTACTTATGCTAAAAAAAAGAAGTGTTGTTTGCTCCGGGGGGAAAGGGTACTGTCACCATCCATACTACCGTTAATACCATTTTTTATGATTTTTAATAGTTATAGTAGCGTCTGTTTTTCCATCCACTGCCAAAGCAAAGGCTCTCCTTTTCAGATGAAGATTAGGCGCATGTGGCAGAATTTATTTCGACCGCATACAAGTGAATTTAATTAAATCTTGTCTCAAATTCTCTTTTATGTCAGTGTCTATTTTTTAAGATTAGTTGTATGTGACGTGTAAAATTGAACACATCTTTTTTTATTTTCAGACACAATATCTTGATATTTGGTGGCCTCGGACCCACAGCAGGTAAGGCCTTACGCATTGGTATCATGGGCGTGAATGCCTCTACCGAAGTCGCAGATACTGTTGCACATGCCATGGCGGACACTTTGAAAGCCCTTACAAAATCATCATTATAAATATTGCTTCGGATTTTCGCTTTGGGTTATAAATAAAAAAATCAAAGAATCATGTCGAACATTTATTTGTTAAAAATACTATAAAATAACTGTTTATTGAATTGGCTGATACTTTAGCTACCCATAAAGGATAGTCTCTTAAATTATAATGATTAAAGCAACGAATAGATCTTCTAATGTAAGTTGGCTTAGATCTATATGATCAATAATATTAAATAGGGTTCAGCTTATGCTGGACCTACGTCGGCTAAACGTATCTATTGCCCGCGGCTTCGCTTCGAATTCTGTGATTTTAAGGAAACAAGGTCTCACCAAACGCGGGTGATTCTAATCTAGATTAAGTAGTAAGTGTCTCGTGTACCAGGAGATCATCAATAGTGAGGTCTTAACGAACGCGGATGACTCGATTCTTGATTACGGAGCAAGTCTCTCATGTACCAGGAGATTATGTTAATATATTTCAATAATTTTATAAATTATATATTCTTTAACACATTAAAATTGAATAAATAAATAATTACTTTTTTTCTTTATCTCAAACCTTTTATCTCTTCCCACATCATGAATGTACGATCCTAAATTAATGACAGACAGAAAATAAAATGCTCGCTAAGTTATTAATTAAAAATTAATATAGTAATATCACACAACAGTCATATTATGTGTGATGTGTAAATATGGGATTCAAAATCGGGATAATTAAAAGCATGTATGAATTCACAGGTAATTTATTGCATACTAAAACTGTATGGCGATTTACAGAAATTTTGACCAGTTTCACATGTCCAGGTAAATTTAATTCTTATATTCCAAAAAATACATTTAATAGGTACATATATGTTTTTCGGATCAAATATAATATAAATCCCTTTGTATAATGAGGGAGAATAATCGAGTCGGCTACTAGAAATAATTATCAAATAAAAACAATGCAACACAAGCAAGTTTATAGTACCCATTATGGCTATTAGTTATGTTATTCGCAAGCCATAGGTGTGATTACTCACTACTGTTAGATTATAGTACTAAAACCAGAATAAATCGTGCCCTTATCGAATCATATTCTAATTACGTAAAAACATAAAATAAGATAGCCAATAACGTGAGTATAACAATATAATACATTCACAATTTCGATGGACTAGATCCCACAAACGCATTTCTCTTTACAATGTTTACAAATTTTTGGCAAAGTCTCACAGAGTAAGCCCCGATTTTTTTTTTGCCGTATAAGCTAAATACTTTTAGTTGTAGTCTATAATAAAATAATATTTATCAATAATTATATTTATCAATATCAATCATAGCAGACATATTTCTAGCTACATGGCATTTTATCCATCACATCAACACATTTGGACTAGCTTCCTTAATTACGTAACTATAAAACTGTACCTAGTAATTAAACAAAACTAGTCAAGAAATTCACTTTAACTAAATCTAATTGCTTTATAACGGCGTGTAACCAACCATGCTACCGGCTTTTAACAGCATACACTAAACGAACAATATCATTAGGTATATTATCATATAACATTATAAGTAGAATGATGTGTAAAAAGTATTTACAAAGTGTGTTGTGGCCGATATTCGCATGATTATATCGAACTTATGCGTACTTATGTTTACTTACATATTAGAGTTAACACAGGCTGATTAAATACGGTAAGAGTTACCGATAAAATATGTAACATTTACAAGTGTGGCATTACGTAAAGATAAAACTACAAGCAAATGCACAAATAGAGATGATCGAATCGACGACGATAAACAATCTGTGATGGTGTCGAAGATACATGATACGATCACTACACCACGAAATATACATTAAGAGTCGTAAATAAATATGCACATAGGTATAATAAAGTTTAATAATTTATTATTTACATTAAGAAAATATGGCACATCTTTAACATCGACCGCGCTCACATTCCTGACTCTCCGTGCGATCGTGACGACCGACGCGGTCGGCGAAGCACTCCCTGCGCCAACAAATTTCTGAATAATACCAATTAAAATACCGGTGGGAAGCGAATATTCGACGCCGGGCGCTCCGGCTGCTCCGAGTCACTCGGCCGACCGCCGCACGCCGACTAAACTAGACGGACTCATTCGAATCGAAAGAGAACATAAAAATATATCAGTCTATAGAGCGAAGCGTTCACTCACTTAGCCTAGGAGCAGTCTGGGGTATAGACGGGGGTCCGCTCGGGCGCGGGGCGCGCGGGGCGCGCGGGGCGACGAGGGGGCGCGGGCGCGGCGCTCAGCTGGGCGGCGGCGGCGCGCGCTGGCGGCGGTGGCGCGCGCACGCGCAGCACGCGTCGCCGCGGCGCCGGCGCGCGCACGCCGCCCGGCCGCACCGCTTTCGGATGCACGTCACTTCGCCGTCCTGCAATCGAGATGTACGGGATTTATAACACGAAGGATTAAAAGTATCATGTCTGGAATATTATTATTTTTATCCCGTTTGTTTTGGTGTTCAATTTATAAAAGTATCTTTAATTGTAAAAATGAAAACATTATAAAGAAGGAAGACTATCTAAATATGTTGTTCAATGTGTAAAACGTTACGGCATCCTACCTTGCACCGGCACGTGACACATCTCTGTTCGCCGTGTGAATGTATTGATGGATGAACTTCTTTTCCATTAGGCAGGGGCCCGCCCGGAAACTTGCAACCGCCTTCCGCAAGAATTTCCTCCGCGGTTCGCGGTGCACCCTGATCTTTAGGCGTTTCTTCCTCTGTTTTCTTTGCTTTGACCTACAAACATTCATTATAATTTCATATACATTACATCAAATTTAAAATAAAGATTTTAAAACATCTCATATGGCCGTTTACCTCTGGACAAACTCTGCAGCAGGCCTTTTTATCTGGTCTATATGCATCTTTTTCTGCGCATCTTAATGGTGGGCATCTTACACGTGGACATCGCACTTGCCGTGTCGGGAACTCGCATGTACATATCGCACACGTATCATAGCCTCCCGGTACTAAATACGGATGCCAAGAAGAGCCAGGTGCGTGATATTGTCCAGCAAGGTGACAGCCGTGCGACTCGTTCCAAACAGCACTGGTAGAATCTGTAAATAGAGAAAATATTTAAGTTTTATTATAAATAGTCAATACACGCTTTGTCATACATAAATATTGCTATTCTGATCATAATATTCTAACCACAATAGCCAACCTTTCCAATCTTTGAAATAGATGATATAATCTTAAATAATAGCACATTCACTAAGACAATATACGATTGACTTTTCTTAGCATAACTTTATGCTTAAGTGAAAAATGAAAGTGAATAAATAGTTTTTGATGCCACTTGATGTTAAGTGGTCACCAACATCAATGGGTGATGAAAGAAATATTAACCATCGCTTGTGGCTGTAGTTACACTGGCTCACGCACCATTCGAACCGGAACACATCAATACTAAGTATTGCTGTTTGGCGGTAGAGTTTGGTTAAATGTATTTCAAAGCGCACAATGTCTTTCGGATCATTTTATATATAAAATTGTTAAAAATGTGACTTACTAGTGCAAATAGGGCAACATTGTCCAGGTGGCTGTATAGTGGGCACGGCGCAGTTGACGGGCGGACAGCGTACAGGGTCGCACCGCAGCACGCCGTGGACGCAACCGCACATATGACAAGACTAAAAATAAAGAATAGATTTATCAATTTTTACTAGATAACGGCGAAATTTATCTGCTCTGGAATAACATCTAAATCTTCTATAGTAATATATTATAATGTATTGTTAAGTAAGCAATACTTAGGGCAATGTGGCGTGCACCCACGTCTATCCCGTATACTGATGAGTATATCTATATATAAATAAATAATTGAATAGTTATAAGATAAGCATTCCGGACAGGAATATCTTCTTCGTTCGTACTTATCAGACGCATTACATACGCGTTTTTTTTTCGGGTTTAAGTTTTTATATTTAAAAAAATTATATATTATTTTATTTCTAAGCTTTCTAATAATTATCATATAAAGGGAAGCTTAATTTCAAAATTAGAAAAATAGAGATATACTTGTATAGGATAAATGGTCATTTAAATAATAAAATTAAATAAACAGTAATAAAACGAGAAAATATGAAAGAGTGCAGCGATTAATGCTAATAAAATAATAGTAATTTACCTCAGTCAGCATCCACTGCGCACCGTCCTCATAAGTTTTCCCAGCATAATAACACGAGGCTGTATTAGAGAGTGAGTTGTCAGGCGGAGGAGAATTAGCGTGCGTCGGCTCATAGTTGGCGCTCAACTCGTTGTCAGAATCTGGGACCGCTGGGAGACACGACAGTGGCACGCTTATCTAAATAACATATCACAATACAATTTCCACTTTATAAAAAAACATTCTTAGCTATATAATTCTGGCAAAGGACAAAATGACGAATCTCTAATTACGAGTTGTTGAAATACTTTACATGGCTTCACTCATACTTAATATTGTAAAAATCTATACATATAATAAATCTGTAACTGGTCGATGTCTGTACATGGAAGATAAATGAGTAAAACTTTTATCGGGGGTCTTTATAAACACAATAGAACCCAAAACAATGATTAATAAATTTTTTGTCTGTTTGTCTGTTTGTCTGTTTGTCTGTTTGTCTGTGCGTTTGTGCACGCTAATCTTAAAAACGGCTTAACGGATTTGAGTGCGGTTTTCACTAATGTATTGTGGCTAACTTCACTTAACATTTAGTGTTTGTTTTATTTCAATCGGTTCATAAATAATAAAGTTATGTCAATTTAAAGATACACGTAGATCATTTATTAAAAAATGGTTATGGTCAAACTGAAAAGAAATTAAATATTACATGTAATATACACTTTTGCTTATGTTTTATCCTATATTTTGTTAAATTTTTAATCTCTTTTTTTATTTTTTAAAAGTTTAGTATCACTACTAAACATCAATAAATTATTATCTGTAGGAAAAGTACGCGCACCTGTTAGTTGTCAAAATTAAAAAGTTTTGTTAACAATTTCGTGTTTTCAGTAGCTTCGTGTGTTGTTTTTGCATAAAAACTAATATTGCATATATATTGTGTGTATCTTTATGATCTTATCTTATATCTTTCATAACAGTACGCTTTAAGACTGCGTGTGAGCAAGTCAGTTAACTCAGTGACAATAATTAATACGTAAATAGTATATAGGTGTATAAACAAAGCCTAAAAAACAACTATAACAATAATACATGGTTTTAGAAGTGCTTGCTTTAAACATAAACGTGGTATATCACTTCTTAAAACTTTAAATAGGTAAAATTTTTTCGTCAATTCGTGTTGCCTGTCAAAAGTTTTAAAACGGCAGATAAAAATTCAAACATTTTACCTACTGAAGGTTTTTCTAAACAACGAAATAAATAACAATTTAACGCGGAAAAAATGGCAACCATATTTTGAACTATATTTATTAGCCTCTGGATATATATAAGGAGTATTAGCCACTGGTTATGTATAAGAAGTGTAAATAGAGAGAAATAGCAATTTTGTTCAACATTAAAATAACAGAAATTACTTTAGAAGACCTCATTAATAAATGTAACAAGTATTTCAAACCGAGGAAAAATTTAACTATGGCCTGACATGTATTTTTTATGAGAAAACAAAGCAAACACGAAAATATAACCAACTTTATTACGAGTCTAGAAAATTTCAGTTTAAAATGCGATTTCATTGAATTAATAGTCATTGGTCAGTGATAAATTTACAGCGAATATGTGTTAGAGTAGCTCGCCAAACATCAAAGATTATTACAACGGTCTGATCTGTCACTAAAGAAAGCTATAGAGATAGCTAAAATAGTAGTGATCGAACAACAAAATACGGAGCACATAACTAAAAGCACTGAGATGTAGTCATCACCGTCATCATCTAATGAATATCAAGTGATGAAGGGGGAGTAAAAGGGTTAAACAACACACAGTACAGAATAGAGAAGATGTGCATATTCCTATGAAGTCAGACAGGCAACTAATTAAGAAGAGAACAAAATTGTGAAACGTGGTTATATTTGTCTCATCCCAATATAAACCGAATAAAAGTATTTTGTAATCTCTCAGCTTAATTCAATTGGTCTTTGGCTACATCAAGCTTGCGACAGCATAATCATGAATAGGAAGAAGTAGATCTGTGCGAGCATATAATATATAATTAAGTGTACTCAGATATTGATATTATATATTTAAAAAAAAATCACTGCAAAAATAACATAAATAAGTTAAAAATAATAATGTATTAAATGTATTAATTTAGATAAAATGAATGTACCAACCCATCTTAATATTCAATATTTAAGTTTGTTATAAATTTTGTACTGTAGTCATATTCTTGCTTGCCTTTTAATTGTATTTGGTTAAAAAATATATAAATAATATATATATCATTTATTTATTGCATTTTATTTGCCTTACTCAATGTAATAATGCTTAAGCTATGTGATTTCATTTATATTTTGTTTTTGTTAAATTTGTGTTTTCATTAAGTAATTAATTATATTTGATTATAAAAAAATATATATCTTACTACACCTTTACTGATTATGATGGTTTAGCTGTTTGATTTTATATATGTTTTGATTATTTTAATGATTGTGTAATTATTGTTGGTGGAAACTTAGCTAATGTATGTATATATTTATATATATATGCTATAAGTGTCATCTCATTTTTAACACTTAACCTACCAGAGCGGTCAAATAACTGCTTTTGAAACTTTAATTAAAATTGTTATATAGCTGCTTTTGTTTGTATATTATATATTTTTTCTACATAAAATGGCCGCTTAAGCAGCTTATTCAGATGTGTGTCAAGTTCAATGGAAAACATTTGTTTTAATTCCCTTTTTTTGTTTAATTAAATTAGTAGCCTTGGTTAAGTCTGATTTTATTTAGTCTCTGACAGAAGAAACTTTTCCTTTATACTTTATATTGTACACATAAAATAACATAAATCTATAACAAAAACGAATTAATTAATAAATTATCCATACATATAAATAAAATTGAAGTTTCTGTCTGTTATTTCAAAATAACTGCCTGTTTTAAAGGTTATATGGCTATTTACGATTTACCAAAACCAAAGCAATCATTTTTTTAATTTTTTTACTGTCTGCATGTCTGTATCTTTTAATCGTCTAAAAATTGAAAAAACCGAATTATTATAAGAACTATTTCAAGATTCCGTTTAGCCTTTATTTCATCAAAATTAGTTGAGTCTATCAAAAGTTATAAAAATACGTATTTTTTGTTGATATCTATTCACATAATATTATTACTCTTCCTAACTGATTCATTAACGCAGAGCCTAAACTGCGGGGGTTAGAAACTTGAAATTTTGGCAGTTGATACATTTTATAATACCCACTAAAATAGGATTTTTGGAAATTCTACCCCTAAAGAGTTGAACGATTGTTTAGAAACCAGTCATTTTTAAAGTTAGAAGCATGAAATTTAATGAACAAGCTTAAAAATAAATAAAAATGTATTTCAGAGTTTTTGAAAATCTAAATCTGAGAGGGTAAAAAAGGGGTTGAAAGTTTGTATGGGGGATTCCGTCACTTTTGGTGTAAGAAGAATGATATTTAGTATTAACCCGGCGGGCATGAGCCAGGGTATCTCACACCCTGATAAAATTTTAAAATTGTGTATTTTGTAAAATATTCGTCCGACAACACTATCTCGCTCAGTAGCTGGAGGCGGGGTCGTGCGGGAGGGGATAGTGGCGTGAGCGCAGTGTGGCTCGGGACACCGGCCAGGATATTCGTGTGTAAACCTGTTTCGGGTATGTTATACCCTGCCTCATTTTTGTCGTATTTTTTTTATGTAATTTTTCTAATGATAAATTTTAATAGATTTTTAAGCCTTTTTTATCCATTGTTTTTTTTTATGATTTACTTTTCGTTGTTTACGTTGAGTTTTATTTTATATTATTTTCAGTTTTTGATCAAAATGGATATTGAAAGACAAGAAGAGCGAGTTCGTGCCATGTTAGAGGAGGAACTAAGTGATTATTCAGATGAATCCAGTTCAGAAGATGAAACCGATCACTGTAGTGAACATGAAGTGAATTATGAAACAGAGGAAGAGGGCGAAAATTCAGTCGACGTTCCATCCAACTCCTGGCAGGAAGAAGTTGTAGCAAATAAGTCAGATAACGACTCTGATGACGATTTACCATTGTCTCTAATCAGTCAGAGACTTTCAGCTTCTCGACAAGTAGGTGGCTCTTTTTATACATCTAAAGATGGTACCAAGTGGTATAAAAATTGTCAACGTCCAAACGTGAGGCTTCGTTCAGAAAACATCGTAACCGAGCATGCTCAAGTAAAAAACATTGCAAGGAATGCTGCCACAGAGTATGAATGCTGGAATAATTTCGTCACTTCAGATATGCTACAAGAAATATTGATTCACACTAATTCGTCAATTGGCCATAGACAAACTAAAAGTGCTGCTAATAATGCGAGTGTTAATGCTTCTTTCTATATGCAAGAAACCACTTTATGTGAATTGAAAGCATTTATTGGCTTATTATACTTAGCTGGTGTTATCAAATCTAATCGACAGAGTTTGAAAGATCTTTGGCGAACTGATGGAACTGGTGTTGATATATTTCGCACCACTATGTCACTCCAGAGGTTTCAGTTTCTCCAAAGTAATATTCGTTTTGATAACAAATCTACGAGAGATGAGCGTAAACAAACGGATAATATGGCAGCTTTCAGAAGCATATTTGACCAGTTTGTTCAATGCTGTCAGAAGGCGTACTCTCCAAGCGAGTTTCTGACTATTGACGAGATGCTGCTGTCCTTTAGAGGTCGATGCCTGTTTCGTGTCTACATTCCAAACAAACCAGCTAAGTACGGTATTAAAATTTTGAGTCTAGTCGATGCAAAAAGCTTTTATGTTTTGAATTTGGAAGTGTACGCAGGAAAACAACCGTCGGGACCATATGCAGTCAGTAATAAACCCTTTGAAGTAGTGGAGAGACTCATTCAACCAGTTGCACGATCACACCGCAACGTGACCTTCGATAATTGGTTCACCGGATATGAGATAATGCTGCATCTACTAAATGAGTATCGACTTACGTCTGTTGGAACTGTACGAAAGAACAAGAGACAGATTCCTGAATCTTTCACCAGAACTAACAGACAACCTAATAGTTCAGTCTTTGGGTTTCAAAAGGATATCACACTCGTTTCCTATGCGCCAAAGAAGAACAAGGTAGTTGTTGTCATGTCCACCATGCACCATGATAATTCAATAGATAAATCTACAGGAGAGAAACAAAAACCTGAAATTATAACATTTTATAATTCGACCAAAGCTGGCGTTGATGTCGTTGATGAATTGAGTGCCAGTTACAACGTTTCTCGTAACAGTAAACGATGGCCCATGACTTTATTTTATGGTGTCTTGAACATGGCAGCTATAAATGCTTGCATTATTTTTCGAGCAAATAAAAAAGTTACGATCAAGAGAACAGTATTCATTCGTAATTTGGGCTTATCAATGATTTACGAACATCTGCATACAAGAAATAAAAAAAAAAATATTCCGACCTACCTTCGCCAACGAATCGAGAAACAGCTAGGTGAACCATCACCTAGACATGTGAATGTACCTGGACGATATGTCAGATGCCAGGATTGCCCATACAAGAAAGATAGAAAAACAAAATATTCCTGCAATGCTTGTGCCAAGCCCATATGTATGGAGCACGCAAAATTTATTTGCGAAAATTGTGTTGATCTCGACAGTAGTCTTTAATTATATTTTTTGTAACAAAAAATAATTTTAAGTTTTATAACGAAAAGGATCTCATTATCTTTCAGTTTTAAGTTGTTTTACATTCCAAAGAAAAGTATTTTTGTTAAATTGTTGATTTTTGTAGACCTCTAAATTTTTGTTCCTATAATTAGTGAGTCTAAGAAAAAATTTAATAAATAATAATTGTTTCATAATTATAAACTTCTTTCATTGAATTACATTAAATAATTCATTGTTTTACAAAATTATATATCACAATCAAGAAAATAATAATAAGAACACTACATTACGTTACATCAAATTATGGGTATGTCGTACCCTGCCACATTCTATATGTAACTTTTTTTTGCCTCATGCTCGCCGGGTTAAAGCTATGCATACATATTTCGTCGTTTTTAGAAATTTAACTCCAAACGGGAGAAACGGGGTAAAAGCATTAGTATAAAAATTTAAAAAAATAGAAATATACTATTTGAGTTTTTTGATTGAATTAATAAACATGAATTTCAAAGTTTTTAGAAACTTTTATTTTTGTTTGGAAGAGTTGGGTGCAAATAATGAAATTCAAAATACGCAATATCTTATATCAATATCTCTTAGGGAGAAATATACGAACTTCATATGTTGGTGATGTTTGGATAAAAAAAACATATTCCATTATTGCCATATGTACCACTTAATTGGTATTCCCTAAGCTTATATTATTGTAAAGTTTCATTAAAATCCATTCAGTAGTTTATTCGTGAAAGAGTAACAAACGTCCATACATCCATACAAACTTTCGAGTTTATTATATTAGTAAAAAGTAGGATTATTATATGCCCTATACTGAACACACATACACTATACTGGATGGGCGAATAAATCGATTGGTAAATGTTTATATCTTATTGATTAAAAAATGTACGAGATAAAATCCTTATTTTACCCGTACGAAGTCGGGACGGGCAGCTAATTACTCGCTGATAACGTATCTTTCTGTAGGTAAAAAAGGTTTTTAAAAACAGTACAGCAGTTTTTTAGTTTATTCGCTACAAACAAACATACAAAAAATCTATTTTTACTTATTTATAATATTAGTGTAGATAAAGACCACGCGCGAGCGAAGCTGCGGGCAACAGCTAGTCCTTAATAAAGCTAGAAATTCCTAAAGTCTGAACGCCTGAACTCTTTCCGGTCGTGTCAGGTTACTGTTCCATTGGATTATGAGGGAAAGTGGATCACAGACACATCTCATTTGATTCGCCTTTCCATTGAGAATTACCAAAATCGTTCATCTTGAACTTCATCATCATTATTGTAAAAAGTAGTATAAACTCATTAAACTTATCAGGTTACTTATAAATCAGTGACTTCATTGAAAAGTTATTAGCAGCATGAGTAGCAGAAATAATGAACGATACTACAACGATACATACTTCTATCCAGTATCTGAATTAATATATTATTAATTACTGTAATTATTCAATAAATATTTTTTATTATTAATTGTAACTTACCTTATTTTCATAGACTAAGCGGCATGAAAATTTTTAATATCATAAGTAATTTGAAAGTAAAACATTAAATTAAAATTTACAATCAACGAAGAAAGTACGTACATACATAAGAAAGAATACTTTATATTGTAAGTTAAACCAGAAAATTTAATGAAAATAAAATATTGCTTTACAATAAGTCTAAATATATTTTTTTACCATATTAGTTACCATATTAGTTAGTAGACTAATATGACTTTATATACACATAGATATCGGTTATTCAAAATAAAGTATATTTTTCTACTTTAAGTTAATTTGCCTATTCTGACGAATGACATTAATCTGCACATTTTGATTCCACTAATAGTTTTTGTATAAGGGACATAGCTAATGACGGCTCTAACCACGAGATCTTAAGTTGTTCTTCTGTTAGGATCCCATTCACTAACAAACATCTAACAATATGACGTCCTACCACACATGACATATCAATAAGATTCCTTTACCTGTGGTAAACGCGTGCGCAGAAACTCGGTGTCATTATCAGAAGCTCGGACATTAAGATACGCGTTGCCAACGTTCAACGCTGTTAACTCCATAGATGACGGTTCTAGAACAGACCCCTCAGCTCCCGCCAAAGCCCTTGGGCCACCAATTGCGTGGCTATCGAGCCATGCCGACCAGGAGCCGGAGTAACCATTTATTACCACCTGAAAACATAATAATAAAATTTTATTAATAGCACAGAAACAATATATATGCCTTAACAAAACAATGAACTGCATGTTAAAAAAGAATTTGCGCAGACATATGCCTGAACACCATATACAAATGTTATCCAAAAGTTACATACACATAAAAACAGCCATAAATTTTTTCTTTGTATTGAATAAGTGTGTATAGTTTTAATGCAATATCTCCAACGATAAATATAACAGAATATAACAGACACAATTAGCTACCTCATAATTCATTCCACATAAAGCATCAACGGAGAGCCAGGCGAGCCCAGCGACGGGGTTGATCGAGGGAGACATACGGACATCTGTGCGCCTTAATAGAGCTGGTCCAGAACTGACTGCGTCTGGTAGCGGTCGTGTCAGTAACCGACCTCGCAACATTGGAGGACCTAAAAAGATAATTATGATGACATTATAATATCAATCTGAAAACGATTTCGGCCACAGAGGCCTTTCTCGCAGGAAAATACCCATCCGCGCAGGACATATTTTAGTCCACAATTGTGTAGGCAAAAAAAGTGCACTTGTATTCCTTCATTCACATATTCTGATATGACATTAAGCCGGCACGACCGGAAAGATTTCAAGAGCAGGATCAACTGACAATCTATTCAGGCAGACCCAGCGGTTTTACGAGCTTTATACTCTGAAGTGTAAAAGTAGCGCCTTTTATTGGCCCAACCCAGGATTTAAACCCAGGACCTCTTGATCTCCAGCCTTATAAGTTAGCCTTATAAAGAGGTAGTTTCATTATTATATTGTTATCCAGCATTGAATGATATATTAAAAACAATTTTAATTGAAAAGTTAATATAAAATCAAAATAATATAATAAAACAAAATTTATATCGATATTACCTGTATCAGAACCAATATGAACCGCAAGTTGGTCTTCGTACAATGGAGGGAAAATGCGAGCGCTTGGTCTTGCTAGAACTCCAATTCTAGTGTCTAATATCTCCACTTGTGAATGACGTTTACTCTGTTCTTCCACTAGAGTAATTTTGGGATCTGCTATACTTAAATTCTCGATCTATAAAGATTTAAATTTATGATAAAACTTAAATGAATCCTTTCAACCACTCGGATATATTCGCTTACTATCGTTTATTCATCCCCTCTTTCACTACTATAATTATTAAACGGCTGAATAAATTTTCTTCAAGCATAAAACACTCTTGACTAAAATATCTTTCAAACGAAAGTAACTAAATGAAAATCGGTTCATCCATTCGAGAGCTACGATCTCATGTACAAACAGAGACAGAGACACACACACGTCAAACTTACAAGATCTCTCGTAAGGCGGCAAACAACTCATAAATGATATGCTTATGTAAGCAAATGTTATACGTGCCATGTTATACATCTAACACAAAAATCAAATAAACGATTTTATTTATAAGTAAATCAGATGATTTTATTATCGTGTATGAGTGAACAGAATTTCATTTAGTGAATCAGTAAAGGTTAATGAACTAGAACATTCTTTACGCCCTTGTCATTGAGTTACAATACAAGATGTGTATGAAAATTCATCTTGATTAATTCAATAACATATACCGTATGAATTTGTTTTGAATACATTTACTGTACCAGTCAATACAAATTTGTACATAAATTATACAGACCGTAAGACAGACGCATAAAGAAACAAATGTGTTTTTTAAATTTTTTATCGACTTCGAAATAAAGTTGATTATGACACCATTCATTCATTTCAACTTAATTTTAATATTTCTTTTTCGTTCCTGTTAGGGTTATGAATACTGAAGTACAATTTATCTTTTACATGATTTAAGACCTAACTAACTATTGTAAAAGTCAAAGAGCTTCGGATTAAATCTGAATACAAGAAACGAAATTAAATGATGTTAAAATGTATATATTATTTTTAAATTTACCTGTATATCATACACAAGTGATCCATCTTTGTCAATATATAACAATGCCAGACCCTCGGGGGTAACAGCTGCTGGTGGTCTTTCAGCTATCAATGGTGCATGGAACACTTCACAAGCTGCTCGTTGCCTGACACTACCAGATATACGTCTCTCTGATGTGCCTAGAGCTTCCACGGACAGCAGCAAACGTCCTCTCGACAATGATCGCAGTTCTGCGGCGGACACTGGTGTAGAAACTTCCAAAACGTTTAATTCGTAGCCCGGTTTGTTAATTTTTTGAGTCTGAAAATGGTATTGTATTATTAATAAAAACAATTTGTATAATAGTATGTAAGTTTTCTTATTCGGAAAATATAATTGATCGAACCTCGTCAATAATCGTTTGATTTCTTTCCGGAAGCGTCAGCAGAACTCTTACGGACTGATCTCTTGAAGCAGGCATGAACACACCATTATATATGATAGCCAAGTGTAAGCTGGGGGCAGCTCCAGCAGCTCCCGTAACAACAGCTGTGCCACCCCACCAACCCTCTTCTTGTCCTGGAGAGCGGTAATCATCGCAAGGTCCATTACCAATTGTTGTAGGTATATGTTCTGGTTCCAGGAGAGACGTAAACATTTCCGTAGAAAGCGCTGGGTATCTGTAAATTGAAAGCAATTATGTCAACATAAATAGTATAATTATGGAGAAGATAAGGCTAGTGCATACACACTAAATAATAACAAAAACAAGAATTTTAAGCTATTTCAATCGTTTATCATTCTTTCTTATAAATAAAGTATTCATGTACGTTACCATAACAAACGCAGGTTGGATATTATATCTACTTATCTATTCTTATAACTAACGAAGTCGAGTGAGTTTCCGTTATTGATCACACGGTTAATTTAATACGAACAATGAGGCTATTCGTATTATCCTTGGCATTTTTTTCAAGGGTAAGCTTTATTGCATAGTATCGCATTGGGTGTAGTATATATATAGATAAATTACTAGCCAGTTCATGCAATTTCACGCGTTTAACGTAAATATTCTTAGCCGTTTATCGTAGTTTGATGTTATTTAGTCTATAACCTATCTCAATAAATGGTCTTTCTAAAGCAAAAACCAAAAAAAATTTACATGTAGGTAATAAGACTAGCACATGCAAACAAACAGTAAAACTTTAACTTGACATCGTAGCATAGATAATATCATAGTCGATAATTTACGATTAATTTTAAATACTTAATCAAAACAGTCTGATTATTCACAGTAAACACTTATGTGGATTTTCTAGATTATTATTTATTTACAATAACATAAAATACAGCACAAACAGTATTTTTTGCATACGTTTATGGAAAAGAAATGTAAAACATAAACAGTAAATTAAGGTAATTGACTGACCGAGTGTAGGATACCTAAGACATAAATGCTCCATACAAATGTAACGCATCCGATTGTAATGCATCGGAAACGTTAGTGCATATAAACTTACATTACGCTTTATGAAAGCGGTCATATATAATATATTTTACGATTATTTTCTCGGTTTGTTACAAGCACGCCTGACACGCATAGATATTAACGGGCCTTAAGAACGTCTTTACACATACTCGCCCTTAGTGCGTCATGCAATACACTCGGTGTTTATAAAATATACATACTACATATATGATATCGAAAGTAAAAAATAATTATGCTGTTTCAACGTAAAGCTTTAAAAGTTTTTAGTGTACCTATTTATTCGACCACTGAGAGCACTTTCCATTGAATTGTTACGCTCGTCACCCCAAATCAACGCGACATACAAAGAGCCTTCTCTCAATAACCGCTTATATTCCCGTGGCACTCGACGCCAGACGCCACACAACTGTAAACAAGGCAATTCATTGAGTCATCTAAGAGAGGAGTGATTGATTAAGTGAATTAAATAAAAACAAACATTTTGCGATTTAATTGTACCTTATCAGTTTTTTCCTCGTAAGTCTTGTGAATTCCGGGTGCTCTTTTTAAAGGATGTTCGAGGAGCATGCGTCCACCTCTGTCTAGGAAAGCTAGGGCTCGTGGTTGTAAAGCCATAGATGGTCCGAGTAGAACAGACCAGAATAGGTGGCGACGTCGAAAGGTGAAGCGAGCGGTTGCTACGCCTGAAGCTACAGGGACTCCTGTCATATCATCACGCCGTATACACAGCGGCGAACGACCGGTTAGTAAAGCTCCGAAATCTGAGAATAACATTCATTACATTTTGAGAAATTGTTAGTGCAAAGGAGAATTTTGTATGAATAAGAAACTTAAAGTAAATAATACTTACGTCTTGTGCTCAGTTCCTCGTCTTCATTAGTCGTAATCACAACCGTTGGACTATCATCTTGTACGACATCTGGAGCTGTAACAATATAATACTAAGTAACTAAAAAAACTGAAATTTGAAGTAATATTACAATACTAATAAAACATCTCATTTTACAATGCCTAAGTTATTTAGTACAGCGTCAAAATCTTTGTCATGCTATTTATTGTCTTATAATAACATGTCGTGCTATCAATTGATTGCAAGTAAGGACCAACGGGTAAGGGCCGATTCGCAAGACCCCAGCGACCCATCCATTCGGGTTGATTGGATCAAATGTCATTCAATCGTAACAGAATCGGCGTCCAGACGGCGACGATGGAATTTAACTTTTTCATTATTCTCTTGTTCTGCTTTGCATGGAATTGGAGTCTTACGGCATTATTCATCATGTAGTTGATTTGACGACGAGTTTGATAAATGTGCCTACCGCCTATAAATTCATTATTCATTCATTTCATTTGCATGAATATTTCAAGACGAAATATCTGATATTGTTTATTTGTCCTAGCATTATCTTCCTTGATATCTGGTGCAACTTTCTCAATCAAACAATATTTAAAACTAGACGATTCCTTTAGAATCTTAAGAGTTATTTGAAACTAGTGACCATACAGTTTATTTTAAGATATTTTGAAAATATGTACATACATAAAGATATATCCAAATATAGAAGGCATTTACTGAATCATAAAAAGTTACTATTGTAAGAAAATAATTTTAAAATCGCTTCATATGCACACAAATTGTAACATAAGAAACGTATGTATTGTTACGCTCGTCAGTATACGTATACGAGTAATATAGGTTACTTCTAAGACTATGAATTATGTGCTTAATAAATCGTCTTATCATATCTTTCTCAGTAGGTAGTATGCGTTATACAAGCAATATCGAAGTAACCCTGGCAAACATTATGATGAGCTAGACCTGTTTACGCTCTGATATACCCATAGGTAGATTATGATCTAGTACAACTCGGCGCCAGTATTCATAATTCAATCTAAGAATTCATTTAATGCTCGAGACAGTCCTAAATTTATAGGCGGGTGGCGCCACACTGTGACGTGTAAGTCTACAGTACATGCAAATTCAAGAAATAGCTGGAATCGACAGGCGTAGACGACCATTGACTTACTATAAATTAGCCGATTGAAAATGAATGTTAATATCCCATTAATATGTAAAATATATTTATTTTAAATGCAGGTTATTATTTAGAGATAATTCCTTTATAATTATTTAGCATATTTCTTATTTTCATCCATTTTATTTTTTATTTTTAGAAGAGAATTTCCGAAGGACGATGCCGAGCACCTTTGACTCGGCTTGCTGCGCGGCGCCGAGAACGTCAAGCGTCTGTGAGCGCAATGAATATTTATAAACACACACACATTTAATAGAGAAAATCTACTAAACTCAAGGTGCCTCGACGAATAGCTTCACTCATTAACGTCGTTTTAAAGTAAATTTAAACTTTTGAAAGTATCCTAGAGTGAAGACGTGACATGACTTCTAGTTAGAGTCGAGTTAATTCCGAGTCCAATCGCGGTCTTATGTCTTTAGGCCTCTCCGACGCGGCGAGTTTTCCAATCGCGTGATGTAACCAGGCGCCGCCGCGCCGCTCTGACGACGGCGTTCACGACCGATACCATGAATAGACTGCGTACACGACACTTAAAACTATCAATAATTCATACTAAAACAACGTAACAAAAACTGTAACATTCTCTGAAAACTTCCAGGAAAGTCCTTCCTATTTCAGCGCAATCTGTTATCGATCAGCTTCCGTCATGTATTGTAACGAAAAACATATCATCGCGACCACTCCACAAACCTATTTAGATTCTGCTCGCATTGACTTTTTCTTGAATTTAACATATCGTAACAGGTCACTAACTGTCTACTGTAAATCACAAAACCGAACACGCACAGTCAAAAAAAAAACAAATGAACCTTGTTTACGAATGCTTGTGTAGACTTCTTAAATAGCATGACTTGCTATCAATACAAACAAATTTATATACGCCAAGGAAAAAACAATTTAATCTCCTTACACTCGATCTTAAGTTCATAAACCTTTATATAAGGATAAGGTTTAGCGATAAAATGTATACATTATTCTATTAAAACTCAATTGAGTCTTGAATATTATTATTATTCGTAATTGACTTTATTAATTTAATCGATATTCTAAGTAAAGCGCGCGCTATTTAGACAGAGAGATCAGCAATAATAATAAATATTAAAATATTCAAAACGAATGCCGTTTCGTGATACATTAGTGTGAATATTTTCGTGTAAGTAATTTAAAATTTGTTGTTTCCTTGACGATTCTTTTTTATTTCAGTTATCAACGTGATTTATTGCGGAAAGAGATTAATTGCTAAAAAAAAGACAAAAGCAAGGTCTTACGCAATTACGCGAAATGAATTCATTAAGCAGCACCTTGACCTCCGCTCGATTGCCGTGAAGTGGTATTTCAGTAACGATACTATTCTGAACAAATGACGATGCACTGTATGACGTAACAGTGAAACTTACAACACGCGCCGTGACCGCGTCCCATGTCTTCTTGATTGACTGAACAGAAGCTGCGACTATGCCAACATTTTATATTATGTATTATTTTTAAATATTCCACTAAAACATATATACCAACTATAAATAACTAGTCTCTTACAATAACGTCTGTGTGGAAACAATTGGTACCGAAAAATGTTTGGTTAAAGAGCTTCCGTCTTCAGGGTGCTCAATTAATAATATTCTTTGAAAAATATATATCCTGAACGATTTGACAACATTTAATAAGAAGTATTTACTAACGTTTTTTTTTTAAATTATTATCTTAAACCGAAATCACTATAAATTTAAATCTACATATAATTATATAATTTCATTGAAGTTTCATGTGCTTAATTTGTGTTTATAACATCGCGTGTTTTTATTTATTTATTTATTTGAGCATAAAAAAGTTAACATTAACAAATGTGATTGTTAACAGCTACATAAACATTTAATAACAAAAAAATTTTTTGTTAAACTTACGAAAGATCTCATTAATCGATCTCATACAAATATATATATATATATAATAAGTATAATATAACTAGTTTTGGTTTTATAATTTGTTATCTAAATATGTTATAATAATGTTATTGTTTCTTTTTCTTTTTAATTTGATTAATTCTGTTGTATTAGTAGTTAAGGTTGGATTTAATTCTTTTTTTTTTATATTGGTTAGTTTGGTTTATATCATTTTTGTTACAATGGTTAATGTTGTTTACGCCTTTAAAGACGTATCACCTCGTATGAGTACCTGTTTAATTTGTTAATTTTAAGTGTTTAGTGATAAGTCGATGGTGTAACTATCTTAAATAAAATAAAAAAAAAATAAAAATAAGTCATAGACTGTGTTGCTGCTATTAGCGCCCACCTCCAGATTCAGCGTTCCAACATTCAATATATGTTTACATACTTCTTACGTACTATTATTTATATAAACTTAATAATATTATGTTACGTGCGTATGTGAGATGAATGTGTAGTGGGTTGTATGTGTCGGTGAATGGGGAATGTAAGTGTATGTGTGGAAGTGCGAGTGAAATGTGGGTTGTTTTTTTTTACAACTGGCATATATCGGAAGTTACCAAATTTCGTAAAAATTAGTAATGATATGAACAAAAATGTATAGGGCTATATTTTCGCGCAGTTTTCTAACTCATCATAGGTTTAACTAAGGAGCCAATCATCTGTGACCTTTTTGCATTCTCTTGAAGTAAGTGGATAGATATTTAGAGCTTTATTAATTTTATTATACAGTGTAGGGCTCACAAAATGATTCTGACGTCTTACTACCGCAAGCCGGGCTGGGTTGGTCTTACACACTTTATCTGATCTACGTTTTTGTTGGCTAAGATTGGGGTCATAAACAAGTTCAGAGTGTTTACGAACTATGACGTTAAGGATAAATGCATGTCTTACCGTAGGTATTTTGTAAAGGACATAGAGTTCATTTGTTGGAAAACGTATAGGTTTGTGTGCCATAAAGTTAAGTATTGCTCTCTGCGCCCTTTCCAGTATAAGCATTAAACACTTTCCAGAGTTACCCCAAGTTGTTATATAGTAAGTTAAGATGGAATAAGTGTAGGTAAGTCAGCAGATGAGCTTAGTTTCTTAATAACAAATATTAGTTTTCTAACCCGAGATACCAGTGATTCTATTTGGTAGCTCCATGATATTGTGCTGTCGATAATAACCCCAAGGTACTTAATATTTGTTGTTCTCGTAATTAAATTACAATAATTATTTGGCGGCATGGAGGAAACCTGCATGTGTCTGATGTATAATTCTGACATGTATATCCATTAATCCCCATTGGGGCAGCATGATGCTCCAAACCACCTCCTCCAGTGGAGGATAAACTTTTGCTCATCTCTAGGTAATTATAAAGACAGTTACTATAAAAATCTAATATATATCTTCAACTTCAATTACGTTCTTCATCATAATGTCCCACTATTTCAATCTGAACTCTCTGAGCTTGTTATTAAGACAATTTAATTCCTTGCGTCTGCAGTACTATAAATAGTAACAAAATGTGTCGCCTTATAAACTGACGGCCGACGTCATATAGTTTATTATCTTAGCAATATTTTTATTCACTTACATAAAACAATCAATTGAACTCCATCGAAACATTAAGTACTCGACCTAATTAACTGTTAACCTACATGCAGTTCAAACAAACTCGAGATAACATTGATATTGTATTATTCTATTTACAGTGTTCTTATCTGAATTTCATACAAAATCTCAAATATTAAATATTGAAGGATCATTCCTTCAATCGATATAATTGAAGCATCGTTATTATACCATAAATTTAATAGAACTACGCGCTCTCAAATATAGAATTAAATAGTTCTACAATATATATAAACCATAAATTTTACCATGCACGCGACAAACCCAAAAGTAACAACTTTAAAAATTACAGAAAAATCCGTTTTTAATAAAACCAATAAATAGTCTTATTCTCTTCATTGATGCAATTGATAACGTTTTAAAAAAAAACATACGAGTATAACTCATCATAAGAGGTAGTGACATCAATAAGTCATACCGCTTACATACCGATCATTTCACTCATATTTGTAGTGATAGCTTGAAATCTCTGTATCCGAGGTGAGCTCAAAGTCTAATTGGCAGGGATTATGTTGAGACAAAGTGACAGAAAGTCGTCAATAGTGACGGCATACAACTATCCCATTGAGATTGACAGCGCCACACGGGCCGAGCCCTTATTTTGAATTCCCTCGACGCTGACTGGCGTGTTTGCAATCGGCTCTGTGCTAATTTATAGGTTATATTCGTAATGATTGTGGCAAAGAATGTTTATGGCACAAGGCGCGGTCTTATTGTTGTCGAGAGACATACCGCAGTGATCGTGCCCGCACACACGCCCGCATAACTGTCGCGCTATGAGAATGCAGTGAGCGTTGGCTCCGATTCAATGTCCATTTCCATAAAATATAATTTCATCTCGACATTCTCTTGATGTACCGAAGTTAATGTTTCCGCACGATCTATATTCACACTTACCGCGAATTGCATGAGTTCATGTAATGTTACGCGAAAATAGGTCGCTTATGAATATGAAATAAAAAAATACATCCGCCCACTCGATTAAAAGCACAGTAACCAAGTATAAACAACGCCAGATTTGCAAATTTTACTGCTAACTAAAATGGGTTGAAATATACTTTGAATGTATCGTACAGCTGAGAATCGGTGCCTTAACACCACGTTTCCCTTGTACGGTCGCGCTGAACGAGGCATTGTACCGCCTGCGGTATTTCTTCGGCGGCCTATGCACCTCCGTTTACGGACGACCACTTAACCAAAAAAGTAGAACAACAATCCACGTCCGTGCTGTTTACAAGACGTGCAACACTTCGACCGCATTGTCCTGCGGTGAAACGCTAGCGATTTGCATTTAACGCCTACAAGGTCCGAACAACCCTGTTCTCCCTGTGCCCGAAGCTCATGAATTTCTCTTATAAGTACCCATTGATAGGTACTAGTCCTATATCATTTTTAAATGTGAATAAAATGTTTATTGTTAACAATTAATGTTTCGGAATATATAGATTAATACTTTTTTTTATTGTGATTGGGTAAAAACTGTAACATAGAAATAAGTAATCTGAGTACTCTCTCATCTATAATACTTAATATAAAATCATTTCAGAAAACACAAACTTTTACAATATATGTAATATACATCGTATTGTAATTTTACACGGAAATACAGTGAAAGTAATTTTTATGAACCTTTTTCTTGAAAGTGATTTTCAAGTGGACTTGAAATATACCTATGATAAATTAATACAGGACTATTCTTTATCTTTACCAAGACCTTAAAAATGACGAACCAATTATTTACTTATCAATAACAGATGTTGTATTGAAGCACGTGAAACGCTATTGATATCTACGAAAATAAATTTTATTACTCTAGTGATTGCTATTACTATCGACGGTTCTCATTTTTTCATATATCTTCTATCGTTCTAAAATGGTTAAAGCAAATGATGAATCAAACCGGATGCAAGTACATGTAATTTAAACTAAGCCATTGAATTAGTCATTAACTTATCACAAATATAACGGGTTATACACACGGCTTTTTGTCATTTTATGTTAACATGAAATCGTGTTTGTTCTTTTAACTAAACAAATACGTTGAAAAGTGTTTTCCATGCGTAACTTGAGATCTTACCATTTGCAATATTGACTGAAATGTAAAAATGGCAACACTTTTTTTTAATTATTATGTAATATAACTATAGCATAATACAGTATCTATTCAGACGCGTATTCCGTTGAGAAATCTAAAATGATTCATTATTGCTTTCTGAGCAACAATTTTTAATAAAAAGTAACAATAATTAATATAATAAGTAATAGAGATAAAAGCCTAGAAATCAAAATATTGAATTTTAAGACTGGTTATTTTCGATTATTGAAGATTTTAAAACGGTTTTTTTTTTCTTGAATACAATGTTAACAATTGTTAACATTATTTATGTCTTGGTTTTAAATTTTAAATATCCAATATATTGTAAGCATATATGCAAGAACATACTGTAATTGAGCGTTAAATATTTTGACAGTTGTAATAAGTCATCAACGGGTAATATTGAAAATATTCACGCAAATGAAAGATACTTAAGCCCATATTAACTACTATTTTTTTTTTTTTTGCCAGTTTTATTTTTAATATACTAAAAACTTATTTCTTTTAGCCTAGCACAAATCGCAAATAAAGAAAACTTATACAACTTTCGACTAATAAGGAAGCCAAGACTTTCAAATTTGCAAATATTTTGGTTGAAATCTGAACTGCGCAATACAAATAAGAATCAATTGCCTCTCACATAAAATATGTAATGGTGTGAACGAGGACTATTGGCGAGCGACATATCAAATTACGTACAATATACCTAAAAGGTTTGAATTTAAAAAAAGTACCGCGCTAATATAACACTTATTACCAAATTATAGAGTCTAATTTGATATGAAGGAAAGCGTGATATGTAACGTTTATCGTTTAGTTAATTGTGATCGAACTGCGAGGACCGAGGACGCACCGCCAGATCAAAGGCGATCCGTTCTGAATACGAAAGTCCAATGAGTACATATAGAATTACCAATGCGTTTGTAAATTCGAGCATTATTTATAATACAGCGAGTTTTAGCACTTAACGGACAATTTTAAAAAATCTTTGTTTTTAAACAAAAAATATTTATTGTAGGTAATTTGTTAGAATCTGTGTAACAATGAAATTAATGATAGTTATATAAGCCATTATATTAATGTGCAGCTGATTCTAATCGAGCCCTCGGTCGACCCGAATTAAACGATCCGAATTGAAGCAAACGATACATCGAGTTTAGTTCAATTTAGTAAACAAATATTGACAAATGAACAAGTCATTGAGCGGCAATTGATTTAATGATAATTGGAATTATTTCATTACAAATTCAAATAGTTAATACCAAGCATGTTTTAAAATGTATAAAAACTGTAAAAGTAACTTAATATTACACATAAAACCACTTGAATACAATAATATTAAACTTACTTTGGTAATTTTGTTTTATATAACTTATTAAAGATAACAATTTCGCCATTATCATGCAAATAATGATATTACATATGAAATTGGCGTTTTATACGGGAGGAATATAAAGTCTTTTTTTTTGTAAAATATATTTAATTATTAATGTATGCACCGTTGTTATCTATGCACTTTTGCCATCTCATAGGTAGTTCATTGATCCCTTTACTAAAAAAACCATGAGGGCGAGAATCAATAAACTCTTTGAAGGCGGTTTGGACTGCCACATCGGAGTTGAATTTTTTTCCTTGTAAGAAGTTGTCCAAATTCCGGAAAAAATGGTAATCTGTTGGAGCAAGGTCCGGGGAGTAAGGTGGATGTCGCAGACATTCCAATTGTAGCTGATCTAATTTAGTGGTTGTTTGTTGTGCAGTGTGTGGTCTTGCGTTGTCGTGAAGCAGCAGTGGCCTAGAGCGATTGACCAATCTCGGTTGTTTAGCAGCTAGTACTTCCTTCATGGTTTCCAGTTGCTGACAATAGATATGTGCCGTAATCGTTTGGCGAGATTTTAGAAAGCTGTAGTGAACAACACTGGTCCACCAAACACCAAACACTCACAAGTAACTTTTTCTGAATCAATTTTCGTTTAGGGCAGGCTTTTGCTGGGTCTCCAGGGTTCAGCTATTGCGACGAGCGCTTCCGATTATCGTACAGTATCCACTTTTCATCACAAGTAAAGATTCGATTTAAAATCCCTTCATTATTGTCTCGGTTGAGCAAAGTAACACAGCAGTCGACGCGTGTTTGCAAGTTCGATTCACTCAATTCATAAGGTACCCATCGTTCAAGATTTTTTACTTTCCCAATTTGCTTCAAGTGGATTAATACAGTTTCATCACTTACCCCCAAGCCTGCAACTACCTCTGAAGTGCTTTGTGATGGATCTGCTTCCACAATAGCCTTTCATTCTTCATTTTCCACGTTGGTTCTGAAGGTCGAAATTTCCAGAACGAAAACTTTGAAACCAAAAACGGACCGTTTTTCTTTTGCGACACCAGCGCCGTACACATCATTAATCCTTCGAGCTGTTTCTGCAGCACTGGTGCCACGGTAGAACTCGTACTCGTAAATATACCGATACTTCTTTTTTCCATTGTGCGGTAATAAGCGACGCCAAAGAAAAAAATTATGAGGAAAAATCAAATGAATGACTGTTTTCAAAACTCAAATGTAGCTAAATGAATTTATAAATTTGAATTTGGAATTCTTAACCAAAGAAGAGATATTTCAGAGCAAAGCGGTCAGTACGACAAAATGCTAATTTCATATGTAAGGACCTAATATATTCTCAGAAAGCGATATTTCTGGAAATGAATCTTTAGCTAGAAAAATTACAGACTTAAATGACATTTTTGTTTAAAAAAAGTTAGCAATTTAATATTACAAATATGGTCAGGGCTACATTCTTATATACTCATCACGTGTATTACTTTTAAAACGCTTTTTCTTAAGACCTTGACTAATAATAATATGCGCCTGTAAAGAAATGTCAGAACTCGGAATCCCGATTTTGGATAAAAAAACGATAATATATTATGATTTGTAGTATAAAGAAGCAATTCTAAAGAGTACACTTATTATGGTACTACTTAATCTGTGAGTTGTTTTTGCAAGAGCATTCAATTACGTACCAGCATTAATTTACTGACCTTAAAAAGTGTGAAATTCGAATAAAATTAATTTAATGCACACACTGCAAATGGATGTCGAAGTCGAAAGATAATAAAGCGCAATATTGTTGCATTTAAATTTTTTTAAAGGAATTGATTCTGAGTAAAATTTTCGCACTTTTGGATATTATGCACCTATATAATCTAGAACGGACGCAGCTTATACGTTAAATGTGAAATTTATGATAAAATTGAATTGCAGGTTACAAACGTTTGTGTTTATAAAATTACATTTTAAATTAATATACATATGTCCAATAAAATCGAAGAATGTAATCATATTAATACATTTAAAGATAATCTTAAGTCTTAAATGTACAATAAAATTGGCTAATCATATTTGCAACTTTCTATAAATGAATATTTATTTATATGTATAAGATAATAATTTAAATCTCATTTTAATTGAACTAAAGACCTTACGAGAAATTTGGATGTATTTGGATTGGATATGTATTAAAAAAAAATCAAAAACTTTATTTCGTAATGCATAAGCGAACTAAAAAAGGATTCAGCAAAATATGATTATAGGAGGCGTTATATTGGTTGCAGTTGAAAACTCCTTCGCCTCCCTTTCTTCAATTTCAACCAATCGTCCCTTTCAAAGTGGTATTATTTGCAGCATATTTTTTGAGTTTAAATAAACGTTTCGCGTTAAAAATGCACATAGACATTTTCTTAACTTTTCGTAGACAAAACCAAGACTTGTAGTACCAGTATTTACTTTATAATATCACACTGCTTTTTTGATATTCTAATATAAGGAAGTATCATAAATATAACCAAAATATATTAATTAATGTACCTGTTTATGTTGTTTAAAAGAAACACGTTCGGCACAGAACACATTACGTATGCATTACCGCAAGATAAAAACATTAAATGCTTTAAAATAACATTTGAAAAATTATTTTAAAAAAATCAAGCGATATTGTGCTAATTTTTTCCTTTATGTAGTAATTAATGTAATCTGAGTAAAATTTAGTTTTAATAAGAGATTATACTGGCGAATGTTTTAGGTCTACAAATATGGCTCTTCACGCCCAATTCACCTGCGATCTATCTTACAGTACAGCTATCTGCGCAAAATGTATTATAAGCCTCCGCAAACAAAAGTACACTCTCTATTCCTTCACCTTCATAGTCTGATGGATCGACAATCCGACTCATCCGAAAACAGATCCTCCACGAAATTTACGTGTTCTACAAGCCAACGAAAACTTCCTAACTCTTGGTGCTAAGAAAATCCAATAATTTTTATTGGCTACATATGTAAAGTTCTTTAAAATTAATTTCCACCAGTTTCTGACATTTCTTTAGCTCTTATGTAATCGCTCACATATCACATATATATAATATATATCAAATTCAACGTTGTTAAGAGCAAGGTTTATAGCACTATCACAGATCTTTCGTAATCGTGAAATGTCAATTGAACACATTACTTGCGTTATTGACATTTGACGATTACGGTTGCACGATAAGAGTATTACTCATTAACAAGCGAAATAATTTAGTTTATTTTATATTGTGAATCATTTAAAAGTATAATATTATATAAACATTAGAGATTTAATGGTCTGAATTAAAGGTCAGCCGACATTGAACACACCGCTGAGACAAGACAATGATTACAAAGCAAGCTCTAATAACGCTATTGTTTTGCGATGACTCTCAGTCGGGCCTATTTTATGAGAACAATATAATTTGTTGTGTTTTTAATAGACTATATATAAATATAGCATATACTTACAATACACAAACATTTATTGTAAGGGTAAGTTCACAATGATATTTAAAAAATAAGAAAACCTAAAATCAACTTATTTTTTTGTGTTTTTTAAGAGAATTGCCGAATGCCGTAAGCATTTATTTAATATTAATCTAAATAGAACTATATCAGGATTATTCATCGATATTTTCTGTTTGTGTGCTTTAATGTCATAAAAGTGCAGTATAAGTGAGTGGATGGCGATTTTTATATTCTGACAATAACTCACGGCGCGTTTATTGTGTGCTATAATTAAACAATACGAGACAGTTTATCATAATTATAAATGACATATTGTAAAAATATTAACAATATACATTTTTATAACTATACTTTCCTATTATCAATTAACAGCGCACGACAAAACAATTTCGCTTTACAATAATTTAAGTTAAGAAACTTAAAGTCACGACGTGTCATTACTTATTGCGTTGTTTCCACTACCGACGCTTACGAGAATACTATAAGTGCAGTTCGTTCTGGAATACTTAATAGCGTTAGCCGCTACTTCGCAGAAATCCATCAGGGCTAATCTCATGAACAGGATGAAATAACTTTAGGATATACACGACGTAAACAAATTATTTCACAACAATTTACTGTATTATTATTGTTTCAACACGCAGCATTTCCTTGAAATCATTGATATCGTGCGGCTAAATAAATTAAACATGAGAAAATCATAAAATATTTAATAAGTAGAATAGTAATGTCTGTAATAACATAGAAAAGCAATGAATATTATTTTCAAATAGAAAGCGACCCATAGCGAAAACATTTAAACCTTTGACTAAACTTTTTTTTTGTTTCCATTTTATTTGTAATTAGATGTTCCCCGCTTTATATTTAACCTTGATCTTGGCATCAACAAAATACCAATCACATTTACAATAATAGAGATTAAACTGCGATTCGTGGACGCTATGAATGGTGGTCGTTGTAAACAGGCCATGTGGCGCCCAACCACTGGCGCCAGTCTGACCATGAACGTAAGATATTAAAGGTTGTACAATTGTACATCCCCGTTCATGACCTCTACAATCATTATGTTTTCCTGGTACTATTTTAAGGACTGTATGATAAAAAATTAAAGACAACTAGACATACTATTAAAATTATTTATAGTTATTTGATCATTTATATAAATAGCTTAATTAAAACGGAATATATTTGAAAGTAAATAATGTCCTTCAATTATAGTAATTATTATTTTGTACACATGTCGAAGAAGTCGTCGACAGATATCTTGTTGAATTGAATAATTTATTTAACAAATATAATATTTCACAATAAGGGAACAGTTGCAAAATTATTAGTTATATCAGTATTAATCGCATTAATGCATATAACTTATTCATTGCATTCGTATGACAGATGCTTAAAAGATGTTATAAATTGTTTTCTTTGTCACCATATTTAATATAAAAATCATTGGTAAAAACGCTTTCGAATAATGCAACTATCTACATCAATCTATACTAATAATATAAATGTAAAAGTAACCCTGTATGTCCGTTATGCTTTTAAGGTTAGAACATTGAACCGATTTTGATGAAATTTGGTATGAAGCAAGCTTGATCCCCGAGGAAGCTATACCATACTTTTTTATAACAATCCCTCACCTTGACATCGACATCTCCCCACTCACCTAATCTTCTGGCAAACATTAGTAACTGATAAAATATATTTTAAATGGCGATTTTTTCGTACATACATAAGTTTTAAACACAGCATAAAAAAACGCAGGTCATATGAGTTGAATTATACGCTGAAGAGGTATGCATGTTAAAAATATTATAAATTCTTAAAATAACAGAACATTAACGGCGTTACTTATAAACGTTGCTTAGCGGTTGTTTAGTTAAACACTAATTTCGCTCTTTCTGTCATTATAGAATGAACATTGGAAAGAAGAAGACACCATCATTGTTTAAATTAAAATTAATCAAATAATAAACAAAGTTAGTAGTATAAGTAACGCTGTGAATCTTTAAATGCATGCACTTAATTACTTATTAAAGTACGACAGTACTTATATAATGTTCTAAAACGAATGAAAATTTAGTAGAGAAGATTGTATTTTCACCAGCGCTAAAAATTGTGCAGAAATCAATTGGTTGAGTTGAACTTGTTTTAAATTCAGTTTCATGATTTGCCCCACACAAAGTCAACTAACAGTTAACATATGTTTGATACCCGCATTTAACTAATATTACTATTATTTTATTATATTTTTACAAGATTGACAGTTAATTTTTAATTTTAATAATATATGTGATCTAACCCTTAATTATATACAACAAAGTGGTCCCGCCACATTTGTCTATCTGTCTAAAGTCTAAACGTATGTATACTTAAAAAATTCTGAACAGATTTTCATACGGGTTTCTCCAATGGACGGAGTGATTCATGAGAAAGGTTTAGCTGTAAAATTTCATTAATGTTTTATGTTAACCCTTATCCTTATATTTTGAAGCTGAGATGACCCAGTGGTAAGAACGCTTGAATCTTAACCGATGATCGTGAGTTCGAACCCGGCCCAGCACCACTGAATTTTCATGTGATTATAATTCATCTCGTGCTTGGCGGTGAAGGAAAACATCGTGAGGAAACCTACATGTGTCTAATTTCACTGAAATTCTGCCACATGTGTATTCCACCAACCCGCATTGAAGCAGCGTGGTGGAATAAGCTCCAAACCTTCTCGTCGAAAGAGGAGAGGAGGCTTTAGCCCAGCAGTGGGACATTCACAGGCTGTTACTATTGACCCTTATCCAACCGGTGTGAATCCGGGTAGTGTACTCTATAAATATAAATAAATTAACATCGTATTTAAAATCAGGAAAAAATCGAACTAGGCATTTATTTAATGAACATAATATAAGGAGATGAAATTGCATAATAAACATATTCCGGGTTTATTTATTATTATATACTTCTCGTTTAACGTTTTCCTTAATTAAAATTTATTATCAACTTAAACTGATAAAATCACTTTAGTATCGACATACTTGTACATAGATATATATTTGGTATTCTTTGAAGCTGCTTACTGGATTACATAAATATTATACCGCTTAAATCCTTAATAAGATTTAACATATTGCACACCTAGAACGCGAAACGGCGTGTGAACATTATTATCGCATAATAAAATCGCGATTGCCTCAGTCCTAATTATTATTTTTAACATCTTTATAGCGCACTTATGTGATAAAAATAATACATATACTGGCAAGAGCACATTCCAATACACAATTCTGATTCATGGATGATAAAATGAAAAACTCATAGAAAAAAAGTCACAGCTTTCATTATATTATGTGTGCAAAATATTCCTAGACAAACTTTTTTTTTAATCAAATTGGTTGTCAGTTTATAGGCAGTTGTAGGTAGAGTGGCCATCTCATGAATGAGCAACTCCGCCCATAGACATTGCCGATGTAAAAAATATTAACCATTCTTAACATTGCCAATGCGCCATCAACTTTGGGAACTAAGGCAACATCTTAGTGCCTGTATCCTTGTCTTTGTTTACAGTAGCTCACTCACAGTTCAAGCTAAAACAACAATACTAAGCTAAGAGTAGGTGGTACCTACTAAGACGGGCTTCCAAATAAATTATATTGATTTTTTTATATGTATATAAATATATGCTTGTTTGTATTTATATCGTTCATCCGACTTGAAACTTTGTACTGTCGTTGTTGGCACGTGCGTGATGATTTCGGACCTAGTAACATCAATGTAACAGCGCGTAAGGTAGAGCATGAATCGTATCAAATAATTGGTCGTCCTTTATGTCTCTATGTTTAATGTAAAAAGTGTTAATGTACATAATATACTCGTTAACGTTACGTAACTTTCACGTTCTAAGAAAGTATATTGCATTAATTTGAATTTATAGGGAATAACAAAACATTACAACACTAATCTTAGCAAAACAAAGTGATGATCGCCTTTCGACAAGACCAACAAGGCAAATTAATATTGTCATTGGTCACGTAGGTATTTAATATAAACCAAAGGTAATGCGTTTATCCTTTAGCTATGTGACCATATTTTTTTTATACGCAACGCTATATACTCTCTAGGGACGCCCGGTACGCTAGACGCTAGAGGGATGTCAAGAGGGGCGGAACATAACTTTTTTTTTAAATTTCGAATTGAATAAATCATTATAATATTGTTTTATGATAATTAAGAAAATTAAAGAAGCCAGAAAATATTTTTTATAATCTTGGGAGTCTCAACAGAAAAAAAGTTGGGAAACCCGTACCCGTTGGTGCCAACAAACGAACATGCCATATTTATTTTACAATATTATACAATAAACAGATTTCACTATCTCAAGGCACTCGTAAGTGCATAGGTCATCTGCAATATCAATTGATTAGGTTATTAATTGTATATACAAGTTACTCGACTGCAATATAATTTATAGTTTCAATTACATGCGTTCTAATACCTACTTAATATGTTTATACAATCCATTCGCAAACATTTCAAACAGTGCTTGTTAAATAATCAATTCGTATAAGTAATTACAAATACACGCACAAAACGCGCATGAATATCCCACTGCTGGGCTAAAACCTGCTCTCCTTTTCAGGAGAATTGTCCATCTCCAATGTGGATTTGTGGATATTTGACAGAATTTCAGTGAAATTAAACACATGCAGGTTTCCTCAGGATAATTTATACATAAGCAGAAATTAAACACGTGAAAATTCAATGGTACTTACATGGGTTTGAACCCGGGACCATCGGTTGAGATTCACGTGTTCCAACCACTGGATTATCTGTTTGGTCGGGTCATATTATTTAATCTACTACTACAATTTCCAAGATATACAATTTTTTACACTATCAATAGTTAACACGTTACTAATGATATGTAAGTCACGTCTCGCAGCGCAAATAAAAAATTTACCTATGTTAATACAAAAATCCTCGCTCTATTTACAAAGTCTTGATGTAATCTTCTTTTGTACTATCATAATTCAGCAGGTCTTTTTTATATACTATCAATCTCATTATACCATAAATACCTATTTAATACTTATATAAAAATATATATTTGATTCAATTGTTATAATATAAAAAACCCCATTCCATTTTTAAATATTTTCTTTCTAGTTTTCTTAATACGTATTTTTAATGCGAAAAAAATTATTTATTAATTAATAAGTAAAAGCCTAAATACAAGAATTTATTTATTGACAATTTAGTCGATATAATTACTGTAATTCTTTACATTCATATATTTTTGATATTTAATATTAAATACGCTAAAACATGTGTACTTAGAAATAAGTATAGAATTAAAAAAGTGAAATTAGCGCAGTTTTTTTATTGACTAATACCAGAAATCGTACAAAAAACTAAATATTTTTAAAGGAAATAACTTAATTATGAATCCGCTTTTTATAATCTAACCTTAAAATGTGTCAACATTAGATCGATTTAAATGCCGAAATATCTAATCGTCGATTTCGTTTTTACTTAGTAGATATCGGTATAATAAAAAAAAATTAATTTTAGTGCAAAAAATTTCATCCAAAATATTACACCCCGTCTTATTGCCTCTACTGGTGACAGGAGGGCTGGTTCATTTTTCGCCCAGAGAATCGGAATTGCGATTCAAAGGGGAAATGCTGCTAGCATTCTTGCCACCATTCCACGCGGTCACGATTTGTATAGTAAATATTTTTAATTTTTATTTGTATTTATTTAAGGTTTTAATGTAATTATTGAAATTTTAACAATAATTGAATACATACATACATTTCCACACTTTCACAAGTTTAACAACTCTTTGGTATGATCTGTGTTAATGTGGAAGAAATGTTTTTATTTTAGACAACCATGTGTATAGTGTTTTTGCTTATTTTAATCTTTCATATACAATAAAGATGAAATGAGTACCCTGGCTTATTTATTACAGCATTACTCAATCCGTCTCTCTTGTGTCTATCATAAATTACCTGAGATAAATCTTTCATCGAGTCTAGCTATGGAGTGCAGGCACGGTACATTCGTTACACAACGTTCAAATATTTATAAATTCCTTTCAACGCCTTTCCGCACTAACGCCTAGTTCGATAAACACATCGATATCGATATCTTATAAGATTTCTGTGAGCTATTTCAACGATATATTAAAATAGTAAATCTTGAAATATATCAATAAATTTATTTATATTTGTAATAATAATTATAAAAATCGTTATTTATGTTTTGGTAAAATGTAATCCCATCCAGAAGTGTTAGTATTGTGAAAACCGACTGAGGAAAATTATATAAGTAATTGAAACCACTAGTAGAAAAATTCGCACGGAGGGTTGACCTCGGACAGGCGGCCTTCCTTAAAAATACATACGCACTGAAATCAAATAAATACGATAAAAGCAGGCGAATGATTGTGATGAATGTCTTCATTTTATTCTGACTTCGTATCTTATTGCATTTAATATGATACTCAGATAAACAATTCCTGGCATTCTACATTATCGAATTTTAAGTATAATATTAGAAGACAAATGGCACATAACATCTGGAGAAAATAAAACCACAGCAGACAACTACAATTATAATACTGAAATTAAAGCAGGGACATAAAAAATAACACAATCAAAATAGCTACCATACAAATACACCAATGGACAAAGGCAAGGACAGAATCTGACAATTAGGTTATTAAAACAATGTATATAATATTGTAAGCTCGTCTCTATATATAACTTGATACCTAGTTACTTTTATCAGACATACTCTCTAATACAAAAAAATAAACTTTACATCAAAAAACGTTCTCTAATGCTTACTTTAAATTATCAGCTTTTAGAATTGACATTAAAGAAACTATTTAAATGTGTATTTATGGTAACACATTATACTCCATACATAAAAACTTCTGCTATTCAATGTATGTACAAAATGAGTCAGGATTTCCTTACGATGCACTCAGGCCATAAAGTGATAAATAATTCCTATTTAATTCTATTGATACATATCCGCTCATAAGAGAACTACACCAAAGAATGTGTCGTCATATTTGAGAATTTTCACAAAGTTAACATATTCAAGGCACGCAAGTAAACGCTCATGAATTATTACAGATTTAAAAGGACCGTTTGTGGCTGCCATGGTCTATTCACATTCAAGTGGCGGCTAAAGATGCAGAAAACAGCAAGCGAGCGTTGATCATAAAATTACGTATGAACAAGTAAGTGCCGGCGCCACATTTCTGTGAACAATAGAATGGTATGTAAATGGCGCCGAACGCGCGATCATAACTTGCGCACTCATAATTATGTACATAAGCACATATGTGTCCACACGATGCATGTCATTCATATGCTCAGCATTTAGGCCATTTCGCGAATATAACTCTGAATGCTGTCTCGCCATTTAACTATGAAAACCACTTTAGTAGCTGAATTAAGGGCCGTTATATTAATAAATAACAAATTATAACATCAAGCCCAATAAATTAAGGGATTTTATAAATATAATCAATCATATTCAAATTGATTAATAACATTTTGCGAATAACGTTATGTTGCAAATGAGATTAGCATTATTACTATACAGCAGTTAGCAGAAATATTTTAATTTGGCGTCATAATCACATTCCATATTACGTCGTTTAAGTATAACGCAGCCGATTTAAGTATGTTGTCTATTTACAAAGATTTAATGTGTAAGGACATGTTCAGATGACCAATTACGTGCCACGAGACTAAATAATATCACTCTGCAAAACTAGGGTCAGGCGTCAGTACAAATCTCGAACTCCGATGATAACCTAGGTATGACAAAGACGTCATTGATGCTACATTATATGCTATAATATATTACAAGTATATTACATTTACAACTTCATTAAATTATATTTATATTATTAAACATTCACGTAGGTCATGACCTTAAGGGTTCCAGAGACGCCTTTCCACAATGCGAGTCGAAAACGAAAATCGTGACTGGATTTTACAGGTGGCATTGCTTTAGTTAACATACTCATATTGTGTCAGTTTACTAAAGGTGGTCCCGGTAGCTGTACACATTCTCACCAAATTTGCTTAGAGCCGCCGTGCGCTGGCGCCAGTCCACTTTCCAAATAGCCTTCGCGTCTCGCCTGTGACCTTTTAAGCACGCACACTTGCCTTATGGATTATGGGCCAACTCCACTCCTAGTCTCATAGATTCTGACGCTACAATTTTAATTGATCAAATTATATTCATTTAGTTTGTAAGTCTACATCCAAATACGTGTAACAGGTAATTGCGCGAAATGTGACATGTTTTTTAAGTAACTTTGATGACGAAGTTATCATGTTTATTATTTTAATTTATGTACTTTAGTAGAAGTACTATAGTAGAAGTACTATAGTAGAAGTACTATAGTAGAAGTAGTAGTTTTATGTGCAAGTTAATTTCATAAATTCTTTTGAAATATCAGGTGATCAATAATTTCTCTTAGACAAAAAATATAACATAATTGATTTTTAATTTATTTAATTTCATTGGACTAAAGAAACGAGACGCTGTGCCGCGGTCGTGCATTTTGAAAAGTAATCATCGGAATATTTGAATTGATAAAATGTGCCACTTAAATTCGTTCTGACAATTTGTTTCAATAAAATCTTCGATAAAAAATTTAAATGGGCACGAATTGGCGCTACATCAAAACACGAACCCGGCACCACACGTTGAAGGAACACACCTTCTACATGCATATGAGTTGGCAATAAAATACTATTCGTAGTTGTGACTAAATAGAACAGTTATATTAAGAACAAGACAGTAACATTATATCAAATTTAATACTATAGCGTGCAAAAGATAACGATAATGGTTCGTCGACATGAATAAGTAGGTAGTAGTCATACTACAAATACGCGGAGCTGGATCGAGCTAGAAATGTAATCGAGGGAACTTTACTAGTGCCATTGAAAGCAATATAGCGCTATTCAGCACTCCTGCGACATTAAAATACTTTATAGTGGAATTTGTGCGACCGTCAACCTCTACTTGTAATTCAATAATTTTGTTCTATTCTATAAATATATATACTATACACAATATTAATAAATGCCTCGGTGTATTTTGATTTTCTCACTCTATTCTACTTGCTATACAACACACTTAGAGATTAATTAGTATTTGGTCTTTATAAAAAAATAGCTAGCCACTCAGCGCGGTTTTACCCGGGTTGAACATTACTGATCTGGCCCGTGGCTCTTAACGTGATGTTTTATAATATATAACCTTACTCAGTAAAGTGGACTATCTAACGCAATAAGATATTTTCAAACCGGATTGGTAAATTTAATTTAAGGCGTTCAAATAAACAAATTTTCATTTTCTTATAATAGGAAATATTAAATGGAAATCAATGAAGTGATTTTTTTAAGTTAAAACACGGGATGGATAATAAGGTCGATAAAATAATTTCGCCAATGACACACGTGGGCAAACACATACATACCTACACGATTTACAAATAAATAATATTATAAATAAACGAATAGAATCTTTATCGATCGATTAAAAAAACAACTGTAATTTGAAATTTAACTTAAATATTCCACTGAAAGTTGGAATACCAAACTAAAGGTGCAACTATGAAGCTATGACAATACAAAAGAACTTGAGTAGTATGAAACTTAATACATATTTATTTTTCACCCTCTTTATGCACTCCGCCGCGCGTCATGGTTCATAAGCGTCACATAATGCCATTTACAGACAAAACGAGAAAACGCGTACGAAGCGAAACCGTGCTTTTACGAACATAATAAACGAATAGCTCAGTTTAAGTTTTACATTTGAATTACTATATTCTATTACAATAGTGTCAGTTATTTTAACGTTTATTCTCGAATCATGTATGTGCATTGTGCACATATATTTAAAATAACTTAATATATACATGGAAAACTTTTTAAAGATAGAAGAACAAGTCAAAAACAATAGCATTTGGCAAATGGGCCACCTGATGGTAAATGGTCACCACGAAATATTAACAGATCCTTACATCGCCAATGTACCATCAAACTAGGGATTCTACAAAGTTACACTGGCTCACTCATCGTTCAACCCGAAACAAAACGATATTAAAAATTGCTGATTGACCAGCACCATGAATTTATTAATATAAATATTTATTGAATACTATTCCACATTTTCACTTAACAAAATTTCAATACTCAATTTCAGTGCGATTGTGCTAATCCCATCTGGAAGAACAGAATGTGTTGATAAATAAAAATGCAAGCGTGCGTAATTTCAGTTGCACAGATAGCCACCCGCAGGCCGCAGTCTCAAGCTAATATTGTATGAAATAAGAGCAATCGTGTTAAAATGTACGCATTAACGCACTGGCGCCGTCTATCGGCGACATTTTCATTCTACTTGTCGTCGACCAAGTTTACCATGTTGTATAATAATTATATCAATAACTTAATCATTTTATTATTAAATCTTAATCGTGACCGCTGTTTGCAAGATAATAAATATTCATACCGAATATTTTAGATTAACATCTGTCCCTCGGAACGCGCTTGGATCACTTACAAGCAAATTTCAACGAAAATTTACTTTGAAGTGATATGCACTTCGTGTGCCTTTGACTTAAAATTATAGGATTTAAATTAAATTTGATCTTAAAGTATTTAAAATCAAGCACAGATTCCTTAAATTTTATTAATAATTAATAAAATAGTTTAAATAAGTAAAGCAGAGTTATCTGCAAGTACGATTATTGGAATTATTTAACTAAAAGCTGGCGTTGATTATTTCAGAGGTCGTTTGTTCTTTCCGATCCGATCTATGTAAAAAGAGCTACACTGTCCGGCGCCGGCGCCGAGCGTCTCGACGTCGCCTTTGTTTGCACGTCGCTTATGTTCTCTATTTACGCAAGTACGTTTTGTTTCAATAAACACGTCGCAAATTGCTTCAGAACGATCACACTTCGCATTGTACGTCTTAAAATATTTTGCCTAATAAAGCGGCCGTGCGCCCTCAGTGAACCGTTAATGCTGTGAAGTTTTATCATTTCTAAAATATTATTATTTCATTTGTAATTTTCAAGAAAACATTTTGAATGTGTTTGGTTGGAAAGGTAAATGTAAATAAGCAGTATAATGTACGGAATCAGTTTAAAGTATCAAGATAGCGGAATTACCTACATGTTATAATTGAGTACGGCGAGTACTCCGCTGCGTAGTTCAGCACAGTACAACAATACGTTAAACGTGTAACGATATATCAAACACCATTTAATATAAAACATGACTTGCTTTGATCTAAAGATTAATGTTTGAGGTAAATCGGAGTGTTCGTGGCGCCAACGCGGGGGCCGGGCGCTTACCGTCGCGGCGCGGCCGAGTCACGTACTGTTTGCACCACAAACGACGGGCCTATTATTCAAGTCAAGCTTATAATCTAACAGCAAACGATTAATACCTCCGTATTAACCAATATTAAAAAAAAACATATTTACCCAATGCAATACGGATGCAAAAACAGATAAATTTTTCTCTTTAAAGTTGAATTTGAAAGCGTCAATTTCGATTTTTGTTTTGATTGAAGCATCTTTCAAGCGTCTGCGGAGAGTAGTAACCTCATTTATATAAGGTTTAAATATATAACCGAGGCGTGAACGATCTCACACGTCCGATTTAACCTACACAGTAACCAATCATTCAAATTAAGAAAAATCGTTCTACATCGCAAAAAAGTGATCCCGATTCCAACATCAAAGGTTATTTTCGCTGGGTAGTGAAAAAGATGCAAACAAAATTACAACAAGGAATGCGTTGCGGGCAGGGACACCGATCTCACGAAAATAAAACGTCGATTGTACCCGGCATCGGCGTGCACAAAACAAATTCCTCGGAGGCACATGCAGCACACTGAATTAGATACACTCGTGATCGACTGCTCGATGCTCGGTGGTCGGCAATACGATGTCCGATGAACCATGAACGCTCTGTGAGCGCACACGCACATGCACACGCAAACGCAGCCGTCCCTTATTACTGCTCCTTAAGTCATAGCTATCACGCGAACTTATGACTTATCATTTATCGTCCTTACGTTTAAAACATTTAACATTTCAGGTTTCTTTTTCTTTTTCAACACCATATTTTCCATTGATTTCTAGTCATTGATATAATTTCGCTAAGAAATTAGGTTTCTTTGATAATTATCGCTTCTACATTTTTTATACAAAAATGTAGAAGCGATAATTATCAAAGAGTAGGAAATCCATTTAATCTTTCAGGTATTAAAAAATATACAAATGTAACAAAATTCGTGTCCGACCCATGAAGTGGTTATTAGGTATCGTGTGTCGGTTCTACTTATGTAATAATTTTTAAAATACTAAGCAAAAAAATTACTTAAAAAAATATATTAATTGTGTTTTACGACACTGCTGGTGGTAAAAACGTGGACTACTGAGGTCATGACCTCGTGTCTTATTTTTTTTTTTTATGGCATAGGCTGGCGGTCGAGCATATGGGCCACCAGTAAGTGGTTACCAACGCCCATAGACATTGGCATTGTAAGAGATGTTAACCATCGCTTACATCGCCAATGCGCCACCAACGTTGGGAACTAAGATGTTATGTCCCTTGTGCCTGTAATTAGCTATTAGCGGGTAGCTAACGATAGGTAAGAGCTATCGAGCGCTATTGCCCGCACCTCTGTTGCCAAGTAATTTTCGTCACTTAATTTAAAAAAAAAAATTAAGAATAAATTTTTTGCTTAGTATTTTAAAAATTATTACATAGATAGAACCGACACACAATACCTAATAACCACTTCACGGGTCGGACACAAATTTTGTTACACGCTGTATATAGTCTTTGTATATAGTCTTCGCTGTATTTAGACGCGCTCTACAAATGGATTTTAATTTTAAGAGGGCATTGCATCCCCTTGTCTTCAACTTCATCAATGCAAATAAATATAGAATCAAACATATAGTCACTAATATTACGGCGTAAACAAATGGTTTGATAATATATGTTAAAAAAACTAAATATTTATAAAAAAATCAGAAAATTTCCAGCTAATCATACAAGAATATTTTGAGAATTTCCTTTAGATTTGAATGAATTTAAATTCTGATATGACGCACATTACAGGTTCGCATAGATCCCTCCGCAGTATACATATTTATTCAACTCGATAGGTATATTTTGATTATTTTCTCGCCCGTGTGGGGAAAAAGGGTGTGTTAGGTACCCTGTGTCCTTTTCTATACCCCTGGTATACAAAGTTTAATGATGATCGGTTGAGTAGTTAAATACGTTGTAGCAAGAAACAAATAAATAAAGTCACTTTCGCATTTATAATATTAATTAGGATATTTCATATCTTAAGTTATATATATATATATATATATATATATATATATATATATATATATATATATAAACTTACGTTAGTGTTAGTGTTGCGTATTTACAACAATATGATCAATATCGATTATTTTGCGACAAACATTTTATTAACACGATAACTAAAAATAAACTTGTTATTCTAGTCATTAAACTCTACAAGCTCACTCCACCTCTCCACCTCCAAATCTATCAATTTATTGGATTTAATCTAAAATTATTTTTAAACTTTATTAAATTTTAAGCATGTCGTGTCTGCATCAAAAAAATGAAATCATTCGTTTGTTTCCCAAATTAATTGTAATAGTGCATTTTTTGTTTGATTATCATTTAATAAATAAATAAAAATCCTATAAATCCTATAAAATACTTTTCCAAACCATTTTAAAGCTCAGCTCATTAAAAAAAAAAATATTAAAAAACCTTAATAACTATACTTTATTGTTCTGTAGAAGACTATATAGACGATAAAAAAGCGTAGAACTTCATTGATATTCTCGCTGGATATTAAAATTTAATATAGTTGATGATCTAACTGCATTTGTGAAAAAGTGTAATTACCGAGTTTTTATTCGTCCTTCTCGGTAGAATTTACATTCCAAGAGTAGTTTTATATTCGATAAAAATGTCAAAATTCAAAAGAATTCCGAAATTGCAATTTACCTATACTATACTTATATTATAAAGAAATCAACCTACAACTCTTACCTAGATTTGAGTTTTTGTATGTTTGTTTGTAATGGATAAACTCAAAAACTATTAAACCGATTTTAAAAATTATTTCACCTAGCTCTACATTATCAAATCTCTAAGAAAATTGCAATAATATTACCCAAGGTATCAAATTTTAATATCTACTAATTAATATAATTATTAATATTTTTTTAATTTCGACTCGGGCGGGCCGTTAGTTGTGAATATAAAATGTATATTTTAAATTTATTCATAAAAGTAATAAGGTATGAAATTTTAAGTAGTTTAAATTGGGTTTCTAAAGTACTATTTTTGATATTTATTTGAATTTAAATTAAAATTCAGCTTACTCTTTCATTCTTTTCAATAAATAAAAATAGTTCTCTTAGTTTCTGAGTACTCACGATGTATATTGTCACTTAAACACTTCTTCGCTGAATTAATTATTTATAAAACATTTGTAGTGTCTCATATATCATATATAAGGTAGCAATTAAAATTTTATTATAAATAAATTTTAAATATGTGTATATATTAATAATAATTATCTAACATATAATGTAATCTCAGATAATGACATATATACCTATCTACATTTGCTTACAAAACTTTATCTTCTTAAAACACAAATTAACTAATTTCACATTAGACACTTCCCGTCTCAATATATGACTTTTAAATGAGTTTAAGTATTTAAGCACCTGCCAGTTTCAATTAAAAATTATAGATTTTACTTAAGTCTTCATAAAGCGAGGAGTTTATTAAAAGTGCGATAAAGTCGGAAGGCATAAACGGCAGTTGGGCAACTAGAGTCCGTAAGACAACAGAGAATAAGATTTCATGCGTTTTATAGCTATGATTCTTAGATAAACTTTGTTGCTTCAAAGCATTTTTTTTTTAAATGACAGTCATACAACAAAATAGCAATGTAATATATACAGTAAAATACGCGTAAATAATACGCGTAGTTTTTTAAAGAAACATTAACATTCCTTTTAGTCTACATATGCAAAAAGGTCATAGGATAAACACAAGTGCGTGCATGATGAAATTTAATATTGTTTTGCCACAGTAATTTGATGTTAATAACCTTAATCAATTTAAAATTAATTTATAATATTCTCACTACGCAAGCGAAACGAATTTAGGACGCGCTCTCAGACGATCAATTAACGAGACAGTGAACAACGAGCAGTATTTACACACTCGAAACGATTGAGAATTTTGCGAGCCTAAGAAAACGTCTCGAGGAATAACGAAAAGAGACGAGTACGTTGACATCGCCGATATTTGCCCGCAAAAAATGTGTGTGTTGTAAGTTGTGTTCGCTAAAAAGGCGCGCAGACGGCGTCGCGGCGGCGGGTCGACGGCCGCGCCCGGAATAACCACCACCAGCAGCTATATTTGCAGCAGCGGCGCGGGCGCAGGGGGACACCAGCGCGTGCCATTTCTGCACCAGCCCGGTGCATCTGAGTAATGGCATTGTAATGCTCTCGATATATCCCACTCAGTGGATCCGAGCGGGCAGACGAGCTGTCGGCGGCGTCGTCGATGGTGACCGCCCCACGCCGCGAACAACATTCGGCTTCGTCGAGTGTTCGTCGAAAGTGATTCATTGTCACTACTCACGCCGTACAGGAGGAATTTCGCTTTTAAATTAATGGCGCATATATTTTCTCAGTTCATTATTGGAACATGTAATTGTGCATTACGAATTAGTGTCGGCAGGAATGATTATCCAGATCGAATGTAGACAACGAGCGTCCATATGTAGGTAATCATGAGAATCAGTCGTGGGAGCCGCCGTGCCTGTCCAATGTCATTTGTCATCGCCAGTTCCTGTCACTTCATGTGTACGCATGCTTTCTCACATTTGCAATTACCTTTTAAGTCGGGAATTTGCCGATTCAACAAAAACAGGCATTGAAATGATAAACGATGACAATCAAGTGACATTTAATGCAAAAAAAATTGGTAATTCAATTCTATATCTATTTAATGACTTTAAAATACGCATGTCGTAATTTTCTAGATATAATTATTGTAATATGTATTTGAATACCAAACGACTTGTCATAATTTATTCAATTAATATTGTATTTTTATTGAAGTTATAATAAACTGACTAGATCTTTCGAAGTGTCATATTACAAAAGAGAGAGAGGTCATCCGAAAACGGAATATTAATCGCTATCATCAACAAAAAACATAAAGTTGTATGTCGTTCAGACAATTTCCACATGTGTGGATAGTTTTCGCGACAGATGGCCCGTGAGTCACCAACCTGTTACGGCGGTATTTGTTCCGAACGAAATCAAGACGATATCAATAAATCATTACCTCTTTGACAATTTTAATAAGTTTCAAATTAATTCTCCCCATTACCTCCCGAGACTAATACTTATATTAATTAGATATATCCAAACAAAGACTGATGCCCTGCTGCTAAAAACTACATGTTTTTTTTTCAATCAATTATTATTTTTAATGACGCGTTATTAAGATTGTATATACAGTTGTTCACCCAAGTTGAGGAAGTTATTCTTCCTTCTACATTTTTAAGAGAAAGCTTTAAGATGAAATCGAAACATTACAAGCTAGAAGATTGTATCTCCGTGTACCGCAAAAGGAACGCAATGTTAACAAAAAGAGAAGATAGAAAAGTTCCGGCTCGAGAGTCAGTATCGACTTAGCAACAAGCCCTGTCAAGTTGAAAAAGCATGACATCAGTCAATATATTGACTAAAGTAAGAGTGACATCACCAATTTAAGAAATGAAATTGAATCGACATCTTGATAGACATAATGATGTGCCTATAGATACGTTTGAAATAGTGCGTGACGCTGAGGACAAACTGATTTCGCTAGAAAATTCTAGCAGCTTCAATTTGTTTTTGTAAATTCTATTTCGAAAAAATAATTCCACCTAATTTTAGGCAAATCTGATACATACAATTCAGTCTTCAACTATTTATGTTATTATACGTACTGTTCAAAATATTCAATATTTAATGAAACGAAATTTTATTTAACGAAAAATTTTCGTTTCACAAGACGCCAGATAATATAAACCAACGAAAAAATTCTACATATTAAATGGATAAGCATATATCACTTACATAAATACTAACGGTATTTAAGAGGTCATAAAAATGATACATGATTAAAAATTCTTTTACTTTTAGATAGCTAATGTAAATGTTGACTTTAAGACATATTTTATTTCGCGACACTAAGAAAAGTCTTTCTCAATTGAAATAGTTATGAATATCTTTATGCCTGGGTTATAATTAGTCATATCTATGCAAGACATGATTTTGTACGGAAAATGAAACCTTTATTAGATTTTTGAAGTGTTATGTCATGTTAATATTATAAATTCAGATATTTTTTTTGTAATTCAAGCAAAGACATCCACCCCGATGGACATGAAATTCATATGTTAGCGTTTAGTTTTTATACTGACACAAACTATATAGCGTGTTTATATGTTTTAAATTGTATATATATTTTTTAACTATTATACTAGTGCTAATAATTAATATAATAATAATAGGAAGTAGCCTTCATTTGTATGTCATACAATACCAGCAAATATCTATTGTATCAATATTATTTCTAATAATTTCTATTAATCTGGAAAACTTATTTCTTTATTTTTTTTATTAAATATTTACTCGATCATAGATTACATAACAGTTTTAGTCAAGAGGAAATACGAAAAAGTAGTCTAATGTATATGCGGCATATAATAGCAAACTCTGGATAATTAAACTCGATCCGGACCGTTGCCTATCGTTATTAATATCGTGTATGTCACCGTCCACATTGTCTTCAGCTTGTTATCACGATGCTCTTTTGATATTGTTAAATGATCCGTTAAATTAGAATTGAAATTACACAAGCATTTAAATTAATAATATAATACCTAAATATAGTATGCCATACAAGTCATCCAATAACACAAAATATTCCATTTATAGTAAATATATTACTGCCTTTTTCAATTTCGAATCTAATTATTGTACTACTATAAAAGCCGCTCATATAATAATTAATATTAATTATTTAATCTTCGGTTGCTATATTAATAATTCGGATTCAGATTAGTTACTTTAATAAAAAAATTAAGTTAACTAATATTCAATTATAGCATGCAATTAATCTTGAGATTTATTTTTAAGGTTCAGATATTTATAAAATATAATGTACTCACAATTTATATCTCCTGGACAGGTCTTACAGCATCTACCGGGTAGGAGTGTGGGTGTGTCGCAGGAAGGTTCTGGACATTCATTCTTTACGTTCCGACAATGGACCTTTGCTACAACCCGACGCTTCTTTTGTACCTATAGAGAAAAATATTGTATAAAAAAAGCCCTTTAAAATATTTTTTTAAATTCGCTGTGTCAACGAGAAGACTCGTTTTGCCAAAAATATATATAAAATAAAAGATATTTTATTTATAGTTAAACTGTTTCTTAATGAAATAAATTAAATAAATAAATTCGGAAGTCGATAAAAATAGAGCTATGCCCATACTTACCGATATACACTCACATTTGATGCAGTACATCACACCGAAAGGCGGGCCGAGGTCCGCGAACCACGTCGAGCCGAGCTCTTTCGCTTGTTTCCCGAACTGACATTCTGCAACAACATGTTTATATTAAACTATAGGAAACAACTTGTTCCAGTTGAAACTTATTTAGTGATTAAGACAAATGGATTATCATTAGGAAAATTGGTGAGGAAACCCGCATATCTCACCTACCTGTGCAAGGAACTCCTCGTTGTATGCATAAAATAAATATGTCTTCAAACTAAATTTGTAGTATAAATAGTATTTAACCATAGCATACATATCATATATTTTATTTAGATGAGAGGACGGAAGGATTAAACCATAAGTTTTCTTTCTAAGTTTTCTTAAATGCCGTATAGAAATTTGGCACACACAATGACCCAACGTCGAAAATAAATAATTGAACAACGCCAATTAAAAACAATTATCATTATATAAAAATAATTATATTACAGGACGTTCTTAATATAGATTTTGCGTCTAGCATTTTGTTATTTGTGAATCTGTATAGCGGCGGGGGGTATTCGGTAACAAACAACGTCGTAGCTGCTTTAGTTATAACGGACACCTTCACCTGGCGGATTTATCAGCAGAGCGAAATAGCTGGAAAGTTGCAACCTTTCCAATGTACTACAATGATAAATGTATCACGATCGTCGACAATTGTTTTAACAGTTGGAAATTTCATTAATTAATTTAAAGGCGCGGTCACGATTTAAAATGCCACTTGTAATTTTAATTAATTACACGGCAATGCGATAAATAAAGCGAAGCTTATCTTTTATTTAGCAGAAATCATAGATTAACCGCATGTGGCCTTAAAATTTGCAATTCGACGTTGTCGAATGACGTCTAAATTAAATAAACGGATCTATTTTTTGATCTTCAAATGTTGGTTAATACGTCGCGTCGTTTAATTTAATATTTTCTCTAATGACTAACGGCGCACCGCCGTGACGTGATGACGAACAAGTCACAGGCTTTGATAAAAACAAAACACCATAGATAACTATATAAAGAGATGCACCGCGCCAAAACAAAGTAATATCTTAGTTTTAATTTGACACTTTTAAATCGAAAGTAGCTACTGAACTAAATACCAATTGCATATTTTAAGTTCCTTCCATAATAAAACATATGATAATTTATTTAACATTAACAAATTGTCCTTTTTCGCTAAGAATATATATGAAAAAAACTTAATTACATATTTTGTGCACGTGATTACGAAACACATATCGTATTTCTAACCTAAATGTCACGACTGTGGCTAATTACTTATGAACAGACGTTAATCAAATATATATTATAATTAATAATCATGTTGATTGTTTTACACGTGTAAGATTAATAGTTAATTTAATAATTTAATAGACTAAACCGGTGCAGGTTAACAAGACACATTTGCATACCGCAGTCGAGAGGACATCTAAAAATAAAAGTGCAGGTTGTGGCGTTGAAAGGTAGAAAACAGCCGGGTAATGCATTCAAAACTTTAACAGTATCTATTCGCATCCTAACTAATGCGATTTGTCGTAAAGAAAACAGGTTTAGGTAGCATTTACTTTAAATATTGTCACTTGTCGATGACGTTTATAATATCGACACATCGTTAAATCGAATAAACTAACAACCTATATACATGTTTCGAGAATATTTTATTTTAGAATTTAGAAGTATTAATGCATCGGGATATTATAAATAATACTATCATATATTTAACATATGGATGCTAGTCAAAGACCTTTATAATCAGTCTTAATGTACGTTATTATCAATTTGAATAATTAAACATGGTTCGTTCCATATGGATTACTACGTATTGTCACCTATTACCCTAGAGAATAGTGAAAGTCTAGTTACACATAATAAATATAGAAATTACTAACACATTAAGGAACCTTGGTATTAGAATAAATGATAAAATATACATTTTCGAGTACCACCACGAAGGGCTAGTGTGAGTGATTTGGTGTGGTAAATAGATCACTATCAGATGGCTTAGGTCGATAAGGTGGCCCGGCCTCTATAAATAGGCGTCACTGTTATCGCCTTCTTGTAACTATTTAATTAACCTCACTCTACGAGTGCACTGATAGTGGCCGAGACACGTTGCGTGAGAACATATTGAACTTAATGTCAATACGACTTACACTGCTTTCTATCCATATGTTTCTTTCGCTACGGCTCGGTATCCGCGCCATTATAATGAGGATGGAGGGAGCCTTGGATAAGGATGCGACAATCACGCGTCGCATTTACCATGTCAGACGATAGACTCTGACTAAGTAATCGTGGCAGCGAAACGTCTCTATCTACATAAACTATTTTTGTCGTAAGAGAAAAAGATAAGCACTTACGTCTTTTTTACAAATAAAATACTCATTTTCGAATCGATAGTGAAACAATAACATGACCCGGTTGCAAAGGTCCATCCGCACTTTCAACTACCGATTTTTAAAACGAAATACTTAATGAATTCATGAAAGCTTAACCAGCTGTTCTCTTTGCATTGGGTAACGCGCATTGCATTCGAATTGATGGTAGTTTTGAAATTGATTTCATAAGTCATTTTAAGAAAATTCTTGGTGCCACGTACACACATAACCTATGTGACATATGCTATGTGACATAATTCAAAAAATATAATGTTTCTTTTGGGACTGCAATACGAATAGTATAACTTTTTATATTACAATAATCCAACGGGAATTTAAAAATAATTACTCAATATTCTTGGTTGATGTGTAGACTAGTAGAAGTTTTTTATACGCATATCAATGAATACCTTTAGAAATATTATCTTCGATATGATTTAAGCATAAAAACTAAAGCGAGACATCGCGTAACCTTCTCCCATGTTCTCGGAAACGTTGGCGCGGAGCCAGAAACGGCTCGCCAGGGAAATGAAGTATTGGCGACGCCCGTCTTATGCTGGTCTCACGATCTGTTTATGGAAATTTGTACCCGATATATATGCAGTTGTTTATTTTGAATATACTCAATATCTATAAATTTGTCAGGATCATCGTGAAAATACTCGAATAATATTTTAGTTAGTAATAATGTAGCTAATTTAATGCTACAAACAAAAAAAAACACTTTGACACTTAAAGTATTACTGCGAGTCCATCGAGGTATTCACAATATCATAACATGAGTTATTCACTTGAAAAATCGTTGATATAGTATTCTATACAGTATAAGGAAATTAGTTAACATTTGTCATCTTTGAAGTGTGGTATGCAAGGCCCCACGGTTTCCACTGCATTGTCATGTCATAGATCACGATAAGTATGACTTACATGTCAAACGGGCAAAGGTATACGGCCGGTTCATTGAAGCATGCTCGAGTCGCTTCAATAAATCCTCAACATAAAAGGGTTGAAATAGGCGTGCGCCGTATTTCAGCAAGCGTGGGTAGAGCATAAATTGTTTGCTGTGAATTAGCTTTAAGGAGTGTACTTTGATATTTAGTCTGCAAAGCAAATGTTAGCCGACCATCGCTTAGTGCAAACTTATTTTATACTTAACATGTATCTACACAAATCTATTGTAAAAAAATAAAAAACTATAATTCCTATTAGTCCTATTTAGGAGCGAGAATTTGACAAATAGATCTTGTGTTATGAAGTAGTATGTATATGTAAAAATAAAAGTGATTTGTTTTTAAGATAAACAAACCTTCGCCTATAAACACATAAATTACTTATTTACTTTTTAGCTTTCATAAACATAACATTTTCCTTATTTTTTGTTTTATAAAATTCATTCACAGTCTTGATACAAATAATCGTAGGAGCTATTTTATAAGGTGGCTTTGACCTCTTTTTTAATATGACGCACGTCAAAAAACTGGCCAGTAGCAAATGATAAAAAAAACAAATCGAAATATAAAGGTTAGTTCCTTATTATTTAAAGTTTAAAACGTAAATACTACGTCTAAATAACGTAGCTAAGCATTTAAAACTTGAGTCATATCGTTTTTTGTATTATTTGTAAACAGCAATTAAAACTCTATTCGGTCGATCAACACTGACACTAATCGTCGACATGGTTGATTAAATCGATGCGCAACAATAATTCTTATGAGCTGCCGCGATCGACACCTGTTGCTGATATTTGATACTCCCCGCTTTACATAATACGCGTGGCCGCAAGACGACCAACACCTGAGGCCAATGCGATCCTGCTACTGACATATCAAACGAATAAGGTCAAATCATTCAATCAAATTTTGATAATTTGATTATTAAGTTGATAATTAGTAATTTGTAACTGAAATAGGTATTTAAAAATATGAAAAATGATATACGAGTATTTAATAGTAATCCAAATATGTACTTTTTTTGCTTTGGACAATAAAAGGACTTTGGGCAATTTTATACTTAAAAAAAACTGTTTCGATAATTTATAGTGGATTGATAATAAACATGCTTACCTATATATATATAAAGTGATACTATCCAAACTTATATTAAGCTATTGAGCTTTTACTATTCAAAATAACATGGGATTACATAAAACCTTTAAGAAAAACATCATCACCATTGTTTATGGTCTAACGGTATCTACATTATTATAGGAAACTAAAAGATATTGAAAACGAAACATTAAATCTTATGGTATATAATCGAATGAATCGTACAAAACGAAGCCATTAATTGCCAATGTTAGCTGATACCGCGCGCACGATAGCGCTTAGGTTCGCGTGCGCTGTTCGTCTCAATTTGATTAATATGGACCCAGCAGAATAGTCGCCACACTGACTCGGTCCGATCAAGGACTAATGGCAGTGGCATAACATGACATTATGTATATTTTTTAGATATTGTTTTTTAATTATTTGAATATCTTGTCTTCATAATTAAATGATCCTTAAATATCGAATTATTAATCGAGTTAGATACATCATTTTACATGTTAATTACTAATTTTAAACAGATTCTCAGTACAATTCCGTGAAATTATAGAGAATGAGCTGTCAATTAATTTGACATTTCCTTACTAATATAGCTTTCTACAAAGGTACTTATTATGAGTACTTGTATGAGATAAATTTGTCCTCAGGATTTCTCATTCATCACGTGGCAAGATATTTGTTATGACATTTCATTAAAGTTTTTGTGAGGCTTTTGTCGTGATTTTGAAAACTTTTATAATCAGTTACTAATACATTCTAACAATTGATTTTAAATTTAATTATAGATTAAGTCGCATTAATTGGAAAAAATTGGCTGTTCATATAATTTTTATATAAGGAAGACCGTTTTATTAAGCGGTCTACATCCAGTTTAACGGAATGAGTTAAATTAAAGACACGTCAATTTTATAAGCGTAATAATCAAATAAATTACTAGATACATTCTAAGTCGGATGTTACTTCATTTTATTTAAACGTAATTAACAAATTACATATATCATAACAAGAATGTCCACGGTACAGATATACAAAATACACGTGGCAAGGCTGACGACATTACATTTTGCCTTCCTGTCTCTTCTACTAAGTTTCGTTGCCCACTATTGGCATCTGACTGACCTTATTCACCTTCAATTCAAGTTTTTACTTCAATTTTATTCAATTAGCATTCGATTTAGTGACATTAAACAACAATTAAAACAGATATCCCGATTGTAATCGCAACTCTGGCGATAGAAATGAAACATAAATTGGATGTATATCAAAACAGTCTCGTTTTCTTCAATTTTTATTTATTGTTGTAGACTTCATTGACTGGGTCTGGCGCCTGCTTGACGCAATTGTGACTGGTTCTTCTCGTTTGATATGCCTATAATTCGACAAATAAATGTTTATTTTCAATGACTCCTGATTAAAATCCAAGAAGGTAAAGCGATGTTTAAATTTTCGAAACAGTAGACAACGTAAGAATCACACATATCATTCTGCTTATTCCTTATTAGTAGATTTTCGACGTAAAAGATGATCTACTCTAGCATAATCTAAAGTAGGCGAGTAATGAAAAGATTTTACGAGGTGTAGACAGATTTAAAGATAGCGAATACCATATCGAGGGTAATATGAGATTTAAGGTGTGGGTAGATTCATAACAGTATTAGATGTAGTCTTTAAAATAACGATCCAATAACAATAACGATTCTATTAAAGTGTTAAAAAACTAATACTTATGTTCGCGTACGAAATTGTTTTCATCGCCTAATCGATTATTAGTCTAATATCATAATATCCAGTAGCAGACAGTGGACAGCTGCCAACTCGCTAAACAAAAATATCGTATAATTTATTGAGTATCATTCTACAAATGCTTTCGGAATGAGCGTTCGTACAGTTGCACCTCATAAAAACAAACTTACAAAATATTTTCGCAAATATGAGATGCCATCAGGCAACAGATATAGACAGTGCATATTTCGCGTATTAATAATATTGATGTTATTTCAGTCTAGTTTCTTTGAAAAATACAGCTCATTATAACGTCTGTACACGTCTCGGGAAAGAGCTCATACATAATTTAATATGATCTAGATATTTGTCTGCATAATTCTAAGGTCTGAGGTGTGTATGAACTATCTTTGTTTTTGACAATAAGATAGTAATTTGATACTTAACTTCCTTGTTTGTTAAGTCTGTAGACTTTAAGGGCGTTAGGAAATTAAGACTAAGCTACTGCTAATAAAAAATATTAAGTTCACCTGTCAAGATATCCCCAGTATCCGGAGTGAGATGAAATTATTTTACTATCCTGCTTTAGACAACACGTAAAGTTACTAGTCCTGCACCTGACGTCTCTACAGATGTGTCGAATAGCTATTCCATTGGATAATGAGATTGAGGGAATAGAGAGTAGTATCTTTGGTTTGCACATAAATTTGGGTATATCTGGGTGGATATATCTCTTGCGCAGTCGTCCGTTCGTTTGTTCAAATACTCGTTCGTTTATAAGAACCTTTCTGTTTAATATTAGCAAATAAGTATATTGTTATTATGAAAAGTTGCGGACAAAATCTAGTATGTTAATGCTTTATTATAATTTATATTAATTACTCTATCCATATAAAAAACTCTAGCTTCTATTTATTTCATATCGACCTACCAATAAAATTTACCATATTACTACGTAACATTACACATAATGTAGGCTAAACAAGATTAATTGCACTTTTAATTACAGGTAACTACAGCATGCTTATTTTTAATTTTATATCAACTTAGTGACCAAAATCTAATAATAATTACATTTTCTAATCATTAATAAATAACATATGATAACAATATAAAAATCCATGATTATAGAGCAAGTTTTTAATTAACTTCATCTGTTAATATATATGGATCTTGCATATGAATTTTATAGTTGTTCCATATAACCAAATAAACTGAAATTTGACGTAAGATTACTCATATAAAAGATTTTTTAATTATCCTATTACGGAACTTCGTCCCATACTGACACATCTTCCTTACAAGGGGTACACTGAAATACAAAATATTTACGTTCGTTGTTTTAAATATATAAAAGCCCCCATGCTGTTCTTTTGTAAGTATTTGTAAGTATTTTTCTGTATGTAATACTTTATTATATTAATTCTAATATATTATAACTGTCACTTAAAATAAACACATCAATTAGATATTACGGTAGGTATAAAGGGCACATGAAACATGATTATAAAACTCTTTGAGATTTAACACATATCAGGAGGGCCCTCTGTTATTGAACAGAGCTATCAATCAAAGGACAAGAATGCAAATTTTAATTGTGGTCGGGCCGGGTCGATGTTGCACGATATTATGATCGCAATTTATTTGCGCGACGACGAGGCGCGGGGCGGGGCGCATTGCACGCACTGCACTAGGGAGGGAGATAACCGCCAATTATGAATAAACTAGCTTTACTACTATGTTAATAAGACTTGAGATTTTTCCTCGACGATTTCACTAAGCGAGAACACTCATTAATGATTTTGTGTCTCCGTTATCAGACCTCGTAGAAAGCCTTTCGCGATAACCTATACCTACAGCCGAGAGACACTGAACCGTTACGTTTACGGGAATCATTTTACTAACATATTTTATTATTAATAAACATATAAACCTTAATGTGTATTCGCGATGAGTTTATGCGAATGTCGGATCCAGTCGGTCAGAGCGCCGATAGGGAAATGTAACGGTTCAGGTAACGATGATAAACGCGTTGAGAAATATGTCTGATTTATTTACGAGTAGTAAAATTTGTCGAATAATATGAAATAGATTCGTTTGACGCTTATAAGGATATAACTTTGATAACCCTTACTGTGTTAATAATTAACTTATTAAAACTTAAGAGGTTTTCAATGTGGTCCGATAGGGCGAACGAAACGCGCCGCGACGGGCGTGGGCACGTCCTCATTTCTTAGGCTAAATATAATTTCACTTGATCATTTAATTATATGGAGATTAATGGACGAGCAGAGATGCCAACATTTACGTTAATAAAGTGTACAATATGGCGTGAAACATTTACTATTGGGGCGTCACAGCAACTTCGAAGCGTGCGAGACTTTTGTTTATGTTGTGACAGTTGGTGGTCTCATAGAAATGTCCAACGACTTTCCACTGTCTAAATATTTGTATTGCTATTATTTATATTTAAAACACATCAGACGTTAGCTGAAGAACTATGTACTATAATTGGTAAAGTATGAAAAACAAAATATTGTATCATAAAAATCTACAGTGCTATAAAAAGTACAAGGGACACTTAAACTATTATATATTATGCTCAAGAAAACTAGTAACATGAGCCGACAGACGGTAAAAAAGTAATAGAAGTGCCAATTATGCCTATTTATCCACATTCAAGGCACAAGAGTGAATTGAGTAAAGGGAAAGGTCAACAATACGCACTCAGTGGCGCCAGAGATAAAGGAATGAGGTAAAAACATACTGCGTAATTAATATTCTTTACAAATTGATAACACTGTTGATTAACAATCTTTATATAAACAAATTTACTTATTTTACGCATTCTAGATTTAAGGAGAGAATATGGTATCGATAATTACGTACGATTATGATATTACTATCAAATGTTATAATAACCCCTACTAATAAACTATACATATCCAGTATATTTCAAGAATGATATATTTTTATAACATTATCGCTTCAAGAATATAACTATTCTAAGAAAAATATAGCGGCGGCAAAAGTTAAAAGGATTATTTATACTTGTTTGGTGACAGAGCGCCTCTCAGCGCCTCTGGCTGACCTGATTATAATTAAATTTTGGTTTCAAAAACTTTGAACCTTTAAGATATAAATTTAATCTTGAATCTTAATTTTGCGCACTTTTTAAAGATATAAACTCGAATGACTGTAACTCTTACTTAATATATTTAATTTATTTTCTTGAATAAAATATGTTTCGTAATGTTAATAGTTTAAAATATTAAATTGCGTTAGCAATAATTAAAACTAATATTGAACATTATAGGTACAACTTATAGTCCTGTTATAAAGCGAAATTGATATGAGATGTCTAAATGTTTAAAGTCATGCGCCTAAGTAAGGCACACTACACTGAGTTTAACGTCTGTTCACATAGAAGTTGCACTCCAATATATCAAACTTTACCTCACACGATCACTTGGCGAGATTCAAACGACACCTCTAGTGAGGCCAACAAGAAATGTTGACTTTATAACATATACGCAACCATTTTTCTTACAATTTTTGTTTCAATCAGGATATTTTTTGCTATAACCCTCGTCTTCTCTTGTAAACTTGATTTGCATATAAAACGTTTGCAACTTAGTATTCTCTTGGGTTATGCAATAAATTAATTTAAGCCGATCTCGAGGAATTGGATTTTGATATTCGTAAAATGTTCTTCTGAATTATGACCTCGCCAACAGGTGGCAATTCTTAAAAGTTAATTTAATTATTTCACTCCCGTTTACTCCGTTTCATGGGGAATATTAAAACGACATTAAACTTTTAATAGTAGAATGTCTACACACGTGGAATAAATTGCAAGATGAAGAGGTGTGTCGCCACAAAGGACGTCTCGCGCCTGCCAGACGCGGCATCACACCCTGCATGGTGACGCGCCAGGATTTGAATACAATACTGCAATAGCTCAGGCTCGTCGGTGCATGAGCATGTATAATCATCTTCGAGGGCTACAAATCTACAACATTCTTCATATGACTATTCTCGACATAAACGATCCCGCAATCAAATATGTTAACCTCTTTGAAATTGAAGTTACAAATCGCAAAGGATTTAAGTGCCAATTGACTTCCAATTGGGATTAATAAGCTTGAAAGGCCCAACGGTTACTTATTGATTTCGTGCCTACATATTTCATCCATTGAACATTACGATCAATCCCCAAGGCTACATTCCACCGACGCCGCGCGACGCCAGTTGCGGTCGCATATCTCAATGTGATTTCTTTTAGTCTACTAACTAGCTAACAGAAATGTCGACATAAACATGTCTGAAATGATGATAAACTCCCTGTTGAATTGTTAGAAATATTATAAAGCGTGGTCGTAGTGGGTGTGAGCGGGTGTACAAGTGCGCAAGCCGCGTGCAAGTCGCGCCACCCGCCAGACTGCGCCCACTCACCCCGCAGCACCTCACTGTATTCTATTTATCTCCACTGACGCCGGCGAGGGTAACTGGAGGTCAGTAAGTGATAGTATTCAGTCATGAGCGATTAGTCAATGCCACAGAGCACACGCCTTATAGAGTGTTCGCACTATCTCAAGCTATAGGAAATTACACTTGGCATCGAAAACCTTTGAGTCATATTCCTATTTTTTTTATGGACACTTCATATTATTGTAAAATATATCAGATGACTTTTGAAATATTTATTAATCATATATAAAATAATCAAAAGGTTCGTTCGAATTAAATTGATTGGAATGGTAAAAAAAAAACAAATAATCACTGATTTATCTTAGTGAAGTCCAACTCCTTGTCTAAATCAACATTTCACAATAACTTATGTATATCTGAAAATAGCGATATCCTAGAAAACGCCGCCGAAACAAGTTTATTTCCAGCGCTGGGTACAGTGACACCGTCTATAGTAGACTGGATGTCCTCGATGAAGATGCAATATTGGTTTCAGAGAGGGCAAAAACGTGTAGACAATGGAAAATGTTGCGTCCCCGATAGTGAAGATGGCAGTGGCGGCGACCGTCTGACCGTTGCCTATTTGGGAACTCGGCCTCCCTATTTGGAAAGCTGTGCTTCAAGTAAGATCGATATCGTTCTGTAACTGCGATGCAGCATACGGTGTGGCCCGTCAACCACCAATCACCTACCTTTACGTTTTACATTTTTATTACTATCTTCTATCGACGTGAAGTGGAAAATGCAATTTCTATTTATTAAATAAACTAAATATGCACTACAAGTTAATCGTTTAAAAACAAATAAAAGAGTATACATACATATCATTGCTAATAGTATAAATACTCAACCGATTATCATAAAATCTTCTATCAGGGATAAAGAATAAGACAGTACCACCTAACACAAACCCCCTCCCCACACAAATCACACGCGGGCGAGACCATGGTTAGTAACTAGTTATAATATAACAAAGCCGAGATTCTCCAATGGATAGAATACGCAGCTCTAAATCAATCAGGTTGAATTCTGAAAAAGCACCATAGAGTTATCCAGTATTCAATTTGTGTTTAAAATTTAACTTCAAGTGTTGACTGAATAATGTTTACTGAATTCCACAACATTTTTGATTGATATACTTGTGTATCAATCAACAATGTTGTGGAATGAGCTCGAAACCTTCGCCTTGGGAGCTGTGCGTTTGTCCAGCGGTGGGACATTTACGTGTTGTTATCTAGTTAAGAGTATGATATCTAAATATTATACGAATATATCATTAAAATATTGAGTTTAGCTAGATTATGTTATAACTAGCAATTTGAATAGCTATTAGAGTTTCTATTTTAAACAACTTATGTCACCAAATCATCATCGTCACACAAAATGTAAATACACATAGTGTATATTTTTAAGTCAAGGTAAATTACATATGAAGGATATAATATATATAATGACTTTTCGTTAATATTTGTTGAGCAAATGCTCGTACAAACCCACATCTTTATAATTTCTATTAGGTACAACTTCAAACCATTTATTCGATGTAACAAAATAGAAACCACATTATCCAAGTTATAAACTTCAGAAATACAAATGTAAGCAATCGCAATATGTTTGTTCTGCATAAATTACAAGGAGATAGGTCGTAAGGTTTAACTATAAATTCCAAATATATCTAATCTATAAATGAATAGAATATTATCGGACTTATACGTACATTCAGCGACTATAACTTTTGATATATCTTACTCTGGTCGTAACGTTGGCGTTTCTATTTAAATATAAAATCGTGTTATTACTAACCTATACCAAATTTACATTGACAACACTGATCATAAAACAGAGACATTGTAGTTTTCTTGCTTGTACGTCGACATTTGGTACGACAATATTACTTCATCTCTATTATTTTAGACGCTTACTGGTCGTACACCTAGGGCCTCATAAAATTTCTTAGCTGTCTCATAAAATTTAATTATAAAATTAGCAAACAAATTCTTTACTTATATTTCTATTATACCAAAGCATGCAAGACGTATAAAATATATTTAATATTAAATACTACTAATACTACATGATTTTGTTACTCTCATAGCATTTTTAGTTCACAGTGAAGTGTTTTCTGATACCATTGAAAGCGTGTGTAGGTGTGACGACTGCGCGTGCGCGTGCTGTTAAGCTGAATGAGTGCTCGTTAAAAAGCGACCCGCCGTGTAATTAGCTGCCGGCACAACGTAAAGCATTAAAAATAAAACAAAGTCGCCCTGTCCCACGGCCCTCGGGCGCCTCGTGACTACTCTCACGGAACCATCACGAAACTTTACACTCGTACTGCATCTTATTAAGTGTTATGAAAGGTCTCTCGTAAGTGACAGCGCCTTTTAAGGAGAACCGAACGCCCTTTGCGAACTCTGATACCACTGTTGACGTGCCGCCCCACGGCGTCGCTCTTCGTACATTAAGGTATCGCATTAACTACACCATATACCATGGTCAATTTTAATTGACATAAGTAACAGTAATTTAAATATTATACACAAATTACCCAAGATTCATTAACAAGTAATCCTTGGCAAAAAAACTTTTGCAATTTACAATTTCTTCCTTGATTCGTTGCATGCCTTAAATAGGCAAAAGTAGTTGCCGGGAGGCGCTATTATCACGTCAGAGAGTAGACTTTATCTCTCAATTTAGTGATAATTTCATAAAGACAAGAAGGCGGCGTCAGACCTGGCGTCAAGCGCGGGAGGTCCGCACTTGCATCGCTTAAATAAACTACTAATTGCAAGCCGCTTTAAAGACTCTGATCGATAACACGATAATGTGTTTAATGCTGGCCTTGTGTCGGTTCGGAATATTTCATTTAGAACGACTCACGTAAACTTCCTTCTGATAAACGTTTTCTCACTGAGCTTAAGTGGTACAATTATATTATAATGTGTAATTTTTAACAGAGAAATAGCCAATGCCTAGGTCGCGGTAATTTTTGTTTATAATTTGTTCATGTTTATTGCTAAACGAATTAAACTTACGATCAATATGAATCAATATATACGAATACAACTTTTACTACTTCACTGCGTTTAACGTTACAACCCTTATAATTTTTACACCTACGTCTTCTGATAATGTCAAGCATTGAATTGCTGCCTCATAGTTTAATTTTATTTTTAGGAGGATTTTGACTGTCAGCCTCAAAGATATGAATTTAGAATGATATCCCACTATTTGTCCGCCATTTTTAACAATTCCCAAAACGCAATTTATTTAAAAAGTAGAGGCAATATTGCGCTGAATAATTCTGTGCAAATGTCATTGTTATTAAATTTATTGCGTGTTACGCGCAAATTAATAAACCGCCTCGTAACACCAGTTACGCTACAAAGATAGACCAAGTAATAACCAAGTTCTGCGTTGTGTGTGTTTTTGTCAAAAAAAAATGCATAATAAATTTACTACTACATTTATTAAGTCAGTACCTCAAATATGTTCCTCTTCAATTCCAATTCCAATTTTAAGAAGAATTTTGACCATCGACCTTAGAGGCAGACTAATCCTGCTACTTATTTTTCACTGTCTATTGACAACGCAGTGCTAAAATAGTAAGTAGTAGTTAGGGCTCATAAAACAATTAGGAAACCTTATTTTCAACTAAATCTATCTCAGTCATGAAATATTTATATTCAATACAACTTATACTAAAAATTTGCTATACAAATAGTTTGTATATTGTGTATAAAAGGATAAATACGTAAGGTAATATAATTACTACAGGATTTGCATTGGGTAATTGCGTTCTCTATTTGAATATGCAAAAGGTACGTTTCCTTAAGATAGAATCGATATCGAAAGCGCGAAGAGATGCGTGCCTTCACGCCCATTTTACCACCACGGCGCTCCTATTATAATGTACAATTTCCTTTTGAAATAAAATAGCAAACAAACCTTATAAATTCTAAATATTTATGAGTGAAAATGCATGTGTAAATACATACAATTCGTTCGTTTTTCAAAATATATTCATATACAAATCAAATGAGTTTTAAAAATTAAAAAAATATATATTTAACAAAAACCCTTTCCGACCCGTGAAGTGTTCATTAGGTATCGTGTGTCGGTTCTATTTATGTAATAATTTTTAAAATACTAAGCAAAAAAATTATCTTGGAAAAAAACATAATTAAATAACGAAAATTACATGGCAACACAGGCGTGGGCAATAGCACTCGATAGCTCTTACATATCGGGTAGCTAAGACACGAGATCAAGACCTCAGTAGTCCACGTGTTTACCACCAACAGTATCGTTAAACACAATTTTTTTAAGTAATTTTTTTGCTTTGTATTTTGAAAATTATTACATGAATAGAACCGACACTTGATACCTAATAACCACTTCACGGATCGGACAGGGTTTTTGTTACATGCTGTATAAGTCCACGCCACGTCTTATTAAGTCATACTCGTAGTATAGCTCTCGTCAATTAATTAGTCTATTTTTCACTTCAAGTTTATGCGGGATATATTAACAAACAGAACGTCTAATTATAATAGTTCTCCATCTCAACAAATCTAATTTATTTCATAAAAAATAAATAAAAGTGCTGTTACTAGAAAATAAAAATATATCATTACATGTAATGTATATAAATATGGAGTTGTAATCATAGACGTCATTCAGGATCATTTGCGTGGCATTCATAGTCTAAGGACCACTCTGCCGGCCTGCTTAGGATCCTCCGACCCCACAGCTTGCCTTGAACGCCCTCAAGAGAGTACAAATTGCGACCAGTTACATTACATGCATTATTTAAACACGACAACCTTATAAGAAAGTAATAATGTTATAGTGTACGTATGTCGCACGCGGTGAGTCAGTCGGGGCGCATTGACCCTCGCGCAGCCGCCGACGCACACTATTCCTGTGCACACTACGCTGTTTGATACTCAAATATTACATAACAAACAGTTTATTGACAACACACTTTAAGTATATTCAAAGAATAAAAAGTATTTCCTTAAGAAAAAACCATTGTATTTTCAACTTTTTTTATTTAATTAAAATTTGCATTTATTTTAATAAATTTGATAAAAATGTCCTTGTATTATTTAAATACAAATTACGAAATAATAAAAAAATTACATGAAATTTTAATTAAAAATTACCGGAATTATACTTGATACTATACTGTACTTATAGTAACAAACTTTTAAAAAGAATAATAGATTGGAATTTGTGAATCGGACAGCAAACATGTATTATCAGATTACACTTGAAAGAGCTATCAAAATAAAGAAATCATTCATCACAAATCTATAATATAATATATAGGCTCTATTTTAAGCGGCGCTTACATTACAGCAATCTATTCAATCTTTGAATATTCGCATAGCCATTAGCGCATCACTTCTTCAGAAAGCATTGCGTGAATATACTCTGGCGCGTCAGTATATCATTCATCAGTTGTTCCGTACGCGTGTAAATTTGCATACTGCAGGTTCGGTCTGGCGGGCATCGATGGAATTAAAAGAAGGCCGAGAGGGTCGATCTTGTGTCGATACTGTCACATGACTAATGGAGCAGGCGCCGATCACCGATATCAACAAATAAAAATATACTCGGGCCACCGCCGCTGGCGATGCGACCACAGTCAGCCGGCCCGAGCACCGTCACCGACGCGGGTCGCCCGATGTGCGCAGTCCCGCACGTTCGCACCAACACATAACAAGCCAACGCTTGTAGATGCAAACTAAACTAAAACTCTCTCTGTCTATACGATACAGCTCATCGCGCTTCTCGCATACAACTCGGGATGATTTATTTAAAAAATATATATATATAACTGAGATAAAACACGTGAATCATCAACACAAGCTTTACATTTGAAAACTAATTAAATATAGTTTCTCTATCTTATTTAAAAAAAAGTATATTATGAGAAAACAAATTAGTAAACGCGATTTGAATGTTACGTTTAAAAATACACAAACGCGTGACATATCGATGCTATAATTAATTAATCAGATGATATAGCCGGTCATATGGTGCACGAAATTATTTACTGGCGTGTTTGTTAAAGAAATGTATTTAAAGTATACAACATGATATCTTGTTGAGTCAGGCGTTATTTCGCGCAACTGTATCTGCTCCTACAACTCTGCAGCCACTTGATTCTCATATCGACTCTCAAAGAAACATTTTAAGAGCAACTTCATTATAAAGGCTCTTACAAATGCATGACTTGTACTTAGAAAATATATTTATATTATTTAAATCATTCTAATCAGGAACATAGAAGTGCTAAACACATTTATTTAATTCAAAACCGCGATTGAAAGGGCTGTTCCGAATGTTTTTTATTACTTGTTTATCTTAACGTTTTGTAAAGTATTACAACATATTTTATAATTAAGTAGTTTTTGCCACGTGGTAATAAAATAATTGTCGATACACATTTCGCTAATGAAATTGCATAACATAAATGTGCAAATGTCATTGTTATAAAATTTATTGCGTGTTACGCGCAAATTAATAAACCGCCTCGTAACACCAGTTACGCTACAAAGATGTAGTTGATAACGTAGGTGGTATGTCACCACTTATGTAATTTGTACGAAACCACTTCAGTTGAAACCAATTACTGTCCGATAATTATCTTCGCGGATGACGATCTGAAGTTAATTAAACAACCGCATGTACATATTGTTTTTTTAGTTTCTGTAACACTTTTGAATGTTTCGTCTAAAGATAGTAATAATAAATAAGTAAGGTCCTCCAAACCGATTTCGGCCACGGCGGCCAATCTCAAGAGAGATTAGCCAACTGCGCAGGAGATATTATAGAGCACAAGTGTGTTCGCAAACACAGGTGCACTCTCTTTTCCTTAGCTCTTATAATCCGATGGGACGGCAATCCGACACGACCGGAAAGAGTTCAGAAGCAGGTCCAACGGCTTAATGTGCTTTCCGAGGCACGGGAGTGTACACACTTCCACCTTCCAGACTCCGGGCTGCTACTGAGAATTTTCTTACAGAAAAACCCAATAACTATTTATTGGCCCGACCTGGGAATTGAACCCAGGACCACCGGGTCTGCAGCCTAATCTATATATCAGCTATCTAGCCACTAGACCAACGAGGCAGTCAAACAACCGCATGTACTTATTGTTTTTTAGTTTCTGTAACACTTTTGAATGTTTCGTCTAAAGATAGTATCAAGTTACCTACGCTAAAAATATGACCGGAAAAAATCCATAAACCGCTTATTCTTAGTCACGTGTAAACTGTGGAGATAAGAGTTTATAGTGGGATTAACCCAGATTTCGATGGATTTTTTCTTACTTAGTGAAAACGCTTATGGCCTCTTGTGTTTCATCTGTAGAGTTTATTGAATATAGTAGAATGATCCTAGATAAATACTGCTTAAATTCTTATATAGTTTTATGAACTTGATATAAAATGTTAAATAAATCTATAATTAAAACATTTGTATGTGTAGACATAAGTATATCACGGGTTAGCGTTGCTGTTTGACCTTTTACTGTTTACAAAAGCTCAAATAAAAACACGAGACATTTGCCCCTTTTACTAATTAACTAATTATATATAAAGAAAAAAAATACATTATTCATTGATAAAAGTTTCTTTAGAAGAAATTTATTTCGCTACTACATTAAGATATGAAAATTCCACAATAACTTATTACGGAATCCAGCTACTGGTTTCCTATAGACATTTTTTACAACTGACCAATTATAAGTCCATTCGACAAAGCGGCTCCCACTCAGCAGACATTTGTTTAGATAAAAACATAAATAAGTAAATTGGTCTGCTATATAGTAAGACAGTTTGACCGATGACCAGAAGTGGGTGCGGCGTGGGCGTGGTATCTTCTAATTATCGTCTGATGGATTAAGAATTGACAGTTACATAATAAACAATACTGTCTGGCTTTTCGTAATATAATTATCAATGACGACAATATTTCTTAGACATATTTCTGTTTGTTATGTTAATTTAATGTTACAATAAAACTTATGGTATAACTAAGATATGAACGAAAGTACATAGGGTGTAAATATTGTTGGTGAATAGTCACTATTCACCAGCTATTTATAGCATTGTTGTGATCAGGGAGGCGGTCGACGTCAATAAATTACAAAATGCGTCAACAATTACGTGCAACACTAGACGTGACAATTTGCAAGTTGACCGGACATACGTCTATCAGGATCTTGCCAAATTACATCGGTTTGGTGGATGGATGGTATGAATGTAAAATGTACGTGTTCGGGTGCAGCTGGCCAGTTACACGCGCCGACGACAGACGCTTCCGGACGAGAAAGTGACGTGTCGACACCACTAAATATACAAAAACGACAATGAGACGCTCAGCCGCCATCCTCGACGGAACAAATACCTGAAACTGAATGCGTTCGCTCAGTCGCACGCCAGTCTCAACCTATCATATCTTAAAGAAGGAGGTTCAACAACCGACTACCGAACTAAAGTGACCGATGCCTAGATAAATGAGGTATGCGGTTTAATATCTACCGAGATCGAAATAAATCCCTAGGATTATTGCCAAGTGGAAAATCAGTATTATATATTGGACAAGAGGAATTCAGTTTGACAATATTTTGACATTGCGCGGTTTGCGGGATTTAGATTCATCCAAAGCACCCAACATGCTTTATATCATTTTTATATCGTCTCGTGCGCTCGCCGTGGTCTATAATAGTCACGCTGAAGAATTTATTTTGAGTTATAAAGTTGAATTATATAGTTTGTGTTGTGTTTATGTTTGACAAATTCCTACTCTCCTATTAAGGAAATTCAATTTTAGAAGTAAGGTAAATATATAAATATCATAGTTTAAAAATTTTACAAAATATATATCTGCAGTAATGCTATAAAAGCGTGTAATAAAAAACTAAAATATAAATAAAAAAACATGATGTAAATTATTTTTAATATTTATTAATTGTCCGATTGATTATATCCGAGATGGATCGATCATTAACTAACGTACCAGCGAGCGGCGTACAAGGCGAGAGAAACTGGCGCCAACCGACCATCTAAGGAGTGCAACTGTACAACCGGACAGCCTATTTAGAAATAATCGGCCTGTATTTTCGACTTGACTTGCAACTTATACTACTGCTTGGCTACGTGATAGATCCGAATATGTTCACAGCTTCGATAATATTTCCGAGCAAGATCGTTTATAGACTTGTATGCGATTGCTCAGATAAATGCCGAAACACCCATTGAAGCGTCGACATTAATGATAATATCTAATAATGTCCTCCATGCCGAATTTTACAGTGATAGTCAATCACGAGGATTGTCTTTTTGCTGAGTAGATATAATGGAAGGACACACCTTTGTGTATACGCAAATTCAGACGCACTTACTGTTCTATCACCCAATAAAGTATTGAAATCTAGAAATAAAATTATTGGGTTAATACAACCAATATGATATAACAGATAAAACTATAAAATTCGAACCTAATTTTTCTATAGTAGCATGTTTACACAGTGATATTCACAAAACATTATCTATCTGAACTAACACAAACATTACTATTTACCTGCTACTTGATATTGCTGTGTCGATTCCATTTTGTATAATAATATTTCGTATTACAATAATAACATCACTAGTTTATTTATAAACATGAATGTGGAGTGTCGAGTAAACGCTTTCATTAACGTTTGTGGTTTTCAATACTATAATAGTTTTATGAAATAGATAAATCCATTTGAATCACTATTTAGAAATGTTACTTTACAACATTATGACAATAGGCGGGTTCAAAATAAATTAGACATACAGGCATGACCCCTTTACGCTAACGCGGGTCAATCGCACTTCATTATAATCCACTTCTAGGTTTGTACGAACCTATTTATTATAATATATATACTTCTATACTATCTACCTACTTATTTTAAACAGATTATCATAGTTCATTTTAATAGCCCGGGACTAACAATAATAAAAACGTAACGTAGAAAGATTATAAAGGACAGACGTTGGAAGACATACGAGTACGTTCGGTAGACAGCGAGACGACATCTTGTTACAACGTCCTTATTAAATCTTCAAGTTGCGGTTATTAAATCGTCATTTCAAAAGCAGACGTGAATTAGACAGAAGTAGTTTTTGTGAGAAAAATAAAGTTTGTTATATTCAAAAATAGATGAAGACGCAGTTTATAACGTTTCTATTGAAATGGTTGGAAATTTCTGTACTTGCAATTATTTGCTTTTCTGTTAGTAATTTACCAACAATTTATAAATATTATTACATGTTTATAAAACACGCAACTATATACTTATCCATTTTTGTTGACAATTATTACCGACACTCTTGCCAACAATATATTTTGAGTAACACGCAATTTTACGCTTAAAAAGATTTGCATTTATTTTTATGATTTTAAGGTTAAGGTTTTGTTTGTCTAAATTATAAATTCATAGTTTCATCTGTTTTAATAATAATAATCAATATATTTTAACGTGCAGTTCGCTTATTTATAATTTGTTATAAAGTATTAATAACCTATCCTAGGTTCTACCAATAAGGTACTAAGTGCAGCAAGCCAAACTCTCAAGCAGTAAGGATATGAAAGTCACACTAGCATTTACCCATAACACGTTTCGCGAGCGATTGAGAAGAGTGCTCGGATCCATTACGCGTTGCATGAACAAACAATTTCGCAGCACGCAGTTATTACAATTAATACCCATATAATAAGTGTGTTATTCGCATAACAGCATTCGATAGGAGTGCTTGTTGAAACTTTCCAACGATGGGTAATCTGCAAAATTGACATTGGGCGCCAAATGGGGCTCTGTGAATGATTTTAAGTGTGCCGTTTGGCGAGAAGTGGAAGCGGATAAATATTTATTAAGCCTGGACTGTTAGTAGCATCGTCAGTTTATTTTTTATATTTTACTTTATTGCGAATGACTGCGCATCTTTCCAATATTTTTCCAAGAATTTATGAATGCCAAATCAACATAAATATGATATTAATTGATTAGATTGCTTATCTTCATCTTTTAAAGTAATAATATAAAGACCACTAAAATACCTACTAGCATAAATACGAAAAATGATATATTTTTATACCTACACAAAATTGCCATTTATAGTTTCATCGTTTAAGTCCTATACATACTATACTGTGAAATGATGGCCACTCTAAGCATCCGGAGATCATTCATGCACCCGATTGCTTTATTGTGAGCACTTCCGTTTATTACGTAATAATAGCAACTGGTTGGTTCAACGGAAATGAATGAAATGAATTTAATTTATTACACTTTTCGACTTAACATAACAACCTGGTAAAGTTCGTATTTTTTAATCTATGTGAATATTTTCAAGCTTATTACACATTATTTCAATAATATTTTAATAAGTGATATTCGGTGAAATCAAATTCTATTTAATAAGATCACATTGTTATGTGATTAAAAGTATTACCTATCAATGATAATTAACATTATTAGTTGCAAATAATAATGTTAATATTATCAATAGGTAGGTCCTTTAACCTATTAGTTAAAGGTCAATATGCTTATAAATGAATTATTGAATATAATTAAAGGGCTAAGAAACCCCTTACAAGTTTCGCGTCTACCATGACTTGTCACGACATGCTTTGCAAAAGATGACGTTGTTACGTTAGAATAATAATAACATATTGCTAATTTATTCGTTTGCAAAGCAATCTTTGATTAATAGGCCACACCTGTTTTCATTCAAAACACTGTTTTAAATAAATACAGTAACCGTATGACCTAGAATATTTTTCAGATTTTATTTTTAATCATATCCATAATTAATCATATAAAATCTTAAAAAACCCTCTTACTTTTACGCCTCTTTAGAATATCCCTACCAGGAAAGAGTAAAGAAAGTGAAAACGTACCTTGGGAATAAGAAACAACTGGATTGAACCGGATGAAATTTAAAACATGAAATCAGTCCATTTTTGGGGGACTACGAACTATAATAGGCTTGACCTAAAAACGCTCGTAATTAAATCATCAATATTAATTATTTTTTTCTAATAAATATTTCTTTATATAAAACAAAACGTTCTAACTACAGGCATATGGGACATAAAAACTTAGTTCCGAAAGTTTGTGGCGCATTGCCGATGTATAGGATATTTATTAGTGAATATTTGTGTGTAAATTTATATATGTATGGGCGGTTGTGGCCACTTAACATGTGGTCCATTTGCTAGTCCGTCTAAACCTATATGAAATTTAAAAAAAATCGAATTTCATAAATATGGCGACAGACAAATTTATAACAAAGAATGTGTCACCAATATGCTGACACAAATCGCCGTCTATGTTATACTTCTTAAATAACTAAACATATTGTATTATAAAATAATTAACACGAAATTTATGGAAACATTTAAAAGTATCATATAAAATGAGAAAAAACACTTTATAATTGAATTAAAATTCGGTCAAAAAATACCCCCGCGAAAATATTCCACCGCTACCCTTATACCCAAACTAACTAAAGAATTTGCAAGTAAATATATATTTTACGAAGAGCATTCGATCATAGACAATCTCTAGGTAAAATTCCATTATTAGCATTACATCACGATTCCGTACGCGTCCACACAATTTATTGATGGGTAAATTGCACTATTTACGTTTAAATGTCAAACAGGCAAATTTATATTTAATTGTATAAACAATATTATTTATTGTTTATTAGGATTAAGAACGGATTTATTTAATTACGTGATTTCAATATCGAACAGAATGGGATATTGAATTTATTTCATTCCCATAGCACGATTTTCTTGTCCCTTTATATAAAGAAAAATCGAGATTTATATACAGTGGTGGTCATATAATTAGAAACACTTCTTATGAATAAAGAAAGTATAACCTCAACGTACAAATGTTCGTAAAGAATATACACATTCAATAATTAATAATCATGCAATAATATAGCCACTCAAATAAAAAACTCATTAAATGCATAAAATATAAAACATATCTTACTTTTAATTACAAAATGAGTCTTACACATGTAGGAGTTTATTTTCTGTTACTGGCCGCTTGGACTTCTAATTAGAAACATATTAAAAAAGCATCCATAGCTCATTCTTTTTTTGAAATTGGAGAATAACATTTCTTTTTCTATGATTTTGGCGGCAATTCAAAATTTAATCTGAATTTTATTTTGTTCAAATTGGGCAAAAATAAGAGTAGTGACGCGTCAACTAGGCAAATCATTGTTAATACATACAGATAGATCATAAGTGGGCGTACAGAGGAATAGCTGAGCATTTAAATTGTTCTGTTAAGAAAGTTTGTAATGCAATTGATCATTATACAACACATGTAACTGTTAAAAATGTTCTTAGAAAGGCTCGGCCAAGAAAATCGTCTCCCAGAGAAGATACGCTAATCGAACGATTGCGTTGTGTTGCTAAAAAAGACCCAAGTAAAGGCTCCAACCAGATTAAAAATAAAGTTTGTTCGCCTGATGACCCGAGAATAATCTCGTCAAGACTGATACGCCGAAGATTAGTGGAAGCTAAATTGTTTGGAAGAATCTCTCGAAAGGTACCGCTTCTTACCAAGCAACACCAAGAGAAGCGATTATTATTCGCTAAAAAATATGTTAATTGGACGGTACGAGAATGGAAAAAAGTTTAATTTTCAGATGAAACAAAAATAAATATGGTAAATTCCGATGGAAAGCGCTATGTTAGACTAGCGCTATATAATTAAAAGCATTGTTTACAGGAACAATACTTTTAATTATAAATACACAAGGAGTATAGTCAAGCACGGTGGCGGTACAATGGATCAATGGCAATACAAAAATATCTTAGAGCACACAATGATTCCCTACTCGGACGATCATTTGCCTATAACCTGGATCTTTCAGCATGACTATGACACTAAACACACGGCCAATAGCGTCAAATACTTCCTGAGCGAACAGCGTATATCCGTTTTAGACTGGCCAGCAAATAGTCCGGATTTAAACCCGATAGAAAATATCTGGTATATTGTTAAAAAGAAAGTCTCAAATAAACGTAACACTAGTCAAAACAAACTATATGAAGCATTTGTTGAAGCATGGAATTCAATCCCCCTAGAAAAATATATGAAATTGATTGAATCAATGCCACGTCGTTGCAGTGCTGTTATTGAAAATAAGGGATACGCCACTAAATATTAATTATAACTATTGGTAGGCTGTGGATAGTAGCTATTTCGTAAATACCAATACTAATTACTAATACTTAAAAATATATTGTTTTTTATACTTTTTTGTTGTTGTTTCTAATTAGTTGACCATTAGTGTTCATAACTGAAAACTGATTTAAATGTTTGTCCGTAATGTAATATTGAAACTGCACTTGTGTAATAGGGTTTATATTGTTTTTCTAATAAATGATAAATCGTTGAACATATTGTTGTCGTATTTATTGTTTAATTTCAAAATAAAAACCATTGCGGTGAAGTATATTACATAATTTCAAGGACCGTTGGTAATGTTTCTAATTATACGACCACCACTGTATATATAGATTATTGTGAAGTTCTTTCAAATTATTAAAATATATTAATAAATTATTATGTACGGACATGGTTAGTACATACAAAATTACATAGTATATCGTTGATGTCTTAATAAATAATAACAAAAGATGAACATAATATGCGGAAAATGACAACTGTAGTTCAAGTCATTCGTCATGATGCGTTTAGCAATAACGTTAGCAATTTATGTATTTACAATTTTTGTAATTCTTTAGAGAGATACCAACATAACAAATGTTATAAATTTTTGTTGACAACACAAAAATTGCCATCTTTTTTGTAGAGACACTGTTTCTCATAAAAATAAATATAACATTGAATATTATATTTATATGTATATTTATAAATTTAGGTATATAACATTTACATTTGACTTATAATCAATCTTTCTTTGACTTTTACATATATTTTGTATGTTTAACAATGATAAGCTATAATCAAAGTAATGTGATAAGGCGTGTATTAGGAAATTCGGCTGATAACGAAGAGCTAGCTCATCACTACAAATGACATTAGTCCGAGTGTTCTAAAGTAAATCCTCTTTGAAGGAGCGAGCGAACATTCCAATGAGAAAATGAATCATAGATTAAAGTGACGGTTGCCTTAATTACGTAAACTTATATCGTATGATCGTTGATTTAAACGTAAACATAAGTTTTCCGCTACGCAATTCCGTTTGAATAGAGGTGTAGGTATTTTTAGAAGTATAAAATAATTTACTGAAATATATACTGACTAATTCATTTCAGCAATAAGAGCGTACGTTTTTAAAATAATGTCTTGCATATTTTACACTACACCTGTTATGTTTCGGTGTACAATATTGTAATTAGAATTAAAAACATACCATTCAAAAAATGTGTTTTATTTAATTGAACCTTATCACTTATGTTAAAACAAAAATGTATTGCACACGTCGAACGCAAAATTTCATTGCATAGACAATCCTCTAGGTAAATTGAATATGCCTCGCAGACATAGAGACAACATTCTATAAAATCTTTAATTCTTCGTAATCCTTATCTAAGAACGTTTATTATATAACGTCTTGCAATAGTTAGTAATATAAGCCATTCCATTCCATTTATACTAGTTTACGCTTATTTTAAGGGCAGTAACAAGATAACTATGCTTAAATTTTCAATATAAATTGTTTATTGTGTTTTGATTTTATTGTTCTAGGATGACAGTATTTTCCTTGGTGGAGCACTGATCGAGCAGCGCGAAGGGCCGAAGAGCCGAAGAACGGATGCACGTGCATCGGCTCAATCGACTAGCGTGCTGAAGCGCGGTTTGCACTTCCGACTCACATTCATTCCCGCGCCATTCATACAACTGCGTCATTCATTTAATTCAAGTTCATAACAAGCCGGCGACCGTACGTGGGAGGAACTCCGTAATTCACCCGAAGAATCCACTCCCCCGTATTTGTATCTTATCGAAAAGTTTTATTATCGATTAAGATAAACGCGATCATCAACGATTTGATGCCAGACCGAAAGAGTCCATTAAATAAATCAGATCGCTCAATTTTCGGCGTCGCATATATCGATTCTCGGTATCGAGTCCGAAGCGATTCAAATTCTCTAAGGTATGTAATAATTCACGGGTCCTTAAAAGTAAATTTCTAATTAAGTGAGCCCCGCACCTTCTGCGACTGTCGAACAAAGTCGACAGGTTACACGGACAGTTACAAAGTGGTCAAAATTAAAAGTCGAGTAACCCCGGGCGCGCGGGCGGCGGCGGCTGTGGCGCCGAGATGGTATCGCGCGGGCGTAACGTCCCACCGTGCCACACTTTTCTAACTTTTTGGTCTCTCGGGTCGTGCGGGGGCGTATTGTGTGCAATTGTAGCACGCGAGGGCACCTTCGGCCGACGACCCGCCCGTCTCGCGCCACATAATCCGACAGCGTTATGGTCAGCCCGGCGCCTTTGTTGGCTACCGGCTTAATTAGAACCGTGGGTGGCGTATGACATGCCAGGATCTGATCATAAAGGCGCTAAAAATTCTACCTGCCCGAATCTGCGCCGACAACATTCCTATCTCGCGTTTTGAAAATTAATGCCTATTGTCCGAATCTAAAAGGCGGCGTGTGATTACGCACACTGATATCGAAGCGACCGACCCTCAACGTGAGCAGGACTTCTTTCTTGTAAAGGATAAATATTATAACTACATGCTTTAAAGTAATGATTATTTTAGTTAATAACGTCGAGGCGAATTTAATTGAGACGTATGCACTCAAATTCTTTGACCTCGATTAATTTCGTGGAAGCGAGTTCGTTGTGCGTTAATTAAGTGCGTTAAAATTTGGTGAGAGCTCGCTAGTCGTTGGCAAAACGAAAGTTATTTTTATTAGAACTTAACTTTTTAATATATTCAAAAATTTACACACATTTTTCATTTAAAGCTGCTGTTTTTCTCAATATGCATTAGACGTACAACACAGGATGTTGTTTATACATATTGTTAATCTTAAAAAAAAAACTATAAAATGAAATAAAAAATATCAGTTACGAAGAAGAAAAAATAAAGCTACAGCTTATCATATTGACGTCACAAGGCTCTAATTAAAGAGCTAGTGATATCATAAGTACTTAGGCTCTACAATTAATAAAATACTTATAACTTGAGATTTTTGTTATATAAATTAACAACATAATATAAGAGCAAGTGTTGTAACCATAATAATATTATGAATTCGATAATGAGTGTGTTTACGCCTTCACGCCTTAACGATACAACCGATCATCATGAAATTTTTGATACCAGTTACCTGAGTACCACCGCCCTAAACATAAAATAATATATATATATATATATATATATATACATATATATATATATATATATATATATATATATATATATATATATATATATATATATTGTATGTTTATTACGAAACTAACGACTTCTTTGACAACAACCTTGAGAATAAAATTGTTCAGGCTAACCCAAATAGAATATATGAATATTGAAAACGATAATTTTTGAAAGAATATACTGCTGTTCTATGTAAGTATCGATAAACAAGTAAAAATTAAAACACATGGATTTATATAAATAATAAATACCAATGATCAATTTTAGTAAAAATATTAGTTTGTTAAGTATACTTCAGGATAAACGGTAACCGACCAAAAATACCTGGTTACTATATTCAATAAACCATTCGTTTGGCTTACTGATACTAGACTGACTGACATAGTAGAGTTTCCTGAGAGGCGTTTGAATAAGAAAGAATGTACCGTCTCGTATTTCGTAAATCAAAACAATCGGTTCCTGATGCATAATAGCAATTCGTTAATTATACAGAACTGGGCACATGATTTTTATAAACTTAGTATAAGCGGATTAAATATTTATAAAAAAACTAGTTTCACCAGCGTATGAAAAGGCAACGGCAAATGGAAGAGTTAGGTACCATTTGTCTCTTCTGTACCTCTGACAACGCGTACGTAAAATTTTATTATGATCGGTTGAGCACTTAAAACGTGAAAGCGTTTTTAAAAAGCTATTTTATTTTTATTGTATAGTTAGGCGGACGAGCATATGGGCCACCTGATCGTAATGGTCACCAACGCTCCTAGACAATGGCATTGTAAGAAATGATAACCATCGCTTACATCGCCAATGCGCCACCAACCATTGGAACTACGATATTATGTCCCTTGTGCCTGTAATTACTCACTTGGCTCACTCACCCTTCAAACCGGAACACAACAATACAAAGTACTGCTGTTTTGCGGAAGAATATCTAGCTCTAGATGTTGAAGTTATGTAAAGATATTTCTTTGCGTATATTTCTGCTTCTAGATTTTATTTGTTATAAAAATAAGTCAAGCATTAAGAATTAGCTCGATTCTTAATAATTACCAACATAAATTACACGTTTGGACGTAAAAAAATACGCAACGCTTTGATATAATGTTCAGGGTTCGACCAAAGCATGGGTTTACCTGTATATATCATAATACTGTTGGACAATCCACTATTATATTGAACCTCAATTGTATAGGGTTCAAATATTAGCGAAGATTTAGCGTAGGGCCATGCTCATTGCAACGAGTGCATTGCACATGACGTGACGTCACTCAACGGATCGTTTGTTACGCGCAAGCTTCGGGGCAATGAACCATACACTGAATTGGACATAAGAGTCCTGCGACAGCCACCGACATAACGCAATCCAACCACGATTTACGACATTACACTTCACGCTTTGCAATACATCGTATCGTTTTAATCGCGTTTGCCAAAACTATCCTTACATTCATAATTGACTATAAAATGTGACATAACTCTTAATGCTCTACCTCACATTCTTAGAATAATAAGTGATTAATACAAAACCAGAACAGGTGACAACGGAGAAAATATACATTTTTTATAAATTTAACTTACAAGCTAAATAAAACATTAGGTTTCATGGTAACATTAATCACATTTAGAATTTTACCAATTGATTTAGAATATATATTTTTAAATAAACAAAAAACTAAGAAAATAGTATTTGCTCAGTAACATAATCGTACCTAACGTAGGTCATTACCGTTTTACCTTTAACAATACACATATATTATATGTATGTAAAAAGGCAACATTATGACAATTACCCGACGGAGTCGTACAATGTCACGCAATCAGAGACGCGCAAACACATTTTCATACCAAATGCGACGCGCTACACAAACAATCTTGTATAATAAAATGCATAAACATTCCAGAAATCAGGATTATTCTTAAGTTTACATGTGTGCAACATTACGTATTCATCAGCACACTACAATATCACCAACCATATTGGCTCTGAGCTGTAACTGTATACGTTGTATTTATTTAATATATCAATTAGAAGAAATATGCGAGTTTTTAATCTAGCATCTTGAAACGTTTATCTTTTTAAACATAGGTATATAATTACCATGAAAACAAACAAGAACCGAGAAAGAAGCGATTTGGCAATCTCTTCAAATCGACAGTATAACATGTGTCTACAAAAATTGTCAGGTATCATATTTCACATACTAAGTGGCAGCTTTTAATATAAAATATTACCTATTAGTAAAGATAGGTATTTATATAAATAAATGTATACGCTGAAAATATATTATGTTCGTATTTTTAAGCCAGTAATACTATGTAATTGTAATATCATATAATGTTACTATTGACATACTAAATAAACACGTCTACCGCAGAGTGTACAAATAATTAAAACCTGAGTGACCATTAACGTAACATAAATCTGTTTTACTGTTACGACAGTTCTTTGCGGTTTTCGATAAAAGATTATTACGATGTGTTTTACTAGATATCGAACGAAAATACGACAAACTCCTTGTAGTTTTTATTTTTTTATTTTAACATTTTATGAAAGCTGTTCTTGCAAACTTATGCTAAATAAACAAACATAATTGTACTGTTAGAAATAATAAACAATTTGGCCTCATATGATCTAAGTTTACTTGGTGGTAGGGCTGTATACCACCCACTCATTACATATTCTACCACGAACGAGCAATACTTAGTATTGTTGTGTATCGGCTTGAAGGGTGAGTGAGCAAGTGTACTTACAGGCACAAGGGCCATAACATCTTAATTTCCAAAGTCGGTGGTACATTGGCACTGTTAGGAATGGTTATTATTTCATGCAGTGTCAATGTTTATGGGTGGTGGTGAATACTCACCATCAGGTGGCCAATCTCCTCCTCCTACCTATTTCATAAAAAAATAAAAAGGTGTTATGTCCCAAAAGTAAAATCACACTAGCTCACTAACCCTTTTAAAGAAGTACACAGCGACACAAAATAGTACTATTTAACTGTAAAATATATAGTGAGTGGGTGGTACCAACCCAGATGGATAAGCACAAAGGCACCGATAGATGTAGATTATTAATTGCTGAAACTACTCATTAAAAATGGTCACGTACGATATCAAAAATTGCATCATTTTAATGATTGCATATCGAGTTTATTAGTAATATTATTGATACGCTACCGCCTTCGGGTTACGAGATCATTTGATAAAATACAATCATTGTGCCAAAAACATAATTATAATGAATAATATCTAATTATAGTTTAATTGTCGTCTAATTGAAGTATAACAATTTGATTACCTTAACTTTTCTAATCGAACTGCATCGAATAATCCGTTTTCTTTCTATTTGTAGTTATAAAAACCGTCCGTTTTGATTATACATAATTAATTTTCAAGTCAATTAGGCGCATCATTTTATTTCATTTTCGATACAAACAATTAAATAAAAGTTTCTTTATGATTTGTCCATTGTGAATCGGCTCTATAGAACCGCCCCCGCCCGAACCTACCTTTAATTTATTGAACGTTAGCTTCGCAAGATGAATGCAGTAGGTGGAAATTGACATTTAATTTTATACCATCCATAGCACCTACTTCCTGAATACGACAATCATAAACATTTAATTATCGTAAATGTACTAGTAAAAATAGTAGTAGTATGTTTTAAACTGTTAAAAATCAACTCTTTTGTAAATTATCAAGTAAGAGACCAGCTAAAAAATTACGAATAAATCTAATTCGTTTCTTATCGGAGAGCCATGTCAATGAAACATTCTTACCTTTAATAAGTTAAGCACATTGCCGTTTTGTTATAATTCATTACAATTAATCTCATTTAAAACATAATTATTTTTGTTTCTCAAATTCTACCGTTATGCCCGCGGTTTCACCCGCATAGTTCCCGTTCCCGTGGGAATACGGGGACAAAATGTAGCCTATGTTACTCGCTGATAATGTAGCTTTCCATTGTTGAAAGAATTTTAAAAGCGTAACAAACAAAAAATTCGCTTTTATAATTAGTTAGGATTGAGATTGTATTAAATATAACCAGCACTCTTGTTTCTATATATTCCTGCCCCAGGCTATTTTCTCCGCATCTACTAAAAACAGTTAACATCGTTTGGATTTATATGAATAGAATTAGTTAAATAATTCAATTCTTCAAAAAACTATTATTATGACTAACGGTGTTTTATGTAATTTCACCTAATACTGAAAAACGGCTAAAATGATACGGAATTTAATATTTCATTTATTTATATAGATAAGAGTTTAAAACATTATAGATAAAAGAAATAAAATTACTGGGTGGTAAAGCTTTGTGCAAGCTCGTCTTGGTAGGTACCACTCACTCATCAGATTTTCTACCGCAAAACAGCAGTACTTTGTATTGTTATGTTCCAGTTTGAAGGTGAGTGAGCTAGTGTACCTGATTTCCCTGAACAAATTATTGGCTTTGTTCAAATCTATATAAATATAGCGCAGCTTAATCGTTTAAATCGATAATGTCGTTTCTAAGTCTGGTAATTAATTAAAATATATGAAAAGCATACGTCGATTCTAATATGATTTTTACCCAGAATAAAACGGCAAAAATACGGTTATTTAAAAATATATACTTTTTTTATTTATTGTATAAATAGGCGAACGGACATATGGGCCACCTGATGGTAAGTGGTCACCAACGCCTATAGACATTGGCATTGTAAGAAATGTTAACCACCGCTTACATCGCCAATGCGCCACCAATCTTGGGAACTAAGATGTTACGCCCCTTGTGCCTGTAACTTCAATTATTATAATAATACTGCACTTTGTATATATTACAATAGAAACAGCTTTTTAAGCCCACATTATGTAACTACTCATGTTAACATTGATTTTTTTAAAGTAAATAGGAATACGTAAACTTCAAAAGGTGGACTAAGAAATTTCAAGTAACTTATTCTTATTAAAGGGGTTATCTTTATTACCGATTTATCTGAAGTATTTCAGCAAGAATTATCAAGTTCTATTAATCTAGTGTGCACCGTAGTGGCCAGGTAGTAGTTAATGATAGATGAAAAGATATTCCATTGACATGAATCCCAGGATCATGAATCGGGATTATGCTAATTTAGTATTTTATAAGCCCGACTGTCAGTAAATAATGTCCAAAACAGTTGATACGATTTAATAGAGTTAAATGTTTGTGTTTCTGATTATTTTGTAAGTACTTTTTTAAATTGAAGGTAATAAATACTAGCCCAAAAATGTTCCTCATTTGTACCTTGTTTTGTAAATTTTAACGGAAATCCAAGTACATAATCAAACTTATCAATTTTTTTAAGAAACACAAACACGTAAACTTAGTATCATATACCTATATAATATTAATAAGTAGGGGCATATGTTGATAGACAAATATCTCATGTATTCTTTGTGGGACACAAGAATTTAGGCTATTTTCACAATGTTTTCATTTCGTTACTGTTTTATTTTCCGCATAATCAAATAATGTAGACATTATTTACGAAAATGTAAAATATATTATATACTTTGTTATTTATAACCGTCACGTCGCGTCTCGTTGTATCGTCTAGACGCCGAAGACAACTTTTTTTCTTTTCTCAGTAAAATATTTTTTGGCACGTTCTTTGAGATATTTTGCCAAAAATTACTTTTATCCTTTACAAAAAAAATGAATGAAAGTTGACAAGAGAGTGAGTGAGTCACTTATACCCAACATCACGGTTCAAAATGTCCTTGGTTGTCTATTATAATTATTATGTTATGTGCATGACATCGTCCTGGCGCTCAGACAAGGTTAAATGTATAAAATATTTTGTAATTTTATGAACGCAGAGAAAGTAGATTCAAGGTGAAAATTTTAATGACAGCGATGATGTTTGAGGCGAATTTTGTGTTTTTAACATTATTATAATTACAATACTACTATTTAAATAACGTAGGCACCACTACGTCTTAGTAATTTAGCTCTTAGCACAACCGCCTAACATATAACGTACTAACTAATGATCATAGAATCTTTGAAAATTTTAATCTACATATGTGCAAAAATATGTAGTATATTTTTGAACATATGTAGATTACTATTTTAAAACTTTTTTAACTAAGTTAAAGCAACAAATATAAGTCGTTAATTTGCTACTTTTGCTGATATACATTACACAAAAAATTTCAAGCTTTACCTGTGACATTTTATAAATACCTTAAATAACTTTCACGCATAAAGCTAAAATATTATAGACTTTTCACAACGTTTTGCCGACGATATATCTATATTTAATTATTATTATTTGCAATTTAAACAATATATTTGAATAGCTGGAATCGTGATCTTAATATATCTTTTATTTGTTGAATCTAGTCATAACAACTTGCGTTTACCTTGATTTTAAAATATAATGTCTGTTATATGTACGTTAGAACATTGCAATATTCATATCTCTGAAACAATGTTATAACGAATGAAATAATATTTAGATTTTCTATGACTTTCAGAAATCACTATACTTTCATCACAAAACATAAACTACAAACATCAACATTTTTTTTTACCAAATTTACTAGACTGAGTATACTTGCATATTATTATTTTTATAATAAAAAATATTAGGTAAGCTAGAATAATACAAAAGAAGAACATATAACTGTTGTTATTAAGAAAAGTCATTTCGTTTATGACTAACACATATTTTTATCACCACAAACTTTATAATATAAATTGATGAAATAGAATCTAAGATTATATGCAATCTTATAAACATTGGCGACCAATTAGATAAGAAGTTATTACTAAAAATTAGGCATGGAAAATCAAGATAATGCAAGATAGAAGAATTATCTAAGCGATAATAATTGTTACGAAATGGAGTTGGCTAATGTGGGCAAATCCAAATCTTTTGCAAAATTACGTTTCACCTATCCATCAGACGTGATAAGATTGCAAAATCGTACCATGTTTATGTTGAGTGTTTACGAAATATAAAGGATATGTACGTTCTACTTGTAAATAAAATTCGTTCCCAATTGATAGTATTCTCTAAATAATATGTATAAAGTATTTGTATAATAATAAATACCAGAGGTATTTTGTTATAATTTGGTATAAATAAAAAAATAGATATGATTTTATAAGTAATATATGTTAAGTAAAGCAGGAACAGCAAAAGCAAATTAATACTTGTTATCTATATTAAAATATGATATGCATTGGTTTCGCTATAGATTAATTTATCAAACGTATATCGTATCTGGTCATTATAATTACACATGTATTTATAATATTATCTTAATTGCCATTAATGATATATTCACACGCATTTTGAAAATACAAAATTATAAAAAGTAGCATAAAATTATATTTAGCCTTCAAATCAAACCTGGTATCTGTCTTGATCTGTGTATAAATACCATTTTTTGCTTTATGACTGAGATTCAATGGAATGATTATTTAATTAAAAGTTTTATTACCTACATGTTTGCGTGTTTATATGTTTAATAACGTTAAAAGTATTTTTCCACTATTGTTTTATAGATAAATATATTTATAATATAATGAAATTATAAAAATATATATATCATTCATTTCTTTTTCTTGTGAATATATCGTATACGCGTTTATATCGGATACATTTAGAGTTAAAAAACACAAACAATCAGAACATACTATATTAAAATTATGTATATATACATATTATGTCCTTCTCGAAGTCTTTGGCCGATAAAAAAGATAACTTTTATCATGCGTCAAAAATAGATTACTTGACATTTCTCTGTGCGTCGCATCGAGAAGAAAGCCGATCGCCGCTCTCACGTGGCATTGTTTTTATTATCCCAACATACTGGTGATATCAAAACGATAGCGATATGTCATCGTCAAAATATCAATAAACGGTCCTCCGACGAATTACAGCATGACTAGCCCGCCTCGCCGTTTAGTTAACATCGCGTATGATTTAATTAATCGTGTCGCGCTTACCAGGTCAGCAAATGCGGTATGTAATTATTTACATAAACATTCTAATCCACTCTTCGTACATCGCGTATATTTATTTAATATATCGTGCATCAAATATAGACGAGTATGCAATGCAACGAATGATTTATACACGATAGATTGATTATAATCTGAAATTAATTGCTTTCGTGTAAGAGTGATAGTCGCCTGGACATACCGGCAGGGCGTGTGGTGCGACGCGCAGGCTCGTCCTCCCGTAAGTCAGGTGCGTGACGACGCGCTACTACGGGCCCCGCTGGGGCCAGCGTCAGCAGCACCAGCAGCGCCAGCGCAGGCAGCATGGTACTGCCTGCACCTACCACTCGTTCTCCCACCTGCTTATGACAGTCCCAGCCACGAGCTCACTATTTTTGCCGCGCGCGCTCTTTTCGTTCGAATATCAGATGAAGTTTTTATTCGAGCGGAGGCTCGCGAGTGGCGAGTGTAGCGCGCAACTCGTATACGTCGTTACTGTGCGACGGCCGAGCCAGACTGAGCCGAGCGAAGAGCGATTTCCCAGCTCGTGCGGGCGAGGGGGCCGGCGCGCCCCTCGCGGAAAACGCGGCGTTAGCGCGGCCCACGGCGGTGCGGGCGGGGAAAATTGCAGCGCCGCCATCCAAGCCGCCCGCCCCGCCGCCGCGCCGACGTGCGCCGCGACCGTCGCACAGTCATGCACTCACATGCACTTGTGCTGCAATTCTTGTTGATTGTCTTAAATAAATACTTATTTGTTACTACAGAATAGATCATTAAAAACACAACCTTCTTACTTGATTTTATTTTTAGATGAATTGAAACCTCATTTAGTTCAAGTATGTTTTCTATGATTTCATTGCTACTTGGCACCATTCACCATGAGGGTAAAATAAGGATTTTATCCCGAATTTTCAAACATATTAAACAAGAAATAAACATTTTTTTTACTGTGAATTATCAATGAAAGATATAGGTATGCTGATCTGACTTTCTTGTCGACATTTTAGAAACCTAGAAATGTCTCATACACAGTTTTTATGGATCTGTTATAGTAGTGGTCGCTTGTAAAGCGCCTGGACCGACAATTTTCTCTTCGACTGCGTCGCAAATTAAGCTATGTCTCAAAAAATATGAAGTATATAAACTATAAAATTTTGATAGTTCTATATCAATTGGATTACTTTGGCTTGGCTTTTACGTGAAACCGAAAAAAAAAAACGAAATAAAATTACCCCTTTATAATATTAGTGGTGGTATAACTTATCATAAGTGGAAATGACTTAATAATATTAATATTATTTTCGATTTTAGAATATCATTTAATTTCAAACATACTGAAATCATTAATTATAATAATTCAGTAAATTATTATAAATGTTTTCTGTTCAAATTCTGGCAAAGCGCCCAACTAAGCATACCTGTATATTACAAAATCTGAATTAAGAAAATGAATGAAATATATCGATATCATGCTTAAGTACAAACATACTCACATGCATATAATATAATAACTGCAGACGTTTAACAAATTAAATTAATAGAAACGATTTATTATTGTTGAAATGAATAATTTATAGTTAGCCTGATATTAATGGTGTATTGCGGCTTCCTTAGGACATCTAAATATCGCGATACACTACTACATGTTAGTTGACACGATCCTAATTGAAATATACATTACTTACTTCCTCGTACATATTTAATGCTAAAATCACAAAAAATCATGGTGCTTTTTTAAGGCATGCTTAATCTAATTATAAAAAGTCAAAGACCGTCAAAGTACCTTTCTCTGTTGCTTATGAAATGAAATGGACTTCCTTTTTTTTAATTTGATACCTAGCTAAAAAAAAGCTTGAAACGTGCAAATTCTTATTAATATAATATCGAAAAAAAAAAACAATAATAAAATAAAGAAAAATAGCAAACAATAACATTATGATTTATCTTCTTAGGTCCGTTAGACCTGACAACGTAAATCTGTAAACCCTAATCTCAGTAACTGCCTAACAGATATTGATAAGATTGTCTGTTTCTCTTAATTACGTTTTGTAATGTTACTTGGAAATTATCAAATTAATGTTTTAATTACAATAACAATTTTAACTCAGCCTTTTGTCACATTGACGTTATCGTTATGAAATTTTGACACAGATTTAAAGGAAAATTTATTTTTCTTCGAGAACGGAATTGCGTTGAATAGCTAGTATTTATAAAAACATTCAATCAAAATAATTTTTCATTCGAATATTTATCTGACTATACTGAAATGTATATATTTTATACTATGTTTGGATTGTATGTAAATAGTATAAAATTTATATAACATTTATTTTCTCTGTATGTGTATTGTCTACATATTGGTACATACATATAAGAAGGTATGAATAAAAAAAAAATATCATTATTTTTTTTGAATAGTTTTTAACTTGTATAGAGTAATGTTTTATACAACCAAATATAAATAAATAAATAAATCGATATAAATTATACTACTCAATAAGTACTATTATTGTAACCGTTTATTTCGATTGCCACGATAGAACATAGAGATCACCGACAGTATGGTAAGATATCTATAATTCAAGAAAATAAGAAAAATATGGACTAAACTAATTTCTATATATCAATTCCGTCCCCTCTAGAAATTGTAATTTGGACTACTACTTTTCGGGCTATTAAAATAACACCGAAACTGCAACTATCATAATATGAAAGTTTCATAACAATCAGGTTAGAAGTATTTTCGTGAATCCGGAAAAAAACAAACAAACAAAAGTTACGTCTTTATTAGATTACTATAAAGACATAAATCATTTGTATCTGCGCGTGTACATGAAGTATAGATTATTATCAGAAGAATGTGTTACATATCAACTGATCTTACGCTGGATAATTTGATAATGCAAAAAAACCGTCCTTCAATCAAGTGACAAATTCTAAATAATATATGCGTACGCCTCTTAACCATTTATAGTAAATGTCCGCATATTTTAAAAGGTTGTATCTTACACGTGCTAAATAGGTATTAAACGACATACATATATACATATATTTAAGAGCCATGAAGTTAATACAACAAAGACATGTAGAATAAAATATAACGATATAACATTATAACTTTTTTCAATTTCCACGATTTAAATTTATATATTTATTTACGCAAGTGTCGACTTAAACGTATAACATTAAACAATTATAATATAAAGATGATTTTTATTTTTTTACATAAGATTTATTTTACATGAAGACCTCAAATATACACAAATATATATTACGATCCCCGTGGCTCACTCACTCTTCAAAACGGAACACACCATCACTATGTACTACTGGTTCGCGATAGAATATCTGATGAGTGGGCGGTACCTACCCAAACAAGATATATGGCATTGCACAGAATACCTCAATTTGTGTAGATATGGAAATCAACGACTCCACATCAGAGAGTTAGTAACTGTCTTTAACTCGCTAACGCAAGCCTAAATACCAAAATTGTTATCCTCTTAGATCCAGCGGCTTAAGCTGTGCATGATACGTCAGCAAGTCATTTTAAAATTTTATGAAGCAGTTCTCGTATATATAATAAAAATTAATAGCGTCAACGAGGAAACCGTCCTTACGGATAACGCACAAGTTGTGGACAGATCTTTCATCCACTACGCTATTCAGGGCCGGATTTAGAGGTGTGGAGGCCTCGGAGCAACAAAGGAGTGTGGAAGCCCCCTGACTAAATAATTGATTTTATGCTGATGTCGCTGACCCTGACGCTATTCCACTGCTGGTGGGTTGATACATATGTGGCAGAATTTCCACCTACATATGCAGTTTACCTCGAGATATGATTGTCGTTAATCGTTCAAATCAGGCTAGCATAACTAATTTAAATACGATTAACGATGTTTGAAAACTTATGACATTTCCTGTATTTTGTCCATTTAAATAACAATATTTCTTAAATAACAATATTAATTATTATCCTATCTCTCTTACCTACAAAGTATACAAAAAAAACGAATAATTATGAATACTAATAATATCGATGATTTCGTACCCGTTCATCTAATAACTCTTAATATATTTACTTACTCCATTAAACGTGGTGCAAGAGGCTCCGTCACCACGAATTTTAATTAACTTTAATGAAGATGAAAGTTGTACCACTACGATAGAAATATCTGATATTTTAATCGTACTTTACAAGATATTTTATTACAATTTTAAATTGTCTAAAACCGGTAATTTCACCCTAAGCTTTGGAGGCTCTTCATCCCACCGGAAAATAAGAGTGAACAGGGTACACCTACCTCCCATATTTTTAACTTTTGTACAGTAGTTTACTTGGTGGTAGAGCTTTGTGCAAGCTCGTCTGGGTAGGTACCACCCACTCATCAGATATTCTACCGCAAAACAGCAGTACCTTGGATTGTTGTGAACAGGCACGAGGAACATAACATATTTCCCAAGGTTGGTGGCGCATTGGCGATGTAAGCGATGGTTAACATTTCTTACAATACCATTGTCTACGGGCGTTGGTGACTACTTACCATCAGGTGGCCCATATGCTCGTACCTATGCAATAAAATAAATAAATAAATAAAAACAGCCTGTGAATGTCCTACTGCTGTGCTAAGGCCTCATCTCCTCTTTTGAGGAGAAGGTTTTGGAGCTAATTCCACCACGCTGCTCCAATGAGAGTTGGTGGAACACTTTCAGGCAGAATTTCAGTGAAATTAGACACAAGCAGGTTTCCTCACGATGTTTTCCTACACTGCAATTACCGCTATATTTATTCGGATCGGAACAAAACCGATATGATTTTTACTTATACCGTTAAATCAAAACCAGACTTAATTGTTAAGTTTTATGCCAATAGTCAATATTTAAATTAAAGAATAGGAAAATATGATGATAAAGGGCAACGATCATGCTTCGATTCGATTGCGATAAAGTGGCAATTTGTTAGTAGAATTAGCCTCCAGTACAGTACGTTCAAAAATTCAAATGATATAAATTAAAAACAAAGCTGAGGAAATTGTGATGAATATTATAAAGCTTAAAAGTATTCACTCTTTTTTTACTTTAAGCAGTATTTTGTAACACATACGTTACATTACCTAATATGTTCTCTCCTAAATAATTTACAATTACTTTTTCTTTGAACATGTATAAAGTTTAATGTATACTTTATCTCTCTACAATCAATCTATCGTCTTATCTAATCTATCTAATGGATAGACGTTTAACCCTCTTACCGCGAAAGTGTAGCTGAAGGAAGTAGCATAATTTCGTAGTTCTTAGAAGTAAGTATAGTGACATTTAAAGGCAGTTGTTCTAATGCTTTCAGATAAACCAAAGCCAATCAACTGCCTAGCTAAGCGACCAAATGTAATACGTGTGAGAACAACACGACAATACACTTTCACCCGCCTCGCAAGCTACGAGTACATTCTCGCTTGAAAGAAACTCTATTATTTAAATATTTTCCTCAAGTCAACTTATTTTAATTGTACATTATTTTTCCATCAAAATCATTTTTGTATGAACAAACGTAAATTATACTTCAAGATATACTCAATCTCTCCCGATTTTTAACCGACCGACTTTAAAAAATAAAAGTTCAAATGGCTTGACCGATTGGTATTATTAAAGTCTCACGGCGGCGGCCTTGTTTGAATATTTTTTTCTTTCATTGATATTTATAGAAGCCTAATCCCATTTTTCATGAAAATTGATTCAATAGTATTGTTAGATATGATAGCGCAATTACGTTCGCCCACATTGTTCCTATAGTTATAATCCTTTTCAAATTAAATAGCATATTCATTTAAATGTTTTCTGTAAATAAAATGTACCATTTATACTTTACAATTGTAATACCACTTTCAAATATATTGAACAATGTTTGGCCAAACATGGAGGCATAGGTAAAAAGTCTAAGTATTACTGATTGATACTGTTTTTTTTTAAATGTAAAAACTTTATTGATTATACAAACAAGAACAAGGATCCCCCTCACCTCAAAGATTAAGGATGCAACAAAGTAAAACGGGGAAATCCCGCACTTGATTGAATAAATGTGTAGGTTAATATATAATTAATAGTACACCATGTTATTGCAACTAGTAATTTACTAATAGTCCAAGATTTTATGACATTCGCTCTGCACAAAATCCTGCTACTCGATTTTTCGATTGAATTATATTAGGGGGTACCCCCTAAGTATAAAACCGAGTTTTTGTCGTCCAAGACCGCGAGCGTTATCGCCATATTGAAGTTAGTTAAAACCGCCAACTTTTTTTGTAAAATATCTTAATAATTTCTGGAAATAGAAAAAAAAATGGTATAATCAAGGTTGGAGAACTTACTATAAGGATGGGAAATTTTATCCTCTTCAAAAAAGATCTCTACTATTTTTAACGTAAAACACCGTTTTCGATTTTCATTACCAGAAAAAGTATTTACCGAAATGTATAAAATAAGTGTTCCATTAATTGCCAGAGTATTGTGTACTTATTTATAACTGAAATAAATATTTATTCGTTTATTTGTAAATTTTATGAATAGATATTATTTCATAATTTAATTCCTTCAGATTTACTTAAAAGTGCTCTGTCAGCAGTGCTATCTAAATTTCATACATTTTGAGTTACACTTTTTATTCACAAAATACTTCTCATTACCTCTCCACGAAACGCGACCCATTTTGCGACTTAAATAAAAGTATGGGAAATGTAACCAGCATTCCACGGGAAGCAGCGACCGGGAAACGACGTTACGTACGGCGAATGTTGTCACGCGTATCGCTCGAGCTTCGGGTGACGTGACGGGCGATAGAAACAAATATAATTACGAATCAGTAATCAGTTCGGCGTTGGCCACGGTTTCGAACGTAATTCACGGCGAGTAGTTACAGAACTAAAATCGTGTTTTATTCGCAACGATTTAATAGGCAGATTTTTGCTTCTGAAATACTAGCTAGGTCAGCTATTTGGAAGAATAGCCACCCCCGCAACATATGTACTTTATAAATGTTCATTTATATTTAAATAATCATATAATAATAACAAATTTTTATTTCAGCCAATTAGTCCATAACAAAAAGAACAGAAATAATAGGTGGTTTATTAAGAGAAAGGCTTACCCTATGTTAGTGCCTAAATAACCTAAGATACCTCAAGTATAACTATTTACCTAACCCTAGTGCCGATGTGCGCACCATTCCAAAGAGGGCTTTCCAGCTTATCAGCCAATGTGCTGAGTAAGGCGTTGTTACTTCCCACTAGCCTGCTCATCATAGACACGACACGCTTAAGAGGTCGTGGGAAGAAATGTAAAATGTAATTCCCACATCGCATCGCTTAATATCTTGAATAAGAAATCTACTATTCTCCAGCTATGTCGAGACAACGTTGATATATACATAATTATATATTTCACTCTCGATCTATACTGGTCGTGGCGGTGATCGCAAATTTCCGCTTCACCCACTGCAGCGCCGTTCGCGTCGCCCTTTCCCGTGACCAGGCGATAAAACATTGCTAACTCTTATACTATAATGGAGTAGTAATGTAGTAGTAGAAGTCTGTGGCAGTACATTAATAGAATTAGCCATTTCTTATTTCTAACTTATTACTAGTTTAAAAAAACCGCAATACATCTTTCTTCATACATATGTATTGAAAAATCAGGAAAAAAATGATAGGATTTATTAAGTAAAAAAGAAAGTTGGTGAGGATATTTTATTCCATAATACAGCATTAAGACAAACCGGAATGTCACATTTCGCATTTCATTTAATCTTTTTGATTTTCATAAAAATTAAAAAAAAATCTCCACCACACGCCACATAATCATATCCTTAAATTGTGTTTTAATAATTTCTTCTAAATTATTATAAAAAATGCTAAGTTATAATTAATTGTGTAAGAGCAAAGTACCACTGAAGTGTTTCGAGCACGGTTTCATGTACTGTGTGCAAAATCACTTCTCATAATGACACATTGTCCATCTAATACATATTTACGCCTAAATTAAATCTCGGTTCGTCATGAGAAGTCAACTATAAATGCAGGTGGTCATAACGAGCCATCCGATAAATGAGAGCCGTCGGTCGGAACTGTTTTGAATGCGATTGAAATGTTAAATACATAACAGCTTACTCTACCTAGTTAACTTCCATAAAAATAAACTATCATCATACAATAAGTCGTTCAAATAATAATTGGAATATGCACAAAATCGAAGGTGAAGTAATTCCCTAAGTAAGTCACAAAGCGATGTGAATAGGTTGTGACATATTATGCGGCGAAGACATCTTAAATCGCCTTCATATAATTTCGGTTACTTGATCAAACTTTTGTACAGTTCCATTTGTAATAAGAAAATTATCTGCACCCTCGATAGCCACGCGTTATTGGCATACTGCTTCCGGTGAACCGCGACCCTTACCCCCCGCGTGAGCCCACTACAGGCAATAGCTACTAAACTAGTGAATTAAAGTCATAAAAGTGAATTAACTTTAAATACTTTATTACGACAACTTATACCACATTATAGTATACATATAAAACATGTTATGCTGTGATTCACTTTATCACGAGTCAGCTACACACATGTACCTATCCACATCACAATGCGCGATTAATCGAATGTACAGTTTTATTTTTGTTTACAGATACATACATAAACAAAAATTGTAATTTTGCATTAACTTTACACACTATATTTGTTCAACGTCATCAGAGATCGAACAAACAACGCAATCCCAATGACTAATACCTCATTGCACTAAGTACAGCATGACCCCTTATTTTTGTACAAATTAATATCGATATAATATTTTAGTAACGAAGATTATGCATCGCGTTTGTTTTAGCATATAGTCGAGAGTGACGTACTTGGGCTTCGGTGTAAGCGAGTGGTTCGGCGAGAATGCGATGCGAGCTCGGTCACCGGGTGACACAGTAATACATTTATGATACCGCACATAATACATTGTATTCATTTATAGCAAATAAAGTTAACATATCTTAAACCATAGTCTCTTTCAGTAATCAGATTAGTCTGTGAGTTGATAGCGCACAGGTGGTTAGCGGTTGGCATTCTTGAGCTGGTTGGAGAGCCAGTCAAGCCCCTCATATAATCCATCTCCCGAGGTGGCGCACGTCGCCTGGATGTACCAGTTGCGGTTGCGCAGTGAATGCAGACCCAGCTTGTCTGTAATCTCAGCTGCATTCATGGCATTTGGCAGATCCTACAGAAAGGAAAATCAATTAGGATTATATAAATATTTAACATTTTTCTTTTCCATTGCCTTACTCGAATAGTGCTTTTCAGAAATAAATATTGTCAATATTATATTATTGACAGCCAGCTGCTACTAAGAATTTCAATATGACAGACAGATGATGAAATAAATCTAAACGCTATTACAATGTTCACATTGTACACATTAAACATTTTTTGAAATATACATTTCAATATTAACAAGATTAGATAAGATAAATAAACAAAGGCATTTATAAGATACAGTCAGTCATATATAACTTAAAAGCATAACAATTATACAAAAAATCCTTTAATAGTCCTACACACTAAATTCAAATTTACCTGTTTGTTTGCAAAAATCAACAGTACTGCATCTCTTAACTCATCTTCACTTAACATTCTCATGAGTTCCTCACGTGCTTCGCCGATGCGCTCTCGGTCATTACTGTCTACTACAAAGATGAGACCCTAAAACATAATACATTTTGTTAAATTAAACATAAACAATTAAAGAAATTTATCGGGTGACCACTATCAATAGGAAAATATTGCCTCTTATACAGTCATACTGCTGTTATAATTGAACCAAAATTGCTTGACATTGTTACTCGGATATAAAGTAGTTGATATGTATGTTTGTCTGAGTGACCAGAAGAAAGCTTTATAATGATCATAAATTATAAGAAATTCATGAGTCTTACTAAAGAGCATATTTTGAATTTTACTGTCTCTTAAAGATAAAATATCTAAAAATTCACAATTTATAAAAAACTAATTTCATGAACTATATATTTACGGCCTTATTTATAAACGTTGCTAAGTTACTGGTTAGCTAAACACTGATTTGTCTCTTTCTGTCATTATAGATTTGACATACGAAAGAAGAAGACAAAATATTGTTTAACTAAGCACCAGTTAAATAAAGTTTATGAATAAGGCGGTTAAACTCTTAAGGCTGTTTAAGTATATTGAGTGACCAAGTAAATACATTTAAACTTAATATTAACAATAAGTTAAATTTTTTCTATGTTAGGTTAGTGGGCGTGGCAATCACTATAAATATCTGGACATCATGAGTGTGATGCCACAAGTTTGGCTAATTGTTATGTTCCAAGTATGTATTGTTAAAGGTATTATTATTTGGAAATATCAAGCAATGATAATGGACTACATATTTTTTTAAATAACATTTATAGTATTATTGTTTGTGGCAAAAAATATACTCAAATCATAGAAGCAAGCAGGCCAATAACAAGCATTTTTTTATATATATCAATTTTAGTAATAAAGTAATTTAATAAAAAATTAAATGTATCTAAACAATCATGTAAATGCTTATTTAAATAAAGTTGCTTAAAATTAAGATAAAAAATAGATAATTATGTGACTACATAATACATGTAAATTGACCAATAGAACTGAGTTTTTGTTAATGCTGTATCTAACCCATTTAAATAGCACAAGTCTGTACACCTGTTTCAATAAACTAGGTCTTATAGATACCCGTGTACAATCATATGCTGAAGAGAACAATTCTCTTTAACTCAAGTAAATGAGAAATAATTTAAAATTGATTATTAACTACATAATAGAAACAAAATTTACCTGTGTGTTCTGGAAATAATGCCTCCATAGAGGTCTGATTTTGTCCTGGCCACCGACGTCCCACACAGTGAAACTGATATTTTTGTATTCTACAGTTTCCACATTAAATCCTGTAATTTTTTTACAAATATTAATAAATTCATTGTTTCTATTTATTTAATAAAAGAAGAAAAATATTCAATCTCAATGTATGTCATAAGAATATTATATAACATGACAATATATGGGAAAAGTCAACAGAATATCATATCTGATTTATATACTGCTTAAATATATTGCAATTTCAAAACATTGCTCCGTGGTTATTGTCTCATTTGAAGATCTCATGTTATTAGTTTTAATATTAGAATAAAAGCAAATGAAACTTGAAACATATTGTTTATAAAAAATAGGTCAAAATATAACTGATGTAATACTTTCTCTTTTTCTAGTATTTAAGACATTACAAAAAATATTTTTAATTGTTGTTGATTGCATTACAATTAACATATTGCTTAGCTGGTGAGTGTACACTTTATATTATCACTGCAATCATAGACAAGCAAGCCAGCATATTAATGTAAATAGAATTTATATCAATTATTATTAAATTTAAGATCCACATTTAAAAAATGACCACATTTTCTTATAATAGATTTTTGAGTATTATTATACTTTAAATTAAAAACAAAGAAAGTGACATTTCATAATAGAAATTAAATTAAATAAAAAACAAATTACTCACCAATTGTAGGAATTGTTGTAACAATTTCTCCTAATTTAAGTTTGTATAAGATTGTGGTTTTACCAGCTGCATCGAGACCAACCATCAATATTCTCATTTCTTTTTTGCCAAATAGGCCTTTAAATAAATTTGCAAACATATTCCCCATTTTGCAGTTTTGTGAGCTTTCTGAAATGAAATTATTTTATTAATCATTAGAAAACACATTCACTCTGACTCATCCGTCACTATACGTTACTATAATCAATGATAATGACATGGCAAGTCCTATCTAGAATTAGACGTACTTTGTTCAAAGCTACACCGAAACAAACAATAAAAAGAGCTTTGTAATTTAAAAGATATATAAAATATAAACTTTAATTCGTGTATAACAAATTAAATTATAACATCCAACTTAAAATTTGTGAACACCGCTGTTAGTAATTTTGTTAGGGTCACCACCCAAGGATCTTAAGGTGTATAAAATAATAGTTCAATCACTCATTTATTATTAAATAAAGTAATAATAAAATTATGGTGGTATACTTACATTTTTTTTTCGAGGAAATGTGTGTTAATGGTAGTAAAAACGCTTCAATCCACTGAAGTCTCTACTATTCACTGTATGTCAAAATGGCGGCGAACGTGGAAGTTGTTCGTGCCTATGCCACGTATCGGTAAAAAGTGGCCAGCTATAAATATGTTTTTTGAAGTTATAACTCAACAATTCATAATTAATATCTACCTTTTTTTAAAAACTAACCAGATCGTGCTTTTATACCCGTGATTATATTTAACTTTATTTAGTAAGATTTCAAAAAATATTTTATATAATAGTATAAAAGTAATTCACTCTCAGCTCTAAAACTAACTATAGCTATAATTTTAAAATTCAATCCAGCATCAATACATAAACAATCCCATTGTAATAATTAACATTAGTAGATTCTAGAATGTATCAAGTAGGTCCTATTTACTTAGAATATATATTAAACTTTATAAAAGTTTTCTTAATTAATCTATATTAATATTTTAAGCTGAAAAAAAGTTCGTTTGCTTAAACGCGCTAATCTTAGGTTCTAATTGTCCATTGTGAGTTGTGAAACATTATTTTTGTACTAAATATTATGAACTGTACTATGAGATCGTGCTACGATCCAGGTAGTGGAGTAGTAACGTTTGGTGCGGGTATAATCGCGTATCACAAAATCATGTTGGTGTCTGGAGACCGCACAAACTCCTGGCTTCAAATATCAGGGACCTAGCTTCAAACATCAGGGATGAGGGAGAATCTCTGAATCTTCAGGAACCGAAAGGTGTTGATAAGGTGCGGCTTGCCGGAGGCATTCACGAGTCACAACGAATCAAGCCCCAGTTTTGGAGCTTAAGAAACTTAAAGCCGATATTCAATCGCAAAGAAAATTGTGGAGGGCACAGGCCGTTTAAAAACAAACGGAAATAAATTGTAAATTGTGTAAGCTTTAATAATAAAATGAAACGGCTCCGTTAAAAGATCATCAATAAAATACAAAATGGAAGTTCAAAAGCACGTAAAAAAGAGGAAAGTTGGTGAAGAAAGAAAAATATATAAATGTTAACAACAAACGTAAATTGAAAATGAATATTGTTTACGAGCACAAAACGTAAACGTGGATTTGTACTAATGTTGCCGATCGATGGTCGACTATCGATGATTAATCGATAGCCAACCAATCGCAAGACTATCGATAGGCTAATCGATTATATGGCTTTTTCAGAGGAAAACTATCGATAGTAAGGCAACACTATTATGGCATTATGCACTCTGTGATCGTCTGTCTGTGGTTAAAAGCTTGTCAAATTATTTACATACTTTGTTTTATTAAGTACACTACATATTACAATTGAATTCTAATATTTTACTATAATAAAAAAAGCAAAACAACTGTGACATTAATGAATTATTTAGTTACTAAAAATTACTTCGAAAAACCCATAGAATAATTTATACATGAAAAGCTTTTTAAAACAACTATCATAAGCTTATGACCCAGCGGTTGTTGTTTAATTATTCCAAATAATTATTTAAAAAAATGACCCAAAACAGTTATTTACACAAATGGCTTATAGAATCCCCGAAGTACACCATATTTAGGATCAATAAGTTAAAGCAGCTAGATATACTTAATCTTCAAAATTACTTAGAGGAAGTATGTTTACATTTAATAATTTTGACAATTAAAGCTTATCATATTTGCATTAAAAACAAATACAATGATTTTAGCAAAGGAAAGAATTAAACTCTGATAGTATTCCAAAATATTACTTTTTAAAACCTGACTGTTTTGTTATTGAACAATGGCCTACAACTTTAAGCCTTGAGAAAACAAACAATGAAGTTATAGTAGATACATTATGTGCAGCTGCAGTCTTAAGAGGTGCTCATGTATATGCACCTGGAGTGTTAGGCCTTCCTTCAAGTAAGCTTAATATTTATATTGAAGAAATTAGGAAAACTTATATTTTTTTATTTGTTAAATATAAAATGTAATAAATCCTTTGCAAATGTTGTCCGAGTGTATTTTATTTAGATAAATAATTTTATGCATTTTCTACATTTTTATAGATTGCGTATTAAATGAAAGAATTGATATTTATGGTTCTATGGATGGCCAGTGTAAAAGAGGTCATAAAGTAAAATATGATGGAAATAAACAATATGTTGGGACAGGCTATTTAAAAATGTTACGAAGCAACTTATTTGAAAAAGGAGTTCAACCTAAGTAAGAAATTTCTGTTTTTTCTCTAGCTTTGTTACTGAATAATATTCGCGAAATAAATATCATAAAGAATTTTTTTTTAAATTCACAGTGGCATAGCAGTTCAAACATTACTGCCTGCTTCAAGATTGCCAGTAATAAATGAAACTATTTTCCCAAAAGGGCAAGTTTTGTTACAAAATCTCCCCTCCATAATTGCTGGGTGGGTTGTTAATGCACAGCCTTATGAATATATCTTAGATATGTGTGCTGCACCTGGTAATAAAACAACACACTTAGCTGAAATGTCAGATAACAAAGTCAGTATATTCTTATAAATAATAATTATTTGTTGATTACTTTTCTTATTTTTATAATATGACTTCTTACATACTAATAATGTAAATGACATCAACTATTTATTTTTAGGCTGTTATTATAGCTATTGACAAGACTATTCAAAAATGTGCTAAAATACAGCAAACTTGCGAAACACAGGGTGTTACATGTGTAAAGGCTTACGCATATGATTCAACAAAATGTCATTCTGATGATATTGTGAATAATATAATGAAGCCTCCTTTTCGTTCGAACACCTTTGATAAAATTCTCCTAGATGCACCCTGTAGTGGACTTGGCCAAAGACCGCAATTAAACAGTAAAATTTCTCTAAAAATGCTGGACTCGTACAAATTTGTTCAGAGGAAGTTGTTTGATGTGGCAAGTACCTATTTACTAATTATAATATTAAACTAGACTTATTATTTATAGCTTTCCCTGATTATTATCAGTTAATCTTTTCAGTGAATTAAACTAACTGAACCAATGCTAAATATGAAGACACAATAATTTAATGATATATTGCCCTTGTCATGAGATATTACAGATAATTATATGGAGGAAAATGTAACATAATGGTTATAGTTTAATCAGCAAAACAAAATTAATGTACATTTTCTGTATATATTTTTAAATCTATCTATCTATCTATTATATATATAAAAATCTCGTGTCACAGTGTTAGTGTTTATACTCCTCCGAAACGGCTTGACCGATTTTGATGAAATTTTATATGTATATTCTGTAGGTATGAGAATAGGTCTATAACTAATTTTTATACCCCTAAGGGTAAAGGGTTCATTTTTTGAACATATTCTTTGTCACACTCCCGTGCCCACGAAAGGCGCGTAAAGCCGTTGGTCCTGCTTCTTAATTGAACTTTTACCGTTCGCGTCGGTTTGCCGTCCTATCGGATTATGAGAGTGCACCTGTGTTTACGCACACACTTTTGCTGTAATACGTCCTGCGTAGTTGACAAATCTTTCTTGAGATTGGCCATCGGTCCAAGCGGTCGAAATCGGTCAGGAAGAAATTATTCTTCGGAGTGTGCTGCGTGGGGCCTCAGAGGCATACTCTGGCGACGATAGTCGGTGGAGACCTCTCCCTGCCGAGCGTGATTAACGCCATGTTGGAAATGGTCTCCTTCTGCGAGAGTGTCATGTGGCAAAAGGAGGCCGCGGAGCGGCAGTGCGAGGAAAGTGCCTCCGCTGATTCGATCCATCGTAGCAGACCGGGGAGAAGGCATAGGCGCTATGCGCACCTTAACAGCCACCGTGGCTAAGGGGGTTCCCTGTATCTGGGAACTCCGGGGCGTCACGGTAGCATGCGCAAGCGATCCCGTGGCGCCCCCCGACTAGACGGAGAGGATACCGTCGGTTTTTTAGTGGGTATTCCGGCACCTTCAGCGCTGGTGAGCCCCACACCCTCACTTCATGTGGGGGAAACGCGTAAATGCATTTTTCCAGCGAAAAAATATGTAGAGCATGTTGTACTTTACTTTATGCATTATTATTATATGCCCTGTACCGAACACACATACACTGTACTGTATGGGCGAATGTTTATATCTGATTGATTTAAAAATGCACGGGATAAAATCCTTATTTTACCCGTACGAAGTCGGGTCGGGAAGCTAGTATGTATATAAAATCCTTAAAATAAAATTTTCAGGCTGTGAAAATTTTGAAAATAAATGGCAAATTAATATACAGCACTTGTACAGTAACAGCAGCTGAGAATGAAGGAATGGTTTTTTGGGTGTTAGAAAAATTTCCCTGCTTAAAACTTATACCTGCAGAACCGCTGTATGGAGGACCAGGTTTACCAAATCTTGGCCTGTCTGATAAAGAAAGGTAATAATTTGTTCTGTTTTCTCTTTATGCATGCTATGTTCTTCTTTAAGTAATTGTGACACTTAGAATAGAACTTTACTTTTTTTTAAATATTATATTATTTTAATCAGTACACAGTTTTAGTCAAGTTTTATTGTACACATTGTTGACCAAATAAAGCAAACCAAATAAAATAAATAAATAAAACTAACCAAATAAACTGAAAAAGAAAATTAAAAAAAGTCATACATTTTACAATACATTTCTTTGCAATTATGCATTAAATATACTCAATGACAAGGGTAGACAGAGCTTCTCAATCTCATAATGAGGAAAGGTAAGAAAAGCTAAAGTTATAATAAAACAGGAACTATTTTGACCTTCAATATCATTTACTCGGTGGTAGAGCTTTGTGCAAGCTCGTCTGGGTAGGTACCACCCACTCATCAGATATTCTACCGCAAAACAGCAGCCTTAGTTCCCAAGGTTGGTAGCGCATTGGCAATGTAAGCGATGGTTAACATTTCTTACAATGCCATTGTCTATGGGCGTTGGTGACCACTTGACATCAGGTGGCCAATATGCTATAAAATAATTAAAAAAAAAATATCAAAAACCAATCACGCTTAAAATCCCATTAACGTCAAATTTGGACGAATTCTTCAGGAACATTTCACTAAACCATATTTGATTTTGCAATATTTTAAATAAAAATTAAAAAAAAAATACTAGTATGACCAGCATATAAATATAAAAAAATACTCCAAAATGCAGTTGAAGGTGGGATAGTCTTAATCGGATTTTTTTTCCTGTAATGCTTGGCTTGTCATTGTTTTTAAATGAAATTGAAAAACACTGAAATTCTTAAATGTTAATGATATTATGTTACAATATATGATTATGTTAGGATATGATGTAATGATATAAAAACATGAAAATATAAAAAAATACAAGTGATTTTTTTTTACGATTTCGGCAAAAATGTTTTTTTACGAATTTTTAAAGTTGAAGTTCTTAAATTATTTTCTGGATCGACCGATCGACACGTGACGTCACGCTTCTCAACGTCGCTCGTTGGCCCATACAATTTCGCCAGTATTTTCGCGTTATTCTTGATTTTGCTATATTTCGTTTAATATAAAAAAAATATATATTGTTTCTAATTCAACAAATAGAACTCAGGAAAAATACTTTTTCCATATATATTTTCAACAAAAACAAGTAAATATTATCGTGATGAGCATTTTAACGTGAGTACCTTAGTAGTAAATTTTTTTGTATTTATAAGTTTCTAGTTTGAGGATCTTAACATTTAATTTTTAAAGGCTTGTTATAGGTATTCACGTAATATAAACATGATTCAGAATGTTCGTAATAACGGCCTTGATACGTTGAAGAACGATAGTGTTGTGATAAGAATTTGTGTCGATGAAAAATGCATTTCAACGTAAATCTTAAGTTTATTGTTAATCTTGAAAAAAATCTTTAATGACTGTGGCCTATTAAAATTGATTTGTACCATATTATATTTCTTTGAATGTCAAACACGTAATCTAATATAGTACTTATGATACAAACGAAATAATATAATTATTTATTCAAATAGGCTTGTAAGGGTACTTTCGAATCGCCATGTTACAGTATTGAATTAAATGTAAAGCTACCACCGATGATCTTCTAGTTTACCCGACCGATGTGTTGAAGCAGTTGAGTCCAAGAGGAATTCAACTACAACAAAATTAGCAGTTCGTCTAGACATCGAAAGGGCTTCCCAGGAAATAATGGAACTGGTTCACCAGTTTTGCCAGATCGGACCATCAAGGTCGCTGTCGACGGCGCATGCTCTGACTTAAAATTCGTCAATTCTGGTGTTGCACAAGGATGCGTGTTATCAACTACTCTGATTCTGCTGCATATTAATGACATGTGCAAATTAGCAACATTCAATATTGGCAGACGACAGCACTGTAGACGCCTTATACACCGCCTGCCCTTTATTTGTCGGGAACACGGCGATGAGTATAAACTTGTGTCTAAAGTCTAGTGTTTATTAAAGTCTCGGATTGGAGCCAACCAAACTTGGTACCGTCAAACGTGGCATCTTTACCTTCCGTGAGCATCTTAACCTAAGCATACCCTATGCTAGTTTACATTGAATAATTTTTTATAGGTGGAAGTAGGCGCAACTTTAGTCACATTGGTAGATTTTATAATAAATTGTAATATCCCAAAAAGTGTTTCAAGCTGGCAGCTTTGTTAATTGTCAAAATATTGTACCTTTTCATCCCATATGGTCAATTGTGTTCGCAGCGTCGTCGCATAAAATCGGTATTTCTTACAGAAAATCAAAGTGTAGATAAGTGACTTATATTAAATAGTATTTGATATATTGTTATTGAGGTGTATCGAACAATCCTATTAAACTTCGACTCTTGCTAGTCGCCCGCAATAACGATTGGGCGAAATGACGTCACAGCCTTTAACTCGGACGGAACAAAAATTATTCGAGGCGCCTAAATTAATGATGATAAACAAATTTTTTTTCACAGATGTTTCATGTTTTTATAATCACCTAATGATTATTTTAGTACAAAAAAAAGATATTTTTTTTATTTACATGTAATTGTATATTATTTGCAGAGTTATGGTACAACGATTTGGTCCAGAAGACGATGATTTGAGACCAGTTGAAGACATATATAAAAATACTATAGGTTTCTTTATAGCGGCGTTCGTAAAAACTGAAGATCATAATATTTAAATGAAAATATTAATTTACGACTTATTAAAATATTAATCAACTCTTACCGGTGTAAAAATAACTTCATTGTGCATCTAGTTTAAAATGAAGCGAACTAAATCATATGAAAATTTAATATTCACTTAAAAGTACATAAGAATTAAACATACAAATCAAATATGTGTGTGTTTGTTTTATTTAATAAATTTTAGAATTCACATTAGATTAGTAAATAGTGGTTTGTCTTTTCTTACCTATTTATAATTGCGTACTAAAGATATGAGCTTAAAAGCTTTTCTAGCAAACAGTAACAGCCAGTAAATGTGACACTGCTGGGCTAAGGCCACGTCTGTTTGACTTACTACATCAACCCCTTTTTTTTAACGTTGTAAACACATTACGCGTTTCCTCTACGGGAACAGTGGGGGGTATGTGGGGCTTGCCATATCGTCCAAGGCGAAGAGTGCGGTAATCTGAATACCCACTAAAAAACCAGCGGTACCCTTCCCGTCTTAACGGGGAGCGCTACGGGATCGCTTGCGCATGCTACCGTGACGCTCCGCGTACTACATCACCCTACTCCAATGCGGATTGTTACACGATGCAGGTGTCCTCACGATGTTTTCCTTCACCACCGAGCAAGAAATGAATTATTATAAACACAATTTAAGCACACGAAGATTCAGTGCTTGCCCGGGATTGAACTCGGAATCATCAGATAAAATTCAAGTTCTTCTAACCATTGGGCCATCACAGCTCATTCGTCAACAATTTTTTGTACCGGTTTTCTTATTAAACTTGATTAGATAACTTTCGCAAGGTGCTCGTGCTCTCGTGGGAAACTCATTAAGTTTTCATGTTTTTCTTACCATTGTTCTAATATGAATATAATAGCCGGGTTATATAAATAATACCATTCGTGACCAAATATAAATTTTATTTTTTTATAAATATAACCATTACACGATCCATAATAAATGTTTGTTTTACTTAATATAAACGGTAATTGACCAGTGTGAAAGATTGCTTTCCGAGTAGTTAGCGCGTGTCAAAAAGAGACAACACATCATATTCGCTTCAATGATTGGTTAGAAAAACAGTCTGTTTTAAATAAAAATGTTATTCATATGTACATACAATGTAATTATTATGAAAATATTTTGTTATTTCCGTAATATAGATATTAGATATAAAAGTTTCTGAAACATTTTTATAGCATGTACGTCACAATTTCTAGAAAATCCGTTGTTCCCTATCCGTATTAAAATTACATAAAATGAATTTAATAAAACAAAACAAATCAAAAAATCCCGAGTTATGATCTATAATCGACTCTTTATATTCACTAGTATGTATATTCACAGTTTAGTGACTAACTTCACTCCGGTCAACTTTGATTACGCTTATAACACTAATTATCGCTTATGATCATAATTCATCAATTGTATTCACGATATCTTTTCTCAGCCTTTCAATGGATGAAAGTTTCATTCCTTCTCATTTTATAGATCATTAAGGCTCGTGTTTGATGTTACGCCGCACGAAGTTTTTATTTTATAGCATAGGTTGGCGGGCGAGCATATGGGCCACCTGAAGGTAAGTGGTTACCAACGCCCATAGACATTGGCAGTGTAAGACATGTTAACCATCGATTACATCGCCAATGCGCCACCAACCTTGGGAACTAAGATGTTATGTCCCTTGTGCCTGTAATTACACTGGCTCACTCACCCTTCAAACGAGTACCAAGTACTGCTGTTTTGCGCTAGAATATCTGATGAGTGGGTGGTACCTACCCAGACGAGCTTGTACAAAGCTCTACCACCAAGTAAAGTTTTACGTTTTTAGCGCTACTGTCGCAAGTCGCAACGATCGAGGCTCGGGCACGGCACACGCACACAATAAGAACAATATTATTATTACTGTAATAATAAATGTTTTATTTCTTTAATTACTCAATATAAAAAAAAGTGAATAAGTACATAAAATAATTAAACTTGTAAAGAAAAAGGTTATAAAAATGTATAATCCCTGAATCGCGGTATTGAAGTTTTTAACGCAGCTTATTATACATACAAGCGTGGCGGTCTACCAATTGTAAGTGTGTTCTTTAGTGTGATGCCACTACTGTTCTTAGATCACAATAACAAGGATTATGTACTTCGTTCTACGCATTTCCACTTGTGTACTTTATTTCCCGCTGAGTTGAGAGTCAGTAATTTACTGACTAATGAGGGTTTGTTAGATGCGCCATCACGCGTGTTTCGTTTTATGCATAAATGGGATTTGGTCATTTTTATTATTTAATGTTCAAAACACTATTTATAAATATAAGCACTTTGTTTAGTTTTACGGTATCAATGAAAATAAGAATAATTTGAAATGAAAATTTATTGCCTCAGTTATTGTTTTACTGACCAATATAACTAGGAAATGGACGAAATAAGTAATTATATATACAAATATTTCAAAAAATTATATTTATTTATAAAAAAATGAACGATAAAAAAATGGCAATGAATCATTATATATGAGAGTGTTATAATTATGTAACTAGTTAGAATTTCAACTCGAGTTATTTTTTATTTTTTTATCAAACTACAAAATATTATCAGTAAAAATATCGTATCAAATGATAAAACACTAAAAATACCAAAAAAAAAACAGAATACATAAGCAGGTGCGCGTCCTAAAATTTATGATGAACAGTCGGTGACAACTAAAACGTTCAAATAAATACTAAATACGCTATTTACGCACACATTGATTTTGTGTAAATACACGATTCGATCGCGATCTATCAATGCGACGCAAACCGACGTGCTCTCACTTGCGAGGGCTATCGGCGGCTCGAATAAGAAAACGCGTACAATTTCATTGTAATTTATTATAACAAAAAATAAGAAAATGTTTATTAAAAAATGAAGATACCAGACGTTTCTTTATAGTTTTACCTTTATTATTTGATAAAATTCATTTCTAAATTCTCGACGATTACGATAATTTCGTCTCAATAAGGAAGTGCGATTTTACACGTTTTAGTGATTTTTCTGATTATTTTTACACTTATCCATAAACATTATCTTAAATTCGAATGCTCCACACGTAAGTTAAATTCATTGGCTAACTGTGTGATTTATTTCAAGGTTGTGGAGCATCGCTTTCTATATAATTCTATCGAAATCCCGACCTTCGAATCTCCACAAACGTCAAACACGAATCTTAAAACATTATGACTACTCGATATTCACTTAAAAATGTATAGTATTTGCCATAATTTTAATATTATATAATATTAAAATTATGGCAAATACTATAAAAAACCATTATCACAAAGCAAATATAGAAACAATTATCACAAAGCAAACATAGAAAACATCAGTGGAGATTAACATTACAATAAAAATAATTATCTTTAAAATCTCACACTCGAGTAGGTATATTTATAGGCAAGCTAAAATATTTTTAAATTGTATATTCATTTTGTACTATTTAATCTGTTACATTAATCAATTTACCCGATACCCGAGCCCACACCTAAGTAATTATAATCAATACTACTTGTATAATATTCGACATTTTAAATCACTTTGATAAAAATATAATACTATAAAAATATGGCTTTCTATGGATACTCTTGCCTTTGATGTTACCGACCATAGGTTGATCCAACAGCCAGTTGGGCGCTCGGCAGATGGCGCGACGCGGGCCGTAAAATTGCAGGCAGTGAAAGCCACGTATATCAAAGGGTTTATATCTTTTCGACATGCACCCACGCACCAGATTCTGGCTTTAATAACATAGAAAATCTGTGAATTTTAACTGGATTCTCAGTTTTCGGTCCTCTCGAAAATTTGAAATTTCTGATCAGAGTAACAATTGCTGTCTTAGCAACGATCATTGCAAAGCGGATACCTGCAACAAAAAGTACAATTTATAAAATATTATATACAAGATTACGTAAGATTAATTTAAATACAATGCACATGCATACATATAGCTTTTTTTTTTTGTTTAATTGCTAATCACTACCACTAGTGAAGGTAGTTTTTCTCAAGAAAAAGCATAAAAAAACATAAATCAAATTGCATATCAACTGCCGTACCGACAAGACTTGATATCAAGGCAAGGTCAAAGTCAATAGCACTTTATAAAGTCAATTTAAAATAAAAACTGCAATAATCATTTAATAATGATGTTATTATTTAACCTTTATGAGTCACAGTATAAATCACGTGTATAACTATTGTTTTTTTTATTAAAATTCTAGAAACTTTGTATCACTTAATTATATTTTAAATTGTGTAATATTTACTTAAACTATTCCGTCTCTAATCTCTATATTTATCACTATCGTTATATTTAAATAACATAATTGAATTGCCTCATATTTTGCTATCAACAGGTGTTGTGTTTGATAGTTGATAGTATAGTTATGCATCTTATGTTATATTGTTATGAATTGCCCTCATTATTACTTATCACACGCTCCAACTAATGGTAAACAAAGGCTGCGTCAGATATTTATAAACCACAATATAAGGGATATAAGATATTACCAATGCAGTTTCTAGGTCCAGCGCCAAATGCCAGGAACAGATGAGAAGGCCTTTCCTTTTTCTCTTCCTTCATAAATCTCTCAGGTATGAATTTCTTCGGTTCAGGATAAATGTCTGGATCCATGTGGATGCCATATACGGGTACAGCAACTACATCGCCAACTTTGAGATGTAATGATGAACCAGGTACAGTGTAAGGCTTAGTACATGACCTGTCAATTCTGCCTAATGGTGGATACATTCTTAAAGTTTCTGAAAGAAAAAGTTAGTTATTATATCTGTATATCCGGCTACAATCTGCTATCAAAACTTTACTTATTTACAATTATCATAATATTACCTAGTATAACTGCTTCTAGATAATCTAATTGCGAAAGATGGTCATAGCTTAACTCTTGTCCTTTGGTAATTTCCTCAATATGAGCCCTCAATTTGTCTTGTATATCTGGCCTCACTGCCATTGTGTGAAAAACAAAAGATAATAATGTACTAGTGGTTTCAAACCCAGCTAAAAGAAATAGTAATGCTTGTGCATCCAATGTGTCATCGTCCAAAACTGAAACAAACAAAGCAAAGTAAATAGTTAAAATAAATAATGGACTAATGTAATGTTTACCTTATGTAATAATAAAGAAAAAACGTAATATTGTCAAATACTTTTGGCTTACATCTTTTAGAAGATTCACTCGTCTGTGCAAGCTCTTCTTTTTCTCTTATAGAGACATCAACTAAGAGTTGCAAAAAGTCACTTCTCCTGCAAAATATATAAGTATATTATTTGATATTCCTAAGATTATAATTACTATATAATACATTTTTTAAGCTGTGTTAAATTACTTTAATTAACTTACTTAGATTCAGCTATTATTCTTTCAGCTTTAGTGTTTTGCAATATTTTCACTAACTTTTTAGTTGACTCATAGTTCATAAACGATATATTTATATATCTGAACATTGAAGGCATAAACAATAAAATAAAAAAGAAAAATATCCTCTTAGGAAAGGACATATAATTAAATTTCTCTGCAACCTAAAAACAAACGACAATAAATGAAAACTGAATATGAAAAAAAAAAATGTTTTTTAAATAAGTTTTTTTTATGTGTTTTACTTTTGCAATGTAAACAAATAAGCTAATCTACATTCTAAAATATTGCTTTCTTTAGATACAATTTTTTTATGTAACATAAGAAAACTAAAAGTGCTTATAGTGTACAAAAAGAAAAAAATTATTGATTGTGAAACAGATTAAAAACCATAAATTGTTCTATCAACTACGAAACTAAATTAACCTTGTAAAACTCTGCATTCTCATCTTTGAGAGCATCTGTGCTTATACCAAATGCACATACACCTGTAACTTCCAATGTGAAATGGCCAGTCATCTCTTTAAGTTCTATTTCAGTATTGTCTGCAAACATTTTACAAAATATTTCCTTTATTATAAGAAATAAATAATTACATGCTATATCCCTAATTATATTATCATTATTTCAAATATAAACACAGATTGTAGCAAACAAAACATATATGTACTTCTAAATAATTGCTGAGTTATTAAGACTTGTTTAATTTTTCTATAAGAATGTTTTAATCAAATGTTAAATACATTTTAGATAAAATAATTAAATATTATATGAACTATTGATACTGAAATTATGTAAATAAATACTGACCAAAGCGTGATAAAAGTCCAACCAACTGGTTAGAACAATGTTGAACTAATGGGAACATATTTTTTAAGCGAGATGAGCTGAATGTTGGAGTTATTAAGCTCCTGACGGCTTTCCATTCCAAACCCTAAAAATTAATATTGTAACTGTTAGAACGATGTCTAACTAGTTCAAAAATATTATTCATTCTCTATGGAAACATTTTAATGTCTAAGTTTAATTATTTATATGATAGTTATAAATAACAATATTTTCTTCTGTTAAAAGTGTAAAATCATTTTACTCTTGTTGTTACTCTTAAACAAGTTACTATTGTTTGACTCACTGAAGATTATGTCCTCTTAACCATTGTTGATCGCCTACTTAACTTAGAAAGTGACTTATTAATTTTGTCTCATCATGGGTTTGCAGAATAAGTACGTTTGTATATTTTAATTAAAGCTTTTAGCCGAGCCTGACTTCATGAAAAAGTTTATGGTTGTTTATTGTTTGATAATGTGATTGATTTCCATAACATATTATAATAATCCATAATGTTATATATTTTTATCATGAAATCAGTCTTTGATGATTATGTTCAGATAAGATAGTGTACTGTTAGAACTATTGCTTTATAATCCATATTCATAATTTTGTAATTTGCAGTATTTTTAAAGTAAATACCTTTAATGCTAGAAGCGATCTGCTCAAATATCTTGGTTCTTTAGTCTTGATAGTGTTTCTATCAATAAAATGATCGGCATCACTAATAGTGACAGATTTGATTAGTTCAGGGTCTAAGACATAAAGAACAGGTCTTCGGCCTTCGAAATATCCTAAAATTTTAAATAATGAAACATACGAAACACTTATAAAAATTGATTCAAAACCCGGATGTTAAGGTTTTAACTTACCCCCATAACGATTTCCTTTAAAGTAATTGTAAACATCTAACTGAAATTCGATGAAAGGCTTTTTACCAGTTATTCTAGATAACGAATTTCCAAAGAAAATAACGGGTTTCATAAACTTAATATTTCGCTTTTCAAAATAATCAAACGTTTGGGTGTAGTAAAAATAGAGAAAAAATATTAAGTTAAAAAAAAGCAACAATTTCCAATTTTCAAAAATGAAATATAGCAACTCCTTAGTTCCAGTACTCAATTCCATTTTTCATTCGAGCTTCCACAATAAGTAACAATGACAAATAACTTTATGCAGGCAAAAACACAGTCAACCAAGTAAAAATTTATTTGAACTGAATCAAGCCTAATGCCTTGTACTAATGTACTGACAGCTAACTACTGATCACGGTCGTAAACACGGTCGTATACACAGGTCTTGCAACTTCAGTAGCGGAGGTACGTTAATTAACACATTGACGTTGTGAAGTTCAATTTACGACCGCCAGAGGCATGATGATACGTTCGTGCTGGATACAGATACTCAAAAAATTATTGTACATGGAAGATAAAATTATACTATTTGTCCAAAAATTATATCACGTTTGACGTTTATGTGGCCGATGCTATTGCTTTTAGATTAGATGTAATATATATAATAAGCACAACACGGGTTGTTTTATTGTGCGCTAAAGTAAAATTCGTTATCGTACAGTTCAGAGTAGTTATTTAAATATTTTTATATCGGGAAATATATTTAATGATCAATACCTTTTCGATTGAATTTTTTTTCGCACTAAATCAAAATTCGTTATGGACAATTTTAGAAGATAAATATGGAAAACTATTGTAATTATTAAACTATATATAAATCGTTCGCGTAATAATTATCCTGAACACTTTTTCAAATCCAAATAAAACAGTTAAATAACAAAACAAAAATAACAACAAATCAACAAAACGATATAACAATAACACAATACTTGGGAGAGAAAAATATACGCCGCATGTCATTCAGCGAGACGATAGCGGCGACGTACAGCGGGCGAAAATGCGAAATAGAAGTTGTAACACGCTCGCTCCTATCTCTCACCACTGAAATTGGACTAGGTTGCAAGACCTGTGTATACGACCGTGGTCGTAAATACAGGTAACAGGTCTATCAACAACAGTAGTGGTATTATGTATTGGTATTTTGTCATCTGTTGTCTGTGATCTGTGACTGAAGTCTAAAGAACTGATAAATGATCAATGAGTTATAATGACCCAATGAACAACGAATGAATCTTCTATATATTTTTATCACGGTATACAGGTCTATCAACGGAGCCCAATTTCAGTGGTGAGAGATTGGTGCGATTCTGTTAACTTTTATTTCGCAATAACGCCCGCTGTACGTCGTTGCTATCGAACGTGGTTGAGTGACACGTGGCGTATATTTTTCTCTCCCAAGTATTGTGTTATTTAATCAGTGTTAAATCCGCAAAACTCAACAAAACGATATAACAATAACACAATACTTGGGAGAGAAAAATATCAGCTTCGATAGCAGCGACGTAGTACCTCAAGCGGATGGTATTGCGAATCAGCAGTTGTAACGCATTCGCACCTATCTCTCACCACTGAAATTGGACTCAGTTATAAGACCTGTGTATTAGTGTATACGACCGTGTTCATGACAACATCTGACATTTGACAGCTTAAAGTATGACATTTGTTAAAAAAAGTCGGAAGCGAATAAATATATCAAGACATATAATTATTATTTAAAATAAACTTTATTCAAAGAATAAGACAAATGTATATAGGTATTAAAATTAAATTAAATTTAAACATAGTACACAGTATTTAATTTGAAGTTGTAAGGTTGTATCCTCGGTTTAACCTCACTTTTCTCTTAAGAATATATATAAGAGTTCATAAAATCTAAGTAAGCAATAACTTAAATATGGGAAAAACATCTAAAGATAAACGGGATATATACTATAGATTAGCAAAAGAAGAAGGATGGAGAGCAAGAAGTGCTTTTAAATTATTACAAATTAATGAAGAGTATAATATTTTTGATGGGGTATTGCGAGCTGTTGATTTATGTGCTGCCCCCGGTAGTTGGAGTCAGGTATTAACAAAAAAGTTACATCAAAACACAGAAAACGAAGATGATGTGAAGATAGTTGCGGTAGATTTGCAAGCCATGGCATCACTCCCTGGAGTTAAACAAATTCAAGGAGATATTACAAAGATTTCAACAGCAAATGAGATAATTAAGGAATTCGAAGGTCTTAAAGCGGATTTAGTTGTTTGTGATGGAGCACCAGATGTAACAGGATTACATGATATTGATGAATATGTTCAATCGCAACTTCTTCTTGCAGCATTAAATATAACCACACATGTACTTAAAACTGGTGGAATTTTTGTTGCTAAAATATTTAGGGGTAAAGATGTAACCTTATTGTATTCCCAGTTGAAGCTCTTTTTTGAGTTTGTAACAGTTTCAAAGCCGAGGAGTTCAAGAAATTCTAGCATTGAGGCTTTTGTTATATGTCAGAACTATAACCCACCCCTAGACTATGTTCCAACCATGGTTAATCCACTACTTGATCATAAATACTGTGACTTCAATGAGTTTACAGGGCCTAATAGGTTCATAGTACCATTTAATGCTTGTGGTGACCTCAGTGCTTATGATTCTGATACATCATATCCTTTGTTATTAGAAGGACAAGCTTCATATGAATATAAGGAACCTATCCAAGGACCTATAGATCCCCCATATAAAGAAATATTAGAAAAAAATAAATCAATGCAAACAAACAACTCATGAGCAAATATCATTACAATTCTGATACATACAAAAGCCAATCCAATAATACAGAGGTTTATATCACCACCACCAATAAAATAAAAATCATTCATGAAATTAAAGCCTACGTGCAACTACTTACATACTGTTAATTTTTATCTTTATTTTATTGGCTGGATGTAAATAATAAATAAAATTTCTATGATAAGCACATATTTTCTGATTCTATTTATATATTTAAACGTCGTGTGAAAACTCACTATCTTTCCTTACAATAAGTAATGTATGTACGTTTATTGAATATGTATTATATTTAAAAATGTTATATGTGTGTATGTATATATATTTATATGTATCTATGTATGTACGTATATACATATATATTTATATGTAACGTATGTAGGTTATATATATTTTACATTAGTATGTATATTATAAGTCATTATTTTCTTTTATTTTGAATATTATTTTATTTTTATTTTTTGCACTATCCTGTTTCTGCTTTTGCAAATCCTTTCACCAAAGGTTGTCTGTTAGAGATTGCTTTAGCAATAAGACCGCCTTTGCACGCTCTTATTTTCTTGTCTTTGTTGTAATTGTTCTCTTTATTTGTATGTCCTTTCATTGTGTGTGCAATAAAGTATTAAATAAATAAATAATATTTTTTAATTAATTTCATATTTATTAATCTAAGCATCTGCAATATTAAATGTTTAATCTCATCAATATCACTTTCACTGCCAAGCTAATTTACAAAAACAAATCCAGATGACACAAATTATTTGATGAATATACATCTTCAAGTCCACTGAAACGATTTTCATTTAATAGTTGTTCGCTGCTGCTGCACCCGGTACCGAGTTAAATTTCCAAAAATATTTATTGATAACATAATAATGATATTTTCCATTATTTAACTGTTTAATTCGCAATGCTGGCCACAATAAATTAATATTTTATAACAAATTATTATTTGCAACCAAAGAAATAATTTATTAAATAGTGTAAAAGGCAATTATGGTTTCATTGCATGCACCTATTAGGATACAATTACTTTTTTTAACTATTATATATTGTTTTCATGAATGAATAACCTAAAGCTAATAACCAGTTTTGCGACCGAAATAAATTTAAAAAAAAAATGTTTACGTCATATTAGCTTCTCTCGTATGCGTATACGGACGAAATATGTTTCGACTCTAAATTTTGGTAGATCGCAGTTAAAGTGTTAAAAGTTGCTTATAAGTTTTTGATGCAACGTCAAGTCTATAAATCGAGTAACTGGCCAATTCAAAAATTTGTTACAAAATAAAAATAGTATATATATATCAAAATTGATAAAATGTTGAATTGAAATTTGTTGTATCATTTAAATATTTTTATCAAAATTCTAGTTTTTACGCGAAATTCTTAAGTGTTTTAAAATGGCTACGTACAAAATGCCTACTGTGCAACAATTTTTGAAAAAAAAGGTAAACAAAAGTACTTTCAACAAAAACATGTTGAAATGAAATACATTATTCGTTTAGGACTAGGATGACAGTAATTCGGTGTAACTACAAATATATATTAAATCAGAAACTGAGTGATTATAATTCATTCATTAATTTGATTTTTTTAATCTTAATATTTTTGGGATAGGATTGTTTTTTCCTTTTCGAAAACTTATATTTTCATTATATGTATATTGCCTCGAACAACTAGTGGCTAGGTCATAAGGCTGCATATCTCGAGAAACTGGGTTCAAATCCCGGGTCGGGCTCATTAAGAAATTATTAAGTAATTCTCAACTTCCTGCTCAAGAACTCTTTTTTGACATAACTGTATAATTATAAAATTAAAAGAAGAGAATATCTACATTCCGAACCAGTGCTAGCTGTTATTTAATTCAATACGCAAAAGTGCTTTTACTTGAATAAATAATATTATGATTTGGTTTAATTTGATATGAGTATTAAGGACTGTGTGCTCATCTACATAGGAGATGTAAATAGGCAAATCTCTGTTAAGAATGGCTCCGTGACGGTTACGGCTATACATTATTTTAATAAATGTACAGAATTAGACATAGTTTATGAAAAACATTGCATATCCTATTTTCTAGAAAATTTATGATCCCAAGGAACCAGTATGGGTTTACTTAGAAAGGGAAATGAGGGACAACATTGATACGAAACCATATAATGAAAAAGTCGGCAACTGGCTAAAGTTTCTAAAGGATCTAAAATATTATTATTACTGTGAAGGTATTTATTTATGTTATCACTATGCATCTTTAACTTTGATTTTCTATTAATGCACTATATACGTATTAATAATTACTAGAAGTGTATCTTGAACATGTACTTATACATAAACAAATGTCTTGCTCAGGATACTATAGATACAGATGGAAATTGTAACACGTACTGTCAAACTGTAGAACACGCGAATATTAACCGAAGATTGCGGGTTCAAGCCCAGGCAACCACGGAATTTTCATGTGCTTAATTTGTGTTTATGGTTCATCTCGGACTCGGCGGCAAAGTAAATCTGCCTGTGTCCGTAGAAAAAAACTGTCAGCACAATTAATAATATTTGTCATTCAAAGATAATTTCTTTGTTAAAGTCTTGTTATGTATATTTATCTACTTTAATTGTTTAAAGTAAATTGTAGAAGTATATTGTTTATACTGTATCTTTAAAAGAAAAACTTTAAGACAATATAATAAATAGCTATAATAAGTTTTTACAAAACTATTCAGTAAAATTAGTTGCACTTTTAAATGATGAATAATAACTTTTAAGTGATTAATAATGATTTCTGCACGCAGAACTATTGACTAGAATATATATACATATATATATAATGAAATGAAATTAAAATTTTAAATAACCTCTAATTAAAATCAATTTTGAACAAATGTCCGGTGTCTGAAAATGCGCAAGAGCCAGCAACAATGGCTGAAGAAAGTTTTAGACAGCTATGTTAAGCTTACGCTATAGGTACCAAAATTTATCAAAATCGGTAACAGACAGACAGGGTTACTTACGCATTTATAATATTAGTATATCTTAATTAAGTAGCTGCTTCTAAGTTTTTTAATCTTTTCAAGAAAAACGCAAACTAAAAAGATTAAAACGTGAGGTGGGTCCTCCTTGGTACTATGAACTTTCAAGCAGTCAAAGAGAGGTTCTTTTCGCTTTAAAAACAAATATTCACCAAGATCTATTAGAAGACTTGCCTGTCAGAACTAGAAAATCGTTATCTGATTTGGGTGTAACATTAAAAATTCCTAAACCCCTTCTTATGAAAGCGATGACGAATTCTTTTGAGGACCCTGGTGTATTTATTTGGAATCTCTATAGCGCATATTACAGACAGCCACCGAGTGAATTAAGAGCAGGTAAGATGTACAAAAACTCGATTTATTTTTTATCACACCTACTTATTTAAATAAGTTTTTTATAGAATAGGTAGGCAGTAAGCAGTCACCAATGCCCATAGATATTGGCATTGTAAGAAATGTTAACCATCGCTTACTTTGCAAATGCGCCACCAACCTTGGGAACTTAGATGTTATGTCCATTGTGCCTGTAATTATACTGGCTCATTCACCCTTCAAACCGGAACACAGCAATACTGCTGATATTTCGTAGAATATCTGATGAGTGGGTGGTACCTACCTAGCCGAGCTTGCACAAAGCCCTACCACCAGTATCACCAAATATTGATTCTAATTATCTATTTCGATTATTTGATGATTATATATTATTAAAACAAAAATGTTATATTTCAGAGTACGATATGAATGCAATGATTTTAATGTCATGCTTAGTATTTATTGACTTAGCTGAATGTATACAAAAACTAGAAAAATTGACATATTCTCCGAAGATACCATCTATCACACAAGAAAAAAGTCAGTATCGTTCATTCATTTACAGTCATAATTATTATGATATTATCAAATAATTAAACTTTGTTATATTTTATTGTGCAGAGCCTCTCAGAAACTTTCAACCGAAAGTTCGTTACGGAGAATATCTCCAAAAATGTTACGTCCCATGTTACAGTACTCACTCTAAAAGTAATGAATCAAAACATAAGCCTCTACCGCTGGGATATAAAGTTAGACTTCGTAGTGATGAGGTAATTTAATTAGTAGAATATATTTTATAATTACGAAAAAAAAGGACGCGGGGTTACCCCCTAAAAAAATTAATAAATAAGATGCGCATGTGTAGTCCACATTTTCCGAATTTTGCTATTTTATATTTGTTGATTATTAAAAAACATAAGTCAGACTCACTCGTCATTTATGTACATGTTCAATATTAGATAGGTACAATAATTATGTACATAACTAATTATATAAAGATGTACCTATTTACTACATTTTTTTCAGAGTTACGAAAGACTTTGCAAGAATCATGACTTTGTAAGTAATGATTTTAAAATATCATAATTTAATTATTCGTAATTATATTTGTATTTAATATTATATGATTTTTGAAGCTTGAAAAACGTAAAGAGAGAAATAAAAAAGAGAAGCAAGCAGAAGGAATTTGTAAATATAAGTTTTGGGAGCCTCCTAGTACGCTACGTTAGTAACCTTATTGTTATTTTATTGACTGTAATTTCATTTAATGATTATAAATTATAAAATTTTAATAAACTATACCTACGTGTAATGATAGAGTGATAAGAATATACGACTTTTTTTAGGTAACACTGATCCTAAGATGGTGGCATACGTAAACAAACTTAAAATGTTTAAAAAGAAAGCGAAACCTAAGTATAAGGCGCCTTATAAAAATGTTCAGTATCTCGTCGGTGGGGTTTCATTTGTAGGCGGACAACCCAGATACTTATTAAATAGTAAGTTATAAATTATTATCGTTTGGTATTTTTAAAAATAAATGCAAATTTTTCAGACTAATAAAAAAAAGATAAATGTTATGTATATTTTGGTATAAAATTTTCATTTTCCTAATATAAATCAACCACATTTCGGGCTATTGTCTGAATTTTTGTATAGTCTGACGATGACATCATAGGTATTCCTTTAATACATATCTCTGTTACTGTACCTACAAAATATTTGAACACCTCTAAAATATATTTATTAACATAGACGTCGCTCTGCTACCCACCGGTTATATACCTATAAATAATGGTGTTGCTTGCTTCAATGGTGAATTTGTCACTAACATACATGGTTACTGGAAATTTCCAAAAGAAGTTAACGAAATATGTGACGCAACTTGTGAATGCATCTCTCAATGGTATTATTTTTGCATACTTAACTAACTAAATAGATTTTGTGTAATTAATCCAGACTAAATCTTAAGAACTATTTAGAAAATGTCTTATCAGAATTAAATTATGCAACATTAAAGAAACAGCCAGCCCACAACTGGGCTAAGGCGTATTCCTTGAGGAGAAGGTTTAGACCTTATATACCACAACGCTACTTCACTGCAGGGTGGGGGATACGTATGTTGCAGAATTTCACGCACGAGATGAATTATGAACATAATGAAGCACATGAAAATTCAATACCCCGTTCCGATATTAACCCGTTCTAACTTACCATCTCGGCTCATTCAATTATTATTAAATTTTGTACTTAAATGACACTAATTAATAATAAGAATTGTTTTGAAAATTGTAGAGTTTGTGTTGTTTCTAGGGAAGATGTTGTAATGACATATCTTGAACAATCAAAATGTAAATGTGGTCACCTCTACGATTTTTATAATGAAGGAATACCTTCGGAAAAATATTTTTATCCACCAACGAAACATGGACCATATTGGATGGATAATGCAAAAGTTTATCAATTAGACCCCATGGAGGATTTCATAAAAGAAACAGTCATGGAATCACTCATGTCTGCAGAGCCAACGGTATATATTGAAATATCACGTTTTATTTAGCATCGGCATCGTTTCACGATTCGACGTAATATCGTGTCTATGTGTAAGAATCCTTATGAAAAAATTGATTGTATCTTCATACATAATAATGTAAGTCAATTACAGTATCATCCTTTTGATTAGGTTGTGTGGAAGAAATTACTATCCTAATTAGACATAAAAGAGCCCCTCCCTGTACTAAACATTACTTAGTTCCATGTATTTTTTCTGACCTATTTTATCGTAGTGTACCATAAAATACAAATAAATATATGTAAAGATTCATAATTATATGATTCATTAGATTTAAGTCTATTAATTGCTCTGAAAGTTGTGATTGAATTGAATGTACCTATATTGTATGTATTACGTATATTTGTAACAGACTAACTGTAATTCTATTAGGAGCTTTATTTATTTAATTAATTATTGTCTGTGACAGCCTGAACCTTCATTGCCAAATATATTACCTTCCGGCTTAAAAGAAAAGGAATTACTTGCGGTGAGACATTTTTGTCTATTACTTATAAGTATAACAATTAAATAAATTATTATTTTTTATTTAATCATTTTTTAGGCATTTTTAGCAGAATTGTCGGATACACCTCTTTTGATCCCTCACTTACCACAAGCAAATCTTTTAAATAATCTTCAGGAGTGGGTCAGGAAACGAGTAAAGGGTCAACTTACACCGGCTGATGATAGTAAGTTCAGAAATATAATTAATACAGACATTAAAAATGTGAAAATTGTAATTAATTATCACTGATTTGCTAAGCTAAGTCTCTTAAGTTGTAAGATTTGCAGCCACCACGCTGCTGAATTGTAGATTGGTGGGGATAAATACATGTGGGAATTTTATTATTTTGATATAATCTTGATATATCTTCCTCATGGTATTTTATAGCCATAAACCATATAGTCTTACGCTATAAGACTCAGTGGAGTTTTTCACTAAACGTATGACTTATGGTGTAAATTTACGTATTTTATTCTGTAGAGTCTAGATCGTTTTTCATCTGTAAATAATTTAACTTACAAAATTAAACAAAAATGATTAAATTCGGGTTTTCCTGTAGATTGAAATGTAGTAACGTATTGCTTAGGTATCATTATTTTTGAGGCATTTAAACTGATGCGTTTTAGTCAAAATATAAGTATATGATAGGTAATCATCCCATGGTAGTCATAAGTCATACTTAGGTACACGAGGCTAATTAGTAATTAGGTAATTAATTTTCTAACTGTATTTCAGAACAACTATTATTACAATCGCAACGCAGATGGCTTGATCTCAAGCATATGGATTTTAGAGCTCGTGCATATAGAATACCATTCACACTAAAACAATTAAAACATATGAATTGGTCCCACCGCCATATAGTGCAAACACTGGTATCTACTATAAATTAAATTGAATATTTTAAAATTGTTTTATTTATTATTAACTTTTAAAATTATCTTGTGTTTTAGTTCGAAATACTGTTAGATGACTTTGTAACACGAAACAGATTGTTGCAACTTGACCAGACTAGGTTGTGGTGGTCAACCACAAAATACGATGCCTACGCCAGCAAAGCGTTTTTGTAAGTTCGCCATATAATATATATGTTATGTATGTGATCGTTGTCGATGTATCAAATGTATATGATAAAAATTAGTAACTACTGAGTATCTTGCCAGTTTTCTTCCGTATAATCTAAATTACCAAACAGTTCGTCACAGGAAATATGAATTAATGTTAGGGACAATTTGTCGAAATTGAGTTATATATACAGTTCGATTGCAAATTTTCCGCTCTATCCAACGGTATATTTAGAATTTCGATATCTTTAAAAATGATGTCCTTTACATCAACTGATTTGGTAGAAAATTATCTTAAAAAGTAATGCAAAGGACGTCTGAGAACTGTGCAGAATTCATGATTAATGTAACGCAGTATTTATATGGTAACAATTTAATGTAAAAGGCAATAACATATTAAAGGTGTTCCTTACGGTAGCTAACTCACTGAAATTCTACAAAATTGTCCCTAACACTAAACTCATAAATAAATTTTAAAGAGTTTATTTTGTGCAAATTAATGTATACGCTAACTTTTTGGGAATATTCAATAAATAGACACCCTTTACAGCAACGATACATTAAAGAAAAAAATATTTTTGTCCCTTACGTTAAATATTTTAAAGAAGTTAAATATTACCTTGTCCTTTACTTTAATTTTGCTATCATTTCTATTCACCAAACGATGTTTACATCACATATTTAATTACATGTATTCCTAGAACAATAGTTTAGGTTAAAATGGACAGGGAATATATTGTTTTCCTTTTCTCTGCATACTGCCGCCACCAGCGGTATGCAAACGTCGCGTTTGGCACTATAAGTCGGCAGATTGGGACGGTTTGCGCGATTATTATGCGTCAGTCCCTTGGAAGGAACGTTACTTCAGGGAGAATGACCCGACAGCTAGCGCCGCTGCTATTGCTGATGAGATCCTGTTAGGGATGGAATACTACATTCCTAACTCAGATCTCATCAGTAGGGGCACGCGTAACCGTTGGTTCACTCGCGAATGTGCCGATGCTGTGTCATCCAAGCAGGCGGCATATCGCGCGTGGATCACCGACTGCGTTAGCGGGGCATCTAATATTGACTCACTGAAAGCAACCTATAACAAAAACTCCAAGTTCTGTAGGAAGGCATACACGAGAGCGGATGCACAGCGCGTTGTACGGATTGGTCATGACCTTGTTTCGCATCCTAGGGGCTCCCGTAGCTTCTGGCGTCTGACCAAGTCTGTGCAAAACAATTTTTGCCAACCTTCGCTGCCACCGCTCAGGAATCCGGACAGATCACTAGCTCACAGTCCGCAGGAGAAAGCCGATCTTCTGGCAAAACTCTTTGCGGATAACTCTGTGATCGATGATTGCAGTGCGCTACCACCTTCAATACCTTCATGTGGCCACACGATGCCTAACATCAAAATCAGGCAGCGTGATATGCGTGCAGAGCTGCAATCACTCGATGTACGGAAAGCTAGCGGTCCCGATGGAATACCAGCCATAGTGCTGATGAAGTGTGCAGCGGAGCTGTCTCCTGTGTTGACACGCCTGTTTCAGCTGTCTCTCTCTACAGGATGTGTGCCGGATTCTTGGAGAAAAGCTAATGTGCAAGCGGTTCCCAAAAAAGGGGATCGGTCTGACCCGGCAAATTATCGGCCAATAGCTATCACCTCAGTACTTTGTAAGGTGATGGAACGGATCTTAAACAACCAACTGATCCATTACCTAGAAGATCACTGTCTAATTAATGATCGTCAGTACGGGTTTCGACCAAAACGGTCCACAGGTGATCTTCTAGCGTACGTAACACACCTCTGGGGTGAAGCTATCGATAAGCGTGGGGAATCGTTGGCTGTCAGCCTCGATATCTCCAAGGCTTTCGACAGGGTCTGGCACAGAAGTCTTCTCTCCAAGCTGCCGGCATATGGTCTGCCAACTCAGCTCTGCACCTGGATTGCCAGCTTCCTACACAAGCGTAGCCTTCGCGTTTTAGTTGATGGTTGCGTTTCACAATTCCATGTAGTGAATGCTGGGGTCCCCCAGGGGTCTGTGCTATCCCCCACACTCTTTCTTCTGCATATCAATGATATGCTCTCTCTTGGGAACATACATTGCTATGCAGATGATAGTACAGTGCACGGGGGATACCACGGACGCGCAGTAGCTGGGCGGGCGGAAACCGAGGAGAGGCGGAGGGATCTTGTTGTTGAACTCGATAGGACGTTAGGTCTCATTGCCAAATGCCAATCTTGTTGAGTGTAATGCCAAGAAAACACAGGTATGTGCTCTCACAGCGAAAAAGTCACCATTTTCGCCTTCTCCCTCCCTCTGTGGCACTACGCTGGAGATGCAAAGCAAAGTCGCCATACTGGGAATTGACGTTCGGTGCGACCTCAATCCAAGGGACCACATCGAGGCTGTTATAAAAACAGCTTCACGGAAACTCGGAGTCCTGAACAAGGTGCGGCGTTTTTTCACACCACAACAACTGCTCCTGTTGTATAAAACACAGGTGCGGTCTTGCGTCGAATATTGCTCGCACCTCTGGGATGACTCCGCTAAGTACTTACTGGAGGCCTTGGATCGGTTGCAGCGACGTGCGATTCGCATTATTGGCGACGTAAAGGTCACCAACACCCTCGACAACAATTGCGTCGAGAGATAGCGGCACTGAGCGCTTTCTACCGATTGTATCACGGCGAGTGCTCAGAGGAATTATTCTCCCTCATTCCTGCTTCCCCATTCCTTTACAAGTCTACGCGTGCTAGCTCTCGATGTCACCGCCTAACTGTGACATCAATTCCATCGCGCTCAAAGAAATTTGGCAACTCTTTTCTTTGTCGCACCTCCAAAACATGGAATTCTTTACCAGCACACGGGTTTCCCTCCTCTTATGACCTGGGTTCCTTCAAACGAGGCGTGAAGAGGCATCTTGCGAGCCGGCAAGGCGGGGGCGGCTAGAGCAAGTCATTCGTCCTGACTGCACTAGCCGTCGTCGCGTTTGGACTCTACTACCACTTACCATCAGGTGGAGTAGTCATTTGCTCCCCCGGTTAAAATAAAAAAAAAAAAAAAAAACCGTTGCTACCATGAGTTAGAGTGAGACAGTTGAAAAAAAAAACCTTGACAATCAGAAAGTAGCTTTGCGATTATTTACAAATTTATTTCGGCCAGAATATAGTATTGCCTTCCATATTCCAAAGAAAGATAACAGTAAATTTTGTACAAAGTATGAGAATACATAGGAAAAAACGTCGAAAGATCCTTTAAGAGTATAACATTTATAAGGGAAAAAAGGCGCTACATATAAACGAACTGAAATATATAGAAACCTAGTAAGTAAAACTGTTTTAACAGCTAGTTTCGATCTGCAAAATGTCCTAAACGGTGTTTTTTTTACAAATTAACAGTGTAAGAAGCGAGAACCCAAAACTGGTACTGTTATACATGGGATTATAAAAACTTTCAGAAAGGCTAACTTTGTTTTGTTTTTGCGTGGTCTTATTATTGTTATGCAGACGAAGGCTGTAGTGCCGAAGTCTGTACCTGTTTACATAAATATTTGGAAAAAGTTGACAGGGGAGGAATGAAATATTTAATATTGCACTGCGACTTATGCAGCGGACAAAACAAAAACAAAGTCATCTAATCTTAAATAGATTAGATGACTTATTATATCATATTATATCTATGTTTTTTTATTGTATAGCTAGGCGGACGAGCATATGAGCCACCTGATGGTAAGTGGTTACCAACGCCCATATAATAATAAGGTCCTCCAGACCGATTTCGGCCACGGCGGCCTATCCCAAGAGAGATTAGCCAACTGCACAGGACATATTATAATGCACAAGTGTGTGCGCAAACACAGGTGCACTCTCTTTTCCTTAGCTCTCATAATCCGATGGGATGGCAATCCGACACGACCGGAAAGAGTTCAGGCGCAGGACCAACGGCTTAACGTGCTTTTTCTGACAGAAAAACCCAATAACTATTTATTGGCCCGACTTGGGAATTGAACCCAGGACCACCGGGTCTGCGGCCTTATATCTAGTCACTAGACCAACGAGGCAGTCAAACGCCCATATAGAATGACGTTGTAAGAAATGTTAACCATCGCTTATATCGCTAATGCGCCACCAACTCGCTTGTGCCTGTAATTACACTGGCTCACTCACCCTTAAAACTGGAACACAACAATACAGAGTACTGCTGTTTTGTGGTAGAATATTTGATGAGTAGGTGTACTACCCAGACGAGCTTGTACAAAGCTCTACCGAGTAAATTTTAAAAAACTTCTTAGAAACTTATATAAATTTGGAAGTTATACAAATAAATAACCTGTTGCCTGGCCACACTTATGTATTTATGCCAGTAGATATCATGCACAGTGTTTTCGAACGTGAAGTCCAAAAAGTAATTGTTTGGCGTCCTATACAATGGCTTACACTTATGCTAACTGATAGAAAAACATCTCATCCGTATGATATGAATGTAATATTTATCAAACGCAATATTTACTGCCGAAACGGTTTCCACAAAGATTTAAAAATTAAGGATATCTGAGTCGCTACATTCAAAAAAACGAAACGTAGATCTAATGGAAGCAAAATATACGATGAAATAATATACAGATAAATAGTATAAAATTCCGTTGAAACTTGCAGAGACGAAAACAAAGCAAGACTAAAGAACAAAGTGTAGGAAAAGGTAAGTTCAATCGAAATAAAAATATAATTTTTGACGAAAATTTCAAGAAAGGTATATCTAACATGACTTCCTTTTTCGTTACTTAAATACAACCTGAAGAAATTGTGTGAAGATGGAACAATTGCTAAAATGTACCACAAAAACTATGTTACACTTCCATATGATACACAAGTCATTGACACTGTTAGTGAGATCGAAGAAGAAATTGTTAAAAATACAGAAAACTCTACGTTTGGAAATGAGCCGACGCAAGAAAATGAAAACATTCCGTAATTTGACAATATACCTCATAAAAAATTTAAATTGAAAGTTAAGAAACCACACCGCAGAAATGAATGAATATTACACAAAAAGTATTAAAGGATTAATTAAAAAACACCAAAGAATTGGAAGAAAATAAGGAAGTAACACATGAAAGAGTTAAGAACATTGTACCCAAGATATAGAAGATGAAAAAAGAGAAAAATATTAACTTAGCAAAGGCGAAAGGAAAGAGAGAGAGGAAGAGGTAAAGGGAAAAAAATAATTCGATCCCGGATTTTTATTACAAAAAAAAAAGATTTCTTTTGTCCTTAATGTTCAAAAAACTGTTAACTATAAAACTGTGGGTTTAACTGTGGGGTTCTTGTACTTTTTAAAATATTATTATTTCGATAGATACTTACGTATGATGTTTATTTTTTTCGAACAATTATATGTTGCTGATGTTTTATTATTGCTTATCTATTAATTAGACGTGTTTCAGTTTGTAAGGGATTGTGAACCGAAAACGGAAAGGGGTTGCTTAGTCAATGAAACTGAACAACCGTTACTAAGAAATTCTTCTGGGAAATAAAAATCATTTTTGGTTTTTTCATACAAATCAGATACAAGTGGTCATTTTAAATGAGGAAGTAAAACTTTTTTTTCATTTCCCAGAAGAATTTATTTGTGCATAGCTGAGCAACCCGTTTCAATTTTCGGTACACCATCCTTTACACCCTATATACTTGACTGAATTATTTCAGTCAGGTGAGTCACAGTTGTGTTTTAGTTTTTTTTCTATCTTAATTTAAAATACCTACTGATTAAGTACTTTTTATTTTCAAATAATTATGTAATGAGAGCATCCGGTTTTATTTTCAAGAGAAACCATTTGCATTTGTTGTATGGCTGTACATTAATGTTTTAAGTTGGAGAACTGAGAACCATTTGAATGTAAATTCTAAAAGAAAAAAATAAAAATATGATTAATAAAATATTTTTACATTTTATTTTAACACAATAAAAAAATATTTTTATTCGGTTTCATTTTGTTGTTTGTTGTTTATAGACAAAATAAGTCGATAGATCGTACAAAAATAATCTCATTGACTTTGCTGGAAATTACAAATTAAAATTTATTTTCTTAGCTTTAAGTGTCATTTTTCTTTAAACGCACCGAATGGCGTAACTCTAAACCCAAATGAATAGTGTTTCTTACATTAATACAATTTACGTTTTCTTAGGAATTACGTTATTTCACATTTTTTATTTTCCAAAAAAACTGGGTGTAAGGGACATTAAAAAAAAAATTATTGTCGTTAAAAGGGACAGTCGATTTTGGAAACTATAAAGATTAGCTCAATTTCACTAATCTTATGTTATAGAGCTTACAATTTAAAACTTTGCCATAGTTGTCATTTCAATAACATTACAAACAAAAAAAGAGATAGTTTTTTGGATCTCCTGAAAAGTTGTGATTTGTCCCTTATAGTAATTCATATTTCCAGTGACGAGTTGTAACTTTACATTTATCTTTTAAATTGATGATACCTAGAAAAGTGCTTAACTCAAATTTTATTTTAATAGGTCAAGCAAGTCGAACCTACTGAAATAGTATCGTTTTATTTCAAATAGTACATATAAGCGTTATTTTGGTTGTGTATAACAAGTTATCTTTTACAGGGATATTTATTTTACTTATATGCCTGGACGCATGAAAGATACATTCCTCATTAATCCATATAGTTCTGAACTAACTCCAAAACACGGAGCGAAGACATGTCCCTTAGAGTAAAAATGTGTTGTTGTGATTTAGTACTTACTCTTTGTTTATCTTAAGTTTTTTGTTATTTATTGACGTAAACGTTTATTTTCGTGTTTAAGATGTACAAATATAACTTTAACAATATACTGAACTTGTAAATTGTTATTTACGACACCAATTAATGAAATGTGAATTTACTATTATCATTTTATGTAAATGTGTAGAAAAATAAATTATTTCAACCTATACTTTTTATATTTCATTGGTATGTGTGGATATTTACTTCCATGCATATGGACCAGGAGATACTGACACAAAATTTCCGGTCATTTGTACGAAATTAGACCCCTAAAGAGTCGCCATACTAGTACAAATAACCTGTAATTTTGTGTCAGTATGTTCCGATCTAATAGTTTTGAATTTGAAAAATGAAACTACTAAGTATCTAAGTCGCAAGAATGACGTGCATGAAATATTTTTACTAAAAATATTTTTCGAATGGTTTACTAAGTACAAATTTTTTCACATATTCAAAAAATGCATAATAAATGAATTTATAACGTTGTATGTAAAATAAAACAGATATATACCTCATGTTGAGCTCCATTCGAACTTGCCATGGTAAACAAGCACCTATCAAAACTAAATTCAGATTTTTGTATTAATGTACATGCATTGTACAAGACCTTAATAATAGTAGCTTATGAGGTAGGAAATGTCTCTTTTTATAAAAAAATAATAGTAAGTTGTAAAATATTATTCCCGTGCCTATTTCGTAATAAAAGAAAATACAGAAAAAGAATTGTCAAAGTCAAATGTCAATGTCAAGTTATTTCAAAATAAGCTACGATCTCGCTCCCATTAAATTAGAAAAAATATATCCACGCTATGGCTGCAAAACAAGCCATACGGGTTGGCACCAAAAATGTAAAGCCAGTTCTTTCTTTAAATCAAGCAGAAGCCAGATCACGAGTATTAAGTTTATACAAAGCTTGGTATCGTCAAATCCCTTACATAGGTTTGTAATCTGTTATGTCATCGATTAAAAATTCTTTTGTATTCTGAAATATGCTTCATACGCAATATACTTTTTAATTTATTAATTGATTAATTATCAATATACTTTATCATATTTATTTTAAAAGCAGAGTATTATTTGATGACAATATTTTGCATCAGAGATTGATATGTGTTATTTTATAATCGCCAAATAAATTCCTATCTTAATATGTTATACCTTATTTTTATATTTATTTTTCTACAGTCAAAGATTTTGACATACCAAAATCAGAAGACCAGTGCCGTGCAAAATTAAAGGAAATATTTGTAAAAAACAAAGATGTTACTGATGTGAGAGTTATTGATCTGCTGGTTATAAAGGTATGCGCTTTTCAATCGAAATTTAATTGACTTAAAATTTATTTAGTTAGTTTTAGTTCCACTTTTATGACTGTTAATTCCTACTTTTGGTCTTAAAATTGTAATTCTTATCATTGTAATCTATCAATGCCATGTTATATTAGTTTTCATTTTTTATTATTAATTCTGTGTTCATTGGTGTTTGTAGTTTTATTTTTCATACATAAAAAACACCAATAACTAAGTGAATCTTCTATTTCATATTAAAATATTTCTTTCAAGTATTATTCACATCTTATCCTTAATTAAATACTTTTTTTAAATAAATATTTTCGTATATTTAAAAACAGTTAACATGAAACTTTGTTGTTATTCAATTACAGGGTCAAATGGAACTTAAAGAAACAGTGAACATCTGGAAACAAAAAGGTCATGTAATGACATTCTTTAAACCGACCGAAGAAGCAAAACCCAAAGATTTCTTGTCAAAATTCTTCTCTGGTCTCGACTAATTACATTTTGTTCTAAGCAAAAATATAATTATTTGTATAGATAATATGGAATAGAGAAATCAGTTACTACAATGCAGACTTTTATTACCATTTATTTTTATGACAAATATATAGATAGACTTACAAATGGGACACCTGATGGTTTATGGTCATTACCACCATGACATTGGCACTGTAAGTTAACGTTAACGCACCAGCAACCTTGGGAACTAATATGTCTCATGTCTCTTATGCTTTTCAACTCACCTTGCAACTTGTTTACTACAATACTAAGTATCACTCTGTGGCAGAGATTTTGAGAAGAGTGTCCAATTATCCACAGTAAGACGGACATGTGCCATGAGATGAAATTTTTATAGATTTAACCCATGAAAAAAGGTTTGAAATTAGTACATGATTAATGTCATATAATATGTATACATGATTGTCGGCCTCCTTATTGATTTTGGCCACATAAGCCATTTACATAGCCTCACTCTTAGAAAAACCAACTGCAGGAGTTATGATAATGCACAAATCTCTATTTATTTATAAATAAAAAGGTTTACATTTTTGTTAATAAACCACCAAGGAGTTTATTATTTATTAAGCATTCACCAAAGAGTACAAACATTTTTATGACAGCAACAATTTAAATAATATTTATTAACAATTGACTAATGGATAACAGATTTCCAAAATTGATGTTATTTACTAAAAAAATATAATAATGGCTGGCAAAGAAACATTAAAAGCTGGCTTTAAAATTGCTAAGCCTGTTTTGTCAAGAGATCGTCGTGAAGCCCATAGACGTGTTATTAGCTTATATCGAGCTTATTATCGTTATATTCCCTACTTAGGTAAATATTTAACAAGTTATCTATGTAATCATCTCGTGATACAGAATACTTAGTATTTTAATGTATTTCTTAGTAAAACAGTTTGATATACCAAAGAGCGAAGAAAACTGTCGGCAAAAATTACGAGAATACTTTTATAAGTATGCTTGTCTCACCGATTTGAGAATTATTGACATAATGGTCTTAAAGGTATTATTATCTGATTTTGTTATTTACAAGATTTTTAAAGGTAGTCAATTATTTTTTTAACATTTTTGACTCTTCCATGTTATGGCAAAGAAATAACTATGCTATGACAATTATATCAATTAATTGCGTATAAATGAGGATGATTTAGTCTAAATTGTTTTGATTTATTTTATAATTCTTAGTACGTAGTGGTGTTGTTGTCCTTGTTTAATTTAATTGTATTTAATAGGGTTTTATAAATTTGAAAGAGATAACGCATCAATGGCAACAAAAAGGTCACCTTATGGCTCACTGGCATCCAACCTACGAACAAAAACCGTGTGACTTCATGGGCAAGTTCTTAGCAAATTTGGATTAATTTTGCATTAAAAATAATGTAATTTTATACCATAAATAAAAAATAATGTTATATAAATCTAATGTTTGTTTACCTCAACTAATTATTCGATTGCAATAGGTTATAGGTGCTTCGTACGTCGGAATTATTTTTATCTCGTATTGGACTTCAGCCTTACTTATAAATGTTGCTTAGTGACTGTTTAGTTAAACACTGATTTCGCTCTTTCTGTCTATATTAATTTGACTTTCGAAAGAAAAAGATAGCATTGTTTAATATATCACCCGCTTAGCAATTTTTTAAGTAAATCCAATAGTTTCTACTTAGGTAACTGAATAAGGGACTTAATGAAAAAAAATACAGTGTATATACGTTACGTAATACGTTAAATTGTAAGCAGTATGTTACGGTTCACAATCTTTCGACAGCTTACAATCTCGCGAGATAGATTATAATGTAACGGTATTTACAATTTTACTGTGTAGGTAGGTACGGTCCAGTTTTATTAGAATTCATGGAAAGGTACGTAAATTATTACGTAAATATCTTCCTATGTTATAAATTGAAAGTCTATCATACTTCCAAAGTCTCAAGTCATACATACTTTCAAGTACCACTTTAAAGTTTGAAACATATACAAAGACGTGACGCGTATCACGTCATTGTTTATGTTTCAAAATTTTAACTAATAGGTATACTACTTACGAAATCAATAAAACAATAATTGTTTTTGATTCTTTACTTAATCAATAGACCCTTTGTTTCTCTGAAATAGTTTTAACTTTTTCTAGTCATGGCTATATAACGAGGCCCCAGCAAGGGCCACCCAGCACTACGTCCGCGCCGATGCCGTCAGCGACGTCGTCTACCGCGTCCACGTCAAGGGGTGCTTCGCAAAGGTGGCGATATCGGGCAAGCCCGTCCCTCGCGGCGTCATCTTCCACATCCACACTGCGGCGATGGCGCCGCGGGCTGCTTCGAGCCACACGCTGGGTACAAACACCCTTTGAACGAGCCACAAGCTAATTTGTGGCTGTTGAAAATCGCAGGCTGAAAATAGAAGCAGACCGGGGAAAAAAGTTCATGAGAGCGAGCTGGAAAGGCTACGATTGGATTCGAAAAGAATCGAAATCCAGAATCAAATTTTAAGTCATTTGGCTGATACTGTTGAAAAATTAGCAGAAATTTTACCACAGTTGAGACTGTCATCCCCCTAACTTCAACAGATATTATTCAATAAAATGTCTAATGTAGTGATAGCGGTCTCAGCTGTGGGCTATGAACATATCAAATTGCTTACAATATCAGACAATTTTGATTTTGGATTTTTTTATTTCAATTATTTTTTATTCAAATCCACGTTACTTTTCCCTACTCTCAATTTTTTATGCACAAATTGGATGTATCATTTTTATTTCTTTTAATTAGTATAATTGATATTTTTGTTGTAGTATTAAAAAACCCTATTTTAATTTAGATTTGAAATGTTAGAACTGAGAGCTATATTTATGTATAGGACCTGTGGGTAATTGATTTGTAAGTCAAGTATTTTCTTTTTTAAGTATTTTTACCTTAAATGTATTGAGTGAATTGTAAATACCATGTATTTGATTACTTAAAAATCATTTGTCCTTACCTACAATGTGGTGTACATGATATCACCAATTGGAGCAGCATGGTGGAATAAGCTCCAAACCTTCTCCTCAAAAAATGAGACGAGGCTTTAGCCCAACTGTGGGACATTCACAGGCTGTTACTTTACTGCACTAGCAGTGTACCTATACTGTTTTAATTAAAAAAAATGTTTGTAATAATAAGTCTATTTTATTAATAATTTAATATCAAAGTCTAAGAATAATGGTCAATCCATCTAAATGTCAGGCGATCGTTATTGGGAGCTCACGCCTTGTCACTAATCTAGGCTTAACATCTTTGCCTCCCGTTTTGTACCGTCATCATGTAAAAGACCTTAGTCTTCATATTGATTCCACATTAAGTTGGTCAGTGCATATCTCTGAAATCAGTCGCTCAGTCACAGCCACGTTAAGGTGCCCCAATCGACTTTGAAATTTCCTTCCCATCAAGACTAAGATTTTACTTGTGCACGCTTTGGTCTTTCCCATAATTGATTATGCAGACGTATGTTATTACGACCTCAACGAAATTCATCTGAATAAACTTGACCATCTCTTAAATAACTCTTTGCGCTTCATCTTCTGTCTTCGTAAGTTCGATCATATTTCTCAATATCGTGATAAATGAAAATGGTTTACAACTCGACAACGTAAAAACTTCCGATTACTATCTTCTCTTTGATTATTATCTCTATGATTATTTAAAAGGGAAATTCAAATTTCTGTGTGATAATCACAATCGTCAGCTTTACGTTCTAAGGATTCTTACCTTCTTTCTGTTCCTATTCATACTTCTGGTTTCGTTTCTAATTCTTATTCTGTTTAAGCTGTTCGATTATGGAACAAAGTACCCGAACATATTAGGGAAGCTACCTCTAAATCTACTTTTAACACTCGTCTACGTGAGCACATATTGTCAGAAAGTTCCTAGGCCCCTAGTTCTCATGACATCTATAATGCACTATTATTTATATGTTTATACTATAGATATTTTGTAGATGCTATGTTAATTTATTCTATAGTTTTATATATAAGTATGTATATTTTTGTGTACTATTAATTATTAATTACCGCCTTCATGGGTTTCTATTTGAAATTTAAAAAGCCATATGAATACAGGAGCAGGAAGTCAATATTGTAATAAAATAAATAACAAATTTATTTATATTTATTTGATCACGAATAATCCACATCACATGCCTTTCAAAGGCTATTTATTAAAGTATTGCAAACGTGAACTTTTTTTAAACAACAAATATTTAGAAGCTGTTATAAAATAACTGTTATATAATTTCATAGTAACGTCCTCTAGACCGATTTCGGCCACGGCGGCCAATCTCAAGAGAGATTAGCCAACTGCGCAGGAGATATTATAGTGCACAAGTGTATGCGCAAATACATGTGCACTCACTATTCCCTAGCTCTCATAATCCGATGGGACGATCCGACACGACCGGAAAGAGTTCAGGCGCAGGACCAACGGCTTTAAGTGCTTTCCGAGGCACGAGAGTGTACACACTTCCAACATCCAGACTCCGGGCTACTATTAAGAATTTTCTGACAGAAAAACCGAATAACTACTTATTGGCCCGACCTGGGAATTGAACCCAGGACCACCGGGTCTGCGGCCTTATATCTAGCCACTAGACCAACGAGGCAGTAAATTTCATAGTAGTTCACATTTGTAATAGTCTTTACAAAGCAAGCCTTTTTTGGTTAAAATATAAATAAAAAGGTGTGTGGGCACTTTGTGTTCGAACTGAACTTATAAACTCCATTCAATTTTATATAAATAAACATTGAAGCGATATAATATATACAACTCTTCTGATATAAATTATCTTTCACAACCATAAAATTACAATATTTTATGATAACCATAATTATACATAAGTAGCTTTGATTTATAAACCTAAAATTACTTTTTGCCAAAAAGCTTATATTGCAATGTTAATAAATTTGAATATTTCATCGTGCTTTAAGATTCCATTATTTGTTTTTTTTTTTCATTTTATGAAGTAAGTACAATGTAGAGAAAAAAATCATCCAAGAATATTTCTTTTATTTTATCAGTCGTATTAAGTCCAAATGGAGATCGCTCTGTCGTTGTAAAAAGCTTTTGCAATATTATCATTCATATAAAAATATTTCTAATTTTATTGACTAATAAGACTTACAGACGAAAACCGCAAACATTTATGCAGTAGGTATAAATAATAATAAAAAAACTGTTCGAATGTACTATGTACGTGTAGCCTACTAACGTAGGTTAGGTTATTACAACTTCAGTTTTTCTTTTAATATACATAATATGTAAATTTATTTATTGTTTTAACCTCATATTGAAAGGCAGACTTTAAATAATGTAATAATAACATACAAGAGTTACTTCAAAACGTTAACAAACATTAATCAAATATTTTAATCCGCCTTCCTATCTTTGAATGAAGCCTTTAACCATTTCTTCTATCGGTACTCGGTTATATCTATAATCTAAAAAAATCTATAAATAAGTAAATTAGCTTAACTCGATCCTTGGACAGTATCCAGTTACAATAACTACTGAAATAACAGGACAATAGTTTTCAATCAGTTACCAATATATCTAGTGAGGTCTTTCTTTTCCAATGATCTTTTTCATTACAACAGCATCTTGACAAACTCTGTAAAAAGAAAAATAAATGAAGTTCTAATTTTGACAAGTGTTCACTGTTTGACGTCCCTTGGGTCCGTAACTATAAATTTATTTAGTGCACATGATGCGCAGTAGACTTGTGGCAAATTACAGTTCGATTAACTTGGGCTTTTCGTTACCTTCATAATCAATGCGACCGTCGTGGTCGATGTCCCCGAGCGCCAGCACTTGGTTGAGTTGCGCGTCCGTCACAGGCTCTCCTATCATCTCCAGCGCTGAGCGCAGCTCGTCCCGCGTTATGTATCCGTTGTCATCGCGGTCGAACACTCTGTAATATAAACAAATGAATAATATTTAATTGAACATGATGTCGCTAGACTATGAATCATGAGGCTGACAGTTAATTAGAATTTATGTTTAATATATTGTGACGTGGGAAGCAAAAGGAGCGCAGTATTGGCAGTTGTCAGTTGTTTGTTTGAATGGCGATTTTGTTAGTGTTAATTTGTTTAAAAAGGCGTTTATCAAATAATAAAATTTAAGTTTTTTATTTCTAACAATAATCTCAGTGATTATTGTGGTTTAATGTGCAAATAAATAAGAAATTGGTTAGGTCATATTTCTATTTGCTATACGGTGCTAACTAAATATTTAGCTTACTTGAATGCTGCCAGCAAATCTCTCGTTATTTCTTCTTCCGAATCCCCTCCAGTCGTTGTAACATCTAGCCCTTGCAGTGCCTGAATCTTTGTCACCCATTGCATGAACTCGTTTTCATCTATTAACCCATTTCCTGTAACAAAGTTCGCATTAGCATTAGGCATATTATTTTAACTATTTACAAACTTTTAATAGTTTTAATTGACACAATATATATTTTTGTAATATTTCTTATTAAATTATTATATAATATTTTATCCACTAAGTCCAACATTGTCAAACTTTGCCCGATAACATTAAATTAAAATGTTACTTAAACTAAACTTTATATTTTATGTAGTATTTTAAAATTTACAAAGCAAGGTGATCTCATTTATCAAATAGAAATATACAAGTCCACTCTCATTATCATGGACCATAATGCGACAGTCAATGAAAGGGTTAGTGTCGTTAAAACTTAATTAACGCAGTAAAAGGGAAGTCATTACAGTTATGACGTCGTAGCCTTTGCTGAGCTTTGAGCTATTTTTGGCTTTGACACGCTGTTAATGTTCATAAGCAAATTTTTCCTATTAAAATTGTACATCGTGAGGTTGCAACTAATAAGTAAACGAAAAAGATAGGGAAAAGTATTTGGATAAACCTTAACATAAAAGGCGATTTAGCTGTCTATCTTCGCCTTATGACAAGACTCATAATAAAACCAAATTTAAATAGAATCTAACTTTGTTTTTATTATATTTTTTATTTTTGTGTTAATAATTATTTTCAAAATACCACGTTATCATCTTTGTTAAGAGATTTATTAGATTATCAATAAGTCTCGTATAGGTATCTTTATTTATGAACTTTACAGCCAAGTTCGTATGATGTTAATGTGAGCCCCAATTTGAACTAATTTTGTTTGCTTTGACTTCGTTATTGAAATATCACTATATACACTAGAAAAATCATTAAGCTTTAAATTTAAATTGTCACTTAATACCAAATTAAATTTTAGGTAACTTCTTTTATTGTGTGATCATTTACAACTTTTTCAAAAACTCTTTTCTTGGCCTTTATCATAAATAACCTTTTTAAAAATGTTTAATCCATAGACTCGGGTTTAATACCTTGTATTGTTGTATTGTTTATTAGTTTATTCTGTCATTCTGTATAATCATTTCGGTTTAGGAAATTGAAAAAGCATTATGTACAAGTAAACTAAGATCTAATTTAAAGGTAAAGTGGGAGCTCCGAGCAATCTGATAGGAGAATCTGAAGGGTGGATTAGCATATTGCGATGGTAGATATAGCGCGTTGCGTGCTATGATGCCGAAGTATTTTTGTCCGTTACAGGTGCTTTTAATACCTACGTCACAGATTTACACAAGACAATGTAACGACTCTTTCATGTTTCCATCATAAATCATTTGTATAAATAACATAAACTTTGTACTTCTAACTGCGTAGGATTTTCTCATAATTATATTTTCAAAACTTTATGTTTCATTAAAGGTAAATTCTTAACAGAGTTGGCGCTTTATCAAATACAATATTTGTTTGAAATGAAGCGCATACGAGAACTATTTCAGCCAAACAGTCAACAGAATCAATACATCTTACAGTTTATATATATCTACTTATTAAATTATCTCTATATACATTCGTAAACATCGAAAATTGTACAACAAAAGTTTTAGCATTTATTATTAATTTAAATTTAAAAAAAACGTACAGCAATGTACGCTTTTTAAAGAAAATTTTCTATATTTCTGTGGTAATGTTGCGCGTTCAGGAAAAGGGGTGTAAGGGTAGCCGTACGAAGGCGCGAGGTCACCGGAAGCGGCGGCCCACACCTGCACGCCATTACAATAATACCTCGAATAAATTATCTCCATCGATTTAATCAACTTTGTTTACTTTTAAAAAAATAATTCAATAAATCGGTCTTATCGACTGATTTTTCCCGCCAAGAATAACACAGATCTAAGCCAAATACGAATTATACGAATTAGTGAACCGAATTCCACCATCTTCAGTAATCATATTCATTACGAGCGATTTAAGACAACATTTACAATTAACTGGTGAGAGAATCGTTAAATGACCTAATTTATCTTAACATGAATAAAAATCAGCGCGAGACTGTTCGTTTTTGGCAACAATTCAAATCAAAGTGCAAAGTGGGCGATGCTCAGCTGAAAGTACTTTAACAAGGACATATATTTTAAAAGCTCATGACATTTTGGCTAGTGATTTAAAGGTGTTAAATTTTATATGATGTAGGTATAGTTCTGTTCATTACATTTTGATCTATGTAGGGTTAAAGTATATTTAGATGACTACATTTTCCTAAACATAACGATTTCTGTATACAAATTTACATTATAGAAGATTATATCATAGCAAGAAACAATAAAGCTATATTTTCCACCTCATTGGCAATATTGGAAGCATGTCAAGCACACTGTTACGTGATCAAACAGTTGTGAATACCTACTATAATAATTATGAGTAGGTAGCATTTATAGTTCTGCTTATTACATAAAATTTTCTTTATCTTTATTTTTTAGAAAGAACAAGATAATAAAAATAATTTAAGTTGGGCTTACTCACCAGTTTTACTGGCATCCTTAATAAGGTCGGCTATGAGGTCGTCACTGACCTCGATGCCTAGGTTGCGCAGCATAAACTGCAACTCCGCCGGCGTTACGTGACCGTCGCTATCCCTATCCAACAGACCGAATGCTGTTCGGAGATCTAGAAAATAAAACATGATTTAAGGCTTTAGCATTTATAATGTGCAGTATATTTAAATAAAAATATATATTCAACTAGGCTAATACGTTATAAATAAAGTTATGTAATAAACTTATTTATTTATTTATCGAAACTGTGCAATTATCATTACAGGACATGGTTGTCCTTATTCGATAATGCAGCACGTTTAATAAGAATATGTCAAATATGTTACGATATATAGGATATAGTCCAGATATCATTCATTATTTCACCATATCCATCATTATAAGTTCCGCTGATTCTCATTATTTTATACACGCTTTATATTAGATAGTATGTTACATAACAAAGTCAGTAAAGTCGTCGACAGTAATGACGTCGATTTGAACCTATTTGTACAGTACTTCTAATTGACACGGCAATTTGGATCTTTGTAGGTAACACGATGACAATATAAAAATTTGAAACCATCAAGCTAATCCTAACTAATATTATAAATGCAAATGTGAATTTGTTTGTTTTTTATGTTTTCACAACTATCCTACTGAACCGATTCTTTCATAGCAACGAAGAATATAAAATCCAGCTAAAAATGTATCGTAGGTATACATCTTAGCTTTTTTTTAGTGCCGACGAGATAAAACATGTATGAAACCCTGAGATATGTAATTATTTAAATATCTATAAACATGGGCTAAAATAATAACTCTAAAGTTATCTTTATTTTTCTTATCATTTCTATCTATCAAAGATTGTTATATCTATATCTTCAATTGCATATAACATTATGGTTTAAAACTGCAATAGGCGCTTATACAAAGATTTGGTAGCAATCGTATTTTCGGCGTTCGCCTGAAAAGCGCCCGGACAATAAATTTTTTCTCACCGAAAATACTGACATCATTAAAAAATATGTAACGTATAAAATATATTACTTGACTAATATCCGACGATAAATAAAAGTCTATCTCAATGTCAAAGTTTCACAGCTAATCGAGCGAATATTTTTGGTAAAAAAGTTTTTGTAAATATTAGTATTTCTGTAAATGTAATAAAAAAAAATAACTGCGTAACTAATTCAATTAGGTATAAATATTCGCTCTTGTATTTCCATAGCTTAGGAAGTACCTACACTGCGTGGTCTGATACGAACGTTCCAAATTACACTAATACTACCATAATTCAACATGTATCGCCACTATGACTTCATACAAGAATTTCTTATTGGGAGCTTATAATCAGTCTTTATTAGATACGTTTTTGCATAATTGTTTTTATTTAATTGAAGGGAACTATACCTACCAGAAAAAAGAAACGTGTGCATCTCGGGACGCTCGACAGAAGTGATAATAATTATAATATATTAAATATAATTTAAATTAGTACTTGAGAGTTGCTAAATTATTATAAGTACTATCTGTATACGCTAGATGGCGTTTGGTTGGTAACTCTCAGGTAAAGCAGTCCGCATCGTAACGCGTTACGTTACGAAGCGGTTTACCCTCCAATAAGAAGTTATCACTTTAAAAAAACAATTTTGTTAAAATAGAAAAGTTAGAATGTTTCTGTGCCAATCATCAACTTCATCTCATAACCCTATTCATGGTGTTATTCTTTTAAACATACCAAGTCAAACAAATAATATAAAGGAAAATTCGTAATATACATTTTTGTCCCAACCCAACGTGTCTGTTATGACCATTTTGTTTTACTATACGCTGGCGAAACTTTATCTCGTTGTGCTATATTAATTTTGTAGTCATTATAATTATGAAATACCTACAAGAAATAGTAACACATCATAATATATACAACGATTTTAAAATTATATTATTAATGAAATAATAATAATTGATTAGGATGTATATGATTATGTAGATATATCTCCTCTATTATTTACTTAACAAAATCTAGAGATCGCAATAGTAATTTATAAACATATGATTATATTTTATTAAGATCTCGTTTCTCGCCGCCACTTGGCTTCGAGTTCCGATTTATATTAGGTCTGTTTGATATACATATACATAAGTATCCACATGTTTCTCACAACAAGTATAAATTCTGTTAACTGGCATTGCAACTAATAGGTGCTGACATAAATTTACGACTTCGATGATAGAATCCTTGTTTATTACATCGTCTTACATGAAGATATAAGATAACATATGTGTTTTATCGATACTGACAGAAAGTGTACTCGGTGGTAGAGCTTTGTGCAAGCTCGTCTGGGTAGGTACCACCCACTCATCAGATATTCTACCGCAAAACAGCAGTACTTTGTATTGTTGTGTTCCGGTTTGAAGGGTGAGTGAGCCAGTGTAATCACAGGCACAAAGGACATAACATCTTAGTTCCCAAGGTTGGTGGCGCATGGGCAATGTAAGCGATGGGTAACATTTCTTACAATGCCATTGTCTATGGGCGTTGGTGACCACTTACCATCAGGTGGCCCAAATGCTCGTCCACATACCTATACAATAAAAAAAAAAAAAAAAAAAAAAAAAAGTGTATTTTGGTTTACTTCCATCGCGTCGAATAAATTTTCTCTTTTATAATGTACGCATCGTAAAATCTAACAAATACTTATAAACGAATGCGGGAATAATTTATCGAAACTTTCGATCAAATACCTTAATTTTTAAATTTAATAATTTCTAAACAAAACCTTGACCTTAAATAAACACTATAATAATCAGCCGTCAATATATATTTTGACAAAACTACTTACAGAAATCATTATTTTTTTGGAAAGTCATTTCACTAAAGTAACAATCGACACACCAACTAATTCGTATAACAGGTAAATTCAATTACACAAAATTGACTTAAATCGTATATATAACCTCAATGTGAAATTATGATAATCACTTCAGTTTTAATGGCAAGATGTTTTATGAAAATGAGCGTTCTCTCATCAGTTTGCCTTATAACGTTCACAATATTGACAAAAGATTAGGGAAACGCTACGTAGATATAGCTCTTATCTTTCATCTTTCAACTTTAAGACAGCTGACGAAGCGGCCATGGAAATTTAATTGGCGCTGAAAATAATCATTTTTAACTAAATTATTATCAACATTTAGTTGCACCTGTTCGTCGTTTTTTAGGCAGTTTATTTTTTTAACGACAAATATATTTCAAATGTTTAATTTAAACTCTTAAATATTACTTTATATTTCTCGTAGTTTGTAGTCGATTTATATATTCTAATAATGTAACATTCCATTCGTAACGATCGGCGAAATAAAGCTTATCTAAACTTTAATTCTCAAAATTATTTTATTAGGTACGTTTAAAATGACCTGTAATCAGCAACTGTGGGATTATCGCAGGTTTCGAAATAGATGCCTATATAAACTTTTTTATGTGTATGTCGTGGGATGTTCCTAGTAACACTTGTTTTTTCTTACGTCTCGAATAGGAATAGGTAATCTTAAAATATAATAATCTATAAGAAATAAATTATATTTATTAACATCTTTGGATTGTACTGTAGGCACTATATAAAGACCCAGTAAACCCTTACTTTTTCGGCATGTTTAGCCTCGACGTTTATTCAAATGTAAGGATCGTGAGGAAACCTACATGAACCGGATGTAAAACTACCACATGTGTATCACAACATGCTTTGGAGCAGCAAGGTGGAATAAGCTCCAATACCTTCTCCTCAAAAAGGAAAGAAGGCATGTCCAGCATTGGGACAATTACAGGCTTAGTTTTATTATATGGACAAGTATGCCACAAAAGATGATTCAGAATAATATTGTAACATAGTCAAAGTGTTATGTTATCATTAATGGCAATAATTAAGGTAAAGTCCCAAAAATGTAAGATGATGCTTCATTTTTGGGACTTTACCTTTACTCTAATAATTGTAAACTAAAGGTTGTAAAATTTCGCCTTATCTCTTGTCATCGATGAGATCGTGGGTCTCTATAAGTCATATAATTAAAAAAATACAATGAATAGCAAATAAAATACTGAATTAAAATGTGTTCTTGAGCCTTGAGACCGATGCTATCATGATTTGATAAGTAGAAATTGTATTTGAATATTTTTCAGGGTCTTGGAATGTGGATGAAAATAATATATTAAATACCGCCGCCAAATTTTGTTTATAAAAAATAAATATATGATCTTTATTTTTTTAGCTCACAACAGGCATTCAGGAATGTTTAATAACAACTGTTAATATATTTGAATAAATTCTATATACCTATCCTTTTAATTAAGAACACGCGTAATTTATTTAGGTAAACATATATTGGCTTATAAAACCAAATATTAAGCAAACTTTTATATCGATTTACGAAAATTGACGCCATAATGGATATCAAGTAAATTTGTTTCGATAGTATTGACTTACAAGGTAGGACATTAGTGTATGAAAATGATTGTGATCCAATTAAAATGATAATTGAATAATCAAATAAATATTCTCATATGCTTACTATTGAGCAATGCCTCACTTGGCGCTGGTACGGAGGGCCGGTCGTCCACGGGAGATTGCTTCTTTTTATTTTTTTTCTCATCTTCTTGCTGCAAACCGTTACAACTATTTGAGTTACTTAAATTAGACATACACAAAACTTGAATGGTACACTAACATTAATTATTCAGTACACAATATATTCTATTTCAAAACGGTGACTTTACTGGTCATAATATGCCATCGACGTATCAGTATAACTTTATCAACTTCCGAACGTTATCAGTCTTTTTGTTTGTCTTATCTGTCTATTGGTTGATCAATAGATTTAATATTATTTATCTATATAAACATTATTTGTTTAATTCTTAAAACATTTCATAAACATATGTTTTAAATTAATCGAATTCAGTAAAGCTCGTAATAGTACGATATACGATATTTTATTTGATTATTTTAATAGGAATGGTAAAGGTACTCTTGATTATAAAGTATAGTAAGTCGAGAATTCGATCAAACTTAGAATTCAAATTATTTATTATTACGTAAACTGTAATACGCAGTGTCTGAAACAAAATAAATGCCACCTACGAATATCTATTTTACCTAGAAATCTGTAACAAGCTTTTCATCGACCGTTTACTGTTTATGTAATTTTGACAAGACATTTTTTCAACTATCATTAATTTAAATAATGTATTGCCGAATTATTAAAATAATAACATAAAATTAAGACGATAAAATATTAACGATATTTTAAATAATCAATTTGTAAAGCTACAAAAATATTATTTTAAATTGTTATATATTTACTATTATTAATTATTATAATTCTCAGTACTAATTTTATTCAAACAGAAAGCCAGCTTGTAATGAAATCCGCCACGTTATATTAATTCATTTACGTTTAGATTTCTTTATTTGTAATTCACTAAGATATTATAATATGTATTTAAATAAAACTATAGGTTGTAGAGTATATTTTCAGACTGTTAAAATGTATACACGACACGTTGAATATGCATATATACGCACAACCAAAGATACATTATATAGGAAGCGTGATATTGGATTCGCTTGTCAACTAATAGCTGTCGCAGTACCGACAGTCGCAAGATATTTCCATTAAACATTATTGCATTAAAAAACAAAACAAACTACCGACTCTGTTAAACTTTAAAACTACTTTGAAATAATTCGATAATCAATTATATTGGAATACCTTATGAAATCGCTTCTTTACAAAATCTGATTGCCAACTCACATATTAGGTATGTCATAATTTCATTTTAACATATCATTTATCATATTAAGATTTAATACGATGTCTATACCTAGGTTTATTATATATGCATGTTATTTATGCCAAGAATTTATGACAGCTTACATAAAGTTGGCGCTTCGGCTTGTTTCAATATTGTAGAAGGACTTATTTAATATAACTTTATGATAAATATGTAAGTGCTAGTTTCAGTAAATGAAATTAGTATTGAAATAACTAATGTCGCGGTTGGCACAGCATCAACTCGGGACATAGCCAGTAAACATATCTGCAACGTTTAGCGTCTTAAAAAAATAGACATTTCTTTCCCGCTGTTCAAAAAACCGTTTATGAGTTATTGTTCAGTTCAAAGACGATTCCGACTATATATTACATTAGAATTATCAAAGCCTACTTTATGTTACATTAAAACTGCTGTTTATTAAAATAAACTATTATGCATATGTATGTACATAATTCTAAATGTGGATTTATTTTAAGTTTTCTTGTAATCATAATATTAAATAAATTGTTAGCAATTCAAGCATATCAATTTGTATAAATTAGTCACAAGTGCTCAAAATACTTCAACTCGGTAAAATGGTCAAAGTCAAGGGGACACAATGTTTCAAATTAGGCACATAGTTGCAAACATACGTAGCATAACAGAGATGTGTTGGTAAACGAGCGAACGCACGCTCTAAAAGATTCCAAACATTACCACTGTAGTCTGTAAGTAATGTTGGTATTACAAAACACACCAAAGTTAATTTAAACTTAGTGACAAAAGTACGTAAACTTAAACCCATAGAATAATAACGCTTAGAAAGATTGTGTCATATAAAGTTTCGCTCACGGTCGTATACACAGGTCTTGCAACTTCAGTATGGGGTACGTTGACATACTGATGCTGTTAAGTTCAATTTACGGCCGCCAGAGGCATGACAATTTGCGTAATAATTATCCCGAACATTTTTTCAAATCCAAACAAAACAGTTAAATAACAAAACAAAAATAACAAAAAATCCGCAAAACTCAACAAAACGATATAACAATGACTAAATAACACAATACTTGGGAGAGAAAAATATCAGCTTCGATAACAGCGACGTAGTACCTCAAGCGGATGGTATTGCGAATTAGCAGTTGTTACACACTCACCACTGAAATTGGACTCAGTTGCAAGACCCGTGTATACGACCGTGGTTTCGCCCAAAATTGAAGTAACTTTAAAATTAATGAGTGCCTAAGTGTCACGTGATTACATTCACCGACACGCAACATACGACCGAATTATGTTGCAAGTGAATACACATTTCCCCCATAAAGCGAGGAAATTGATATTGTTTGAACTTGTATTATGAAATATATTTGTTTGCATTTAATTAATTTGAATTATTACGTAGGTTGTATTCAGATGTAACAATTTGTCGGCCAATAATATTGGACATTATCATTTTTTCATTCAAATTAATCAAACAACGCTGAAAGGTTTTCTGACAGTAAATTGTGATAAATAGTAGATTTGTATGGAATAAGGACGAGATATATAAGAAAAAGCAATCAGATTCGAAGGAAAGCCAAAAACGATTACAATTAATAAATAAGTATTATAATTATGTATTGCAATATTATTTATTTAATTTTAGCTTTTCTTATTATAATGATCTCTCTTTTTTTAATTTATTTAGTAATATTATTTAGTATTGCTTTTATTTTATATATAACCATAAAGAAAAAAAAAAATAATTATTTGAACAGTATTAATGTTTTATATGTAATTTAAAAAACTTAAAATATTAATTTTAAATAATAAATATGTGGTAATTATTACTTTTAAGCAATCGTGGTAAATATGTTTTCCATAGCTGACAACATTTTTATTGTAATGACGTCTTTTGTTTAGAAATTATTTTTATGTTTTGATGAATGTATTTACCTAAAAAAGTTGTCAAAAGTACTAACGTGTGAAATGTGATTTTCTTTTCCTTATTTTTTTATGAGTAGCGTTGTGACACCCTTTACTACACAGTAAGTATTTTTTTAATAAATTGCGCGGTATGTTTACTATGACACTATATCGTGACGGCTGACGTGACGTCAAATGTATTGAGCCTTTGGGCTCAATTGAATGACTTCAATTCGCTTGGGCCTACACTCCTTCTAAGCGTTATTATTCTATGCTTAAACCCAACCAAACTATTATAAACAAATTTAGTAAAATAATTATATACTTAAAGCCTAAGTTATAACTTCTGTTATACGAGAGAAATAACTATGCAAATATTCGATAAATATTGAAATAGTATGTACTTTTATAGCTATTTTTAATTTGCCTTATGCATATCTTACCTTTCTTCTACTCCTCGAAGTGGTTGCCATACCCTGTAAACAAAATTAACCGTCATCTACAATGTTGATATAACATAAGTGCCTAATCATAACGTTTCGTAACTCCGATTGAAAACACGGTGATTATGTCGCTAATACCCCATTCAATGGTTATGTATACTTTCTTGTAATGTTTTGAGCCTTATATGTTTTCGGATAGTTAAGTTTATAGGCTAACAAATATGCCGCCAAAGAAACCCTCACAGTCTGCAGCATCGCAAAATAAATTAATTTAACTAATAAGTTAATTAAAGATCACTTTAAATGTTGATGTACTATGCAGATGTAGCTTCATTGTGTACCTATTGAATATAATTAGTTTATAACATAGGTATGTCTATTAGGACTTATCGTGTTATTGATTCCTTTTTAATAAGTAAATTAATACTCTTTTATTTGTCTATACTAAGCATATTTTGTGTATGTTATTATATATTATCAACCATTATACATAATTATAATTAAGCTTTCCTTAATATTTCACATATAGGTCATACGTGATATCAATGTAAAATTTGAAAAAGATCGTGATGATCATGAAAAGATGTTTTTTTATTATGAATTAAAGTGTTATAGCCAATATATAATATGTGCCAATTAATTGTGAGGAAATTGACAACTTGACTTAATCGTAGGATTAAGACTAAAGTAATCTTGATACATGGATTACGAGATTATGTTTACATCATACTTACACTGTATACTAACTTATGTCTAAAGTACCCAGTCATATTAAGTCTTTATGAGTCGAGTTTCATGGCTTACTGAATATGTGGATATTATAATATTTATTACGATACGAGGCTAGAGGCAAAAAATAAACATTAAATCAAAATACAAAATTTGATATGTCACACAACAATTGAGGCATTTTCAAATTTTATTTATAAATGGAATAAATTTAAAATAAAAAAAAATATTATAAAGTAAAAGTGTTTTTCTACAAAAATTGAGATTAATTATGAAAACTTACATATCGCATCGCGCGCAGCAACCAGAGACGTAAGCTCTTAAATACGTGACCCCAACGACAATTCAAATTCATGTTTAAAACAAACCAGAGTTAACCTGGTCGTGTTCTTGATTTCGGTGTTAGATTCAATCAGAAGCAGAAATAGCAGGAGCAGTGGCCGAGTTTCCTATCTTTTATTTATAATCGCTAAACTGAACCGACTGATGCGTGCCACTGTCCAATTGATATTTCCAGCGTTCAAACGGTTCCGACTAGAATGACTCGTCATGCATTTTTTACAATTGTGAAAATTTTGTTATTTGTAAAATAAATTGAAATAAACTCAGTTATGGTATTGTAGGTACATAGTGGTGTGTAGGTACGTACCGTTTGTACGTTTTAAGTATTTACAAGCGACAAAGGAAATAAATGTAGTCATATATTCTTATATGTAGAGATTAGAGTTATCGTGTCAATACGAACGTGCTAATAAAAAGTAATCATAATAGCATACTTATTTTTTCTGTGCTCAATTACACAAAATATTCTGCCAATGTCTGTCTACGTATGGCATAATAGCGTATAGCATAAATCAGCTGAATACGTGTAATATTTAACGTAAAAATTTGATATTATTAATACTAACTATATTTAATATTTTTTAGTAATTAGTACTCTTCACATAAAAAATGATGAATTTAAATACACAATCATCATTATTTGTACCTATATATACTTAATTTAAATACATACTTATAACTCATCGGTATTTAATAATATATAAAATACTTTCGAGAAATCTTTCTATTCCCGGACTTTTACTAAAGACATTATATTTTCCATATAAATTTTCCATGATCGACAAAAATATAGCGAACACAATTTCATAAAAAATACTATTCAATTATAAAATAAGTAACGAAATGAAAATATTATTTCGAAACTTGTGCAAATTAATTGACGACAGCAACAATTCTGTATAATAGCAAATTTTACTGTCCCGAACCATGGTTAGAATAACTGTAATAAATATTCAGTTTCATAGTAAGCCAAGTATGCTTTTCGAAGATTAATAGATAAAAATGTATGGTACGTCACAATGGAATTTTAATCTTGAGCAAGAAAAAGAGGGCAATGCTAACGTCGTTTGCCGATCGATGCGGTCAAACCTTTATACGTTGGAGCCAACCTTGCACTGTACTTGTGTACCTAGATTATATTGGTGTGACCTAACTAATGACCAAGCTAAGCCTTTTGTCACACGATACATAGTAATAATTACAAATCGAAATGTATGTTTCGATTTATGTATTATCGATGTTTATTTAATATTTATTTCTGTTCCTAGTTTTATGCCTATAGTGAAAAATAGCTCCGCGAAATCGAAATTACAATTAAAATACTCACATCTAGCCGTAAATTGATATTTTATGTTATGCTAAACTATCCATAAACAAGAACAACATCGGTGTTTTCATAAATTATGCTACAAGACTACACAGCAACACCGTGAACCGAAATGAGAGGATTTCAAAAATTCCATTTATTACAGAATATATCCTTGAAAAACATATAGAGCTAGATTATAACTACAATGATGATGATGTCCTGAGTAATTTAGGGCATGCCAGCATTTGACTCTATAACGGACTAGCATTTTATGAACTAGTTTCTAATTTTCACAATCTATAAACTATCAATACAATAATAATAATTGATTACATTCTATCAAAACCAAATAATTTGATTTCTATGACATGGCTCTTAGCTTGTCGACTATTACAGAGGATTTTTTAATGATCTTGTAAGCTTGCAAAAAGCTCTACCACCGAGTAAATGATAATGATGTACAAGTTTAATGAATGCAAATTTTAGATTAAAATATGTGTGGATATCTAACTTATTCTGCTGTTCATTTTAGTTTAAATTAAATTAAATATTCATTGAATTATAAATCAAAATAAAAACAATAAAATCTATTATAACTACAGTATTTGTTTAGAATTTTGACAGTATATTTATTCGTATTTGGAAGTACGATAGGGTTTTTATAAGTGTAATCTTTATATTTATATATATAGCCGGCATGGTTCAACGCGTTAATCTCAGGAATTACAAGTCCAATTAAAATTTTCTTAATAAGACAGTATGTTTATTGAGGTAGGGCAGATACATACTATTAAATTCTGGCTGTACAAAAATTTTATTAAAAGTCTATTCTTAACACTCAATTTTTTATTTTATATATTATTATATAAAATAAAAAATATATATGTATATAGAGATATCTCACGATGGTATGGATATGGTATTATACTATATTAAGATACTTTTTTTTTAAATAAATGTTTGATGATGCATTTTTGACTTATTTTGAAAAAAGCTAAAAAACATGATAACTTAAAAATGGTTCACTTTTGCATAATGCATATAGGGGTTAAAATTTTCGCAAATAGTCACCCTTATCACCTCCTAACGGGAATACGTTGAATTACCAATAACACTGTATATAACCTTAAGAAATTGTTAAACCATCTTATAAGATCGTAAGAAAAATAATATCAGTTTTTCTAAAGGTATCTTTATATATAGAAAAATTACTGAGTAACTGACTGATATACCTAAATTGCAAAGCCCAAACCATAAATTGTACAATACACATTCGGGTTAATTTTACAAAATAGATTTTACAAGGTGAAAATTCATGACAATTCATGACAATCTTTCATTTTTGTAAAAATTACTATCGAAGTTGGTATTTAGCAATCCTGAATTATGACGTTAGCGACGCGCGCCTCGAGTAAAGCGCTAGGTCTTAATAAAACAATAAGAATATTAGGGAACAATTATATGGTTTAGAAATATTGTACATTGTTTACTGACTATGTATTTTAATGTCTATAGTAGCGTTTTGCAACTTAGCCGTCTTCAACCTTTTCAGCACTTTGAAAAGGGCAAAATAACGCATTACTTGTACCAATAATAAGATTTAATTACTATCGAACAAAGTCGGAGCAAACATTAAGTTACTTTTGTGAAATTATTTACAGTTATGGGTAATCATAAGTAAAAACGTGCTAACTAGATTTAAACGACTTACACATACAAAACTTGTTTGAGTTTAATGTTTCTCAAATTAACAACATTTCACAAGCACGACCACAAATGTTATATTTTACTGCACTGTGACCATTCCCTGCTCTTCATATGTAAATTTTATGTTTGTACGCTATAATGAAAATAATAAAAACAGCGTGAATTTGAAGTGGTTGTTGTTATATTTTATCTATTTAAGGGAATATAAACAGAATAAATGCATGCAGTGGTAATAGCTACAAATTTACTTAAAATGATGATATGAAGATGTGTATTAAGGATGTATTTCGATAAAAAAAACATCTTCAAGTATAACGATCGTGAACACACAGACAAATGCGCGGCAAATCCATCCATACTTTTTCAGCAGACGACCACGGTCACATTTACGTAAATTACGCTAATTGAGGCACGTGCATGTTTAACAAGAACTAAATGTTCACAATTTAACCGAAAACATATAGAAAATTTAAATTTCACTCATTTCATAGGCACTCACAGTACACATTGACTCGAAAATAAGTTTTATGAACGTGATACGAAAGTCTTCCAGGAATTTTTATTTTATTTGTTACCGTTTTAACCGTTTGCAGGTATTAATATTTATATATTAGTACCTATGACAGTAGACTAGCTGGATATCACGGCGACGATGATGGAACAGCAAAGTCGCGTCGTGTAGGAGATGTCGCGTATGATGCCGGCCGTGGTGAGCGGCGTGTAGAGTTCACACGAGTGCCTAATGTCGCGCCTTTGTACGACGTTGGATGTTCGTTTATTGCGCGGGTATTTCGGTATATCACCGCCATCGGACAAATCACGGCCGTGCGACCCGGTCCGAACGAGCGCTCTAATAATAAACTTGTTTATATTTTTTATTCCCCTGATAACTTTTCAGATTTCGTGCTACCTTCTGTCTCCTAAGCCTGTGTGTGCGGACTACACTCGATGACCTCGAAGAGCACGTGCGTCTCAAAATAGATACATTGCGACACTTCAATTAGGCAAATTGGCGTTCGTTACCGATTTGATAGAGCATTGTAAGGATAGCATGTGTCGGCGCCAAAATCCGTTTTTGGCGGCGATCGTGTTATAAATCGGACCGATATAAGCCAACGTAGACATTACAATGACGACGTTCGAACGATAGAGTTCGATTTGGTACGGTACGTACCGATAGCGTTTCAGTAAGAGCATTGCAGAAGGCGCCAAATCCGGAATGCGCGGCGGAAGGACTCTGTGGCGGTGTTCCGCTCGGGCGGTCCATGGCGCGGTGTGCCCCGGCGGTCGGCGGAGCACTGCCGCCAGCCACCGCACGCCCGCTTATACTCGTCAGTCACCGCGCCGCGCCGCTCCTCGCGTTACATAAACCTCGCTGCTACAACGCTATCGCAGTCCGCTCCCACCTGTCCACTGTCGCTGCATTTTGGCATAACATGCTACTAACAACAATAACACAAAATATTAATAGACCCAACTATTTTTGGTGCACTCAACACTTGTTATGATGTATACTAATTACTTGCGTTTTATCTTTACTACGTAAGGTTACAACTGGCATAAATTTATATAATTACTCTTTATTATATAAATACATACGTAAAATTTATTTGAACGGAACGAGACTAAAAATAACAAAAGCCATTTTATGTCGTATATGAATAAATATATAAATTCTCGGATGAAATGTTTGTACCATACTTTGCATTCTAATGTTATCATTAAGGAAGTGCTTCAGTTATCTTTAAAGATAGTTTTCATAAGTACCTATTTATGGATTTTATTATATTACGTAGTAAAACAGGAGTCAGAGTTAATAAGATGGGTATAAAATAGCCATATAGTAGGTATGAGCCGAGATGGTGAGGCCCAGTGGTAATAATGTGTGAATCTTAACCGATGATTGTGGGTTTAAGCCTGGGCACGCACCACTGAATTTCATGTGGTTAATTTGTGATTATAATTCATCTCGTGCTTGACCGTTAAGGAAAATATCGTGAGGAACCTTCATGTGCCTATTTTCACAGAAATTCTGCTACATGTGTATTCCACCAACCCGCATTGGAGCAGCGTGGTGGAATAAGCTCCTTATTCCACCACCAGTCAACCTCACCTGCACGTGGTGCATCCTGCCGATTAACAAACGAGGCTCTGGCGACCGAGAAATGGCGGTATAACCATTCCATGAAGGCGTAGCTAAATCACAGACCGGTGACGGGCAGCAGCGTCACCTGTGCGACGAGCTACGCTCTGCGATCAACAACCCGCCTGCCCAGCGTGGTGATTATGGACAAAAACCTAAAATGGCACACACCGATACGCGACGGCCCCTATTTCCCGGTCGCCCCGCTGTTCCTGGCCAAGGCGGCGGCCATGGTAAGGGTGGGGCAGGGGGTGCTAAGAATCCCCGGGTTACGGTAGACCGCCAACACCGACTGACTCTGGCTACGTACAACGGACGCACGTTACGGCTCGACGAACACCTGGCACAGCTCGAAGAAGAGCTGAGGAACATAAGGTGGCATATTTTGGGGTTGTGTGAAATCCGAAGAAAGGGGGAGGATACCATAACCTTAGAATCAGGCCATCTTATGTACTTCAAAGAGGGAGACCAACCGTCCCTTGGTGGCATCGGTTTCTTGGCCCATAAGGCTCTCTCTGACAACATTCTGGAAATCTCCAGTGTGTCGGCAAGGGTAGCGTATCTTATGATCAGACTTACCAAGAGGTATAGCCTCAAGGTTATCCAAGTGTACGCACCGACTTCGACACACTCGGATGATGAAGTGGAAGAAATGTACGAAGACATTTCTAAGGCATTGCATACCACCCAAAATGCCCACTTCAATGTTGTGATGGGAGATTTTAACGCTAAAGTGGGAGTACATACTAGCAGCGAATAGCATTTCATTTCATATCGGTGGTAGGACAACACGGATTTGGAAGCAGAAATCACAGGGGGCAAATTGTCAATTGTCTTCCTTGAGAAAGTTGACTGTTCTTGATGAACTCCTTCTTCAAGAAACAGCCCCAACGGAAGTGGACGTGGCGAAGCCCAGACGCTATGATTAAAAACGAGATTGACTTCATTATGACAAGACAGGACAAGAGGCGAATATTTAGCGTGTACACTGACGTGTATTTATATATAAATTATTATTGTTCTTAATATATATTAAAAATTTCCCAAATAAATAAACGTGTGTTTTTTTTTCTTTCGATATTTAATGTACGTAAGAATCAGTCCTCAGCCTCAGATTGTAAATTGAGTACAATTTTTACGTACCTGTAGCATCTGGTACCTGAGAATTGGCCTTCGGCCCAAGCTAATGGGTATTTATACATGAATTATACATACTAATACTACTCTATTGTACATATTTTGTCCATTAGAAAATAAGTAAGGACTGGGTGTCCTGGGATGTTGGACTTTAAATATGATTGTCGTAGTATACGTTTTTCTACAATTTCTTCCTATTTAAAGTAAAGTAACAGCCTGTGAATGTCCCACTGCTGGGCTAAGGCCTCTTCTCCTCTTGTGAGAAGAAGGTTTGGAGATTATTCCACCACGCTGCTCCAGTGCGGGTTGGTGGAATTCACATGTGACAGAATTTCAGTGAAATTTGACACATGCAGGTTTCCTCACGATGTTTTCCTTCACCGTCAAGCACGAGATGAATTATAATCACAAATTAAGCACATGAAATTCAGTGGTGCTTGTCCGGGTTTGAACCCACGATCATCGGTTAAGATTCACGTGTTCTTACCACTGGACCACCTCGGCTCTATTTAAAGAATAAAAGTAATCCAGTAATTTATTTAGGGTGACATGAATAAATAACTTATTTAAAAATTTGATTTCAATGTTTAAAATGAACAAATAGGAAGGTAGTATAATACAAAGCCAAAAATACTCATGCATAAATACAACTTTACATGTCGTTTATACTAAAGTTATTAAAAATATTTAAAACCTCCTTGAAAAATACAATTAAATTCTCTTTAAAACATAAAACAGAACTTCTTATTTTGAAATTAGACGAATTTCGAGTTTCATTAGTTTATTTAATATAGTTTTGCACTCGGAATTACCGTCGCTTACGGTGGACCAGATAGGAATGTTGGGCTTGAGGATCTCCATTTCTAAAACGGAGGCCCTCTTATTCCATGTTCCACGTCCCTAGGATGGTGATAGATGTGAAGACCCTTATGAGGTATCTGGGTCTGTATCTGGGTTTTTAGTGAAAACGCGTAAATGTGTATTTCCAGCGAGAAAATAAAAAGTTTTGCACAACTAATCTTCAACATTAATTGAAATGTAGTTTGAATACACATAACATTTGCAAAATGACGTTTTGAAGAAACACCTGTGCATATAGACCATTGTAAATCGATGATAATAATTGTCACGATTTTTACAATACATTCGACGAACTATAAACTATTAATTGTTATGAACGTTTATTCGAGTTACGACCATAACATATTATTATCACTATGTCTCTTTTCAATTTAACTAGTTCTGATTTTCATATGTTATTGCTCATAACAGTAATAAATTTGTATTTAATAGAGTGTGGTAGAGTAAAGAGAGTTATCGGAGGAAAGGAGGTGGCTTGCGGTATTATCCTTTATTTATTATCAATATACGTATCCGTTCCATTACACATATTTTAAATTCATAAATCCTTTATCATATTGTTTTACTAATATGTTGTGAGTTTACTAATAAGTCAGTATGATAAAAAATTTCAATATAAATCATTGAAACTACTAAACCATAATAACTAAGTACGAAATTCATGTTCAAAAAATTATAATTAGTGTTAATATTAACCTTAATATTGTTTGATCATTGTTTTTTAAAATAAAAGTTCTATGTGAAATTAATTTCTGTCAAAGGTACTCAAAATAGAGTCGCATCTTTACAAAATGCAAGTAATTCTAATCATTTATGTGGCGCCACCTTAATTTCCTCACATATTGCTGTGACGGCAGCGCATTGCGTCGAACATGAACCGGAGAGTTATTGTCTTTCACTCAAGAACTATTGTACAAATGATAACATTGTTACACCAAGTGCTCGAGTTCTGGAAATTATATCGCATCCTCTATACAATCGGTAAGTCCAAATACTTACTCGTATACTTGTGACATAGTACAGTAAAGTACCGAAGATTATATCCGGATTACCTAAACCCTTCTAGATCATTTAATCTTTTATAACCAGGTATAGTTGTTGCTTTTTCTATAAAAACTTAACAAAGTGGAGCTAAAACTTAATTTACTTTCATTAGGAATTTTATAATGGGCTTGTATTTTACTTTGAAACTAAATTAATTGTGCGGTCGGGAACACAGTCTTTGCGATATTTTTTCGACTCAAAACGTGTTTAAAAATGTAGATTTAAAGTGATTTTATTACAGAATTTTTGTCTCACCAAAAAGCGTCTCAATCTCAAGCTCCTGTATGCAACTCTCGCTAATCAAAGATTAAGAAACGATTTAAATTTTTAAATTCAATTAACGATTTTTTATAATAATAGCAATCCCCAAGGAATTAACTATTTTAATATTATTTTATTAAATTATTATTAATTTTTATATTATTAATAATTAAATTTAAAAAAAATTATGATGACAATTGTAACAATAGCCCAAGTTCGAATCTGGGATTTGCGTGCGGCTCGTAAGCCGTAGCGCTAATGGTTCTTAGATGGTTTTGTATTACCTTTATATTATTGTTTTTATAATTTTAAGAACGTTAGGTAAGTATTTTAAATAAAATTAATTATTTTGATTGAGTTTGCTTATATTTAAGTATTTAACTTATTTAATAATAAAATGGTAGGCGCACTATACAGTTCACGCTCTATCGTTTGGCGTGGTTTGTCGCTCAAAAATTCGGCATAGGTCCTACCTCCAGAAGCGCTCGCTCTTTACGCGTACTGAATTCGAATGCCTAACGCATCGCGTTTTGTAGCATTTTAGAGGTAGGCACCGTAGGCGTAACGCTATTTCGTTATGTGGCATACCTTGGGCCACTGCCATTTTAATCTACTGTAAGCCTCGTAAAAGAGCTTCGTTCCAATATTACTGTGATTAATCCCCTCCTCTCCTCTATCCTCTTAAAGAGAAAGTTTGGCCCCTACATACACGCTGTTCCATAATGATGTACCTATGTCTGACACAATAAGATTGCGTTGTGTTCCCCACGATTTTTCCTTTACAGCCGAGCACGAGATGAATATTACAAACACAAATAAAGCACATGAAAACACAGTCATGTTTGTCAAAATCAGAGCCCTCCATATTAGTAATAATAATGTAAAACATCATATATTTTATAAACTTTTAATCGTGAACTTGATTACGATTACTTATTTTTTAATCAATATTCGTGCTGCTCAGGAGACATCGAAAGCCGCTGTGCCGCCAGCCAAATATCTATAATTCTTAGTAATATTAAGAATGCCATATCAAAAACAAATCTATTTGTCGGAGGGAGGGAATGAAAACAGCTTACCTAAACTAATATAGACGTGTCGGTAAGAAACTTATACGGTTTCAGATATACTGGAGCACATGACATTGCTGTGTTGCGGTTACTACTCGAACTGAATGACATAACATGGCTTAATGATACTGTGCTACCCAACTCCTCGTTTGGAATATCAGGTAACTGTGAATGAACTGCTAACGAGCTCACCTTCAAACAATCAGCTCTGTCACAGCCAATGAGCTATAATTACAATGTTTTTGTACGCCTGCCAAAAATTTCTATCAAAATAAGAAGGTGTTACAAACGGACACTCAGATAAAGAAGTAAATGAGAGTAAGTATGATCTAGACTCTGGTTTGCTGATAACGATTTACTGGATACTCTTCTAATATTTTTTGGTACATTATTTAAAGATATGTTGAGAATACGTATATAGGTACATTGTCGTCGGTTGTAACGTGTCTAAAGTTCTATTTCTATAATCTCTTGAAGCGCATCACGTAAGCCCTTTAACTAGCACAGGTGGCTGTTACAAAAATGGAATGATTGAAAATCACGTAGGAAAGTATAATACATTAAAAAGTATTTAACTTTTCCACTTGAGACTATGATATTAATCTTAAATGAGAATCGAACACGATGTACAATCATAATTGCTATTGCACCCTTGAACATACATTTTTAATAATAAATAAAGGAAAGAAAATATCAAATCAATCAATCATCAACATCAAATGGAATCAACATTATCGGGAGAAAGTAATTTTGATGAAATTTGGCATAGCTATATGATTCATGTTAGGATAACAACTTGCCTTCAACGTCAACCAGACGATATCAGTTATTCCCGAATGTCATAAAAATATAATGTCTTGTGGGCTAAATATTATGCAATCTACATTGGAATAGTGCAGTTGAGTAGATATCAATACGATGTTTGTCTTGCAGAAAAGGACCGCTTCAGGGTCGAGTGCTGCGAAAATTGTCACCCTACACCCACTGTTTAAGTAAATATAAGGAAATAAAATTACTAGCTACTGTCCGGGCCTTAACATCTGACTTCGTACTTCATTCATGATTCATCTCGTATTTGGCAGTGAGAGAAAACATCGTGAGAAAACCTACGTTTGTTGGACTATATTATGCCACGTGTGTATCTACTAACACGCACTGAATGAACTCGGGGAACTAGATCATTGTTTTTGTCTCAATATATAGAAATGAAGCATTTGATACTATTATAATTTCATAGGTGAATGTACAATCTACGGCTATGGATATAAAGATATAAACAGGGAAGAACTTTCAAATACGTTACTTGCAGCAAGACTGAATCTAGTATCTCTGGATGAGTGTACTAAATTGTTAGGACAATACGTAGCTCCAAAATACGACAGCGGAATGATGTGCGCCGTGGGCAATGAAGTCGACGCGTGCCAGGTTCGATAAATTTATATCTTATACTATTGATACGATGTCACTATCGAATACGTCAAAATGGACAAAAATAAAAACTGCAACGTAATAAAATGTGTACTACGTACCGGATATAGATTCCGGTCAACAAGCTTAGCTTAGCTTTTAAGCTAAATATTACAATTTATCATCTCATTCATCATATCATGTTATCAATGTTAAAATTACACATGTACAGATAACCAAGTATTTAGAAAGCCTACATCATAACCGAAGATTCTGGTTAATTTTATGTTCTCCTCGTCTGTGGGTCACTTACTAGCCGTTATATAATGAATTCCTATTGGCGGCTTGATTATGACGTGCCATTCAATACTGTTAACCATAGAAATATATAATTATTTCAAGATAGATCAGCTGCAAATTATGTCTACAATACAATTCCCGCGTGAAAACTCTTGTCAAACCACGTTACTTCATTAAATGACATCACATTTTGTGAGAGCTTTCGATATTATCGACATAGCTGATCGAGATAACATGCGAAGCAAAGATGAATCATTCAACTTGATTCATAATCAAATGTAAGCAGACAATTATTATTTCATTAATAATTAATTCTTATCTCTATAAAAAGAACATTAAAATAATAACAATAAATTGATTATCAGATATATGTATACTCTTTAAAATAACATACCTACTTGCATATATATATATTATGTAAAAGCCTGCTGAGGCTATCTAGGGCTACCTCTAGGGATTTTTGTAAAACCCTTTTGTTCTATTTTTAATATTTTTTATAGCTTTTGGCGCTTACTATATTTTCTTTCCGCGAAAAACCACATCTATCGCACGTCACCTATACTTCAAAAGTTCAAACATATTTGTTTCTTAAATTAGTCGCTGCGCCGCGATTGAAACGAGAAGACTACGGAAAAAAATTACAGCTCTTTATATTATAGTTAGAAGAAATAAACAATATACTTAAAATAAATGTACAAAACGAAAAAAATAAAAATTAAATCCATTTTTTGTGGGACACTCCTCAAACTGCTGGTAGTTTATTAAATTAAATATGTCCGTTCCAATAACATGGCTTAACCCCTCATTAAAAATCTGTGTTTTTATTTCTTTTTACATATAATTTACTCGTTTCAAATACGTATGTTCTTTGAAGAGCCTGCTGTTTTACATAAGTATTAGGTTCTCCGTGCAGTGACGGAGTAAGAATACAATTCACTGCCCCTCTCTCTCCCATGGGTGTCGTAAGAGGCGACTAAGGGATATCTGAGCGTCCATCTGCTCATCTGGTGGTAGGATGACTCTCATCCGCCTGGTTTGTTACCACCGTACGCATGGTGAAAAACTCGTGAAGTGGCTGTTCGCAGTCGCGTTTCGAGATCAGCCAGCGTACAGCCAGTGCACGAGCGCGCATTGCCGTGATATGTGGTGGTCCGGTGGAAGTTGGTGTTGAACCAATGCCGGGGGAAATTATATTGACCTGCCGGACAGGGAGACCCGTAGAAACGGTTGTTCCGCTGGCCGCCCGTGGCAGAGTACAGGGGCCCAAGCGTTCTTAACCAGCTCGCGAGGCTGCCCCACCAGGCCACGCATAATCTCGGTGTGGACCGTCGTGCCGGTTGGTGACCGGACGGTGGGGTCCCGGCGGCCACTACCGGGAGGGTTCGGGGGCCCTTCCGTCCGGCGGGTCAGTTTATTTTCCCTTCTGGCAGCTTCCTGGGGAAACACAGCTCCACACTTTGACCATCCCTATCGTGGCAATGCGTCGCTCGCTTCACGTCTCGTCCTTTCCTTTCCCAAATGAGAGCGCATACAGGAAATAACGGTCGATCAGCGGTGCACACCCCCACCATACCTTCGCTGTTTGAGGTCGAGTTCTGTAACATCCGTGGACTCCATGCTAACCTCAATGCTGTCCACCACCATCTTGAGACAGCACGGCCAGCAATGTTGTTTCTTACGGAGACTCAAATACTCCGTCCTGTCGATACCAGCTACCTTAATTATCCCGGCTACATGCTTGAAGAATCCTTCAAAGCGAAAGCCGGAGTATGCTTGTTCGTCAGGGCGGATGTTTGCTGTCACCGTCTGCGCTGCTTGGAGGACCCTTCCTTCTCCATGTTGGTGGTACGTGTAGACCTGATTCGCCAGAGTCGAGTCTACGTGTGCCTCTACAGATCCCATAATGGTGACTTGGAGACAAGCCGACTATTTGACCATCTTAGTCGGGTGGCAGATGCTGCACAAGAGCAGTTTCCTAACGCGGAACTGGTGTTTTTGGGGGACTTTAATGCTCACCACGAGTCATGGTTGAAGTCTCCCAAAACTGACCATGCTGGAAGGACTGCTCATGCTTTCGCTCTCACGCAAGACTTGACCCAACTGGTTGATCAGCCCACCAGGATCCCAGATATTGACGGGCAAGCGCCTTCTCTACTGGACCTTCTGCTGACTACTCACCCGGTGGAATATCAGGTTGAGGTTCGGGCTCTTCTTGGTTCTTCGGATCACTGCCTGATATCTACCAAGGTGCCACAGGCCAAGCTGCCGTCACCAGCGGTATGCAAACGTCGTGTTTGGCACTATAAGTCGGCAGATTGGGACGGATTGCGCGATTACTATGCGTCAGTCCCTTGGAGGGAACGTTGCTTTAGTGAGAATGACCCGACAGCTAGCGCCGCTGCTATTGCTGATGAGATCCTGTTGGGGATGGAATACTACATTCCTAACTCAGACCTCATCAGTAAGGGTATGCGTAACCGTTGGTTCACTCGCGAATGTGCCGATGCTGTGTCATCGAAGCAGGCGCCATATCGCGCATGGATCAATGGCTGCGTTAGTGGGGCATCTAAAATTAACTCACTGAAAGCAACCTACAACAAAAGCTCCAAGTCCTGTAGGAAGGCATACACGAGAGCGGATGCACAGCGCATTGTACAGGTTGGTCACGACCTTGTTTCGCATCCTAGGGGCTCTCGTAGCTTCTGGCGTCTGACCAAGTCTGTGCAAAACAATTTCTGCCAACCTTCGCTGCCACCGCTCAGGAATCCGGACGGATCACTAGCTCACAGTCCGCAAGAGAAAGCCGATCTTCTGGCAAAACTCTTTGCGGACAACTCTGTGATCGATGATTGCAGTGCACAGCCACCTTCAATACCTTCATGTGGCCACACGATGCCTGACATCAAAATCAGGCAGCGGGATGTGCGTGCAGAGCTGCAATCACTCGATGTACGGAAAGCTGGTGGTCCCGATGGAATACCAGCCATAGTGCTGAAGAAGTGTGCAGCGGAGCTGTCTTCTGTGTTGACGCGCCTGTTCCAGCTGTCTCTCTATACAGGACGTGTGCCGGATTCTTGGAGAGAGGCTAATGTGCAAGCGGTTCCCAAAAAAGGGGATCGGTCAGACCCGGCTAATTATCGGCCAATAGCTATCACTTCAGTACTTTGTAAGGTGATGGAACGGATTCTAAATAACCAACTGATCCATTACCTAGAAGATCACTGTCTGATTAATGATCGTCAATACGGGTTTCGACCGAAACGGTCCACAGGTGATCTTCTAGCGTACGTAACACACCTCTGGGGTGAAGCTATCGACAAGCGTGGGGAATCGTTGGCTGTCAGCCTCGATATCTCCAAGGCTTTTGACAAGGTCTGGCACAGAAGTCTTCTCTCCAAGCTGCCGGCATACGGTCTGCCAGCTCAGCTCTGCACCTGGATTGCCAGCTTCCTACACAAGCGTAGCCTTCGCGTTTTAGTTGATGGCTGCGCTTCAAAATTCCATGTAGTGAATGCTGGGGTCCCCCAGGGGTCTGTGCTATCCCCCACACTCTTTCTTCTGCATGTCAATGATATGCTCTCTCTCGGGAACATACATTGCTATGCAGATGATAGTACAGTGCACGGGGGATACCACGGACGCGCAGGAGCTGGGCGGGCGGAAACTGGGGAGAGACGGAGGGATCTTGTTGTTGAACTCGATAGGACGTTAGGACTCATTGCCAAATGGGGCTCTGATAATCTTGTTGAGTTCAACGCCAAGAAAACACAGGTATGCGCTCTCACAGCGAAAAAGTCACCATTTTCCCCTACTCCTTCCCTCTGTGGCACTACGCTGGAGATACAAGGCAGAGTCGCCATACTGGGAATTGACGTTCGGTGCGACCTCAAATCACATCGAGGCTGTTATAAAAACAGCCTCACGAAAACTCGGAGTCCTGAACAAGGTGCGGCGTTTTTTCACGCCACAACAACTGCTCCTGTTGTATAAAACACAGGTGCGGTCCTGCGTCGAATATTGCTCGCACCTTTGGGATGGCTCCGCTAAGTACTTACTGGAGGCCTTGGATCGGTTGCAGCGACGTGCGGTTCGCATTATTGGCGACGTAAAGGTCACCAACACCCTCGAGCCTTTACAGTTGCGTCGAGAGATAGCGGCACTGAGCACTTTCTATCGACTGTATCACGGCGAGTGCTCAGAGGAGCTATTCAACCTCATTCCTGCTTCCCCTTTCCTTCACAAATCTACGCGTGCTGGCTCTCGATGTCACCGACTAACTGTGACATCAATTCCATCGCGCACGAAGAAATTTGGCAACTCTTTTCTTTGTCGCACCTCTAAAACATGGAATTCGTTACCAGCACACGTGTTCCCCTCCTCTTATGACCCGGGTTCCTTCAAACGAGGCGTGAAGAGGCATCTTGCGGGCCGGCAAGGCGGGGGCGGCTAGTGCAAGTCATTCTTCCTGACTGCACTAGCCGTCGTCGCGTTTGGACTTTACTATCACTTACCATCAGGTGAAGTAGAGTCATTTGCCATCCCGGGAACTATAAAAAAAAAAAAAAAGGTCCTTACATATGAAATTGGCGTTTTGTATGGGAGGAATATAAAGTCTTTTTTTTTGTAAAATGTATTTGATTAATCAAAGTATGAACCGTTGTTATCTATGCACTTTTGCTATCTCATATGTAGTTCATTGATTCCTTTACTAAAAAAACCATGGGGGCGAGAATCTATAAACTCTTTGAAGGCGGTTTGGACTGCCGCATCGGAGTTGAATTATTTTCCTTGTAAGAAGTTGTCCAAATTCCGGAAAAAATGGTAATCTGTTGGAGGAAGGTCCGGGGAGTACGGTGGATGTCGCAGACATTCCAATTGTAGCTCATCTTACTTAGTGGTTGTTTGTTGTGCAGTGTGTGGTCTTGCGTTGTCGTGAAGCAGCAGTGGCCTAGAGCGATTGACCAATCTCGGTTGTTCTGTTTCTGCAGCACTGGTGCCACGGTAGAACTCGTACTCGTAAATATACCAATATTTAATGTTTCCCATTGTGCGGTAATAAGCGACGCCAAAGAAAAAAATAATGAAGAAAAAACAAATGACTGTTTTCAAAACTCGAATGTACCAGCTAAATGAATTTATAAATTTGAATTTGGAATTCTTAACCGAAGAGGAGATATTTCAGATCAAAGTGGTCAGTACGACAAAACGCTAATTTCATATGTAAGGACCTAATATTATATATGGAGAAAAATTTCAAAAAGCCTTTATCTTTAATGCACATCTATGGAATCATTTATGCATCACCCGATGACAAATGAGTCGATATAAACTCAACGTTTTCTTAAAATATTCTATAAAACCTGAAACACGTAATAGTTTTTAAATTGAACACGAAAAAATAAAGAAGTATAATACCTTATCCTTAGTCGGACTATTATGATAGCCGGTAGGTAATAGAACAAATTTCATATGTATATACCTAATATGATGAACGCCATATTGAGAATTTGAATACTTTCAAGTAGGAAAATGAAATTTATAAGAACAATACTATAATAACTATTTTTTATATGCCGTTTGTAACAATTATATTACAATTGAAGTCAATTTCGTACTTTTACAGGGAGATTCTGGTGGGCCACTGATGTGTGCAGGGAAGTTAGAAGGTATATGTGTGTACGGACTCAATTGTGGAGTACCCGGGATTCCTGGAGTATATGTCAGTATCGGAGCTCATATACAATGGATTAGAAGTGTGATAGAGGATATACGATCATAATTTTTCACTGAGCAACTTATATGGCCAATCAAATCAAATCAAAGTATTATATAAATTAATGTTAAAAAACAATTTGTTTTGCTTACGGATAGTAGCATTGTCTACGAGACGTAATTTTAAAACTGCAATTGACTTGTTACTTTCAGATCAGCAGGTTACTAATAACGGGTAGTAATGTAATACTGTATGTAAATGACTGATATTTAAATATATTATATTATAATATTTAAGTGAGATATTGTAAGCGTCGATTAGATAATTGTTTATCAAATCCATTTTTGAATACAGTAACGGGACTTATCTTTAGTCAGTTGCTTAATTCAAGTTCTTTAAATGGGTAGATAAGCGGAATTTGTTAAAGAATGCAATAAAACGATTGAAATATGATTTGAAATACATTTATTTACTACACCGATTTACTAAACACGGAAGTATTATTTTAAATTTTAAAAGATTTACACTTGAAACCTAGAATGTTGAATGTAGAAAAAAAAATCATAATCAAATAAGATATTATTTTATTGTTACATAATTATATGAACCTTATAATATTTTTATTGTTAATATTTCCTATTTCATGCTGGAAGTCGTTAACAATAAGATATAATATATCTTAAGTTTTTAGAAGTATTTTCGAAATTCGAAGGAACGTTGTGTTAACAGTTTAAAAAATACCAAAATATTAATGACAGATAAATATCTATATTTGTATTAATTGTATATGTATAATCTAACCATTCCTTTTGATTATATTGAATATATCTATGCTAAAAAAAAATCTATGACAGACCGCGAAGTGTTTTTGAGTTCATTATTGTACATCACTGTTTCAAGTTTGAGTTTGGTGACCTTTATTACAATGACAGGATATTGTAAATTTTGAAATAACGATTTTAACGACCATTTACGAAAAACAACAAATATTACAATTATATTCCGTTATAGTGATAATTAAATTCACAAAACTTATTAGGCCGTTATTATTGAATTTAGTATAAACATCCTGCATTTATTGGTGAAGTATATTTTTGTACCATTGTATTCTTACTCTACACCTCTCTATACACTGCAACAACAACAACAACACAGGCCTTCGAAAAATTACATAATCCATAAAAACGGTTAGCGTTTATATAGACATACGTACATATACATACTTGCAAGAACGTTTGCACTAATATATATTACAACACTAACCTGTAACCCTTTTATATAATGTAAATATTTACAAATTTATTTATTAAAATTAGTATTATTACTTTATTAAAACAAAACTTTTTTTTTTCCTTTTTCTCGCCTGTATAAACAAAACGTTATATGTAGACATTTTTGACTTAATTAGATTTCTGACACATACAATGACTAATTACGCAGCCGATATCCGTGCATGCTCGTATAAGTATATGCAGCAACATTTTCGTGTGTCTGTCCACAGATGGCGAAAGGCAAAATTATATTTAAAAAAAAAAAAGAAAACAATCTATGTCAAAATATAATATGTAAAAATCTACTGTATTCTGATCTGTAATCATTATCTTAGTCTTCGATTAAGTGAATGAACAAGTTATAATCTACATGATAAACTTGTTTTTCGAATTAAGAACGTTTAAGGAAAAACATAAAAAAAGAAATTACTCCGGTTACATAAATCAAAAAATAGTATAAACATGTTAACTGTATTTAATATAATAATTCAGTTGTCATGCGTCATGTACTCCATGCTGTAACAAAACATTTTTTAAATTATTTATACAGCCTATTCCAATCGAAGATTAGACATAAACAAACCTTAGATTTACATATTCCATGTGATTTTCTAACAGCTCTTCTATATTATGCAGTAGTTCAGACAGTTCTAGAACAGTTCCTAATCCTAAATAATATTATAAAAGCGAATGTGTTTGTTTGTTTGTTACGCTTAAACCACTAAACCGATTTTAACAATTCTTTCACCAATTGAAAGCTACATTAGCAGCGAGTAACAAAGGCAATTTGTCCCTGTATTCCTAAGGGAACGGAAACTACGCGGTTGAAAACGCGGGCAAAACGCTAGTTTTTAGTTATAAAACAACATTATTCCGCTGAGCTACATAAATGCTTTTTAATTTTACTTCCAAACTTTATAACAACTTTGCCGCCATACAAAACGCCATTTTTTCGCGAATCCATAATGCAAATGATTATTCAATATCACGACTAATGATATGAAGTCAATATTTGTTATTATAGTTCTTACCTCGTATGCGCAAGCGATCCCGTACATCCCGAAAACACGTAGTGGGTATTCCAGCGCATGCCCAACGCCGGCGATTCCCACACACCCAACGGTGTTATTGTACAATTCATTATAAGCACGACGTCTTTATAAAAGAGCTTTTGACAAATTAATCTCATTGTTAGAGCAAATGGGACACATGCATACATACATTGTACCCTTTAAACATCCGCGCTTATATGTATATTAATACGTTGATGTTAAAAAGAGACGTATAAAGATATACATCTTCGCTTAAATAATATAAATGCTAGGAATACATTTTAAATGTTTGTATAAAATGTTTTAATTTAATAATTATATTCATTGTCATCTCAAAAATTCCAACATCACGCGGTATTTTAAATTAAAACTTTTGGGATATGTAATAACCTTTTCAATTATTGTGGAATATGTAATAACCATTTTAATTAGTGTAAAATCACTTACATAAGACATAATTAATATTTAAAGCAGGCAGTGCTGTTTAAAAAAAATCGACGTGTAATAATTTACTCGAAAAATTAATTTTTGTAAAAAGAGTATTATTATAAAATATTCGCAACAAATATCACCTTATTTTCTATGTAGACAGACATAACAGCTTCAATAATAAATGACTTTTCATAACAAATATCCTTTTCGTAAAAACACTTACCATTGCATCAAAATCACTCAATCTTATTTCATAAAAACGACATGGTAATTATATAAAAATGCTTTTCGATTATGTAAAACATGTGCTTGAGAATTATGTCTGTTTACTATGATTACCATAACGGTTTAGTTCATAGAGTATATTTTTTGTATTTTAGTGCATCAATTATAGTCTAACCGATTAATTAATATCGTTTTTGTATTATATACTATCTTCTATAACAACAAGTAATTTTCGAATTGTTGTTCATAGTATTGGCCCATAAGCGGAGCCTCTAAGCATAACGCATGTTTCAATATTTTACTTTTAACAAAAACTTTTTTGTGCCTACCTTACATGCTTATACTGGCCCTCGCTACATTGTAGACCGTTCAGTATTATTTTAATCATACATAAACAAAATAAGTATATTAAATTAAAATATTTATATACAATATGAATATATTTATCAGTTTCTTATTAAATAAAAATACAGTTTCAGTTAAATTTCAAACGGTTCTATCTATTTACTTGTATCATTTAGAGCTACGTGCGAATGATTTTAAATAAATAATTATCTATTTTACATATATGACATAAAAAGAAGGCAACAGATGAACACAATATGTCAACAAAACTGAACCCTGCATAGAAAGAGTGAGTGTAGATCCTGTCGTAGAATTAAATTATGACCACGAAAACCAGGACTTGGACTCCGATGAGGGTGTTCCCAGTGGACTTTTAGGTGTCTTTGGAGTTGGCGGCTGTGATGACTTCTTACTGTCTTGCCCCTCTTGACTGTTTTCTGCTTCTTCTAACGCTGTTTTGACCTAAAGCAAAGGTTAAAAGTACCGTCAGCAAGGGTATCGATTTGTTTATATTTGCATTAATATACAATAGTTGAACTCAATTAACGTTAAATACCGAAAACATTAATACGTAACCTATTCGTTTTACATTTTTTTCTTTATTAAAAAAAATACCAAACATTTTCTTTAATTTTTTTTTTTTTTGTTATATGATAATTTCCAAAAGCGTAATTCGATTATAACCTTCGAAAATGATGATTGCAATTTGTTCTCCCTATTTTACTTTATTTATTTAATTATAAATAAAAATCAAATAATTCGAATTTATAAACATACATCATCGTGTTAATTATACTTTTACGCGTCGGATAAAATAAGTTTAGTTCGGTCAATATAACTTCCTCTCTTTTCCCTTACTACTCGAGGTAACAAAAACATTTAACCAACATTATGTACATAGGCTTTATAGCTATTAGGTATAAAATGTGATTGAAAGAGTGAAATAAATAGTAATAATTTTTTTTGTTAATGATATAAAACACTATATACCTTCATGTTAGTTTTCGTTTGCATATCCTTTTCATAACTCCGGACGTCTTCTATAGTCATGTTGAACCATTCATCCATCCATGTGAAAGCTTGGCGGTGTCCAAGTAGAAGGATTTCTCTTATAGCCTTTAAATAATAAAAAATATTTGTAATTGGGGCTATACTCAACCATTACACTATATCTTACATAACAGTACTCAGACAAAACAGTACGGCGTTTAAATAGTCATACATACTGCTTGAACATAGTCTTCCACTTTGGTTTGCAATCCCCAGACTTCAAACTTGGCATGGACTACTTTATAACAGCACATGATTGGTTTATGGTCATCTCGCCATCCTTCAATGAGTGGACCACGACCGGATTTTTCAGACTTAAACAGTTTTGGGTCTTCAGATTCTTTATAGTGATGTGGTTTAATCTCATCAAAAGCTATGTCCAAGAAATCAACTTCTCTCCCTTCTAATTCATCCGGTGTCAAGCCCAGACACTAAAACAAATGAAGACTATAAATACTTATGTACAATCTATTCGATATAGTTTGAAATTTTGAATAATTTGAAAATTTGAAGGCATTGAGAATGTGGTCACCAGTCCAATTAAAAAAAATCAAATCCATTGTCCGTTTATTGATAAAATAATATATACTACTACTTAGTAATGTGAAGTATAACATTTGAAACCGAGAGAAGGAGCTAGTGTAAAATAATTTTTCAAATCGACTTTATGAATAATAACGTAATAATGTGTAAAGGAATTTAGTTTTGTTATGATGTTTCATTATCATTGGTATGTACATATTTGTAAATATTAATAATTACTTGCAAGCAATAAAACTGCCTTTTGTACATTATAGCATAAGCAAGCACATGTTCACTAGTAATTTATGTATAGTTAGTACTGTGCCAATAATAACCAGGAAAATAAGACATAATATTTAAGGCCTAAGAGGAACAATTGTTGTCTTTTGTTCATAGAAAGATATTTTTAAAGAAAAAAAAAACACAAAAGCAAATATATTTTTAACATATACAGTGGCATAGCTATCACAGGGCGGGGGGAGGGCCCTAGGGGAATTATGAGTTATAGATTATATGTCCATAATAGCAAATTTTATATATTTTAGCCAGTTTTTTTTTTAAATATATTTATTATTATTAATTTATGAAAAAAGAATAATTCAACCTCATTCTCTATTTGTGGGGGTAACATTGTTCTCATTAATATGGCAATTAACACATTTAGCTTTTGCAATTCAGACCATTATGTTTATGAAAATAAGGGGTTTTCCAATAGGGACGCTTGAACTTTGACAGCTGATTGCGGCCATGTTGTTTGAGTGACAGCTGTCAAATGCAGTGTGTTATATTCATTCCGTCCTCCCAAACCACCATGGCAGGTTACAGTGTCGAGCAGCACGTGCAAATCATAAAATTGTTTTATGAAAATGGGTCTTCAGTTCGAGCAACGTTCCGCGCACTTCGCCCGTTTTACGGTCGCGATGATCGTCCTGCCGAGTCGACTATCCGTCGATTGGTGGACAAATTCGAGTCAACCGGGTCAGTTAACAATCAGCCGGTTCCCGTGCGTCAACGTAACGCGAAATCTGCCGAGAATATCGCCGCTGTGCGCGACAGTGTCCTCGAAAACCCGCGGCAGTCAATTCCGCGTCGCGCACAGGAACTCGGCCTTTCGCAGACGACAACTTGGCGAATTTTGCGTTGTGACTTGAGCCTGCACCCGTACAAGATCCAGCTGACCCAAGAGCTCAAGGTTAATGACCATAGACAGCGCCGTGTGTTCGCTGACTGGGCATTAGAGCAGTTGGAAGTTGACGCCGATTTTGGCAAAAAAATCATCTTCAGCGACGAGGCGCATTTTTGGATGAATGGCTATGTCAACAAGCAAAATTGCCGTATTTGGGACGAGACCAATCCACACGAGGTTCACCAAGTGGCAATGCACCCGCAGAAAGTGACTGTTTGGTGCGGATTTTGGGCCGGAGGCGTGATTAGTCCGTATTTTTTCGAAAACGATAATGGTGTGGCCGTCACCGTCAATGGTGAGCGATACCGGTCGATGATAACCAACTTCTTTTGGCCTGAAATCGAGAATATGGATCTGGACAACATGTGGTTTCAACAGGACGGCGCTACGTGCCACACAGCACACGCTACGATGGAAGTTCTGCACGAGCAAGCGCCCTTAATGGAAAACCCTATACTAAACACATGTTGTGCATATAGTGTATAATGATGTATGATGCAGTACAGTTGAAAAGATCAATTAGCACATGCTTATATCTCTAAATTCAATGCCTTGCAAAACTAGCTAGTAAGGTGAAGAAGAATAATTTATTTGTAATATTTATTTCTATTCACGTTCCATTGGTCATGTTTCTTAATTACAATGTTTTAAATAGAAGATATTCAATTTATTGCCTATAAAGTCCTGTCCGATTGTAACTACATTATTGTTAAGGTAAATGTCACTTATTAAGAGGAAATTCAACAATTAACATGCAAACTTACAGTATACATATAAAACTTATTATATGATTATAAATATGTTTTTTTTTTTTAAATAGCATTTAAATGTTGGAATATGTATGTCAATACAAGGTATAATAATATTCTACTGTACTTACATTGTAGGTAGAGCCATTGTTGTCTTCATATCTTGTTTGAATTGATATAGAGAATTTTGGAATGAAAGAACACTAAAAATGAATGATATTATTAATTATATGATCTTATAACATTTGTATAAAATGTACGATTTCATTTTATGCAAAAAAACCACTTACTGTGTATTCTTAGTGTGGGAATGGCCATGAAAAAAATGTATACATTAATAAATTTAAAACAGAATAAAAAATAAATGGTATTGTATGAATGAAATTTACCAGTAATTGTAAATGGATAAAAATTCCATGCTTTTTCAGTGACATAAAAAATCTTTGGTATTAGACTTTGGATCCAATAGGGTAAGTGACTGAAATAAAATTAAGGTTATCATCTTAAGTAAACAACACTATTAGGAGATTATAACAAGTGCACTAGACATAACAAACTGTATAATTAATTACTTTACTCACTCATTTTTTTTATTCACCTTATTATTACCAAGCAAAAGTCAAAATTGTTTCAGTACCTTGACAAATGTATCCTTTTTTCAGTAAACTGACCGACACCATTTGTCTCATCATTTATTTGTTCATTTGCTACTACCTCTACGCCTTCACCGTTGCTTGATTGCTCAAAGCTGTGTCTCGCTATCATATATAATTGGCCAATACGATACTATCAAGGAAAATATTTTTGTTACAAAGAAATAAACATAACCAACAAAATATAGTCCGTTTTATTTGTTAAAAGCAAGCTATATTTACCTCCTCCACCGTCATGGGCATGCAAATTCTATATTCTTTTGTAAGGACCATTGTTTGTTTCTATTTTCTTTTAAAATATTCAATTACAATTACTACACTTTTGTTAGTTATAGACATTGACAGTATAATTTTGACACTGACAGTTATAAGATCACTTCGCATTTTTTCGTCGCTAAAGTCAAAACTCAAAAGTAAAAATCATACAGGCTATTTTATTTAGTATTAAAAAAAATAGCATAAAATTAAAAACAAAAGTTTCGTTGCTATTATAACTATTCGATTAAAACCGATAGCAACAGCTAAAATAAATTGGAAATCTCATTAATTTGTTAAAATATTCAAGGGAAGTCAAATTTAAAGGTGTTGTTAAGAAAAAACAAAATTATATTACTAACAACTTTATTTTTTTCATTACATCTTTAAAGATATTTATAAATATAATAATTCATGTACACAATTATAATAGTTAATAATTCTACTATCAGTACACATAAACAGAGGCTAAGTCATCATAATCATATGTCCTCTTAAGAAATAAGTCAACTAATGATACACCTGTTATATTATGTAAACCTGAACTTATAGGCATTGCAGTTAAATTTACAAAAGTGACATTTCCAGGCTCCAAGGGGCCTAATTTTCTGTTTGAAATACCACACCAAAGTAGACTGGAATCTTGAAGTGATCGAAGTTTGATAATTAAATCTAGAGTTCTATCACTAGCATTTACTATTTTGCATTTAAAGTTGAAAGGTTCATCAACTGGTATTTTACTTGGTAAATTTTCATATGTTACTCGTATATCTCCATAATCAGGAGTCATTCGTTGCAGCTGGCTTGTTTGCAATCTTCCCTTTTCACCTAAGTTAGATCTCCACACAATATCTAGTTTCCCAATATTCTTAGCTGCAGCAATTAATTTAATATCTTTTGATATATTTTCTTTTGGTGTAAGACAGTACAAATACTGGCAGCTCTCCTGTGGCTGTAACAATGTCACGTCTCCAAAGACTGACATACCATTATCATCCTCATTTAATGATTTAACTGCAAACTGGTGAGAACTCTCTAATGACACTTGTTCAAGTATTATTGGGCCCGAGGTAATGTTTTGCACCTGTGCTTCAACAAATACATCATCGGATTCAGCATTATAAAACTTGGTCTTAACATCCAAAGGTTTCATTACTTCAAATTTGAAAAACTTTCTAAACGAAGATAATGTATTATAATTGGACATATAAGTGACTTCACATACTAAAATGTGGGTTCCCAAATCTTTAACTTCATGATGTATTACATCACTGAGAGTTTCATCAACATCTAACATTATGGGAGACTGATTTTGTTGTGTCGATAATGGAATTCTTTGTGAACTTGTTTGCAAGTCAGCCTTAATAGATACACTTTGAACTGGTTGATTTGTTTCATTATGGACACAAACATAACAAGAAAATGTCTCACCTAGGTAAATGTTGCCAAAACTTTGAGGCAATAAAAGAAACTGTCCAGCAGTTAGAGTTTCCATCTGAACCACTGATGTGGCATCTTCCTTTAAAAAGTTATTTAAAATATTACCCGGCAAATCTTTAAAGTCACAAGTGACAATCTTTGGGCTTATCAAAGCTGGCTTAGTGAGTCTCATTACTTTCAAAGCAACCAAGTGGTCAATAACTTCTTTCGTATCCATTTTTGAATGCGTTGTTACTAGAAGGATAAGACCAAATATTTTTTCAATTTAGCATATATAATCATATTAAACTTTTGAAATAAGAAATTAAATTAAAAAGGCCAAAGAAATATATAATTTTTTTTTTCAGATTAACGTTACGTAGTATATAGGTACGTCAATTTATTATTCATTCTAAAATTTTAAATTACTTTGTCAATGTCAAACGTCAAGTGACGATAACTTCTTATTTTTTAATTTTACTGTTGATAAAGTCAAGGGTTCGAACCATATAGCCTCATTTTGAATATTTACTAGGGCGTTCGAATTTAGGAGGTCGATATAGTTCGAATTTAGGAGGTTGAGGTGCTTTTTAGTGTGACAAAAATATAGGAATCTAATCTTTTTAAATCTACATTTTATCAATATTAACCACACATATTATGTAATTTTCATCGATAACTGCAATGACAATTATTTAGAACAGTATGTAAAGCCTAGATTAAATTAGTTCATGATGGACGTAATGTAAAAAATCAATTAGATCAAACACAGTTAATTTCTAAAACGTCGCAGTGATTTAAAATGATATTATTTATTATCTTTGTACTCATTGTTAATGTTATTGCACTTAGCGCCCTCTATTGGATGTAGGATTTACTTCACATTTACTTTTCATTCTCTCGTATCTAATATCTATTTTTGCAATAAAATAAAGCAATAATAATATTTTTTTATGTCAAAATAAATTTAAAAAACATAATTTGTAATACATTATGTTTAGTCAAGCATAAAAGTTGTGTTTAATGTATTTATAAGTTTTTGTTTAGATTTAACATTGAGAGTTTTTCATTGCTGAATTAAATAATCTGATGTGGCCCAATCATGTTAAGTTACAATAGTGCCTAGATAGTCCATTTACTGAATTTACTATCTAAGTTATATTATGCAATTATTGTGATCAACGCTGTTAAACATGGCATATCAAACACTTTTACAAGAATATATGCTTGTGCCACCTGTAACAAGAGTTTACACAACTGCTTGTGTGATTACTACTTTGGCTGTGGTAAGTTAAATTGAAAACCAATTGAATATACCGTAAGAAAAAAGCGCCAAACTAATGCTAATTCATTTAAATTGCAGCAATTGGATCTTGTGTCACCATTTGACCTATATTTTAATCCAATAGTTATTTTGAAGAGATATGAGTTATGGAGACTAATTACAACATTCCTATTCTTTGGGAACTTAGGATTTAACTTTTTCTTCAATATGATTTTTACATATAGATATTGTAGGATGTTGGAGGAAGGCTCATTTAGAGGAAGGACAGCTGATTTTGTTGTTATGTTCATTTTTGGTGGTGTCCTAATGATTGTATCCTTTTATCAATTTATAATTTTTCATATGTCATTTCATATTAACATTGGTTATTTATATATATGTATGTGTATCTTGAAATTTTTAAGCTAAATGCTTAGCAATCATATTGAGCTTGATATTTATAATATAAACTAATTATCCTTAGTATGTTACAGATTTGTGCATTCTTTGTTAATTTGTTATTTTTAGGACAAGCTTTTACTATCATGATTGTTTACATATGGTCAAGACGTAATATATATGTAAGAATGAACTTTTTTGGGTTAATGAATTTTCAGGTAATATAACTTTTCTAGTAGAATTCTTTTTGATGAATTGTCATCAAAAATTGTCTATGAACAAAATTGATACTAGTCTTTAATTGGAATTATGATCTTTGCTTATAATCTATTTTATTCACTATTTGCCCAGTGAATAAAATGGGGCTCTATCTCTAATAATCTTTGGTTTTATATGTTTCAGTTTATTATACAGTTTAGAGTGTTGATAATGTTGATACATACTGAAATTCATTTAAATTTTTAGGCACCATACTTGCCCTGGGTTTTACTTGGTTTCTCAGTCTTATTAGGAAATGCAATATCTGTGGATTTGGTAGGAATGGCGATCGGTCACATTTATTTCTTTATAGAAGATGTTCTTCCAAATAAAAGAGGTGGACAAAAAATATTAATAACACCAATGTTTTTGTAAGTATTTAATTTGTACAAATTAATAAAAAGATGTTCTAAAGGATTTTTTAAATAAAAAACGATTATTAATCCATTTCAGAAAAAAACTGTTTGATCCAGCCCCTGAAGATGCAGATTATGTGACATTGCCAGATTTTCCTAATGTTCGACCAGGAGGATTTAACTGGGGAAATGAGAATCAGGAAGTACCAGATAATAATGAAGGAAATAGATAAAAATGTTCAAATTTTAAATAAATAATAAATTAATACATCAAGCCAAATATTTATTTTATGAATTTCTCTATTTTATGTACAATTTCAAATTATTAAATTGTATGTCTTCTATTTAACACCTTTTTCATTTAGTTTATTTAGCACAAACCAAACCTATAAATTGTTCTTTGTAAATGCTTTATTATTATTGAATCAAGAGGCCAGCTATTTGATTATATAAACAATAAGTGTTTCATTTTTGGTTTAGTATAAAACAATATAAATTCACTGCTAATATGACTACAAAAATCTATAATAATCTTAATACAATCGCTCCAGGTCTTACTTGGCGCAAAGGTTGTCCATTGCCGTACAGCGCGGAAACGCGGCCTGTGTTTTGGGCAACAACGTCGAGTGAGAATATTAAAATTTTTTTTTTTTTAAATTTTCGCAAGAGTGCTTTTATTGAATTCTATTTTAGATTTTGTTCATTGTTCCTTTTGAAATGTGAATTGTTTAACTGAAATATCAATAAATAAATTATATGAAATTAAAGTTTTAATAAGTATCTCAATACACAACTGATTTAAAATATATCAATATTATTTAGTAATTTAAATAGATAATAAATTAAAAATGTTTAATTCAATTCAAAAAAATACTGGAAAAAATGGTACAATAACACTAATTGGTTTTCGAAATAACCGTACCGAGGGAGCAAAAAAGATTATCCGTGTTCATTACTTTTGGCGGATCATGAATGGATCTTAACATTATTAAATTTTATTAATTCCATTTAAAGTCAGTTATTTGGCACATTTATATTGCAAATTTAAGTTTATGAGCGTTCATTGTTGTTATAAGGTACTGTTTTAATTGATAAAACCACAAATGTTTGTGAAATGATTATTTAATTAAATTATTAAATAATAAGGTCCTCCAGACCGATTTCGGCCACGGCGGCCAATCTCAAGAGAAATTAGCCAACTGCGCAGGAGATATTATAGTGCACAAGTGTGTGCGCAAACACAGGTGCACTCTCTTTTCCTTAGCTCTCATAATCCGATGGGACGGCAATCCGACACGACCGGAAAGAGTTCAGGCGCAGGACCAACGGCTTAACGTGCTTTCCGAGGCACGGGAGTGTTCACACTTCCACCTTCCAGACTCCGGGCTGCTACTGAGAGTTTCTGACAGAAAAACCCAATAACTATTTATTGGCCCGACCTGGGAATTGAACCCAGGACCACCGGGTCTGCAGCCTAATATCTAGCCACTAGACCAACGAGGCAGTCAAGTCAAATTATTAAATATTTAAACATTTATTATAGAAAGTTATTTTGAGATCCGTGTCTGTAGACATACTTTTTAAAAATCCGGCACTACTATATTTATATACGTATTACGTATATAAAAAAAAAACAATTTTTGTCTTTTCACTGCAATAAGGATTTTAAATACAATTTCATGTAAATAAATAACGTAATAGAAGGCCATCGAAATTCAAACAAAATAAATATTTAATTTAAATTTATTTGTTATTTCTCTACACACTTTCCATTTTAGCACAAATTTCAAGTCGAACGTATTGTCAGTTAACAATTTATTTATAGCAATATAATATATAGTAGTTTTTCCATCATTTCTCATCAATCACTTAAATAAAACATAGACTTGATTAATATTTAACTACAAAAGTCGTAAAGCAAAATCCGTCTGATGTTATATTGAAAAATAAATAAGAATAAATGTTACAAACATAGAATAATAACGTGTTATTGTTCTATGGTTGTAACATTTACAACGATAAGCTTTTTCAGAATTCGACGTATACGTCATATTATGTATTTAAGGACGACAAATGGGGCTCCTGTTGGTAAATGTTCTCCTATCATGCCAATAAATACTTTCACTGCAAGATGTACAAACCACTCCTAACTCGTAAATGAAACCATAGGATTAAGATGTTTTGCCCAATGTGTGTAATTACACTGTCTAACTCGCCTTTACACAGGAAATATTAAGTATTAGTGTTTGGCGGATATTATTAGTTTGAACTTTGTGATTCTTTTAGCTAAGCACTATTTACAAGTTAATTTGATATTTGCCTTGTAACAACCACTGTATCTAGCTATAGCGTATATCTGTGTAGTGCATTCTTGTTGTTCTGATAAAATACAAAAATAATATTAATATGTTGCTGGGAGCTATTGAATTTATAATTTCTTGATAATAACATAAACATATATGGCTAAAAAAAATTGATCACACGTTTCCATAATTTTTATATTAATAAAGAGACGCGAATGACAATCATAAGTCGCAACCGCAGAATTTAATGATATACATTCAATCAATTATTATTATTTAATTTAAAACATGTAGGAAAATATAAACTGAGTGTAAATTGTGGCAACTTGTCGAATACACACTTGTTTAGATTAAAAATGTACAAAAAGGAATATAAATAACACTACAAAGATCTGTTAGTTGCGTTGTAATAACTGCGTTGAACAATCTCAAATTGACATATTAACAAATATAGCTAAATCAGTCTTCATTCAAACATCAAACACACATTTTATACAATAACAAAATAATCACAAAAAAATATCGATGTTCACTTTTTACAATATTTATTATATTTACTAAATTACATTATTTATAAACATTCCTCTGTAGCTCAGGTTACACATTTGTTCGTACTCATCTCTAGGTGTATAGGACTATACAAAAATTACTAGAGACGTATCTTATATGATAATAACCTCCTTCAAAATGCTTAGATACAACACAGCCGAGGTATACTTTTCAAATTTATAACCAGTAATGCACTTGATCCACACTTAAATTTTCCCCTGCATACTAAGATGAATTTTATATACACATTTGATTAACAAACATTGCATTTATGCATACTAAATTATTCGTCAAATGTTAGTTAACACATATTTTTTTATCATGAATCTTCTCTTAAACATACAATACATACACAACTGACAACAAACTTGTAATGGAAATGAATAACAGTTAACGAAACTCTGTTTCTGCATAGTAAATGTATCACTGAGTGACTAGTGCTCTCGACTGTCTGTCAATGGTAAATTCATTTTGCATCAGATCTTACGAACCTTTTAAAATGTTATCGTTTTTTGTACAATGAAAAATGATGACAACATTATTATTAAATCTAATAGAAACCAATATTGTAATTTTTTGGTGTCGTTGTTTAAACTAATTTTGCAAATTATTTTGAACTAATTTTTTTCTCAAATAACCTAATAAATCACATAGTGACATTTTCATAGTGCTACGATAGCCAGTAGCACCGTTATGTCGTCGGGTTTTCCACCTGCAAAAGAAAATATTTTTAAATACAATTAGATGCCTCGTTATATTCACAGTTATGTACCTATAGTTGATGATTTATTTGTCTCATAGAAATATAAAAAAATAAAAGCAACTTTGAATCCAGTGGCGTGACTATACCAACTGAGGCCCTTGGCACATTCATTGCATGGAGGCCCAGCTCAGGGGTTTAGCTACCGCCGCCAAATCAAAGATACGGGGCACCCTAGGTACAGGGGCAGTTTAAATTAAACTGCCTATTCAAGCTTAACGGTTAAAATTCGGTTGAAAAAAAGGTCGTCGTCGCAGTTAAGGACCATTGATACAGGGTCCATCAAAGGCAAGCTACGCCACTGCCAGTAAAAAATATCTAAATGTAAGACACTTACATTAAATGTAAGACAAAAATATCTATGTTATTTAATTAATATAACTTTAAATGTATGGCTACCCACGCCGATTCGGAATGTAGATTCTACCGAAGCGACCGTGAATAAACCCAGTAATCTTCTAATCTAACCCAATTAAAATAGATATGCTCATTAAAAATATTAATTTATTATCTGCATGGAGTTCAATGTTCAATTTAACTTGATGCTTTTTTACCAAATGTATAACTGTAGCCTTTTTAAACCACAGGAGGAATAAAGATATAAAACAACTTTGGCAATTAATTATTATGGATTTGCAAAAAATGGCGTTTTGAATGTCGCCGAAGTTGTTATCAGAACTTTCCGCCATCTTCAATGATACTGTAACAAGTATAAAGGTACCTAAAACGTTTAGTCTTTTGTCTGTATTCTGTTAGTACAGTGCAACCTTAATACACCGAATCTCAATATAACGACTTCCTTGATTTAACAAATTCTTCGTAATCCCCTTGAATTGTCCATAAGAGTCAATGTAAAATATACCTTTACATAGCGAACAACCTCTTTACTATAAAAAAAAAATGTAAATACCTCTAATTAACGAATTTTATCAACCCAAAACCTTTATATAACGTTCCCACCAATATATGACCCTTAATCACATAGCGTGTGATTCATGTAACGACAGGTTTCGACACGTTTTTTTCGTAAAACAATCATTGTTGTTTGATGGAAAGTAAAATAAAACTGCTGCTCGTCACTATTGTTAAAGATTCAAGTTGCAATGGCCCCGAAATGTAAACGTGTTCCTTATAAGTCACAGAAAAGCGAAACCTCATTGACGATTATGTTGACGAAAATCCTACGACGAAAAAATAAGACAAGACTAATAAGTTCGGGACTTGCGGGAGCAAGTACATTGGCTACAATTTTAAAATTTAAAGACAAGTTTTCAGCAGAAAGTGATTTGCCTGTAAACGGTAGAAGATTAAAAACATGCGAATACAAAGACGTAGAGGAATGTGTGTTGAAATGGTTAAAACAATGCCGAGACAAAAAGGTCGCAATCGGAGGCCCTATCCTTCGGAAAAAGGCTCAGCAGTTTACAGTAGAATTGCAGCGCAGAACATGCAGAGTTCCGTGCTAGCAACGGCTTTAAAAATTTCAAAAAACGAAACGAGATTGTTTTTCGAAAAATTTGTGGTAGAAGTAGTAGTGTTGATGAAAAAGTAATAATAAATAATAATAATGAAAAACTGTGATGAGTGGAAAAACAAACTGGCAGAGCTGACCGCCGGATACGATCCCGAAGACAAGACCTCTTTATAACAAATTTTAGACCAAGCTACCCTCAGTTTAACGAATTACTTAATATAACGAATATTTACTTGTTCCCTTCAGATTTGTTATATCGAGGTTGCACTGTATATTGGTACCCTTCAAACCGAAAATAAATATTTAATAACGCGTCCACGCCTCAAACTTTCGGAAGAAAACCAACCAATTATGAAAAATGTCCTTAGGAAAATTAGGTAGGCCAGACACTCGCCTCCGATCCCTAATATGGTATACAGTGGTGGTCATATAATTAGAAACACTTCTTATGAATAAAGAAAGTATAACTTCAACGTACAAATGTTCGTAAAAAATATACACATTCAATAATTAATAACCATGCAATAATATAGCCACTCAAATAAAAATCTCATTAAATGCATAAAATATAAAACATATCTTACTTTTAATTACAAAATTAGTCTTACACATTTAGGAGTTTATTTTCTGTTTCTGGCCGCTTGGACGCCTAATTTAAAAAACATTTTAAAAAAGCATCCATAGCTCGTTCTTTTTTTGAAATTGGAGAATAACATTTCTTTTTTTATCATTTTGGCGGCAATTCAAAATTTAATCTGAATTATTTATGTTCAAAATGGGCAATAATAAAAATAGTGACGCGTCAACTAGGCCAATCATTGTTAATTTACATATATAGGGTTTTCCATTAAGGGCGCTTGATCGTGCAGAACTTCCATCGTAGCGTGTGCTGTGTGGCACGTAGCGCCGTCCTGTTGAAACCACATGTTGTCCAGATCCATATTCTCGATTTCAGGCCAAAAGAAGTTGGTTATCATCGACCGGTATCGCTCACCATTGACGGTGACGGCCACACCATTATCGTTTTCGAAAAAATACGGACCAATCACGCCTCCGGCCCAAAATCCGCACCAAACAGCCACTTTCTGCGGGTGCATTGCCACTTGGTGAACCTCGTGTGGATTGGTCTCGTCCCAAATACGGCAATTTTGGTTGTTGACATAGCCATTCATCCAAAAATGCGCCTCGTCGCTGAAGATGATTTTTTTGCCAAAATCGGCGTCAACTCCCAACTGCTCTAATGCCCAGTCAGCGAACACACGGCGCTGTCTATGGTCATTAACCTTGAGCTCTTGGGTCAGCTGGATCTTGTACGGGTGCAAGTCACAACGCAAAATTCGCCAAGTTGTCGTCTGCGAAAGGCCGAGTTCCTGTGCGCGACGCGGAATTGACTGCCGCGGGTTTTCGAGGACACTGTCGCGCACAGCGGCGATATTCTCGGCAGATCTCGCGTTACGTTGACGCACGGGAACCGGCTGATTGTTAACTGACCCGGTTGACTCGAATTTGTCCACCAATCGACGGATAGTCGACTCGGCAGGACGATCATCGCGACCGTAAAACGGGCGAAGTGCGCGGAACGTTGCTCGAACTGAAGACCCATTTTCATAAAACAATTTTATGATTTGCACGTGCTGCTCGACACTGTAACCTGCCATGGTGGTTTGGGAGGACGGAATGAATATAACACACTGCATTTGACAGCTGTCACTCAAACAACATGGCCGCAATCAGCTGTCAAAGTTCAAGCATCCCTATTGGAAAACCCTATAGATCATAAGTGGGCGTAAGACAGAAGAATAGCTAAGCATTTAAATTGTTCTGTTAAGAAAGTTTTTAATGCAATTGATCATTATAAAACACATGGAACCGTTGAAAATGTTTTTAGAAAGGCTCGGCCAAGAAAATCATCTCCCAGAGAAGATACACTAATCGTTTGTGTTGCTAAAAAAGACTCAAGTAAAGGCTCCAACCAGATTAAAAATAAAGTTTTTTCGTCTGATAACCCGAGAAACATCTCGTCAAGACTGATACGCCGAAGATTAGTGGAAGCTAAATTGTTTGGAAGAATCTCTCGAAAGGTACCGCTTCTTACCAAGCAACACCCAGAGAAGCGATTATTATTAATGGAAAAAAGTTATTTTCAGATGAAACAAAAATAAATATGGTAAATTCCGATGGAAAGCGCTATGTTAGACGCCCTGTAAACAATGCTTTTAATTATAAATACACAAGGAGTATAGTCAAGCACGGTGGCGGTACAATGGATCACTGGCAATACAAAAATATCTTAGAGCACACAATGATTCCCTACACGGACGATCATTTGCCTATAACCTGGATCTTTCAGCATGACAATGACCCTAAACACACGGCCAATAGCGTCAAATGTTTCCTTAGCGAACAGCGTATATCCGTTTTAGATTGGCCAGCAAATAGTCCGGATTTAAACCCGATAGAAAATCTCTGGTATATTGTTAAAAAGAAACGTAACACCAGTCAAAACGAACTGTGTGAAGCATTTGTCGAAGCATGGAATTCAATCACCCTAGAAAAATGTATGAAATTTATTGAACCAATGCCACGTCGTTGCAGTGCTGTTATTGAAAATAAGGGATACGCCACTAAATATTAATTATAACTATTGGTAGGCTGTGGATAGTTGGGGTGCAAGTCAGTCATCTCCACGTGGTGCAGCCTGGGCAACGGGGTCGACAAGCATTCCGATGTTTTCTCGGAGTGCCTGTCGACCACGGCTAACGACCGACGCGGCGGTTATGCCACGGGTCGCTCCTGGTACTTTTCTGATTAGCAGAGTGGACTGTGTGAGCCGCTTCGTGGCAGTTTTTGTTTTTACGTTTTGTTGTTGTTATTGTTTTTGTTTACAATTCTTTGTTTGTGGTTTAATTTGTCTTTGTGTAGATAAAATTTTTTAATTTATTAATTTGTTGTAAATGGCCTTTGTGTGTAAATATAAATTTTAAATTTTGTAATTATGCCTTTTATTAGGTGCTGGGTCTCCGGGGTATTTTTGGGCTACCGGAGACCAGTGGTGGGAGAGGCGAGTTGCTCAGTTTCGGTATCGACTCTGAGTAAACAAGACTATTGTCACCGCCTCTCAAACTCGTTTCCCCACCCAGGTGTTGTGGATCATGTCTCGCAGCCTGTGGTGGGACCGAGAGCCTTGCCTTAACCGGCCGGGCCAAGAGGAGCCAACCTCATTAAAAAACATTAGGTTAGAGATCCCTTGATACCGCCCGACCTCACGGTGTAATAGGGTTACTAGGATACAGGGGGCACTGCCTTGGTTGACTTTTTATTTCCCCCACACTCGTGGAACTATTTATGGAATTTTCAAAAACAAAAAACGATAAAGGATTAGAGACTGTAAAACGATCGGTAACCGACGATATGACGGTGGAGGTGGGCGCCCCGATGGCGCGCACTGAAATCAATGACCCTGGTGAACTGAAAGGACCTGCTGTTTGGCTTGAACGACTCTCCGAGTCGGACTCGTCGATCTGCACCACGCAGACAGTGGATTCGGTGACTGACGAATTGGTGGTGGAGGTGGGCGCCTCAATGGCGCGCGCTGAAACCTTAGACCCTGGCGTGCTTAAAGGACTTGCTGCCCGGCCTGAACGACTCTCTGAGTCGGACTCGTCGGTCTGCAGCTTGCAGACGGTATCGGGCGATCAACAAAAACGTAGGCGTAGGTGTGAGAAGCGTACCCACGCTGTGGATGGCTTCTCAGGCTCTGAAAGCGATGCGAGCATGCAGAGTGACAACTCTGAATCCTCAGCCAGCAGATGGCTTAAGCCCGCTAGTAAGAGGGGACGTGGCCGACCGCCCACCCATGAAAGATATGTTGGACTGGGGAAGTCACAGGCGGAGCTCAGCAAAGGGAAGAAGGACAGCTTCCATGCGGAAGATGCGTTGGTGAAGGTGGCGATTGATGAAAGGGCGACCCGCTCTAGGAATCGCCAAACAATTGCAACTGAAGACATGTCGAAGACGTCCGCCGCTCTGGATGTAGCGCTGAAGGTGGTTTTGCACCTTCGTAAAGGCCCTTAAAACTGCCGCGGAGACGATCAAAGGTGCGGTGGCAGATCTCAGGGCACTAAACATGTCGGAGGAGGTTGCCCGTTTCGAGGCAGCCAATGCACAGCTGTCGGGCCAGTTGGCCGAGCTGCGCCGGGAAGTGGCCCAGATGCGCACACAGCCGGCTGCGAGCAGCATGACTCCATCTGATCTCCAAAAGGTGATGGAAGAGGCACTGCGCGCGAACCGCGAGCAGTTCGGCAGAATGCTGAACGCCCGCTTCGAGGGGATCGAAGGCCACCTCCTCCCAGAGCCTCGGCTGCGACCTCCACTGGCCGCCGACCGCAACGCGGCGCAGGCTCCGGCCACATCCGCAACTGTAAGGGTTACAGCTGAGAAGCAAGCGTAAACGAGCAAAACGCCCAAATATGGCTGCTCAGGAAGCGGCAGCGGCAGCGGCGAGGGGAAGTGCCCCTCCGTTATCTTCGGAGCCAGGCAGTTCCTTGTTAACCTGGAGCGCCGTCGTCCGAACCAAACCGACGACCAAAAAGACGACCACCGAACCGGCGGCATCAACAGCGAAAGCAAGATCGGCCAGTGCAGTAAAGAAAGCCCCTCCCAAGAGGAAACTCCACCCTCCTCGCTCCGCGGTGATAACGATCACGCTGAAGCCTGATCACGGTGCTGAGGAAAAGGGCCATGCTTGCGCCAGGACATTCTCGTACTTGAGTACGAAAATGTCCTGGCGCAAGCGAAGAGCCGCATCAAGCTGAGCGAGGTCGGCTTGACTGCGGTGCGCTTCAGGGCAGCGGCCACGGGGGCACGAATTTTGGAGGTTGCGCCGGGCACCAGTGATGCGGAGAAGGCGGCGGACGCCCTCGCAACTAAACTCCACGAGGTACTCAAACCGGACGAGGTCCAGGTCCATAAACCGACCAAGTGTGTCGAGATAAGAGTCATGGACCTGGACGATTCCGTCACGGCGGACGAGGTGGTGGCTGCGGTGGCCGAGGAGGGAGGTTGCTCCGCTGGAGCAATAAGGCCGGGGGCTATTGGTCGGGGCTCGAGTCGCTCCGGCTGCCTCTGGCTGAGCTATCCGGTGGCGGCCGCAAAAAAGGTGGTGGAGGCTGGTCGCGTTAAGGTGGGGTGGGTCTGGATGAGACAAAAGCGACGAGTTCCGACTTACGCAGGTTATGACCGGTCACAGTTGTTTCGGAGAATACCTGTGTAAGATCGGACGCTAATCGACGGCGATGTGCCACCATTGTGGCGCGGACCAGGACACAGCCCAGCATACGTTGGAGGTATGCCCCGCGTGGAGTGCGGAAAGGCAGGTCCTGGTCCACGAAGTCGGCGATGCTCCACAGGGAATCGGCGTGGAGGGCCGTAGCTTCCTTCTGTGAGACCGTCATGGTCCAGAAGGAGACGGCGGAGCGGGAACGGGAAAGGGCCGATCCTGCTCGGCAGAGACGACGTCGGCGTCGTCCCGGCCCTCCCACAGGGCCTGGGGCCCTGGGGCCACCCTGGGGCCGTGGATGCGTGAGGTGGGGGTCTCACATGTCCTATTTTAAGCGGCCCTGAGGAGGACGGCAGCCGGGATGGCCTCGCGCTGTCGTACGCACTAGCGAGGAGTGCGCGGGGGGGGGGGTCGAGATTATCTTCGCCCCCTGAGGAGAGCTCCGCCGAGCTACGAGCGGAGCACAGCACGGGAGGAGCCGCGGATGCGTATATCAACACGATCCCGCAGCCTCTCCGATCCGTGCCGAGGACGACCATCGCAGTGGTTTTAGTGGGTAAGAATCCCACGTAACCCGGTCCTCCCGCCCCAAGGGAGACGGGTACCTTACAGAAGGTTTCCACTGCGTGGAAAAAAAAAAAAAAAAAAAAATGGTGGTTCTCGGCGCGGGTAACGCTGCTCGAGCCGAGGCCACTGCGCTGTTACAGGTGCCTAGAGGGGGGCCACGTGGGGGCCAAATGCGACAGGGGTGTCGAGCGCAGCCGTCTGTGCTTCCGCTGCGGTCAACCTGACCATAAGGCTCGGGAGTGCACCGCCGCTGAACCGAAATGCGTGGTTTGCTCAGCGGCCGGTCAGCCAGCAGCACATGCCGTCGGGAGCAAGGGCTATCAGGGCGGCAGAGGTCGGGCAGCGCCGCAGAAGGGCAGAGTGGCTACGACAGGCCCCGTAGTCGCACCTGCAAGTATCAGGGTGGAGCCAATGGAGACCGCGTACTAATGGCCCTGTGTTGTCTCCAGGCTAACATCAACCACTTTGCCAGGGCTCAGGACCTCGTAGTCCAAAGCATGGCAGAGTGGCAAATCGGCGTAGCGGTGGTATCGGAGCCCTACTTCGTTCCCTCCCGGGACGACTGGGTCTCCGACCACGAAAAAGTGGTGGCCATCGTCGCCCCTGCTGTCGCTGGCTCCCCATCCATCGCGAGTGTAGCCAAGGGCAGGGGGTGCGTGCTCGCCGTCATAGGTGATGTGGCTTTCGTGGGTGTGTACGCCTCTCCCAATCGGAGTCTCGGCGACTTTGAAAAACTGCTGGTTGAAGTAGGGGCTCTGGTTGGGCAAATTCAATGCCAAATCTACGGCTTGGGGTTCCCCAGCGGCGGATGCCTGAGGCGAGGCTTTGGAGGAGTGGGCAGCTGCTACTGGTCTCGCGGTGATCAACAGTGGGTCGGAAAGCACGTGCGTGCGGCTACTGGGCGAATCGATCTTCGACATCACGTTCGCGTCCAACGCCCTGGCCCGCCGTGTTCGAGAGTGGAGGGTGGAGACGGGTGTGGAGACACTATCGGATCACCGATATATCCGATTTGATGTCTCCGCGGTTCCCGTCGTCCAGCCCGCTGTTGAGCGGTCAGAAGGTCCGCGGTGGAGTCTTGGCCGTCTCGATAGGCAGTTGGTAAAAGAGGCGGCCATCGTGGAGGCCTGGGGCGCCGGTTCCGACCCGGTTGTCCAGGTCGACCGAGAGGCTGACCAACTCAGCGCCGCCCTGTTCCGCATTTGCGATATGGCGATGCCGAGAGTCAAGCCTCAGACCCCACGTCGCCGTGTCTACTGGTGGCGACCCGAACTCCACCAGCTGAGGAGAGCCTGCGTTGCTGCCCGTCGTCGATACACTCAGTGTAGGAGGAGGCGAGTCCGCGACCACGCATCGGAGGACGTCCTCTACGCCGCCTACAAGGCCGCCTGTGTAACGCTGAAAAAGGCCATAGCCCAGGCCAAAGAGGCGGCGTGGGAGGAGTGGCTGGCCACTCTCGAGGCAGATCCGTGGGGGAGACCGTATCGGGTTATGAGGCAGAAGCTCCGACCCTGGACTCCCCCACTCACCAGCAGTCTCCAGCCGCAGCTCGTCGAGCGGATCACGTAGGAGCTCTTTCCCGAGCGAGGAGCGTTCGTCCCACCGACGATGGTACCGACCACTTACACAGACCGAGAGATGGTGGACCAGGCGTACCCGGTTACCGAGGCGGAGTTGTGTGCGGCTGTCCTGAAGCTCCGTTCGAAAAGGACAGCCCCAGGGCAATTGCCCTGGGAGAGATCGGCGAGAGCGCCCGGTGCCTATTCTCCGCGTGTCTGGCTCAAAGCAGGTTCCCCGATCGGTGGAAAACGGGAAGGCTCGTTCTCATCCGCAAGGAGGGACGAGCGCCCGATCAGCCGTCAGCATACCGCCCAATCGTGCTGCTCGACGAAACGAACAAGCTCTTTGAGCGTGTGCTTGCAGCCCGTCTAGTCGGCAGCATGGAGGCAGGCCTTAATGAGTGGCAGTATGGCTTCCACCCCGGCCGCTCGACGCTGGACGCGATTGCCAGGGTTAGAGAGCTCGCGGAGGATGAGGTTTCTAGGGGTGGGGTGTTGATGGCAGTGTCGCTGGATATCTCCAACGCCTTCAATACCCTGCCCTGGGAGGTTATACTCTAGGGCCTTAAATACCATGGTTTCCCGGTCTACCTGCGTCGAACCATCGCCGACTACTTCTCGGGCCGAGCGGTCGTCTACCCGACGAAGGATGGTTCGAGCACACCCTCCTCCATGACGTGCGGTGTTCCACAGGGCTCGGCATTGGGGCCGATGAAGTACCTGGGACTCGTCCTCGACGGCAGGTGGAAGTTCGAGGAGAACTTCCGGCGCTTGCTACTTTTAATATTTTTTGTTGCTGTTTCTAATTAGTTGACCATTATTGTTCATACCTTAAAACTGATTTAAATGTTTGTCCGTAATGTAATATTGAAACTGCACTTGTGTAATGGGATTACTATTGTTTTTCTAATAAATGATAAATCGTTGAACATATTGTTGTCCTATTTATTGTTTAATTTCAAAATAACAACGATTGCGGTGAAGTATCTTACATAATGTCAAGGACCGTTGGTAGTCTTTCTAATTATACGACCACCACTGTATATATGGGATAAAAGAAAGTGAAATATGACATTTATATAAATAGTAAGTGCAGAAAGAAGTCATGCAAGGGGCATTTAGGTACTGAGTAGATATTCAAACGAGGTTCAAGTTTGCTATCGAGGTCTATGTATACCAATAGTCACCTATAGCATCGATGCCGTTCTGTCGCGCGCTCTTCGCGAAGGGCGACATGTAGCAGCCGTCGAAGGAGAGGTTGCGCGCCATCCACGCGATGGAGTTGGCGACGGCCTGCAGGCGCTGCGCGTCGCCCTCCAGCGCCTGTGCGCGCCGCATCTCCGCCACCAGCACCGGCTCCGGCACGTTGTCGAACACGCCGTCCGTCGCCACGAGGATCACGTCGCCGCATTCCACCTTGAACTCGGCCGTTTCCGCCGATTCTGGCCTGTAACGTGTAAGAAGTGATATTTATTAATTCGGTACTAGAATTTGTCATACTGGCTGTGACTGATTCCGGTTTTATTATTTTATACCGTTGCCTTTATTTTATATCATGGGAATATTTGTATTTATTCATTGAATTATGCAAATAACAATTACGCTCTGAATTCATTAATTATATTTTGTTAGTGTTATCCAACTTTATCGAATTATAATTTAATGCGTACAATACAGCAAAATGTACATAAGATGTAATATAAGTAAACAGGTTAGTACTGGCAAAATGTTTATTAATAAGTAAATATATAAAAATAACATGTCACTTAGTTAAAACAAAACTTGAAAAGAATATTTATTCGATTTCGATTATGATAAATGTGTAGCGACATCTATCTCGCCACATATGAAAACTAAAAACTGACGTATCCTACATCGCGATATTAAAGTTATCCGAGCGATTGAAAATATATACAAGAACCCGACGACAACCGTCGGGCACCACCAGACAAACACCCGTCTGGTCGGAGGATCCTCCCTTTTCAATGGTGGATGAGGAACTTTACACCCGGTTCCTTCCCAACTCCAAAAATGCTTTAAAAACTATATATTAGTTATCTGTTTATTTGTGAATAATTTGATACCTACATTGTATTTGACTTACAACTTAAAAAAACTAAATCTTATTGAGGAATATTACATAGCAAGGATATAATTCCATTATTACTCCTAAGTTTGGGTTTTCGGCTAAATATCAATGCGATCAAAAACGTCGTTTTTAAGAAATTGGTATTCCTGTCAGAATTATAAACAACTTATTGCATTTCTTTATAATCTGCCATGTTATTTTCTCTTGAACGTGTAACACGAAAATATTTAATGTCTTATATAAATTACAGATAAGATAGTATTCATCCGCTGCTATCAGTGTGATACAAATCATTTCACCTTGCCCTGTTATCCTACAATATGTTTTTGTTTTCGTGTTCTCATTTTGTAAAATGAATTTTAATTAATATCTACGAACTAAATTAAACATAATACCATTTTACAAATTAAACAGAGCACGTGAGTTTTGTTCGCTGGCTTATATCCAACAAACTAAAAATTCTAATATTAGTGCACGCAGAAATACAACAACGATGTTTGTGTAATAAGACCACATGATCGCTTATGTTAAGAGTCAAAATATTGGATATACAACTGGCAGTTATAAGACTTGTAATATTGACGATAACACCTATTTGTCAAACAGCCGACGAGGCGAGTGAGACGACAGACTTACAAAGTATGTCACGACGTAATCGTTTATGTTATGTTTATAATACAATCGCTTTGAAGTCATCCGCATGTCATTTTTTTATTTTTTATTTATGAAACTATAAGCTGCTAACTTCAAAAATTGATTGGTTTCGAATTGAAGGTATTAACTAAATCCAAATATACAAATCGAAATATATTTAAATATTATAGCTAATAATAATGAGTCAAGTTATTATTATCGAAATAAAACTTTATGGCGCCAATGCGAACAACGGCAATGGCGAAATGAAATGCTATTTCTGACTGCGACCTAAAAGTTACACACTGGATAAATTACACAATGCCTCAACATGATTGCAATTTTTGTTACGTAAAAACTTATTTATCTTACAATTTTAACAAACAATGTTTCAACATTGTTTAGATTTAAACTGTTAACATATCATTCAAAATATCGATATAATCCATTCTCATTCTAAGTCTCAACAATTGTAACAACTTCAATATTTTGACAAGATTCGTTCATTAAATTATTAGGTTAATATTTTCCAGACGCAGATTGCAATTACTTTTGATTTGACTATCATTGTTTGAATGTCAAAATGATACTTTTCATTAAAGTTTAAACCCCTAAAGTGTGAAATATATCACAATACCTTAATATATATAATAAAAACATATCATAACAATGACTTATCAATTGAATAAAAATCTTTATCTATATTGAAGTAACCTTTTGCTATTAGAAGCATAGCATCTATAACTGATAAAATTGTTTTCAAACAAAAGTGAATAACAGATTACATTAGCAAATATTATACATATTTCTATTTAAATAGATGCACATTTTTAATATATATCAAATTTGTTTATATAATATAAATATAGAATAGAGTTACAATTATTTTAATGATATCATAATTTATGAATACATAAGAATCTCTAAAAAAGGAAGGTTCTGTCTATATATTATATATATTCGACTGCCTCGTTGGTCTAGTGGCTAGATATAAGGCAGCAGACCAGGTGGTCCTGGGTTCAATTCCCAGGTCGGGCCAATAAATAGTTATTGGGTTTTTCTATCAGAAAATTCTCAGTAACAGCCCGGAGTCTGGAAGTTGGAAGTGTATACACTCCCGTGCCTGAACTCTTTCCGGTCGTGTCGGATTGCTGCCCATCGGATTATGAGAGCTAAGGAAAAGAGAGTGCACCTGTGATTGCGAACACACTTGTGTACTATAATATCTCCTGCGCAGTTGGCTAATCTCTCTTGAGATTGGCCGCCGTGGCCGGAATCGGTCTGGAGGACCTTATATATATTCAGAAATGATACAAACAATTTTTATCATTCTTTCAACATGGGCAATCTAATGGGAAAGTTTCAGCATGTAAAATAGTTGTTTAACAATTAATATGTACAGTATTATAGATATAATAATTGTTTAATAATTGAAAAAGTGAAATGTTGATTAAAAAATATTATTTAGATATAATTTTATCAAATACATTCAGCTATTGTATATTTTAGCACTACACTAAACTATTTTCCTATAATTTTTTTAGTTTCCATGATATACAAATAATACTCAACATCAGAAATTTCTATGTGAAGTTCATTGATATATAAAAAAACCATATATCAATGGTGAAGTATGTAAAAAAAATTGGTTTCATATTCAACAATATTTTTAAAATGACATTTTTATTGGAGTACACTGCTATGAGGTTATTACTCCTTACTGTTCCTCATGATAACACTCCAAGAAATATTATATTGTTGAGTCATTAAATCAATAAGTAAATCATGAATTAATATATCACTCAGAAAAACAAATTTGTAATAAATGTCAATTTAATGTTCCTAATAGATACTTGGCTAATAAAATGTATCTAAGCACACAGCACTGAGTATAGTTCACAGATAAAGTGCATTTATATGCAAACTCCTTTTTTTTATCAAAAATTATATAATACAAAGAAATCAGTTGCAAGTATAATATTAACAATAATATAAAATCATATTATGCATACCTATCGCTTAGAACATTCCGATCATGACCGGGAGGTGGCAGGCTTAATTGATAAGGTGTGTTGAAATAGTGCTGTTGTTCATGAGAGCGGTGCACAACACGGCCACCACGGACAACCATAAAACCACTGTCGCCGATGTTGGCAGCACGCATTATACTCTCACTGCGGTCTAAGATCATTACACATGCTGTGCTGCTACCTGTTGTAACAAAAAATTACAGTAGTAACACTGATATGACTTTACCATTATATTTGTATATAAAAAGTCTAGTCAAATCTAAGAGAAACATCAAATCAATTTTGTGACCATAAAAATAAAATTATAAATCGAATTGTTCATTGCTAAAAGTATTAAAAATATTTAAGAAAACCATTACCTAATATGGGTTTTTTATGTTCTAATAGCTCATAATAAGACTTGGCCAGCAGGTCTCCTGGCTCTGACATTTTAAAGTGGCCCATTCTGACCAGTCTCTCACATGTCCTCATAAGATATGATGAGAACTCTCCAGGATCAATTCCATATGCACGCCAGCCTCCCACTCCATCGGCAACACCTATTATATAACAACATTTGAGTGCTGACAAGTCAGCAAGACTATATGAAAGTTTTAAAATACTATCTAGAATGTCATAAGTAAATTAGATATAATAAGGTAAATATCAAGTTCTTTAAATTCTTATTCATTACCAAATCTGAATAAATATAATGTTAAATAATATTGTAAATTATAGGTGTCAATAAGAACATAAGCAATTTCGAGGATTTTACATTATGCAATAAAGGATAACGGATACAAATAAAGGCATTATTCTTATAAACATTCTGCATCCTATAAGGTAAATGTTAAGACATAAATAAAAATTATGATTTATTCTCATTTTTACTTATTATTAGTATTTTTGAAATTTCAGTATAATTAATAAATGTCATTTCATTTCATTTCAATGTCATGTCAGGTAATGTACCTAAATTTTGTAAATAAGGTATACACATATAAGCATGTAAATCGAGACCAAAAAAATTTGGCAGTGATCTAGAAATTATATTGTTATGTCTTTACACTGAACCTTCTATTTTCATAATTTGTGTGATTAATTTAGCCACAATATAGAGGATTTGTGTGATTTGGCTTAATCATAATGAAATATAGCTGAACTACTCACCAATGACATCTGCATTGTTGAAATTTGTGGAAAACCATGCGTCGTCTCCGAATTGACCCTTATGGGATCTTCCATTAGCTATGTCTTTAGGAAACCCACAAACTACTGATACTAAATACGGATGTTTCTTTTTAGAAACGTTTAATTCAGCAGCACTCGAAAAACTCGTGAGTCCATTTCTAATAGCACGTGATAGCACTCTGCCTGTCCAGTATACAGACTGCATCATTCATTAGTTGTTTTGTACTTTGAATCCAGGCTCCATTCACAAATACATAACCAATATTATTGAACCCATATTGATAATTAAAAAAAACAATTAAATAAACACAATGCAGAAAGCAAAGACTATTTACGATGTCATTAACTGAGCAGAGCAGACGTATAAAATTTAGCTAATTCAGAATTTAGACGTATTTTGACGAATCTTGTGACTCTGGATCTCGACTGACTGCTGAAGAAACGCAAACGAATGATATCAAATCGACTAACCAAAGACATCTCCTTATTCGCCACAGATTAATAAAATGCTAAAGTCCGGTGACTGGTATATACTATTCTGTAATGCTGTTGCTCTATCTACGTTATATCGTGATTTGTCAAAAATTCTGAGAACAGTATAATGGAGCATCTTCATTTTATAGAAAAGTACTTCTTGCAATTATTTTTTCGGAGTAATATAGTAATGTAACTATAGGCTTATTACATCATTTTCGATTCAATATTTATGGCAACAATATAAAAGCTTGAAGTAAAGCCATTTTTTTTTCAATTATATCTAGATAACGTGTGGCGGCCAACGGGGTGATGTCGTGAATACAGGTCACTTTTAGAGTTTATCGCTAGGCGCTTGACTCAGGGATCATTTGCTGTTTGAGCAGCCAATTGAGTTATAAAGTTGAGTTAGCACAGCACTACTAGTTAGTACAATCAGGCTGATATTGTAGCGGAACCATTATGTCACATAGATAGTACATAGGTAGTGATAGGGTCTAATTTAATTAAAATAGCTCGGTTAAAATAGGAGGTAAAATAGTTTCAGGGTAAATACCCTGAAACAAAAATAAAATAAAAATAAATATTATGATTATGTCGATGAAGAATATCAATTATTTTGACTAACCCTTGTGGGTAAAAATGAGGAAGAAATCATTGAATAATAAATACGCAAATTATTAAAATTTTATGTTTAAGGATTTGCACTCAAACTTTCGTCCCCTATTTTATCTCCTCAAGGGGATTAATAATAATAATAAGGTCCTCCAGACCGATTTCGGTCACGGCGGCCAATCTCAAGAGAGATTAGCCAACTGCGCAGGACATATTATAGTGCACAAGTGTGTGCGCAAACACAGGTGCACTCTCTTTTCCTTAGCTCTCATAATCCGATGGGACGGCAATCCGACACGACCGGAAAGAGTTCAGGCGCAGGACCAACGGCTTAACGTGCTTTCCGAGGCACGGGAGTGTACACACTTCCAACTTCCAGACTCCGGGCTGCTACTGAGAATTTTCTGAATGAAAAACCCAATAACTATTTATTGGCCCGACCTGGGAATTGAACCCAGGACCACCGGGTCTGCGGCCTTATATCTAGCCACTAGACCAACGAGGCAGTCAAGGGGATTAGCAATTAATTGAGTACCAATAATATAATATGCTTTCTTGAGGTTCATATTTAATAAACGCCAAATTTCATCGAAACTGGTTAAGTTGCCTAGCTGTAGAAGCGTAATCAATAGAGTTATTTCCACATTAATAATATTAGTATAGAGACACAGGTGTCAAGATCTTGAAGGACGTATATAATCAGATCTGAACTTCGGGAAAATGGCCCAAAGACTGGACGGAGTCTCTTTTGATACCACTGCACAAGAAAGGCTCGACAAAGACATGCGAACACTACCGAACAGTGGCCCTCAAATCACATGGTAGTACAACCTTAACTACAGTGGCAAATACCTAATGAGCAAGCTGGCTTGAATGACTCGGGAACAAATTTTTAACATTAGACAACTTATAGAGAAGAGCCGGGAATTTCATGTTCCGATAATTATATGGTTTGTTGACTACTCCAATCTATGAGAATGGGAAGTCAATGGGAAGTGAATAACGTGGTAAGCCCTCCTTTCAAACCACAAAAAGGAGTACGACATCATATCTTCTCTCTTATCATCCCTCTTCTTTTTAACATCTACAGCAAGTATATCATGAGGACAGCGCTAGAAGAGTGGGATGAAGGCATTTCTATTGAAGGCAACAAAATCAGTATCGTCTGATTTGCCGATAACACCACACTATTGGCTTCCTCAGAATAGGAAATGGCTGAAATGCTTAGAAGAGTCTAGCACGCAAGTGAAATACATTCGGAGACGTACGCAGATGGCAGCTATGAGCAAGTTAACCAGAATCTGGCAAAACAGGAAAGTGTCGAATACCACCAGACCACACTCGTGCGAGCTTTGGTATTCTCAATATATCTGTACGTTTCCGAATTATGGTTAATCCACGTAGCTGACCGAAAGAAGATTGAGACTTTCAAAATGTGGTGTTATAGAAGAATGTTGCGTATACCGTGGACAGCAAAAAGAACCAACAAGTCTATTCACGACAAACTGAAGATTACTACCAGACTATCCACTATATGCTATCAACGAGTCCTAAGTTATTTCGGTCATATTGCTCGGAGACAACCAGACAATCTGGATAAACTGGTTGTAGTAGGGAAGATCGAAAGCAAAAGATCACGCGGTCGATTACCTACCCACTGGTCCGACCAGATTGAAAATATAACGAGACTCAATATTCCGACTGCCCTGAGATAAGCCGAGGACAGAGTGACAGAGGACAAAATACCGTGTGTATTCTTTATTGAGTAAAGATTACACTGATAGACTCAAAGTACTTTACATAAACATAACATGGTAGCCACATCGAACCCGGGTGTAAACAATATTTCCATCATTGGATAATAAGAGTCACTCTCGAAACTCTATTTGTGAGCTTATCTATCTGACTAAGAAATATAGTTGATGATCAGGATATGAACTGTAACCGCATATGAACTATGTATTGTGAAATATTTATTAGTCTGTATATTCCCTATCTGTTACCATGAATTGAAATTATTATGTGGATTCAAAGACTTGCCAGTACTGCAAAAGACTAGACAGTATTGCAATTTTACGCCGGGCGCCGGGTGACTTTTGTCACGGAGTTTTCGTCACTCTTATCAAATCCGTGGGATGACGGAGGTGCGTGCACGTCACGACGAAACGACTAGGTGATATTTCTGTCAGCCGATCAGCGTACAAGTCCGCGATGAAACTGTCACCGCGTCACGGACGTATACACAGGTCTATCAACAGCAGTAGTGAGGATGCGTCGGCTTAATGTTGCTGTTCAGTTCAATTTACGGCCGCCAGAGGCATGACAATTCGCGTAATAATTATCCCGAACACTTTTTTTTTTAAATCCAAACAAAACAGTTAAACAACAAAACAAAAATAACAACATATCCGCAAAACTCAACAAAACGATATAACAATGATTAAATAACACAATACTTGGGAGAGAAAAATATACACCGCGTGTAACGCCACGTGCGATAGCAACGACGTACAGCGGGCGTTGTTACGAAATAAAAGTTGTAGCACAATGGCACCAATCCCTCACCACTGAAATTGGCCTCCGTTGATAGACCTGTATGCAAGACCATGAACGACGCGCGCACGCCTTACAAAATTGTCACTCTATGCCTAAAAGGTAACATAAAAAACAGTAAATTGGTAATGACAAAACATGAAATTACTGTCTTAAAAATGTTTTATAGAATAATCGAGTTATGTAGTAGATGCAATTATCCACTGATTTGACTGCCTCGTTGGTCATAGACATGGTGGTCCTGGGTTCAATTCCCAGGTCGGGCCAATAAAATGTTATTGAGATTTTCTATCGAAAATTTTCAGTAGCTGCCCGGAGTCTGGAAGTTGGAAGTGTGTACACTTCTGTGCCTCGCAAAGCACGTAAAGCCGTTGGTCCTGCGCCTGAAATCATTCCGGTCGTGTCGGATTGCCGTCTTTCGTCCGTCCGTCGTTTCAATCTACAATAAATAACTAATCTCTATTAAAATTCCTTTTTCCATAAAATATACAAAATTACACGAAAAGCTTTGTACGCCAGCGAAATCAAACTTGAAATGATTGAGAGAATCCGGTTTTACTTTTTAAACAGAAATGACAAACATCCAACTATCCCTGTTACATGGTAAACTGTAAAAAAATAAATTTTAACTTAAAGAATATTCACATAAGGCAGTTACTAAAATGCGAAGTAATTCATCAAAGCTTCTAACACTCATTCGGAAATATCGAGAAAATCTATATAATGCTTTTTCTCATCAATGTAAGGCTTTTTTTTCACATGCATGTTATGAGTTCGCAGACAATGACTGTCTCTTTGAAATCCATAACGACGAATGACGCCCGATTTTTAGTTTATAATTAAATGCTAACTTTTTTTACTTTATTTTGTCAATTTTACAAAAACAAAAACTGAATTATTTTTCAACTGTAATGGAAATCTTATTTTACTATTTCTTAATTTCCAGACGTATAACATTGAAATGTTTAAAATATCATAGGTCTTATTATTAGCGAAATTATTACACTTTAAGAAGATCAGTAACTTGCATATAACTAGCATAGATCTGAACAATAAAGGTGATAATATAGACAAAATATAATATTATATATAAATATACAAATCTAGTATTCAGTTTATTATTCAAAGCTATTTTAGTATATTTTAAGTAAAAATAACAGATGGTGATTAGTTTATTCAATGTAGTTGTCTTTTTTTGATATTTTTTTAAATTAATAATTGGTGGCTTTGCTTTCTTGTAAGCTCTGTTCTTTTTAAACTAGTAACCTATTTATTTCGATATTGATCCATAAACAACCAATTTGTAGTCTGACGTTTCAATTTCATAGATAATATGGGAAGGCGTTGTAGAAGAAAGATCAGTGGCCGAATCGGATATAGTATTTAATGACGGCGACTAAAGTGTAAAGCCGGAATCAAAGCCGAAACTTTGATATTTCGCTTTATATATCGTTATAGTTTTGATTCGTGATATTATTCTCATAAGTTGAAAAAAAGGCATAAAACTGGTGTTCGATAAGTCTCTTGGCAATATGCCTGCCGTGAGGGGAGATGGTATGCGAGGGCTCGCAGTTTTTATATCTGATATAAGAAACTGTAAAAGCAAAGAAGCAGAAATTAAGAGAATTAATAAAGAACTGGCCAATATCCGCAGTAAGTTCAAAGGCGACAAAACTCTTGATGGCTACCAGAAAAAGAAGTACGTCTGTAAACTTCTGTTTATCTTCTTGTTGGGTCATGATATCGATTTCGGACACATGGAAGCGGTTAATTTACTTTCATCCAACAAATATTCTGAGAAACAAATAGGCTACCTATTTATATCGGTTCTGGTGAATACCAATAGTGATCTAATTAAACTTATTATTCAAAGTATTAAAAATGACTTGCAGTCTCGAAACCCTATTCATGTGAACCTTGCACTTCAATGCATAGCTAACATTGGTAGCAAGGATATGGCTGAAGCTTTTGGCACTGAAATACCTAAGTTGCTTGTTTCTGGTGATACAATGGATGTTGTAAAGCAATCTGCTGCTCTATGTTTGTTACGGCTCTTTCGGAAGTCTCCTGAAATCATCCCTGGAGGGGAGTGGACGTCAAGAATAATACATTTATTAAATGACCCTCATATGGGTGTTGTTACTGCAGCAACATCACTTATAGATGCACTTGTGAAGAAAAATCCAGATGAATACAAAGGTTGTGTCACACTTGCTGTTGCTCGATTAAGCAGAATAGTCACTGCTAGCTACACAGATCTGCAGGATTATACCTATTACTTTGTTCCTGCTCCATGGTTATCAGTAAAACTTTTGCGGTTGTTACAAAATTATACACCACCATCTGAAGAGCCTGGAGTGAGAGGTCGCTTATCTGAGTGCTTGGAAACAATCTTCAATAAAGCTCAAGAGCCTCCAAAGTCGAAAAAAGTTCAACATTCAAATGCAAAAAATGCTGTACTTTTTGAAGCAATCAGTCTCATTATTCATAATGACAGTGAGCCTAATTTGCTAGTTCGAGCATGCAATCAGCTAGGACAGTTTTTAAGTAATCGGGAAACTAATCTGAGATACTTGGCTCTTGAGTCTATGTGTCATCTTGCAACATCCGAATTTTCTCATGAAGCTGTGAAAAAGCATCAAGAAGTTGTAATACTTTCAATGAAAATGGAAAAAGATGTATCTGTGCGTCAGCAAGCAGTAGATTTGCTATATGCTATGTGTGATAAAACAAATGCTGAAGAAATTGTACAAGAAATGTTAGCTTATTTAGAAACAGCTGATTACTCCATAAGAGAAGAAATGGTACTGAAAGTAGCCATATTAGCTGAAAAATATGCTACTGACTTTACATGGTATGTGGATGTTATTTTAAATCTTATTAGAATTGCTGGAGATTATGTTTCAGAGGAAGTGTGGTATAGAGTCATTCAAATTGTTATAAATAGAGAGGAAGTCCAAGGATATGCAGCTAAAACTGTTTTTGAAGCTTTACAAGCTCCAACTTGTCATGAAAATATGGTTAAAGTGGGAGGGTATATTCTTGGTGAATTTGGTAATTTAATAGCTGGTGATACCAGATCGTCTCCACTAGTCCAGTTTGAACTTCTTCATTCCAAGTATCATCTGTGCTCTGCAGCAACAAGAGCACTTTTGTTGTCAACATATATCAAACTTGTTAATTTGTTCCCAGAAATAAAAAACAGGGTACAAGAAGTTTTCCGTGCAGACTCAAATTTGCGTTCTGCTGATGTAGAACTACAACAGAGGGCCTCTGAATATTTGCAGTTGAGCATTGTTGCCAGTTCAGATGTTTTAGCAACGGTGTTGGAAGAGATGCCAGCGTTCCCAGAAAGGGAATCATCAATATTAGCAGTTCTAAAAAAGAAAAAGCCAGGTCGTATCCCTGATGATGTAAGAGAATCTAAAAGCCCACAACCAAATACTACTCCAGCTCCAGTGATAAATAACATAGCAAACACAAACAGTTCAAGTGCTGATTTACTTGGTTTATCTACTCCACCCGGTACAAATGCACCTACTGGAAATGGTTTGCTAGATGTATTAGGTGACTTGTATACTACACCCAAAATAAGCCCAACTACTGTGCAACAGAATAACATTAAAAAGTTTTTGTTCAAAAACAATGGAGTTCTTTTTGAAAATGATCTTATTCAAATAGGAGTAAAAAGTGAATTTAGGCAGAATTTGGGTAGGATTGGTCTATTTTATGGAAATAAAACACAGTCTCCAATACAAAATGTTCGCCCTGAATTGCATTGGAATGATCTACATAAGCTCAATGTGCAAATGAAACCTATGGAACCAGTATTGGAAGCAGGTGCTCAAATTCAACAAATGTTGACTGCAGAATGTATTGAAGATTTTCTTGATAGTCCTAGCATGTCGGTGTCATTTCTTTACAACAATGTCCCCCAAAAAATTTCTATGAAACTACCACTCACACTCAATAAGTTCTTTGAACCAACAGAAATGAATGGAGAATCTTTCTTTGCAAGATGGAAAAACTTAGGGGGTGAACAACAGAGAGCCCAAAAAATATTTAAAGCACAGGGATCCATAGATATAACTGCAACACGTACAAAACTAGCTGGTTTTGGTATGCAGTTACTAGATGGTATTGATCCTAACCCTGATAATTTTGTTTGTGCGGGTATAGTGCACACTAGAGTTCAACAAGTAGGATGTCTTATGAGATTGGAACCAAATAAACAAGCTCAAATGTTCAGACTCACTGTGAGATCAAGTAAAGAAACAGTTTCACAAGAAATTTGTAATTTGCTGGCAGATCAGTTCTAATCTCCATACTATATTCTGTTTATTTGTGTTGGTTATAAGAAACAATCTTCATACATGTTGAAATCACTCTCAGTGTTTATAAAATGATCGTTATAACACTGATTGGTGAGGAATCATATGTATATTTTCTTTCCTTACAAATTTTGTAAACTTTAAATTACTTAAAAAATAAATATATTTTTACGTTAATCATTTTATAAAGTTATAAAAAGACAACAGTAATATATTTTGTTAGGTTATTTCTATTGAAATGTATTCCATAACATTTTTGTGTCATCACGTTTATTAATTTATTGATTTTACAGATATAAAATAACATTTTTGTCATAAGATTATCTCATGTAATTAAGGTATTGTAATGTTGAAGCTTGATTAAGCCTATCTATATAAAATTTGAAATTATAAAATTTATAAATTGCAGTGCAAATTATAGTTATATAATTATGAATCCAAACATGGTATAAAACTATACCAAAAAAAATTCATGTGTATATAAATTTGAATAATTGTTTATTCATTGTATATTTTTTTAATTATATTTATTTAAAGGAAAACCACACATATTCTACATAGTTTGGTAGCATGACAGCCAAGTGATTGGCCAACATAAACAAAATAAGTTATGAAAATGGCAACTGTTCTACTTTAAACCTGTTTAATTTATTAGTCTTGTCTCACTAAGTAAAATTATTTATAATTGCTAACTTTTAAAAATAAAGTAACATTCAAAAAGAAAAAAGTAATATCCACATTTATATTTAAATGATAACGAGATTTAACTGAAATTGTCTTAGGATTGACACCACATGATTACAAAGTGTCATTTAAGTTTTATATTTTTCCTACTATTGTTCCTTTAATTGATATTCATTATTATATACGTAATTTTATTTCAATTTTTTTTTCATAATCTCGTATAAAATCAACACTGCATTATATAAAACTTTATTAAATTCAAGCAATCTGTTTGTTGTAGAATTGTAAATTAATGGTTATATGAAGATAATACAAATGTAATGTAAATAAGGTGTTAAAATGTATTTTTTGAACAATCAACATTAACTAAGAGTGTTGATTGTTTTATCAAACAAAAAAAAAAACAAGCATGTAGGATGACCGATCAGCTTTCAATTTTTAAATTTGTGATATCAAATGCATACCTTCTTATCATCTAGTTAAACAAGCATGAAATGCAACTTTGTGGTACTATGTATATCAGTTTGTTCTGAAATTGTTTATCATCATTCAATTGTGTTAAATATACCTATTTCATGTATCGGAAGTAATATGATGCTCGAAATTTACATACGCAGTTTGTCACGCGTTATAAACGGGTCGTGATTAGTAGTAATCCAAAAATGCCATGTACCTCCTCTAGCTCATGTATTTAGGATAACGAAACATTAAAATATTTGTTGGAATGTACTCATGAGTTTATATAGGAATCTCACAAACTTAGAAATTTTATTTTTTTATTTTGGTACCATAATGTTATTTAGCGATAGTTTAGGCAATGTAGTATAGTGGTACTGAATATTAAATGTTGTTATAAATATATTAAAAGCATGCTGAAGCTTCGTTTGCATGGTAGATATGTTTGAACTATAGTATCAATAAAATAAGTATGTTTAAAAATCCTGTATTTACAAAATTTGGTAAAATATTACATATATGTATATTATGGATTTAAGTAAGAGTATAAATGCTTATTGGATACATGCGTATAATATATGTGTGTTTATTACACCGTAAAATATTATAAGCATGAAAAATTTGAGCATAATTCATTGTAAAACATTGTTTGCTCTTGCGCTTGGAAATCATATTGTATCTTATTAATAATTGTCTAAAATAAATATTTAACCAGTACATATTTCACACGCTCTTTTTTTCCCCTATCCCTTAAAAAAGTTATCTAGTTAATGCTAAACTTTCTGATAAACTACAAAAGAAACACGACTTATTTTTGTATTATATTACTGTTTTAAATAAATATTTACCTATTATTTACATTTTGGGTGATAATTAAAACAGACCTCTTAATACTAATGGTAATTAAACTAGGTGTTTAAGAAATTGCTTTCGCACTATTATTCAAAGATTACAAAAATATTTAGACGCCCTATTCGCCTTTTTTGTTCGCAATTTCCACTACGACTTCGGCCCTTAACATTGTTTCCTTGACATGAGATGGCATGGAGCCAATGTGTCAACGCAATCAACGCATCACACAATAGGACAGTCAATGAGGTTTTTGACATTATAACAGTAAATTAACGGTCTTTTTTATTATATAATTAAACTTTTTTTATGCGAAAACATTATCTAATAGTATCCAAGACTATTAGAGGGTATAGTGTGACTCATTTTATAAAGCTATAGGTTATAATACTATTAATTAAATTGCTTAAGAGTACTTGTCCAAACATTTGGAAATTATTAGTTGTAGGCAGACAGCAAATTTTATCTGCCATATAAAAATGTACTATAACTGCACTCGGTTTATGAATGCGATATATTGTATAAAAAGTCACTTACACTCGTAATGCTTTTTATTAAAAAAAATATTTGTCTATAACTATACATAAAGACAAAGATTTGTCCTAAGAATTCTTGTCTTAAGTCCATTTTATTCTGGATATTCTTCACCGAAGTGATGGACAGATACTGTTAATCAAACCATTCTTCAACATTGGGCGAATTTTCCAGGACGTCGTTGGATTCACTGAAAAAATAACGTATTTATGTGTTTATAAATTTATTTTAACTGATTTAATAAAATAAATTCGATGTATTCAAATTAATGTAAGGTTTAGTTTGGTACGATTTTTAACGTTACTTTTAGTCTCAAATTATTAAACAAAAGGCAGATAGAGCGCAACGGGACATCATAGTGCTGCCTAATTTACAATATTTATATAATTCATTAATAAGTATATATAATAAGAATTATCATTCAATAACCAAAGTTTAATATAAAGTTATAATCAGACAAACATTATTGTATACCCTATTCCAATCAGAGAAGGAATAAAGGCAAACACACCATAGATTTACAAATTGCATGCGATTTTTTAATCGTCCTGTTGTATTACGCACTATGAACAGTTATTGAATAATTTACCCTTATAAATAATACAACACCATTCCAATTAACTATTTATACCCACATCATTACCCCGGCAGCCGTACAAACAACTAGCTAACGTATTTCTATAGTCACCTGACGCTGATGTTTCACGCACTACATCTGCCTTTTGTTTTATAATTTGAGATTGTGTAACTAAAATTGACATGTATGTAATAAAACTTGTAAGATTTTTGTATATATATATTTTAGATTTGTCTAACTTTGACGCATTAAAGAGACATCCTGATATACCTTATATTATAGTTTATTGCATAAGTCGTAAAAAGCAAATTTGAAAAACGAAGTTTACCTGTCCAGCGAAGGGTCATTGCTAAACATCTCAGTAGGTACTGTGGGAGGTGCCCGCTCAGGCAAAAGTTCGAGGTATGATTGACGCGATTGCAGATGACGCTCTACCTCTTCGGGAGTCATGTGGCCGTCGCTGGCCGAAAGGCTGAATCCTAGCGCTGGCGATGCTTTCGCCATCATAGCAGCATTAGATTGATGCTGTCAACCAAAACAAGATCTTGAAATTTTCTAATAATATATTTAGACGATTGTCCCCATTTATAATGGCCACAATATGAATAGTTTTGTGATTTCTAACAGTACATACAGACATACTTTCATGGTTTAGGATTTTGGTTTAGTTTAAAGAACCAAATTAATTATAAAAACAATTTTAGTAAATAAAAATAAAATTCAATTCAGAATAAAAATTGTTGTTAGTTTTATGTATGTGCATATCATGTTTTGTCTTACAGGATTATTAGGATTTGGTGTTTTTTTAGGGACAACAGCTCTTTTCCTTTTCATAGTATTATTGAGACCTTTATTGAGCGAAGACGGTGTGGACAAAGCTTGTTGAACAGCAGCAGAATCCATCTTTTTCCTGAAAAAAAAAAGAAAGAAACTAGCTTTATTAACAGAACATGTTTTATGCCTGTAGATAAGTTACATATCTGTATACACATATTTGTATTTATCATATTTCAATAACTAGTAAAACTTTTGCTTTATCAATGAAAAATGTATTTTTTGTTTAAATTATTAATGACTAGCACTTCGCCTGCGACTTCGTCCGCGAAAATTTAAAAACTGTTATATAATGTAAATGAGTAAATTAGTATTTACACGTACATAATCAACCTTAATTATCAAATCATTTAAATGGATCAGGATTAATATCATCATACCAATATCAAGACTATTCGATTCCACCCGTATTTGAACTTAATAATTTAAACTAAAACTTTTATTGTGGCTTAACTATAAAAGTTAGGCAAATACTATCGCGGTATTTTTGTGAGCAATCATAAGTACTATTAATATATAGAACTTTATTTTATATATCGTCAATAGTTTTCGCATCGCACGCCAAATAATGACTTTTATAGGCAACATTTTGATACCTTGGGTTATATTGTTTCATTTTAGGTAGGGACCTCTAATTTTTTGGAAAATATAACTTATGTTACTCGGTAAAGATGTAGCTTTCTAATGGTGAAAGAATTTTTAAAATCGGTCGAGTAGTATAACAAACAAAAAACAAATCTTTTCTCTTTATAATATTAGTATAGATATCGATGCCCCTTTCCCCCCACCCCCGCAGCGTCACCCGCGGGGCCACCCACACCGCATTATTTTATTATTGCATTATTTTCTTTAGACTGACATTTTAAAATTCGTTATAACTTTTGAATGGAATGTCCGATTTTAATAATTTAAAAAGTATTTTACATGTATTGAAACGGTCTTTAATAAAATATCATTTAATGGGATAAGGATTAATACAGAGGTATGAATAATATGTTTTGATTATTGTCGGCACTTTTATCAACTTTTATAATGTAAAAAAGTAGTTATAGTGGCATAACTACAGTAGTTGGACATATGGTATATTTTTTGTAGATATTGATACAACGTTCAATACAGTAGAATTTTTTTTTGTTCTATCATCAATAGTTTACGCAGCGCACGCGATGACAGATTTTTTATGAGTAATTTTTTTACACCGTGGGTTATTTATATTAATGCATTTTTATTAGGTATACCTATTTTTTTTTTAAACGTAATATAGCCTATGTCACTCAGTGAAGATGCAGCTTTCTAATGGTGAAAGAAATCGGTCCAGTAGTTTTTGTGTGAAAACATTACAAACATACATACAAAAATACAAATGTTTTTTCTTTATAATATTAGTATAGATTATAATAATGGTCTACATAAGGAGGGCCGAGACGTCACCTTGCATACTTTGAAGGCGTGGAGCGCAGAGAGGCGAGCAATCATGTCGGCGATGGTTCACAGGGAATTGGGATGGAGAACCGTACTGTGAGATTGGGAACGGTCCTGTTACTGAGTTTGTGTGTGGTTTACACGGCGCACGCCAGTTAAGCTCCAAGTCAACAAGATGTTTGTTGAATATGTCGGGAAAAAATCCATTTCAACATTGATCCGGCCTATTTCAGCCAATTTACCCAAATCCTAATGAATTATACAACTAAACTTACTTATGAATGTCACTCCATTCACGTTTTCATTGGTGAAAACCGTTTAAGTACTTTTTGAGTTTATTACGTTCAGACAGATGCAGCAGGGACTTTGTTTAATAAAATAATAATAATATATGATGCTTTCATTTTACCTTTTCATGGCCTCGGCGTTATTATAAGTAGCATCATCTGAGGATTCTGTGTCTTCACTGTCCGATGTCGTACTATCATGCTTCTCATACTGTAAAAGTCTATCTAAAAGAAAACTACGATCACGAGAAACTTTTAATAATCTCTTCTGACTACATCTCAAGGCATCCTGGAAACATTCATTTTCCTGCAACAATAAAAAAAATATTTTGGTCTAAAATATATTTTATTGAATACACACAAAAATACTATATTAATAGTAATTATAATTGCTTTACTATTTGTCTATTTTTTATTAACAGAAAATAGTGAAAAGACCACTAGAAATTTACTAAAGGTTTATGTTGAACCTTTTTTATTTTTTTATTTTAGGAAAGTAGATGAGCAATTTGATTAAGTGATTGATTAATTGGTCCTAGTTCCCATGTTTATACAGTGCCAATCTTTGCTCATAGTCTGGCACTTTAAAAAGTGATAAAATATCAGTCATATCAGTATAATAACTGATAAGTGTGTGGTTAGTGGTATGACTGCATGAGACAGACCTTCTACTATACTCTGTCCATTTGTTTATTCATTTTTTGACATCTGTCATAGAATGTAAAATTTTAAATCATGTAAAAGCATTTTTTTATAACATTCTATGGCATATGAGTATAAATCGCGAATCATTGTAGACATAAACCTTGCATCAAATATCAATAAAATATAATATGTAAATTAAACAAAATTGAAATAACCCAAATTATGAATACATCAACAAATTATTGTTAATCAAAGTGTTTTGTTGCGGCAATCACTCGGTCTATGTGTCAAAAACTAAATAACCAAATAGACAGAATATGTTATAAATATGTATGTATAGTCTTTATTAAAGTTCGTCTAGAATTAGAAGAAAATGATGTGCATGAATGTTAATATGCTATAAGCAAATATTAGCAAAATGTGAACTTAACTAATACTAATAAAGATGACCAGTTCTTTTTATAATTATACTAGCCGACCCTTTGAACTTCGTATCGCCTAACAGACAATGAATGTCGTTTTTAAATTGTCGTGTTACAGACTAGTTGAACTTAATTTATGATTTTATGAAAATAATACAATGAATACAAAATAAATATTTAGTTCAGTACTTTGAATATAATAACACAAAAATAAATAAAAAGTACAAAAATTAAGTATATTAATCGTGTGTCAGCAAGACATTGAATTAAACTATGTAAGTACATATAGTGCAGCTTGAGATGCACTGCACTCGGTTTAATTCTCTTCATTGAAGCACCTTGTGATATACGACATTTTTTTGTTTTTTTATCAGGCGCAAGAACAAATAAAGCGGACGATTTGCCGACACGGGAGCATGCTAAGTACAACTGACCATGAGAAAAACATGGATTTTCTAAGTTGAGACCACAAACAGTAAGGCAAGACGAATCGGGAACTGAATTCGTTTAAACTTAAGGGAGACTTTGTCCTTGGAGTGCCATATTTCAGGTGTTTACATTTTTTTTTAAATGAAATAAGTAAAGCTTTTTGAGTGCGGTTTTTTTCTTGCTTTTATTCATGATATTATACAGAACGATAAAAAATTTTTTTTTTGGAAAGATAACCCAAAATTGCGGCCGTTGCAGCTCCGCAAAAACAAGTCCTCAAATCGCGATAGGTAAACGGCTGACATCACTGCCCCCTCTTTGTTGATCTGAAACACAAATTCAAAGCATATTATCAATGTGTGACCCTTTGGCCATGGAATGATGGATGAGTTTTTCGTTTAGTACAAATATCGAAAATTGGCGGCAATCAAAAAAGAATATCGAATTTTCGCGTTTTTTTTCGCATAAAAATATAAATAATAAATGCAAAAATGTATCTATCGAAAAAACGATCCGTCATTCCGTGAAGATATATTTTCTGAGTATGCTCTCCAAATTTCAGGTCGATATGTTAATTACAGCGGTCAAGAGAATGTCAGCCATTTTTAAAAACGTGTTTTCGAGAAAAACGCGTTTATAGTTTTGTAATGTGTTTACACAAATGTGTTTATAATTACCGCTAATCGGCAACGCCTGATCCATAGAGGCATCCCTCCTCTTCTTCTAGCTGCTCATGTTGAGCCGCTAACATCTCCCGCTGCTCAATCCGGGCCTTTTTTGCTGCGTCGGTCACCTGCCTCTCCGCACGCTCGATCCTTGCTTTGTCCCGTGAATGGACCCAGCTCTCGGCGAATGTGCCAATCCGGGCACCCATGAGATCCATGGCAATTAACAATGATTCCTCACCTTCGTTCGAGATAATCACTGCTAATTCCGTGGCAATATTGACCACATCTGAATCACATTACTCATCAGTTTTCTTATCACCAAGCGCGTTCCATTGCATAGTATTGGTTGGTTTAGATTTCGAAGCATGAGGACTACGAGTTTCAAAATTCAGTTGGATAATTAGTGGCTTTGTCTTCGTTCGTTACACAGTCAATAGATTTGAATGAATGCAGGGTATCAACGATTTGATTCTGAATTATAAAGTTTAAGTCATTTACATCTTTATTCTTAGCCGTCAAAATTGCTCGCTCGCTTAACCATTTGTTATTTTTGTGGTTAGCAATGATGTTCGGGAATACTTTGCTGATGAGCTCGTCTTTCGATGAGACGAAATTGCAAAATTTCGGAGGAAATGAGAACAATTCGCTTGATTCGTCGACAAGAACACGGCCGTTACCGATAGTCAGCAATTGCTTGGAGAAATCTTCAGCAAATGGGTCGTTCAACAATCGATTAATAATCTTGATATTGAATTGATATTCATCGTCTCCTTGCCAATACATCAGCGGGTATTGCAACGTGTCATATGAATATTGTGTTTCATATATTTTCCCTAGTTTACACAAAATAAATTTCTGAATGAACGCATAAATATTTAACAACCAATATATATGTCAATCCTTTTTCATTACTGACATTATTTTACATTTTTTAAATCTAAAATACACAATTATCCAAATATTGTGGATATATGTTGTCGATTCAAACCCTTTATTTGAAGACATTCTTTAATTTGAGGGGAGTGTTTAGTTTGGATGTACATTAAATGTTTGACAGTTACGAAACCCAACAAGTGTTCTTGCTTTTATTTTTTTTCGTCAATTTTCCAATATTTTAATACTTTTTATCCTATTCTGGATGAAGACAAATCCAAAAACACAAAAATAATAAAAATCGGTCCAGCTGTTCTTGAGTTATAAATGGTGTAACTAACACGACTTTGTTTTATATATACAGTGGTAGTCATATAATTAGAAACACTTCTTATGATTAAAGAAAGTATTTAAAGATATACACATTCCATAATTAATAATCATGCAATAATATAGCCACTCAAATAAAAAACTCATTAAATGCATAAAATATAAAACATATCTTACTTTTAATTACAAATTGAGTCTTACAAATGTAGGAGTTTATTTTCTGTTATCGTTTAAAATGTTTCTAATTCCACCTCAGTTTAACGAATTACTTGATATAACGAATATTTATTTGTTCCCTTCAGATTTGTTATATCGAGGTTGCACTATATATTGGTACCCTTCAAAACGAAAATAAATATTTAATAACACGTCCACGCCTCAAACTTTCGGAAGAAAACCAACCAATTGTGAAAAATGCCCTTAGGAAAATTGGGTAGGCTAGACACTCGCCTCCGATCCCTAATATGGTATACAGTGGTGGTCATATAATTAGAAACACTTCTTATGATTAAAGAAAGTATAACTTCAACGTACAAATGTAGGAGTTTATTTTCTGTTACTGGCCGCATGGACGCCTAATTAGAAACATTTTAAAAAAGCATCCATAGCTCGTTCTTTTTTTGAAATTGGAGAATAACATTTCTTTTTCTATTATTTTGGCGGCAATTCAAAATTTAATCTGAATTTTATTATGTTCAAAATGGGCAAAAATAAAAGTAGTGACGCGTCAACTACGCAAATCATTGTTAATTTACATATAGATCATAAGTGGGCGTACAGAAGAATAGCTGAACATTTAAATTGTTCTGTTAAGAAAGTTTTTAATGCAATTGATCATTATAAAACACATGGAACTGTTGAAAATGTTTTTAGAAAGGCTCGGCCAAGAAAATCTACTCCCAGAGAAGATACGCTAATCGTTCGTATTGCTAAAAAAGATCCAAGTAAAGGCTCCAACCAGATTAAAAATAAGGTTTTTCCCCTGATGACCCGAGAAACATCTCGTCAAGACTGATACGCCGAAGATTAGTGGAAGCTAAATTGTTTGGAAGAATCTCTCGAAAGGTACAGCTTCTTACCAAGCAACACAGAGAGAAGCGATTATTATTCGCTAAAAAATATGTTAATTGGACGGTACGAGATTAGACGCCCTGTAAACAATGCTTTTAATTATAAATACACAAGGAGTATAGTCAAGCACGGTGGCGGTACAATGGATCAATGGCAATACAAAAATATCTTAGAGCATACAATGATTCCCTACTCGGGCGATCATTTGCCTATAACTTGGATCTTTGAGCATGACAATGACCCTAAACACACAGCCAATAGTGTCAAATGTTTCCTTAGTGAACAGCTTATATCCGTTTTAGACTGGCCAGCAAATAGTCCAGATTTAGAAAATCTCTGGTATATTGTTAAAAAAAAAGTCTCAAACAAATGTAACACCAGTCAAAACGAACTATATGAAGCATTTGTTGAAGCGTGGAATTCAATCCCCCTAGAAAAATGTATGAAACTGATTGAATCAATGCCACGTAGTTGCAGTGCTGTTATTGAAAGTAAGGGATACACCACTAAATATTAATTATAACTATTGGTAGGCTGTGGATAGTAGCTATTTCGTAAATAACAATACTAATTACTAATACTTAAAAAAATATTGTTTTTTATATTTTTTGTTGTTGTTTCTAATTAGTTGACCAATATTGTTCATACCTTAAAACTGATTTAAATGTTTGTCCGTAATGTAATATTGAAACTGCACTTGTGTAATGGGATTTATATTGTTTTTCTAATAAATGATAAATCGTTGAACATATTGTTGTCCTATTTATTGTTTAATTTCAAAATAAAAATGTTAGCGATGAAGTATCTTACATAATGTCAAGGACCGTTGGTAGTGTTTCTAATTATACAACCACCACTGTATAAGATTATTGCAATCAATTCATTTATTACAGCCAAGACTTTACATGGAAATCAATGAAATATATATATATTTTATTTTATTGATATAAGAAATACCATCAACATTCACAATTTTAAACCATCGGAATTCACAAAATTAACCACAAAAAAATACAATAAGCGTACTATATATATAGTTAGCTGAATACAGTGTAATACCCCATTATAGGCATTTAAAACAATTACTTACATATATAAGATACTTCAGTTTCTTCTTCAGTGTTAAATACTGAGCTTTGTAATTAGGTTCTGGTTCTGGATCACTGCTGCTGTCACTAGAGTAGTCTTTCCGAGAATCGCGACTATGAGGAGGATCGACACTTATGCTGTTACTTGCACTTGCCGCTTCATTAGCTTGCATATTCGCTATAGAGCGACAGTACCACCCATCGAGCATCTTCTACAATAAAATTATATCAATTTAAAAATTATAAAACATAAATAAACATAAAGCAAATTTTATTTGTAAAAGTTGAACATTTCTATCGATATATACCTTGGGATAATTTTCGGAAGCCAGGGCTGTTATTTAATTAACAGATATAAGAATAATACAACGTTTCCTTTTTCTCAAGCAATTGTACTATTATGTTCACTTATTGAGAAAATACGTATAAAATACTTTAAAACAAAAATTATGCGCATCCTTTTCAACTTTAACTAAATTTAGACCGTAGGTACTAGGTACTGTAAGTACTAATGCTGTCAATTGTCAACTGTCATTTGTTATTACGACAGAAATGATTACAGATACGGTCGTATTCACAGGTCTTGCAACTTCAATATGGGGTACGTTGACATAATGACGCTGTTAAGTTCAATTTACGGCCGCCAGAAGCATGATAATTCGCGTAATAATTATCCCGAACACTTTTTCAAATCCAAACAAAACAGTTAAATAACAAAACAAAAATAACAAAAAATCCGCAAAACTCTACAAAATGATATAACAATGATTAAATAACACAATACTTGGGAGAGAAAAATATCAGCTTCGATAGCAGCGACGTAGTACCTCAAGCGGATGGTATTGCGAATTAGCAGTTGTAACACACGCGCACCTATCTCTCACCACTGAAATTGGACTCAGTTGCAAGACCTGTGTATACGACCGTGATTACAGACATAGAATCGACAAATAATTATCCCGAACACTTTTTCAAATCCAAACAAAACAAAAATAACAACAAATCCGCAAAACTCAACATACAACATATAACAATTATTAAATAACACACTACTTGGGAGAGAATAATATACGCCGCGTGTTACTCAACCGGCACGTGACCGCATATACCGATAGCAACGACGTACAGCGGCGTTGACGCGAAATAAAAGTTGTAACACAATCGTACCTGCCTGTCACCACTGAAATTGGGCTCGGTTGATAGACCTGTATACAAGACCGTGATTACAGACGTGGATACGCCTGATTTATAAAAAAATATCTAATGTTAGATCTATGACATATCAAAGGAAAAGCTATGGGCTATAGTGGTTATAATTGATTACTAGATATTTTTTACTAGAAGAATATTTTTTGTACCTGACGTTATATAACATACCAAGTACAAGTTTATTACTGGTAAGTTATGGCAAATAGGTAAAGTTGCACAGACCAAAAAAAATATTGTTATTTTATTTTGCCAATTTAAATTGTAATTTGAATTCACAATACCAATAATTATGATTGAACAATTTTTTGTATTGTACCTGTGTGCTAAAGCACTGCTTAAGCTATTCTTTATATACAAATACTAAACTCAAATGTTGAAAAAGAATTGAATTGATTTTAATATACATTCATTTTTTTTTTTCATTTTATAACATAATAATTACGAATACATCAATTTTAAGCGACATTATTGATTTTATTTCTTCACTTGCAAACACTAGATGTCGCTTAAAGAAGATTATTTAAGAAAATATATATTAATATTGTCGCTGCCTATTTTAAATTAATCTGTACTCTGTAAAAAATTAAGATCACAAAATTGCAATGAATAATTTAAAATAATATTACTTGATAAGACATTGTTATCCAATAAGATTCCGTTGGTAGGCAAAACAGGAAAGTCAATACGCCTCGTATTATTCGCTTCTTTGGTCGTATTATAGGCGAACTTCAATTGACGTTATAGCAAATTGAACTCTATTTCAACCGCATGTGCTCTTTCAGCTGAGTGTAGTTCCGGGCTTGTCGCGGTCAGTCGGTGCCGGATTAATTCCTCGTGTTGTTATGGCTCTCGGTAGTGAAGTGAATGATGATAATACTACGAAACAATCTACGCAAAAAGTGAAAAAATGCCCAGTGACCAGTAGTATAAGCGAAAAAAGTGGTGGCGAGAATGTTAACAAAGGTAAAGTTTCGAATGGTCATGCCCTCAGTTATGTAACATTGAGTTCGAAATTAGTCTGAAAATATACAATTATATATTTAAATAACAGCAATTGCATTTTGCAGTCATGTGACTGAAAGACATGTGATCAAATATTTTTTTCAATTTGTCGAAAACATTTTTAAAGGCTGTTTTTTTATAAAAAAATATTTCATATTTATTGCTAGTGCCCTGAAATGAATGTTAAACATTGATACTTGTTTAAGCTCTTCCTATATTTTTAAGCTAAAATTGATAAAAAACCTAGAAAATTACAAGGCGTAAAATCATTACACAACATATTTCAGATATTACATACCTCGTTCTTAAATCAATGCATGTAAAATGCTAATATATAATGACAGTAAAAGTAATGAAAGCAGTAGAAAGTACTTAGCGTCAGCGAATGTATTTAAGATTTTTGGCTTATCATTGCTCTAGTTATTTTAGCTAGTTTAAGGTGGTTCTAATTAAGGTTAGAATAGTTTGCACTAGTTATCTTCGCACAAGAACATTACTACAATAAATGTTTAATATAAATTGTATATTCCTGAAAATAGGTCAGTGTTCTCTGATAAGAATAATTAGATTCTCGTTTCTCATCACTTAAAGTTATCTTACATAAGAATGATTATATTTTAATTAATTTCAAAATTTTTGATTTTAATAATGAACCCAAAGAATATAATAATCCTAATAAGGTAACCTAGATAATATGTACTTAATTGTTATAGTTTTCAATAAATTGAACCGCTAATAGCTCTATATTTATTAAGATATTCTGACTAAAAGTCATAAGTTCATTAAATCATGTGAAAAAAAGTTAATATTTTGAATATATTATTTGTCCTTCAGTAATTTCATATATTATAGTTATAGGACTAATATCTTATTTGAATCCGTTTGACTGGCATAAAATTGCTCATATTATATTTGACATGTTTTATTAACATATTTCTTAAGAACCATAATATTAGCAAAATATCCTTTAATGTCTATCTTTTTAATAAAAATATGTTCTATGTTAATTCCTTGGATTCTGGTCAGACAGAGTTTTAAGGTTTATTTTAATGTTGCTATTTCTGTAACAGACACAAGTTTTGGTTGTTGGTTTTAGAGTTGGCATTTTCAGTTTGCCTTTTTATAGCTATGTTTATTTCTATAGACATTTATGAAATCTGTCTGCTGTTGCTTTAATATGTTTCAAAATAAGATCTGCCAAATATACCTACATATTTTATTATTATAATTTTGATACAAAAAAGTGATTATAAAGATGTAGTATGAATACACTGTTAGACATTATTTTAAACAATTTTACACTTACATAAAAATAACTATTATTTAGTGTTGAATAGGGAATTTAATTTTGACTATATGGTATAATTTTTTTTAATGCAATACATTAGTAACTTCATAATTCTTTAACTATAGAGATTTATAATAAACATGACACTAATGTCATCCTAATCAATTAGACATGCATATGTTTTACATGTGGTGATCATGTGTGACAAGGTGACAACTTGATGAAATATACATATGAGAAATACTCTCCCAAGTGGAAAAAGTTTTTTTTTTTAAATAAGCTGAGCTATTCTTTTGTGAGCAAAGTTTTATTATCAAACATAAAACTTTGTAGGTAATTGGATTAAGTTATCCACAGTAGTAAATTGTAAATTTTTAATATTATTAAAAATCTGTGTTAAGCTCTTTGCCACGACGCGTCGTCGCTCGCAAGTTACATTATACGCGACTTCATATTATAAGTAACACGTTTTTCATTTTAATTTGAAAGTGCCTTTGTTGCATGTTTCAGAGAAATACACAATTTTAGAATTATAACAGTTCATTATTAAATTCCATTTATTTCAGCCGTTTATCTATTAATATATTAAAAATGAACTTCCGCGAACCCTTTTCCTAATGGATCAGGTAACTAAAACGCAATAATGAAAAAAATATTATTAAATAATTTCCCCCTTTTTACGTAACGGTTTTTTCCACAGTGGTACACATCTATTTCCTAATTTGGGCATTCGAAAATTTCACTTTAGTTAGGTATTTCGTCATCTACTATCTCATACCTATAACATAAAGCCACAGAAAGTAACTATACACTTTTGCTAATGTTTGTGCTTAAAATGTAGAACTTAATATGTAATTTGAACTTTGCCTGTTCTCTAGTTACAGAACAAACACAGGTTTGTCTTGCCAGATCTCAGAGTTTAAAAAGACACTGTATTCATAATAGAGGTACTTAAGCGGATAATAATTCATATTCACGCAAAGTACAATAATAAAGAGATCGTATATGTATGTGTTACGTATACTTTAGAGAACAAACCGACCTTTGCGCAGTGTCTTCGATAGCAACGGCTGCGATCATTCATTCCTATCCCTGCGCTGTTCATTCATGAGAGTTCTGTAGATTTCCCGCTATATTTGATAAATGATTAAAACATTATACTTTTGAATCAATTTCCGCAACAACCGTAAATGCTATCATTTCGCGGGACTTCGTCTTCTTCTGTCTCTAAGTATATTGTAATTTTATAATTACAATATAATTACATACCTATGTATAAAATATCAAGCTGCACTTAAAATTGTGGAATTGGTGATGAAAAAAAAATACCCTCATTACGATATATAGATAACTTTATATTAGTTGTTACATATTTTTACAAAGAAGTCTACGTAAGTAAATTAGAATAATAAGTGATACATAATTATATATTTTAAAACGCCATATTATTGGGCTGAAATTTAATAGAATGTTAGTTTTCTCTTTAAAACGTTTTATGAGATAATAATATTGTTAGTAGCTACGCCGACAGCTTGTGGGCTATGACATTAATAACAAAAACTTCGCTTAGGTACATAATGCTGCAATGTTAGCTACATATGGTGTAAAAGTTATGAGCCAACCGACTTATTAGTTTTAATTGTCCTTAATTAGCCTTATAAAAGCTATTTTATCTATTTAAGTAGTCATTAAAAATAGAAACAATGTTTTTCTCTAGAATCAAGCTGTATCCGACTCACTATATTGTAATCGTTATTAAATGAAGTTTAAGAAAATTTAATCTGTGTATTACTATTATTATATTAGTTATATATTGTTGTTAGGTTGTTAAATATAATAGTGATATTCAATACCGACGAAGGCAAAGTAATTAATGAGCCTGAAATTGGCAGCCGAATTGTAGCAGCCAAACACAGTACCCGAGATACCCGAGCTGTATGCTATGCTCCCTGCTGAATCGGGCTCGAATGTGTTCTAGGCATCTATTAGAAGGTCTCAGACCATTTATAGGATTTTCCACCGACGCCTTCCATCAGGAAAATATAAAATCTACAGATTTTCTGAATTTTTTGAAGTTTTCGCGAGAGTACCCGAGCTCTATGCTGTGCTCCCTGCTGAATCGGTCTCGAATGTTTTCTAGGCATCTATTAGAAGGTCTCAGACCATTTATAGGAATTTCCACCGACGCCTTCCATCAGGAAAATAATTATCTACAGATTTTCTGAATTTTTTAAAGTTTTCGCGAGAGTACCCGAGCTGTATGCTGTGCTCCCTACTAAATCATGCTTGAATACGTTCTAGACATCCAAAAGAAGGTCTCAGAGCATTTATAGGATTTTCCACCGACGCCTTCCATCAGGAAAATATAAAATCTACAGATTTTCTGAATTTTTTGAAGTTTTCGCGAGAGTACCCGAGCTGTTTGCTATGCTCCCTGCTGAATCGGGCTCGAATGTGTTCTAGGCATCTATTAGAAGGTTTCAGACCATTTATAGGATTTTCCACCGACGCCTTCCATCAGGAAAATATAAAATCTACAGATTTTCTGAATTTTTTGAAGTTTTCGCGAGAGTACCCGAGCTGTATGCTGTGCTCCCTACTAAATCATGCTTGAATACGTTCTAGACATCCAAAAGAAGGTCTCAGAGTATTTATAGGATTTTCCACCGACGCCTTCCATCAGGAAAATATAAAATCTACAGATTTTCTGAATTTTTTGAAGTTTTCGCGAGAGTACCCGAGCTGTTTGCTATGCTCCCTGCTGAATCGGGCTCGAATGTGTTCTAGGCATCTATTAGAAGGTTTCAGACCATTTATAGGATTTTCCACCGACGCCTTCCATCAGGAAAATATAAAATCTACAGATTTTCTGAATTTTTTGAAGTTTTCGCGAGAGTACCCGAGCTGTATGCTGTGCTCCCTGCTGAATCGGGCTCGAATGTGTTCTAGGCATCTATTAGAAGGTTTCAGACCATTTATAGGATTTTCCACCGACGCCTTCCATCAGGAAAATATAAAATCTACAGATTTTCTGAATTTTTTGAAGTTTTCGCGAGAGTACCCGAGCTGTACATCTATAAATGTAAATCCTATAAATGGTCTGAGACCTTCTTTTGGATGTCTAGAACGTATTCAAGCATGATTTAGTAGGGAGCACAGCATACAGCTCGGGTACTCTCGCGAAAACTTCAAAAAATTCAGAAAATCTGTAGATTTTATATTTTCCTGATGGAAGGCGTCGGTGGGAAATCCTATAAATGGTCTGAAACCTTCTAATAGATGCCTAGAATACATTCGAGCCCGATTCAGCAGGGAGCATAGCAAACAGCTCGGGTACTCTCGCGAAAACTTCAAAAAATTCAGAAAATCTGTAGATTTTATACTTTCCTGATGGAAGGCGTCGGTGGAAAATCCTATAAATGGCCTGAAACCTTCTTTTGGATGTCTAGAACGTATTCAAGCATGATTTAGTAGGGAGCACAGCAAACAGCTCGGGTACTCTCGCGAAAACTTCAAAAAATTCAGAAAATCTGTAGATTTTATATTTTTCTGATGGAAGGCGTCGGTGGAAAATCCTATAAATGGCCTGAAACCTTCTTTTGGATGTCTAGAACGTATTCAAGCATGATTTAGTAGGGAGCACAGCATACAGCTCGGGTACTCTCGCGAAAACATTAAAAAATTCAGAAAATCTGTAGATTTTATATTTTCCTGATGGAAGGCGTCGGTGGAAAATCCTATAAATGCTCTGAGACCTTCTTTTGGATGTCTAGAACGTATTCAAGTATGATTTAGTAGGGAGCACAGCATACAGCTCGGGTACTCTCGCGAAAACTTCAAAAAATTCAGAAAATCTGTAGATTTTATATTTTCCTGATGGAAGGCGTCGGTGGGAAATCCTATAAATGGTCTGAAACCTTCTAATAGATGCCTAGAATACATTCGAGCCCGATTCAGCAGGGAGCATAGCAAACAGCTCGGGTACTCTCGCGAAAACTTCAAAAAATTCAGAAAATCTGTAGATTTTATACTTTCCTGATGGAAGGCGTCGGTGGAAAATCCTATAAATGGCCTGAAACCTTCTTTTGGATGTCTAGAACGTATTCAAGCATGATTTAGTAGGGAGCACAGCAAACAGCTCGGGTACTCTCGCGAAAACTTCAAAAAATTCAGAAAATCTGTAGATTTTATATTTTTCTGATGGAAGGCGTCGGTGGAAAATCCTATAAATGGCCTGAAACCTTCTTTTGGATGTCTAGAACGTATTCAAGCATGATTTAGTAGGGAGCACAGCATACAGCTCGGGTACTCTCGCGAAAACATTAAAAAATTCAGAAAATCTGTAGATTTTATATTTTCCTGATGGAAGGCGTCGGTGGAAAATCCTATAAATGGTCTAAGACCTTCTAATAGATGCCTAGAACACATTCGAGCCCGATTCAGCAGGGAGCATAGCATAAAGCTCGGGTATCTCGGGTACTGTGTTTGGCTGCTACAATTCGGCTGCCAATTTCAGGCTCATAGTAATTAAATCGACGGACTTTGCTTGTAACTCGTACAACTAAATATAATAACGATGATATCTATAGCTGAAATATATCTTTGACAAGATTGATCAGTGGATTACCTAATTAGGCGATAAAAAATATTGGGATGTATTACTAACTAGTAGTTAAACGATTCTTATTAAATCGTTACGAATATTCAATAGTTTAAATAAAACAATTTGAAAAAAAGTCTACTTCTCATCATTTCAATTACAGGATATCACACGGGACCGAAAAAACGAAATCTTCATGAAAACGCAATCACGGGCGCTGCTCGTGAAGTAAAAAACAATAATTATAAATTATTATGTTAAATGCAATGAACGTATTTTTACTTTTAAGTGTCCGCGAAATAAGTCTTAAGACCGCATTTATTTTACAATTAATTTTATTAAATTATTAATTACAATTTATTTTTTAAATTTTATTTTACATCATCGTATCTGACATCGTTATGTTTTTTAGGTATTTAAAACCATTAATTGCATACGTATATTATAGAAATGAAAGTAACACGAAATGAAATCAATGACTATGTGTTTTGATAAGATCAGTAACAAATTTAATTTAACGCTTTAACTGGGAAAAATTGCGTTGACAGGTCTCAGATTGATAGGAGACTGTAATAATGTAAACGATAAGATTTTATGTGTGATTCTTGATTTAGTGATAAGAATTTTATCGGTTCTAACAACAAGGGTTTAACGTTGACAAAATATTTAATATACTCGAGGTTTTTAACTATTTCAATTAAACAGTTATTTTACTAATTTAGGTTAAACAAGTCTGTAAATAATGTTTTGAAAAATTGTGTATGTATACATGAATGTTTGTATTAAACTTCAGAGTTCAGACTGTCATGAAGTATTTACGTAAAGGGATCTTATATTATATCAAATGAATCTGTCACAAAACTGTATTACATTTATTTATATTTATGATAGTATTACATAGCTGGAATGTACGGTGCTTTTAAATAGAGGGTGAATAGTTGAAGACTATACCGTATTAATTATATAAGTTTGAGGCATGAAACTTCGTATGAATTATTTATTAATTTTGTATAATTATCATATTTAATACTAAATTACATGTGTAGAATAGATTTATTCGTAGTTGAGGATGCAAATGTTGGAACTTCAGTGACCGTTAGTAGTCGTGACGAACTAATTTGTATATAAAATAAACGCAAAGTGACACGTCTTACAAAATTTTGAACATAACACAATTTGAACCTAAACAATTTTAACCTTTAGGCATAATAGTTATAAGTTTCAAAATAGGTTTTTGGCCATGAACTGTGCAAATGAAGAAAACTATTTCTTTTGACGAAGTCTTGAACTATTCTTATTATCACATTTGAAGGATATTACGTGATACGTGTTTATACCGTACGGTAAATCTACAATCCGCGTTATGTTTCCTAAAACTTCTTAGAAAAAACATTTACAATGGCAACACTGAACAATTTAGATAAAAAATAATAACGAATAATTTAAAGTGAACTTAACCTAACCTAACAGAAATTAATTGTAGTCTATAATATAAATTAAATAATGGTTAAACTGATTCATGTTACCGATACAAAGTTTGAATATTGATTAATGTTTGAGTTTAAATCTTTATATTTAACTTACTCGTCAAATTATCAGTAGTAATAATGTCTTATGCAAATTATTTTAGAGAATATCCTTGGTTAAAACGCTGAAGGTAACGTAATTGATCTGCTTCTTTTTCGTAATCATTGTGACGTTCAAAGATAGTTAATAAAAAAATTACCGTATCAAAATATTCAAGGTATTTTAATGTGATACAAAGTATTCTGGTAGGTATTATTTATGTTAACAAAGAATTTTAACGTAAATTTCTCTTATTGACCTTGTTTTAATGATCAAATGATTCACGGGAAGACTTCGATTGTTTAGGCAATAAATATAATAATATCTTTATAATGTCAACCTAACTAAGTGCCAGCATCGGCGTGTGGCCAACCGACAAAATACTGGCTCGTCTTGCGTAACGTCATTTAGTGTGGTCGCTATGCGCTTTTGACATAAAATTACACTGCTTTATTATCGCAGTAATGACCCTCACGACAATTTACATCCATGCGGCTAAAAGCAATCAAACGAGTTCTTATTGGTTTCCACCTTTTCCTATTGATCCTCAGACGATTGAAAACAATTCTTGTTTTGTTCAGTCCTAATGGATTTTATTTGTTCGGTAGTTAGATTTTAAAAAAATACTCTAACCAATTAAAGTAAGTATAGTTTTCAACAATACCTTTCTTAATGCGTTAAAATTGTTAATGATAATAAGTATTTGCTATTTTGCCAATACGACGATGTTTTATTTCATATCTATTCGTGGTTTTGCTCACATAAGAAGCTTATTTAACATAAATTACAATGAGCTATACGCATACTTGTTGATAACATGTAAATAAGATATTATACGGTAAAGTTTAAATAAAGTTTTAAACGTATAGAAAAAAAGATTAAACGTCATGTCCTATTTGTCAATGGTTCTCTTGGGTAAATAATATGTCAAAATTTATTAAAAGTAAATTTTATTGAAGTCTTAATTTATATCTAAATTGCTTTTTTAAAATAATCTATGTTAAAAAACTTAGGCAAAGAAAAGAAATAATATTATAACCTGGGAGTTAAAGGTTAAATATTCAGGGGATCGGTGCGAGCGCAACGTGGGGTTCCTTTGCATAATTCATCTATCGGTAATGTTCTGGCCGTAAGCAACGACATACTGTTTATCTGAATTCAAAATCAACATTTACCAGTATGCGGTTTGACGTCAGAAACATAAAAAATAGATAATATGGGTTAGTTGACTCAAGAAAGATTGGCTCTTTGTGTTTAAAATAGAGTTTAAATTCATAATACAATAAATAAATATAGACCAGGTGTCAGAGAGTTTTATCTATATTAATCTAGTTTTAAATCGAGAAGAAAATCTTACAAATCGGGTTATCTTATGTTTGCGATCGAAGTAGCGAATCCAGCGAAACTAAAATATAGCGTCCGTGACTCGCACGAATTTTACAAGATATTATGTATTTAATGGAATATATTATTCGTACAAAAAATTACATCTACAATTATACGTGAACTTTTTTTGATAGGATATTTTGTTTATTGTTTGTAGCACCCCTCAGAACAGAGAGAGTTATTATTGAAAAACTGTTTTTTTAGGTAGCTGAAATAGTTTATAGTCTCCGGTCTGGTCTTCCCTTAATTCGATATTTGAAAAGAGGGTATTTTCCTACTTATATGGTTAAAGGAGGCATAAAAATAATTTATTCCAACTGTGAATTATCTTTCCAGGCTTAAAGCATAATTGTGATGATTAATGGTTTATTTCTGACTTCCTTTATATAAACTTCCGACTTCGCAACACTGAATAGGTACACATAGTGTAGCCGACTGGTTGAGAAATTATTTTTGTTTGAGTTTATTGATTTACACAGCGCACGCCATGGAAGCTCTTAGACGACCTGATTCGAGCGGACTTAAATCGACAGATATCATAATAACGTTATTTAATTTGCACATAATGTTTATAAATTATGTACTATTATCGTGGATCAATATGTATATTTATGACGCGGGTTTCAAATGTTGCGTAAATTACTTCCCCTGATTAGCAAGAACATTCATACAGACCAACTTCAATTTATACTATGTTATATACTTGCTATGATTCTCTAACTTGTTATAGAGTTCATCTAAATTTCTGCTGTGTGCGTTCGTTGAACGATAGCATCCACGCGCAAGGGAAGAAATCGTGTCAACGTCTGTTTATCAGGAATTTTGATTTAATATCTGGCATGGGCGCCTTACCTCTGTTATCTTGTTTGGTAACGGCAACGATGATAAAATCAACATTTCGGTTGATATCTTCGCTTATTCTTACATGATACACACTTTTTGTACATCGTCGTATAATTTTTATGACGCTATTTTAAAATGAGCCTTATTGTTCCTCATTATCTCTATGATGATTTTTGTTTATCTTTTCTTATCATATATACGCAGTTCACACCTACTTTTAAGTTCACGTTGTTAAATTGATGATGAAAATGTGGATCAAACAAATAATTTAACGACGATTTTATTATAAAGCCAATCTCGTTTTTGTTTAAAGACGAAAAAATTATTTATAAGTATAAGATAGTCAAGCCTAAGAAACTTCTATCATCTAATTCTTAAATAATAAAGTGGTGAAGTACAACTAACTGAACGAAAGTTGGTAGCGTCGATGGCGTCTATTGTTGGCGGCATCCCGTAGCCATCTATTATTGACTCGTCGCTGGAGATATTTGGCGTCTAGCCAGCGCTGACCACGTGTTCACTAGTCACGGGACGAGACATGCGTGCTCGATTTCTGATTTGCCTCGAACTTCGCTTTGTCCGCAACTAGTATGCGTTTAACTCAAAATTTCTTTAAGGAATTTATCGTTCTTGTATGTTATGTTTTGTCATAGGTTAGTGACGGTAAAGAAATAGGATTTATATTTTAACTCAAACATAATTGAACGCAAATGTTGTTATTTTATATTTCAACTTATAAAAGGTATTTTACTAGAATAAAAGATTAATATTTTTTCTAATTGTTTATAGCTGCTAAAACCGAGAAGGCGAATAAGACAAAGAAAGAAATGAACATAGGTGTAAAAGCAGTAGCATGTAGTAATGGTCACTCTAGTACACCAAACGGCCGTGCGGACGACGAAGGCGGTGGTGGCAACGGCACGTTACCGCGTGTCTCTTACGCAGCGGCTGCACGTAAGGCACCCTCGCCGCAGACTAATAACTCACCCCCGCAATTTCCGCAAAACACAGGTTTGTTTCTAAGCAACATCTCAAACCAAAATAAAATATTAAAGATACAATTTATTTTTTTAATATATGGGATTTTAAGTACTTATATATATAACTGTTTCCTATTACTTGTTCCTTAACAGATTTTCCTAAATCAAAGACCAGTAGTGAAAAATCTTTGCAATCTAAATCCGGCAATTCCACTACCCAATTAAATGGAGAAAGATTGTTATCGAGTGATGACGATAATAATAAAGATAAAGCGAGTACCAAAGAACCAATTATAAACGGAACTGAAAATGTAAATGTTGTCAATGGTGACCCAAAAAATATTTCAGATTGTGATATTAGTAGTAGTGATAATACTAAAATAGTTTCTAATGGAATTAACAGTGATTCAGATGAAATTAACGATATAATTTTAAATCCAGAGTTACCCATAAAAGTTATCGATTCTAAGACAGTGGGTAACAAGAAAAAGGATAAAAAAAAGAATAATTCTTTGGAGAAAAATAGGGAAGTTGAAAAGAAAATGTCTAAAGTCGAAAATAATTGTGAGGATAAAAAAGATGATACGATTGTAAAGAAATCCGAAAATGAAACTGATAAATCAAAAGACGATACAAATACAGTTAACGGGGACAAAGAAAGAGAGTCTTCGCCGAGTGAAGATGGAGATGAGAAAAAGCGTGATGCTGAAGTTGTGTTCATACAGGACATGGGATTTACCGTTAAAATTGTCAGCCCACGAGCTGAACCATTGGATATTCAGGTAATATCCAATAAATCCTTTTTATATAACATATATTTGTTTTGTAATATGTTATATGTGAACGAATGAAACTTTATTTTTCTCGCAGGTTTCAAGTATGGAGCTTGTGCAGGAAATACATCAAGTACTTATGGACCGCGAAGACACCTGTCACAGAACTTGTTTTTCGCTTCAATTGGATGGTGTAACATTAGACAATTTTGCTGAATTGAAGAATATTGAAGGCCTCAAGGAAGGTTCAGTAATAAAGGTATGCATCCTAATATTTAAAGGATATTTATACAGTCTTTGATTAAGTAAATCCACTTTTTATTTACGACTATTTACAATATTTCATAAACATTGTGTTTTATTTAAATTTTAAAGGTAGTAGAGGAGCCATATACAATGCGTGAAGCTCGCATACACGTACGCCATGTTCGTGATCTTCTCAAGTCTATTGACTACGTTGATGCATACGCGGGTCAAGAATGCAGCTCCCTTGCTTTTCTGAATGTTATCACACAGGGTGATATACTAGGTACGCCCATTTTTTTTTTCTCTAAATTTTAATTTGTTTTCGTTGTGTTTATTATTTTGGCATAGTATTCGTCGTATTTTATCAATCGACATAAAAAAATCACATCTTATTTTCCACTATTAAACTGATCCGCAATGTAACAATTCATTAAATATACCAAATCTATTTTATATGTATTCGATAGAAAAGAAAAAGTCCCGCCCTGAAAGTGTAGACTGCACTCCCCCCGACTACATAATGCCTGGTAGCACAGAGCGGCCTCTGTTGTCCCTACATCCTGGGCTCACTAAAGAAAACAAGGCTCCACAGTGCTTAAAGGTTAGTACAGTTTATTTGATTAGATAACAAGCAACAAATTCAGCCATTGTTAGTGTAATAAACAGTAAATTATATATATATTTTCTAATAGGTTCTAACGACGTCGGGCTGGAATCCACCTCCAGGACCGCGTAAAATGTGCGGCGACTTACTCTATCTTCATGTCATCACACTGGAAGATCGCCATTTCCACATAACGGCTTGTCCACGTGGTTTCTACCTCAATCAGTAATTATTATTTGAATTTTAAAACTAAATCATTTAAAAGATAAGATGTGTTTACTGCTAAAGTGGACTTTATCAATGATATTTGTTATGTAATCGATATGTACTTCGTTACAGATCCACCGAAGAAGTGTTCAACCCGCGCCCGTTCAACCCGTCCTTACTCTGTCATTCCCTAATAGAACTACTTAGTATCGTATCTCCTGCGTTCAAACGAAACTTCGCGCTCGTACAAAAAAGGCGTATGCAGAAGCATCCATTTGAAAGAGTCGCCACGCCGTATCAAGTTTATCAATGGGCATCGCCGATGCTGGATCATACGGTGGATGCTATTCGAGCAGAAGACAGTGAGTAAATCAGTTTTCTATAGGTTTTAATTTTTTTTTTTTTGATGACCCGCCAACCGATAATGTTTCTTGGAGTGAACAGAACAAACAACTGATTTTTGATGGTATCTCATGCGTAATGAAACGTTATAAGTATCTTACTTAAAAAAAAATCGAAACACGAACATGTGTCGAAAAAAGGAGTCGTTATCAGGATAGAAATATACGGTAGACTTTAGTAGCGACCGGCTTACTGATCACTGACTAAAGAGTAAAGAGGCTGTCGAGGAAGATGTATATTTTAAGTTAAACCAATTCTGTTGAAACTCAGCGTTCTCCTCGAAGCTGGGCTACGAGGAACACATCCCGGGCCAGACGCGCGACTGGAACGAGGAGCTGCAGACCACGCGCGAGCTGCCGCGAGCCACGCTGCCCGAGCGCCTGCTGCGCGAGCGCGCCATCTTCAAGGTCAGTCGAGCACCTGTGCGCTGCAGGCCGCCACGCCACTGTAACACTTCCCTTTCTGTTTTTATTCTAAGAATATCTTATAGTACATGTCTGTGAGCTTGATTAATTAAACACTGACCTCATTGCCTTCTACAGCACGCATCAGTAATAACGTTTTTGGAAGTAAATGTGATAGCGCGAGCTACAATAGAACTGATTATAAACGTGGTATTGCTTGTAAACATACTTTAAGTAATAATACATTGTGATGGGATTCCGTGCATGGACTGCACATGTAAGAATTGACGGTAATGACAAGTAAGAAAGCCGAAATATTTTATAAATAAAATAGATCTTTTAAAAAAGTAAAGGCTTGCTGTAACATCAACAAAAAAAATTGATATTTGATTTAGATTTCGAATTTAAAAAGGACAAAGATTTCTTATTATCATTAATCTTCATTCGAATGTTGGTTGTATTTATATAATTGTAAAAAAGTTTGATATTGGTCTGTGTGTGCGTGCAATAATATTTCCTGTGCAGCATGCTAAATCTCTTTTAAAATGACAGCTGTTTATTATTATGTTTGGATATCATTTAGTTATTAAATTGTTTTCGTTCCAGGTGCATAGTGACTTCGTGGCGGCGGCCACGCGCGGTGCGATGGCCGTGGTCGACGGCAACGTGATGGCAATCAACCCGGGCGAGGAGCCGAAGATGCAAATGTTCATTTGGAACAATATATTCTTTTCGCTCGGCTTCGACGTTCGCGATCACTACAAAGACCTCGGCGGCGATGCGGCCGCTTTTGTCGCACCGGTAACTAAATAACTAAATTTAAATATATAAAATATAAGCAAATTTGTTTTATAATTTCTTAAGACGTTATTAATTTTTCATCTATAAATTTGTGCGTCAAGGCACCTCGAAATGAGTATGATTCGTGTAGTGTGGGGTAGAATAGAATGTGTGACGTGTCGGGCCTGCCCGCAGCGCAACGACCTGCAAGGCGTGCGCGTGTACAGCGCCGTGGACACGGCCGGCCTGCACACGCTGGGCACCGTGGTGGTGGACTACCGCGGGTACCGCGTCACCGCCCAGTCCATCATCCCCGGCATCCTGGAGAAGGAGCAGGAGCAGAGCGTCGTGTATGGCAGCATCGACTTCGGGACCACAGTGCTCTCGCACCCCAAGTATATGGAGTTGGTGAGTCCGAACGAAAAGGGATTAAAGAGCCGTGGCTGGATTACCCGAAATCGATAATGTAGGTTTATTCGTTCGTGAAGTTGTGCTTCTATAAATAAATGCAATTAAAAAGTACAATGTATGATATCGTTTCGAAATGACGCACATCAGAAAATGTACGAATTATTTGGCAGAGCACCATAGTGCATTACCCGGCATTCAATTGGAAGAAGGAAGAAAAATAAATATAGTAGTTTAATTTAATTGCTTCACTTTTTTTAGTGTGTATTTATATACAAGAGCTAATAATAGAATATAAAATAAATTAGTTTTTTAGATAATGGTCTCTCTATAACCTTTAATAATCATTTTTTCTAGCTAAGTAAAGCAGGACAGCAGTTGAAGATAATGCCTCACTCAGTTGTGAGTGCGAACGGAGAAACAGTAGAACTGTGTTCTAGTGTCGAATGTAAAGGCATTATTGGTAACGACGGCAGGCACTATATCCTGGACCTTTTGCGCACATTTCCGCCCGATGTTAATTTCCTGCAATGTGAGTTATTAAATTATTTACATAATTCATATTTAAACTAAGCTTGTAAAATGATTGTATTTTTTATTATGTTTGTAAATTTTTGTCTAAATATAAAAAAAAAAAATCGTTTATGATAATAAATTTAATGTTTATTTATTAAGATATCATTATTTTCATTTACAGTGGATGATGATGAGTTAAGGGAAGATATAAAGTCTATGGGCTTCCCTATCATACATAAGCACAAATTGTGTTGCCTTAGACAGGAATTAGTTGATAGTTTTGTTGAGTAAGTAATTTTTTGTAAGCAAATATTCGTATATAAATGTTATCTGATACTTGACTGATAATGTATTCCATATTTTTGTTTAGGGCACGTTACTTTATGTTCATACGCTACGCTGCATTCCACCTACAACAGTTAAGTGCGAAACGACAGCGCAAGACTTCAGAACAAAAATCGATTGAAGTTAATAAAGAAAATGACAAAAAAGAGGCCAAAGAGACTGAAAAAGAAACTAAGAGGGATAATAAGAGTCAAGAGAAGGATAGTAAGGATAAGAAACAAAAGAAAGATAAGCTAGACACTGCCAAACAAACCGAAGCCAAGGAAGCAGGAACCGGGAATGTGGAGGTCAAAGAGAAGGATGATGAAATATTGCTCAACGAAAACTACTCCGAAATCGATACGGATGTTGCGAAGAAGATAGTGGAAAGCATAACGGACTCAATATGTAGCGGCGACAAGCCGGAAAATGATTGTGAGTTTACGGGTGTCTATTTTAACATTTATCAACGAATTCCTTATATTGATAATGACTATAATAATTTCATAAAATAAAAGTATACTCGATGAACCGACTATGCTTGAATTTTCAGCCGGGGAACGGTCTCGGGCAGTGGTGGCATCGGCGGCCCGGGCGGTGGCCTCGCTCAAGGAGTCCGAGTTCGACGTCAGATTCAACCCCGACGTGTATTCGGCGGGCATCAAACATGCCGCCACGCCGGAGCAGCTGGCCAAGCAGCGCCACCTCGTCAAGGAAGCGGCGGCCTTCCTGCTCACCACACAGATCCCGGCCTTCGTGAGTAGTCGGCCGACGCACGCGGCGAGGTGAGCGAGACCGACTCAAGCACTCGAGCGGCACTGAGGTGTGACGTGGCCCGCAGGTGCGCGAGTGCCTGGAGCACACGTCGGCGCCCATGGACGGCGCGGGGCTGACGGAGGCGCTGCACGCGCGCGGCGTCAACGTGCGCTACCTGGGCCGCGTGGCGGGCGCGCTGCAGCCGCACGCCAGCCTCTCCTACCTGCACTCCATCGCCGTGGCAGAGCTGCTGCTGCGCGCCGCTAAGCACGTCTACACGCCCTACCTGCAGGTGCTTATACTGACGTTCGCTTTGTACTGCTGTCGTGTAACCGTGCGTTTCGAATCGCAGTGTGCACGATAATCGTATCGTTATTGCTAGGGTTGTGAGGCCATGTGCACGGGCGCTGCAGTCGCACACTTCCTGAACTGTTTCCTGGGAGCTTGCCCGAACCCTACTGCCGGTGTCGCCGAGGCCCCGGCGAAGGTCGGGCCGCGGTCGAGAGGACGCCGGGCTAAGAAGACGCACCATACTTCGCCCTCTTCCCCGCCCCCCTCGCCCGACTGGCAGAACCTCACTCCTAAGTCGTTGTTCGCACAAATTAAGCAGGAACTCAAGGTGAGTGTGTTATTAAATTACTTGAACTTGATTGAACCACAACATTAGTGATGTTATTTATTGATGATCACTTTACCAGGCCTACTGGGGCTATGAACTCAACGGTGATGGCATGGATGCTGTGATCGAAAAACACTCCCTGCAAAAAATATCCCTTTTGAGGTATGTTATGATTGTTTTATATCTCTCGAAAATGATGATGATGTAATCTACTTTTTTTTTCTTATTTGTTTCTTCAGGTCATTCGCTCTGAAAGTCGGTTTACAAGTATTGTTGCGAGAGTACGATTTTGAAAGTAAAAATAAAACAACATTCTCGAGTTCAGATATTATGAATATTTTCCCTGTCGTCAAACATATCAATCCAAGGGTAAGAATATTTTATATTAATTTTATTTTCGTTTTACCTCGATGTATATTAATTTTACGCATTGGACTTTTTGTTTTAGGCATCTGACGCATACAATTTCTACACGACTGGTCAAAATAAAATCCAAGCTGGCGCGGTATCCGAGGGCCACGAGCTGATAGCGGAGGCTCTCAATCTTCTGAACAACGTGTACGGCGCAATGCACGGAGAGATCGCTCAGTGTCTCCGCATGGTGGCCCGTCTGTGCTACGTCACAGGCGAGCACAGGGACGCCATGGCCTATCAGCAGAAAGCTGTTCTCATGTCCGAGAGGGTCAATGGGATCGATCATCCCTATACTATTACGGAATATGTGAGTTTAAACTAACAATCATGATTTGTTTTTGCATTTGTTTAATATTTAATTACAGTATATAAAGCCTGTACCGCCTTTTAACTTTTAAACGTTACTGAGCGGCTTTCGAAAAACGAAGTAGCAATTAATTTATCGTGAATTTATTTTCTACTAAGCTTTAGAAGTTCACAACCAGACACAAAATCTTAATTTCATCATCAAATATAGGTAATATATTTTTTTGTTTAAATTACCCAAAAGTAAATAGTACTATGCCTACTAATTATATGAAAAGAAATTTAATGTATTTTTGAATATCGATTCTTTGTTTATTGCATACCTCACTTACAGGCTAACTTTACATGCAAAGGAAAAGCAAAAAAAGGAGATAGTACATTCTTTTTTAGGACTAATTATTATATAGTAACTATGATTACTATTTTTTAGTCTCATTTGGCGCTGTACTGCTTCGCTAACGGACAAGTGAGCACTGCCCTGAAACTTCTGTATCGTGCTCGCTACCTCGCTCTCCTAGTCTGTGGTGAAAATCATCCAGAGATGGCTTTATTGGATGTAAGTACTGGAATCAATTTAAATTATGCGTTCATATGAAATAGAAAAAAAAAAATCTTCACACTAGCTGTGCTCCGCGGCTATAATGGCGTTTAATTTGTATTGTATATAGAACAATAATAAATTCTAAAAGTTAATTTGACATTAATGGAACCAAAAAACGGTTTTTTCCTAAACCGGAGCAATTTCGAAATCGAGATAATTAATCGATAAAACGTTTACCGAATCCAATTTGTAATTTTCACTCACTTTGAAGATTACATTCGAAAAACAGAGAGACAGAAAAATTAATAATACTTTTAGTTTTGCTAGCTCGCTAAAAGCCATATTAACACTAAAAGGGCAGGGCTCTATTTTGAAATCACAGCCAACATTTCAACTCGATGAAATCGTAAAGATGTAGCGATAGCATCGGTCGGGCGGCGTGCCGGTGGGCGGGTAGTGGGTAGTGACGCGACGCCTGTTCCAGAGCAACATCGCGCTGATCCTGCACGCGGTGGGCGAGTACGAGCTGTCGCTGCGGTTCGCGGAGCGCGCGCTGCGGGTGACGGGCGCCACGCACGGCGCGCGCTCGCTCAAGGCGGCCGTGGCGCGCCACCTGCTGGCGCGCACGCTGTCCTGCCTCGGCGACTTCCGCGCCGCGCTGCAGCACGAGAAGGAGACCTACTCCATCTACAAGCAGCTGGTGCGTGACGCGCTCCATTGTATACGTCGCGTAAACGACCGAAATATTTCACCGTCGTCGCACGTATCCCCCCCTATAGTAGCCCGGGTTGAAGGGCAGGCAGAAGTTTGCAAATATCACGATCGCTACCGTGCGCCGAGGCGCTTACGTGCTCGATTAATTAATATTCTCAACAAAGGCTTATTAAATTTCTTATGGTCCGGAAGGTAGCGTTGCAAATACGAAAGTCATAGTAAGCCGGCCGATGTTAACATAGATAGTTGATCTTATATAGCTAATAAGCAAACCGACCATCGGCTGCCCAAGTAGCGGTGGATTTGGCTGTAACTATGCTATGCTTAAATATTATTACACAGTACAGCCGGCGTACTATTAATTTTTCTTTTTCTTTTTTTTACCACTTTCGCACCCTCCCACAGCCAAACCAACCGCGGGTGCGTCAGCTGACGCTTGGTTCACTTATTAGTAATTTCAAATCTATTGAAAATTATGGCAATCGATCGGCTTAAAGTCACTACCTAAAATGCAACGCTACCCCCGGCCCATTATTACAACGACGGGTTAAGATGCGGTGTCCTCGGCCTGAATCTACCAATATTAAAAAATTACGTATGTTTACGAATACAGCTAGGCGAGAAACATGAAAAGACCCGCGAGTCTTCGGAGTGCCTGCGCCACCTGACGCAGCAGGCGGTGGTGCTGCAGAAGCGGTTGACGGAAGCCTACGCGCGCGGACACCACCACCCGGCGCCGTTGCACATCCAGCCGCCGGCCATGGCCTCTGTCATCGACATGCTCAACCTCATCAATGGCATCCTATTCGTGCAGATAAGGTAAACGTACCCACATATTTTGTTTAGCATTTGTAGGTTCAATAGTGGAAAATGTTGAAAAAATATTTGAATCGAAAATTCATAGGGATCGATAGAAAATTTTGTTTTATTAAACAAGGGTTTACAAAAAAAAAGAGAAAATTATGTCAAACAAAAAAACAATGCAGCAATTTATAGGTAAGAGTGGTACGAGTTTATGTTTGACTGTGTAGAAGATTATAGACGTCGCGTGCATTCGCTTTTATCCGCATACAACTTGAAATTCTAAATTGAAAATATCAAACTATTAAATATTAAAAATGTAACGAAAATAGTTTTTTATTAGTAAAATGTTCAATTGTATACAGACGTGAATGAGAGAATTAAATTTCTTAAACCGTATTGATTCCAGCCCTCAAGACATAGAGCAGTTCAAAGCGGAGATAGAAAAAAGACAGTTGAAAGACTTGCCGATACCGGGCTTGGCTGAGGCGAGTGTGAAGGAGAAGAGTGAGAGTGAAGAGCGAGCGGCCGTGCTCAACGACCTGAACGATACGCTGAATGGCGCCGAGAGTTGAAACCAGAGAGCTCCCCCTCGCCCCATGTTCTTACTTTACTTTTACGGTCGCTCCCCACTTAGTGCGTGAATCGCGGTGCGACACTTAGCTAATCGCTCGCTACGATTCGCGGTAGTTTTACAGTAAGGTTCGCGCGTTTGATGTCGAAGTAGCTATTATTATTAAACGTTTAAAGGTTTTCACCTTATATACCCCTATCCTGTACGACGGTCTGGAGAAAACGAATAGGCGAGACGTTACTGTAATATACTTAACTACGCGCGAGTAGATTATATTTTCTTTTCCATATCTTGATCGCTACGTAGCGGGACAAACGTTGGAATATAACGAAGACAATGAATTCGGGTCTCTTCCCAGCTTTCGCGAGTGATTCACGAACCAAGTGTAGAGCGGGGTTTACGATTATCGATCGATCATATTTTATTGTTCCTTAATGTCGAGGTATGCCGTAGTGAATAGTGTGCTAAGGTTTGATGTAGATTTTTTTTATTAGTCTAATTTTGATAATATCGTTTCGATCAAATATGTATGATTAAGTTTTATTTTATAAATTGCAGAGTGCAATAATTTCGTGCATGTGCAATCGTTTGAATGTTTCGTTCGAATCGCGCAGATTGGTCTGTTTTGGTCCACGCGGTTAAACGGACACCCAGAGTAGTGCAATTTCTTGTAGTGATAATAGCAATAAGTTTTGGTTGTGAGTCCGAGACGAGCGCGTCGCTGAAAATTTATACTGGTGCTACTGCCATCTTGTCCCTTTCGTTGATGATTACATTGAATTGTTATTACCGAGTATTATTCATTTTTATTGTGGGATAATTTTGTTGAAATACCCAATAGTTTATAAATTCGTTTATATTGTCATTGAAATGTAACATGATGGTTAAGGACCAGTCACTTTTTATCGATTTGATAATTTCACAATTCATTAATTTTTTACAACGAGCAAGGAGGCTTGAATATAAGACACTGAAAAAAAAAACTGCCTTTACAGCTTTTATTCTTATCTCTCAATTTAGTGTTTTAGTGCCATATATGTAGTAAAGTTAGTTGTTTGTTATGTTTCTGTTAGTCTGTGATACGCAGTGTTTATCTTTGAGATACTTGCTTGGTCGTTCCAATTTTGCTAATTAATAAAAATAATATAATAAAAATCTTATTAATATGAACTTATTTGTGACAATAACACAAAAATCATGTAAAAAAAATCTTTTATGTGTCCAGTAAAAGTTGTATAATGGCAAAATCCGTAGTTATTATGAAATCTGAGAATCATGATTTAAAAACACTTATGATATACCTCTTGTACTATATTGATTTTAAATAATTTCAAAATTTTGCGCCTTTTTGGACTTCAAATGTAGACTCAATGCATTAACAGACCAGCGCAAATTATATTGTAATAATCAACGATATTAAATATTTTAAATAAATACGTGTTTAAAACATATATGTTTTTATTTTGTGGTGAAACGAAAAGAGATATTAGCGCAATTTTCAGATTGCGCTATGTTTATGAAAAACATTTTTCTGGGTGTCCTTTTTTGTACATTTTATCTCTAAAGCAAAAATGAATGCAATTGAATTAAAGCAGTCTGTTAATGATTTGGGTTCCATGAGTTACAATTAGAATAGAATAAATAATTGTGTAGGTGTTATAGCGATCCGTATGCCCATGTTGAAGTATCTTGTTGTTTGCTAACTTAAACTATATCCGTGTGTACGTAAAGTGTATGCCCGACATCATTATTCCTGTTATAATTAAATTTTAAGGAAATTGTTCGATGGTGTTCATGCCTAAACGTACAATATTGATGTTATTGTTACATTTCTCTAACAATATAACGATCATGTAAATACGGCGCTGTTCGTAGTGTACTAATATAATTCGTTTTTAAATAACTGTATAGTTTTATTTAATCTTTGATTAACTCCATTTATTTTTAAACTGCTAACACACTCAAACCCCGGCAAAGATTACGTTTTATGGGTTAAAGTTTTTTAAGGCTATAAGATATACACAGGATTTTATGAATCTATCGATACTATTTATTGGTTAAAATAAAATTAAACAAGTTTCTTATAAAAATATAGGTATATTTAAAAAAAAAGAATACCTCACAAGGTAAAAGCATTTGTTTGTATGTTGCAACATACAAAGCAATAAAAAGTTTTTACTCAATCATCAAGTAAAATTATGATAAAGTCCGGGTGATCAAGTGACTGCAGTCAGCTTTGCCTTCTCAATCGATAAAGGAAACTGTCAAAGAACATTGTATTGAAACGAAACTCAATATTTCTGACCTACTGTACAGACAAACTAACATACGTCTCACTACAAGGAATACATAGGAATAGTTAGGACGTGCATTCGGGCCACTTGATGGTACGTGGTCACCAACATCCATAGACATTGTAAGAAATGTTAAACATCGCCAATGCGCCACCAACCTTGGGAACTAAGATATTATGTCTCTTGGGCCTGTAATTACACTGGCTCACTCATCCTTCAAACCGGAACACAACAATACCAAGTAATGCCGTTTTGCGGTAGAATATCTGATGTGTGGGTGGTACCTACCCACACGAGCTTGCATAAAGCTCTACCACCAAGTGACATAATTTTTATTACTTATTGCAATTTAATTTCATATTTAAATACGATAATATTTTAATAACAAAATGACTATAATATACTATTTTAATGTATATATTCAAAAGAAATAACCAATTGGATTCCAAATACTAATAATGATCATGAACCTTGATACTGTATACTGAATGTACAATCTGATATCACTATAGTAATAATATATCAACAACTAAGTCTAAGACAGCGACAAATATTACTTTTACACACAGTTGCAATTCAAGCGAAATGCGAAACTCGTGTAATATGTTTTATCGGTCATGAAATCCCTAAAATTCCTTGCATCGTTTATTTCCTGGCGCGCGGGCGGGGCCGCGGGCGCGCGCGGGGGCGCGGGCGCGGGCGGCGGCGGCGCGCGCGCGAGCTGCGGCCGCGCTCCAGCTGCGCCGCCACCAGCTCCGCCAGCACGCCGCGCTCCGCCAGCATCGACAGAAACGTGCAGATGAACTCGTCGTAGTTGTGCGTGCGACGACAATCGTCCACCTGGTTACCAGTTTACTAATTATTATTAGCTTGTTCGACTGGATCACAAAAAATAAATTTGTCTTTGGTTTTAAAAATATTTTCTTTTATGTTCCGCAGTTTTAAATCGTATAAATTACGCAACTATAATACAAGTTGCAGATTGGCAGATCAGTTTACTCTTCCGAAAAGTAAATTAAGCTATTCCATATGAAAATTTCATAGATTTACCTTATACATATCCCTTTTATCATTTTCATCATTCAGGGCCTGCTGACACGACTCTACCTGAGCTACTATACTACTCATTAGTGAGTTCAGTTCCGAATGTGTAAATAATAATTTTCTCATTCTATGTGGCTGCTCGGGCGCAACTTCCGAACATAATACAATTGGCATATTGCTACTTTTGACTAGAGCTGTTGTGGAGGTTGGGTAGATCTAAAGTAAAACATGTTTTTTGTTTATTTATGTTAAAATAGAAAATAAGTTTTTTTAAGTATATAATAATAATAATTTACTTACATCAGAAAGAATCTGATTTTCTCCATTTATAGTAACAAATTTAACAACTGATGTAGGTTCAATAGGATCAGCTGTAAATAAAAAGCATAAAACTAAGTTTACAATTAACAAAAACGATTCAATATATATTTTTTATTTTTAAAATAAACTAATATTCGTAGTTTATTTACCTATTAATATTATTAATTAGACTTCATGTATGTTTGTTAGGTTGTTTTCATTTATTGCAGCAATATAGTATAGTTTAAAATTACTTTGAAATATATATAGTTAATTTATAGCTCAAGTCATCGACTATATTTATCCCGGGAAACGTATGGTAATCATGTGAAGCATGCTTTCAAAACCTATTAAAAATTTATGATTTCTATTAAAAAAAATTTAAATGTACACTACCTACTACAAAACATAATGCAAGGCCAGCAGCAACAGAGATAGTAACTTAAAACTAGTACAATATATGTCGCTATAATAATGTTGATGATAAATTACTGCACTTACCTAAACTAAGACAATTATCAAATTGTGATCTTTCTGTTGAACCAATTTCAATTGTTATGGATTGAGTGAAGTCTAAATCAAGAGACGATACTTCAGATGCATCTAGAGCATTCAGAATTGCATCTTCACATATATGAATAGAACTTTCATTAACGGGGTCACCACTATTGCTTTGTGATATTCCTTCATCTGAAAATTAGTTAATTCTTAACAATAAATTAATAAAGTTTTTAAATTGCACAATGTTTCTGGCACTTCGTAAACAAAATTTAAATATTTCAATGAATAAATAAATGAACAAGATTTTATTTAAAAATGTACTATAATGGACATAATAAAAACTAATTATTTTTAAGTTGAGTTACAGTAAAAATAGCTTCGTTTTTTTTTAAAGCTTTTAGAAATTCCACCCAAAAGTGTAGCATTTTTTTTTAAAGATTAATACGTATACATGGGTTATGTAGAATAAATTGTTGACTTTGGTGATCTTGTTAATAGCATATGTTTGACAATACTTTATTCATTTACCACTGAATTCTCTGTTTTTATTTAGAAGATATCGTAAATGTTTTCCTATTTTAGAGATGGCTTCCTTTACTCTCTTCTGATTGATTTCCAATAAACTTAATCTTTGTGTAAGTGCAATTCTTCTGTCAGGTACAACTGCCATAAGGTTGAATCTGAAAAACAAGACAAATTTCTTAGCAATATTTATATATTAACCCCTTACCACATACGAAGCCATATATGGCTCCTCGAAGTTTCTATTTTTTTTATAGTTAATTTCAATATTCAAATAGAAAAGTAAAAATTGTATTGTATTCATTATTTTATCATTATATGGAACATTTTTTTTGTACATGACAAATTTATGGTAAATTGGCTATTTGAGGATATTTGGAGCGCAGCACGCCGGTGAATAGCAACAAATTCCGTGGAACATTCACTAGTGAAAAAAATATATAAAACGGCAAGTGCTATCTTCAACTAAAATTATTATATACTCCTTGGATCGTCCCACATAACGAGTATTAGTTATATTTGAGTTTATTTTTGTGTTTTTTAGATTTTTTACCACTTTTATGTAAACGCCATATATGGCTTCGTATGCAGTCCAGCTACAACATTGTCTGCTATATATGGCTTCGTATGCGTTCGTAGTCTTTCCGTTCAGATTTTTCATAATGATTTTTCTCGCTTTTATAGCAGTTCTTCAGATTTTCTTCCATATGACAGACTTGTATATGGTTAACGTATGGCTTTTATGGTGCAAAAGTTAATGAAAATAAATTCATGCCGCTGCTTGATTTCTGCGGTTTCGGAATATATTATGCATAAAGCAGAGAAACGTGGTCGTTAATTATGCCAGTAGTACTCAAAGCTACATTCTTATACTAAATTTACAAAATGGGAGGTCTTTCCACACTACGAGTAGCGAAATTTTATTTATAAATTTTACAAGACAGACTATGTTGTAGCTGGAACGCATACGAAGCCATATATGGCTTCATATTATATATTCTTATATAATAATTAATATTTCTTTTCTTTTCCATTAGTTAATACAAACCTAAATAAACATTATTTTCCGTAAAAAAAATTTTAATGTACTTCTTTCATAATTCATGCAGTAAGAGGTTAAATTTTGTCACCATATAGTATTTATAAGTTAAGAAGACTATATCTAAAATTATGCATAGATCATAATTGTAATTAGCAGATATTGTAATTTATATTTATACTAGTTGCCTGCGGCTTCGCTCGCGCTTAAGTATAAATGAAGGATAAATGATTGTTTGGAAGTCTGCGATTTTAAAGTAAGGATCATGAAATGGCATTCTGTTTAGGAAAAGCGTATTAAGTATACGTATTAATCTTTCAAAAAAATGCTACCCGTTTGGGTGGAATTTCTAAAAACTTTAAATTCATGTTCAATCTACAAACACAAATAGTAAATTTCAAGTAATTAGATGGATTTTTTAATTATAAAACTAATTTTTCCGCCCCATTTGTCCCGTTTGGGGAATTTCCAAAAACGTCGAAATACGTATGCATTTATTTTTTACTAGGAGCTTTAATATAAATGTCCTTTTTTTTTGCTTCAGAAATGACGGACTTCCTATATAAACTTTCAACTCTCTATTTCACCCTTTTAGGTAGTGAATTGTGAAAAACGTTGAATTACATATTTATTTATTTCTAACCAGAAGCTTGTATATGAAATTTCAAGCTATTAACTTCGAAAATGACGGATTTCCATATAAATAATCACTGTATATAATAATCACAATGTATCAACTGCCAAAATTTCAACTCCTGTGGTTTGGGCTCTGCGTTGATGAATGAATCAGGACAAATAATTATATATGTTTGTATAATAGATAACAACAAAAAAATACCTACGTATTTTTTGCATAACTTTTGATAGACTCAACCAATTTTGAAGAAATAAAGACTAAACACAACCTTGAAATATATTAAGTGGTCCGATTTAAAGATTAGCCTGGGCAAAAAGGCAGATAGGCAGACAAAAATTTAAAAATGCCTTTTTTGTTTGGTATATCGCATATATAACCTTTAAAAGATGCAGTTATTTTGTCAGTAAATCACAGACTGACACTTCAATTTTATTTATATGTATAGATTAAATAGAACACACAAGTCATTTGTTTTACAATAAGCAATAAATTTACCTTATATCATGCACTTGTTCTCCGGCATCTCGTCCAAGCCTTTCGGCCATAACTCGCTTAAACTTGTCAGTCCAATCCTCATCTGTAGCCCAGGGTCCATGATCGGTAGGAAAAGGCTTTAAGCCATCCAACTCAAATAAATGACCATTGATTGGGACAAAGCTTACAAAATGGTAAGCTTCTCCTACAAAAAAATATAATATTTGTTGTAATTTTCTTCTGGTTGAATTTCTGTTTTCACAATCAATCTCAAAGACAAGACATTTGTGTATGTGGTATTTTATATTGCACCTATGCTCACTCTCAGGCATGACAAGTGTCCTGCCAAATTCAAATATATGTGCTGCTTTTGAGAATCTCTTGACAGAACAACAAATAAGTTTTTTGGTCCAACAAAAGCAAGTCACTAATCCAATAAAGTGGTTAAAAGAATTAATCAATGTACTACATAAATTTAAAACATGATGTCATATTTGTAATTCATTGAAACTGAGCTATAGTTTATAGTATTTTTTATAAAAAAAATACAGTGATCAAAAATACAATTACAGTAGTTACATGCATACAAAATACCTGTGAAGCGACCAGTTGGGACTACTGCATTTTTATCAGTCTTTTTACGAGCTTGTGGAATAGCATGTGAATTGTGTGCACAAGCAAGCTCAGGAGTGTTTCCAATTGCCCAGCCTTTATTTTCTGGGTTCATACCAAGTGTGTGATGCTGAAATGTTTATTTAAATGATTAAAATCCTGACTTTTGTACAGATTTTCTTTTATATCCGTTTTTACCTTTAGCCTACTTAGTGTTTCTCCTAAGTGAAGGTTGGGACAGTTCAATAAAATTGATAGCAAGGCATGTGTAGCACAACTATTTGGAACCATCTGTTGTGCAAAAAATATATTGTTAATCGTTTCTTCATCACGGACAAAACTCTCAGTCTGCTCTACAAATTTTCGACGCGATCGCCGCTCTTCAATCCAACGAAATAAAAAAATAAAACCATAAACAGGGCTTTCAAATGGTTTGTGTAAGTCATATATTTCTTCTACTTGGACTCCTTTTACACCAAAATCTTCTAATAGTAATGTAAACAATCCGGGATCGCTTTCTAACTCTAGCCATCCCTCTGTTAGACTGTTTAATTCAACCGGCATATTTTTCATATATGTAGTTTTTTAAGTAAGTTAAGGTTTATTATAAATAGTTTTACGTCAATACATTCTTGTGCTACAGAAAATATAGTATATTTCCGTCTTTTTAAGTATGTACCTACAGCAGCCACACGTAATTATGATTTAATTATAATTATTAGTTTTATTTTTGTGTTATAAATTTATAAGTAAATAATACATATTGTTCTCTTTTCAGTGACAGTTGTCATTTGTGATTTGACATTTACATTGTTTGATTTTTTCAATTTTTATCCTCTTTTATAAGCAAAGGTATTCATTCAAATAACATTTTATTTAGAACTAACTAGATTCTAGATTGTATACAGTGTCTTATGTCGTAAATTCTGCTTATAATATTCATATAAAAAATGTATCATAGCTATTGGATCTAATAATATAAGCCAGTAACCAGAAGTTAAGCGAATTGATTAAAAAGCTGAATAATATGTATTTTTTTAATTTCATACAAATAAATTTGAAATACGGTATCAAATTTAATTGAAGTTGAGAATAAGTTGACGACATAAATTAATGTGAATACAAAAATTGTACGTTTGTCTGCGAACTATGTAATATATTTTTAAAAGTATCAAGTAGTAGAATTCCTATGAGTACGGGAAAGGTGGGTAGCCCCGGCCAGCGGGTAGCACCGGCCATGTTTGAAATGTACGCGCGCTTTGTTTTTACTGGCAATGTTTTCATTGTCTTATGTTCTTTCGCGACCTACGAAAAACACGCGACTTCGACAGCTCAGTGTCCCTTTGTGTTCGGTCGTATCAACATAAACACCGATTTTTGTGCGACACGTTTACTCCACGCTCAAAGTAGCGGAGACAGTGTAGCGTCGAGACAACGTAATTAAATTTTTTTTAACCTGGCCAACATTCACTATTAATATTATATATTATCTGTAATTTTTGGTTTTGGGATATTAATATCCATTAACGTTACAAGGCTATAATTTTGTTTGAAATTGAGTCGGGTAACTCCGGCCACTGCTTTGGCGGGTAGCTCCAATCATTAAAAAAATGTTTCCTTCAATAACTCTACCTTTGCTTTAGTGATCACGTGTCAAAATGCCGAAGTTCCAAGGGAGAACAACGAATCGCGAAAATTGGAGCAGAGAGAATTTGAAAAGGGGGTCCACGTCTACCCGTCAGAAGGTTTCGGCTCCAACCAATGATGTCGAATGTGTGAGCGACGTTTTGAAAACGTCTCTCACACATTCGACACCATTGGTTGTCGCCTCGTGTTGCCTCTCCCAGACGCCTTAGAAACGACATTGTCTGTCCAGAAAAGGCGAACACAGCGAAGTGAAATTTTGACCTGGCTTTGAATTTTGGCTTTTTCAATGAGCATTGGGACGACCAAAATGGGCTAATTGAAAAAGCAGCCACAGTTCCAAAGAAGAAACGGAAGATCGGAGACAAGAAAAAAAACGTGACAAAAGAAAAAGTTACGTCGAAATCACGTCCAAAAAAAAAGACACCGAGTGTATTATTTGTGGAGAAACCTTCGAGGAAGATTCGATTCAATGCCGAAATTGCGAGGATTGGGCTCATGAGGCATGTGTAAATATCAATCCAGGCGATTTGTTTTACAAATGCGATGAATGTATCGCCAAAAAATAATTCGATTGTTGAATTTTGCAGTGGCCGGAGCTACCCGCCGCGTTTTTGCAAAGGCCAAATTGTTTGAACAAATATGAAATTAGCGTTTTGTCGTACTGACCAATTTGATCTGAAATATCTCCTCTTTGGTTAAGAATTCCAAATTCAAATTTATAAATTCATTTAGCTGGTACATTTGAGTTTTGAAAACAGTCATTCATTTGTTTTTTCCTCATTATTTTTTTCTTTGGCGTCGCTTATTACCGCACAGTGGAAAACATGAAATATCGGTATATTTACGAGTACGAGTTCTACCGTGGCACCAGTGCTGCAGAAACAGCTCGAAGGATTAATGATGTTTACGGCGCTGGTGTCGCAAAAGAAAGCACTGTACGTTTTTGGTTTCAACGTTTTCGTTCTGGAAATTTCGACCTTCAGAACCGACCCCGTGGATGGCCGGAGATCAAAGTCGAAAATGAAGAATTAAAGGCTATTGTGGAATCCATCCATCCCAAAGCACTTCAGAGATAACTGCAGGCTTCGGGGTAAGTGATAAAACTGTATTAATCCACTTGAAGCAAATCGGGAAAGTAAAAAAAATTTAACGATGGGTACCTCATGAATTGAGTGAACCGAACTTGCAAATACGCGGCGACTGCTGTATTACTTTGCTCAACCGACACAATAATGAAGGGATTTTAAATCGAATCATTACTTGTGATGAAAAGTGGATACTGTACGATAATCGGAAGCGCTCGTCGCAATGGCTGAAACCTGGAGACCCAGCCAAATCCTGTCCTAAACGAAAATTGACTCAGAAAAAGTTACTTGTGAGTGTTTGGTGGACTAGCGCCGGTGTCGTTCACTACAGCTTTCTTAAATCTAGCCAAACGATTACGGCAGGTATATATTTTCAGCAACTGCAAGCCATGAAGGAAGAACTAGCTGCTAAACAACCGAGATTGGTCAATCGCTCTAGGCCACTGCTGCTTCACGGCAACGCAAGACCACACACAGCACAACAAACAACCACTAAGTTAGATGAGCTACAATTGGAATGTCTGCGACATCCACCATACTCCCCGGACCTTGCTCCAACAGATTACCATTTTTTCTTTGAATTTGGACAACTTCTTGCAAGGAAAAAAATTCAACTCCAATGCGGCAGTTCAAGCCGCCTTCAAAGAGTTTATTGATTCTCGCGCCCACGGTTTTTTTAGTAAAGGGATCAGTGAACTATCTATGAGATGGCAAAAGTGCATAGATAACAATGGTGCATACTTTGATTAATTAAATATATTATACAAAAAAAAAAGACTTTATATTCCTCCCGTAAAAAACGCCAATTTCATATGTAAGGACAAACGTCATATATACTCTGTCTATATTCGTTTGTAATATATCTTACAAAATATATTACAAACGAATATAGACAGAGGTTAAACAAGTTCCTGTTAGCAGGGAACGCAGTGCGTCTCCGACATACCTGCGACATAGGCAATAGCGCGGTAGTTGGCGCACTTTAAATATAGTACGTATGTTCGACGTATATCCAGCATAAGCTGAACCTTATTTAAAACGATTGATAATAAAGATCTGAGGTCAACTTACATTGGAAGAATCTAACTCTCTGAATCTGTCCATTTTTTAACTTTGTTTTGTTCCTGCAAACTTTCAATTATCATAATTTTACAGACTATCATTTATTGGTAGTTGAAATTTCAGCTAATTCAACTGAACAGTTATTTAATACCATTTTTATCAAATAAATGTTCGATATAAGTCCCGTTCTTATTAAAGCATTAAAAAGCTGGGGCCGAATTCTACAAATCTATAACGATTACGATACGTTCCCGATTCACGTTTGACTATTCTATATTTATTCGGATCGGAACCAAACCGATATGATGTGAACATATACCGTTATGTCAAAACCAAACTTAATTGTTTACTATTATGTCAATAGTCGATAATTAAATTAAAGTATAGATAAAAGGCAACGATCACGCTTAGGTTCGATTCCAATAAAGTGACAATTTGTTAGTAGAATTGGTCATTTGCGGCGCGGTAATTGGAGCAGGGCCCTGTTGGTTATACGGCTTGCGCCGGGGAACATATTTGGCTTAGTCGTAACTATAAAGTAAAATAATTTGAGTTTCAAATCAATAGGATTAGCAGTTTTATCGAAACAAGAAAAGAAAACAAATAAAAACGTACCTGTTTAAAATATTAGTATGTATCTTGGGTTCAAATTAAGTAGAGGCTATATAAATAAACGATGATATTAAATAGTAATTAAATATTGAGAACAATAGGCAGTTACAGGTAAGACTGTAATAATGGGTAATATTTACGTATAGTTGATTAAGTATACGACGCCATTAGAGTTGCTCTCTTTTACACTTAATTCTTTCGTCCAATTTCAGGAGTATTATATTGAGCGAGGAAACCTGTCATATGCGTAATTGCTTCAATAACAAGATAAGCCAGTTAGAAGAATCCTATTATTTAAAGTTATTTAAAGCGTGTATGAGTCAAACGAAGGTCAATGTAAAGTCGACAAATAGATACCGGTTTCTTTATCGTAATAAAACAAGAAATGGCTTTAATATTCATTAAAAAAAAACAAATAGAAATAATCAACATAAAATAATAATTGTTATTTTATAATTCTGCTCAAGAGGTATAAGAAAAAAATAAAACCATTATTATCGCAACAACATTTATTTCGTATGTACACTCAAATTTTGTAACTTTGTAAAATGTACAAATAATAAATGCACAACTTCAGCATTGTAAACCTTAAAACAGAAAAGTAATTATTATTATTAGGGCGTTATATAAAATTACAATAATGTTAAGTATTGGTCCCAATTTATTGCAAGCTCAATTAAAGGATTACTTGACAGTCGATGTTTATATTTAATTAATGTTTTAACATTAGACCAAATGAGGAGCCACGTATTTTTATTTTGTTGAACAAATGAACTTCATTGCGAACATTTGATGCGACTAAATTTAATTTCCTATTTCGGTTCACTGAAAACCAACTGCAGTTACATAGTAATTGTTTACGCCTGTGCTAAATGGCAAGAATTAATATGGTCGGTATGGTTAATGTATTAAAGATAAATATATTAAACAAACATGGTTTATGCTGCCTTAAAAAAGATCACAATAATAACATAAATATGACAAATGATCAAAGAATTAAGTTGAAAGGTTTAACGAATACAATTATAATCTCAAAAAATAAAACAAAATAATAAGTTAAATAGTTTAAAATTAATATTGACAAATCACCTTCAAGTTGTGCAATAAAAACTTGTACAAATACAAATTATTTTGCCTGGTGATTAACAAAGAGTTTATTTATTATAGTCGTTAATTTAAGACTAGAATAGAAACAAACCGATTTGTATTTCAACATTAATCTAATCGTAAACGATTGACAACAGGAATTGTGTGAATGATAATTTGACAAATGCAATACATCTAAAGTACAAATAACGCAATCAATGCGTTCGCTTTTCCCGCCATCAATATTATAAACTAATAATGAATTATCACAAGTCACTAGCTACACAGTATCAACGCTATATAATATAGTGATTATCGTGCCAATACATATAAATATATATTATTTCTATGAAAATTTGCAAAAACCGCTAAAGGAATCACCCTTGTTATAAATTAATTTCATTGTTGTTAAATGCTCAGTTGCCTTAGCGTATCTTGTTAGTGTATTTACAGTTCGTCAATGTTTCCTTGTTTTGTTACATCAATTAGTCTAATACGACTTCAATCGATTGAGCAAAAGAAGTGCTATTCTTATAATAGTGGCAATAGGTCATGCCCAGGTCAATATCACATAATACTGTACCAAATATTTTAAAGATTATACATAAGAAGTAACTAAATTAATAACATTATTAATGGCACAGCTCTAGCGCTGCGTTAATTTTCTACAATTATTTATATTTTTTCGGTTTCTTGGTTTCATTTCATACCGAATAGAAAGAGTTCATGCCATTTGGAAGAGATTTTTGTTTTTCAGGTAATTTTTTTCTTACATTTCAACAAACTAATATTTTTATAATAAATATATACAGCAGGTAGGTTAATTAAGTAACTAATTTATATTTACGTTTTAATATCACATAAGTACCTACGCATCGTTTCTACGCTCGACATCCTACTAAATTCAAAACAAATCGTTCCATGTGTGGATATGTATGATATAATTAAATAATACCGTAACATTTCAACAAGATGTCCGTGGAGTTCCACGAAAGTGATCAACCGCTCACAATGCATGTATAACATATTTACAGGTCACATCACATGAAACAGCAGTCGATTTAAAGTAACACAGCTTTCCTGACAACCTTTCATCTGATCGCCTGGGGGGGCCTGTACGGCGGCGGGGGCGTCTTGGGGACCTGCATCTGCACGTGCGGCATGTGGACAGGCACCACGGCAGCGGGTGGCGTGGTCGGCCCGTGAGCTTCGTCCAGTTGACCCGGAATGATCGTTACATCGGAGCTGGGCGTTTGTGGAGCCTCGGCGAAGCTTCGAGCGCTGCTGGTCGCAGGCAGCAATCGCGCCGGGTTCAATTTGATAGCATCGTCGTACGTTGGGGGTGCTCCAGCAACCGTGTCGTAGTCTGGAGGTTTTTGCTGCATCGTCTCCTCATCTGGCATTGAGATAACGTGGATAGGATCGTCAATCTGAAATAAATAGTATTGGACATTAAAATGTATTGTATCAAATGGTTTTATTTTTTAGACTTTTTTAAAATGTTTAGGTACTTGCTAATAAGCTACACCCATGAGACATGATACATGAGAAACTAATATGTGGGACAATCAACTGTTCTACAATATCATATTTTCATTGTTATTTGATATATTGCGAGTGATGTGATAACCTATAATTAGTAGAACATTTGTCAAAAAACTTTTCAACCTCTATTAATACTACTTTGTAAACCTCTAATGTATCTACTGTTGGTTGACCAAAATAAATAAATAAATAAATATATTAAATAATATGAGGTAAAACTTACTTGGTGGGTGTCTGGCGATGCGCGGTCATTTTGTGGCTGTCTGGCAGGCGACTGTAGCCAGCAGCACATAGCTGCACAGATGAGCAGCGCGCCGGCGACGATGCAAGCCACACCCACGTAGCGGACTGGTTCCGCGTAGTCCTCGGCAAGCCCTAGCCAGTTTATAAGAGCGCCTGCGCATAGCAGAACCATGCCATAACGGTATGGCCGCTGCGACTGTCTACCCTCGTCTAAGGACATGCCTGTAACAAAAGATACAATATATCATGTTAGAATGGTATAAAACATCGCACCAACAACTCGATTCGAAAAGTTAGTGGTTAAAAAGCTATTGTTCTTTTAATTAATTGAAGTAATTTAAAACAATAATTATTTATTAATTATTATTGTGATAATGTTTTTTATTGTTTTGAAATGAGAATAATTCTAAGAAGTTTCAGAGACACTGCAACTTCATCAGAATTTTACTTCAAATCCATTAAGCATTTCATCACAAGTAGGTAATGCAGTAAACAGTGTTGTCATGCAGAGACTAGGGCAACGCCATGTTATAACGGGATTTCTTTTCAAAAGTCAGAGTCCAAAATGAAAGTGTGGAAAGTTATATTTTGTGTTAAGCCTCTAATTTGATTGTAATCATACTAAATTATACCTTTTAAACGAAAGTTTATTTTTGATTGACATAAATTGAATAAATAGAATATTTCACAGTTTTGCACGTTTTGCAGAAATACAAACCACAAACATGCAGAATATGACGGGTAACGAAATGATTTTTTTTCTTAAATTATTTCCAAGGAGGTTCTTAAAAGATTACCAAGACAAAGACAAAGGACTGGACTTTGTACAGTACCCACTTACAGAGAGGGAAACTTGTGGCGAGGACAATTAAAATGAGGATACCGTAGTATTGTTTTTGGAAGGACGCTTAAGGAAATGCAAGTATTTTCGAGTCAAGACATTGGGTTGACATCATGAATCGAGGTCAGGCGAAGACAATAGACTCGCAGGAGATGTGGGTCAAGTTTGAAACGTGCGATCGAGTGGCTGTGACTTAGTCACGCACTAGTAAAACATGCGAATGGTATAAGATTAAGTAAATCTTTTCCTATAAATATAATTGCCACTATTAGTATTGTAATCGGAAGAATAACGGGAAGATATATTTAAAATGTACAAAAATAATTGTATTGCCTTGTAATAAATATTATAAAAGTATTACTTCGTGATAATCTGCATAATTAAGGTTTATGCATTATAAAGTTAACCTTACGCAGCTGCAGCAGTGTAAAGATTGTACCGACTTAAAAATACGTTTTGATTTTAAAAATGAAACATTACATTTAATTTAATTTATATATATAAGCTTTATAAGGCTTTTGTATAATTTATACAAAAATAACGGAATAAAATAATGAGAAAACAAAACTTCACTCACAAATAGCCCTTCGTCCTCTTAACTCGTTATCAAACATAAACGGGTAGACGTGCCAAGCCATTTTAAACTTATTTATTACATTTCAAACTAGAATAACCATCTTTGCTTATTTGAAACAAAAACTAATCGACATACTTTCCTTAAATTTCTACAAACAATGGAAAAAAGCTGGTGTTATCTTATCGATTTATTTATACTGGACACAAACGGATTATGTTATTGAGACAAAATCTTGACATTGACGAGATTGGAATATATATTTAAAAACAAAAATGAATTGCATGTGTTAATATTCTCGTCTGTTGTCTGTTTAATTAAGTAAGTAACAAAATTTTTCACAAGAAAATATTTTTACCGTTTTTAATTATTACACATTCTTAATTCGTTAATGCGAAAATGTTATCTATTAAGTACTACTTATTTAACTTTCACACATTTTGTAATGGAAAAAATTAGCAACAATAACAGGTTGATTAAGTTTTTAAATAAAATAAATTATTCATAAGTGAAATCGCGATATAAGGGTAGTTGTTGCCTTGTATACCTACGTAGCCTGGCTAAAATATCGCATTCATCATGTTGACGTGACGATTACTAATATCTACTGCTGAATACACGAATCATATTCATTGTTTATAAATAAATAGAAACGATTGAAATGGTGACTGTAATCATTACCTAATAGTTATAGAACATTAATTAGTTTGAATAATGTTTACATATAAATCAATGGTCAGGTGAACTGCGTAAGTCGCAACCCACGTAAGCATATTCAGGGCTTCCATCCTTCGACCAGTATCGGCTAGCTAATGCGATACCATCGGTAATACGATTAAAGTCGACCCTGTTAAATCACAGTTATATATTTAAAATGAAATTTTTGTATTACCGACAAACATGAAGATTCCGAAAAAAAAAATTATATTAAGAAGTATATTCAATACACTAAACTTAAAAGAATACTAGAATGTTTAAAAAAAATCCAACAGAATTGAAATGTTCGTTACCATGTCACAATTATGTTACAGCTGGCATAATATTTAATTTCATTTGTTTTAAGTTATATTATTTATATTCCCACGGTGAGACATACATGCTTAATGTTATCAACATGAATCGCGCCATTATTTTACCTACGTTTGTGTATGTGAAATCTGAAACCGGCTATGTAAAATACAATTAAATGTTTTGTATTATTTTGAATTGTGTCCATTGAAAATGCTTATTTATAATAATACACTACTTAACGAAATTTACAGTATTTTCAAATGTTAAGGTTTTGTTTTTTATACAAATCAATATTTGGTGTTAAGGTTAATTAAATAAAATGGTAATTTTTCTTCTGTTTACGATATTGTTTTATTTTGTGTATAATTTAGTGTAGACCATATCATATATATCGTATAAAATAAGTAAAACGTGTGGTGAAGACATCACAAACCACTCCATTTAGATTTAGATAAGATGACTCGGTGATAAGACTACTCGGTGGTAGAGCTTTGTGCAAGCTCGTCTGGGTAGGTACCACCCACTCATCAGATATTCTACCGCAAAACAGCAGTACTTAGTATTGTTGTGTTCCGGTTTGAAGGGTGAGTGAGCCAGTGTAATTACAGGCACAAGGGACATAACATCTTGGTTCCCAAGGTCGGTGGCGCATTGGCGATGTAAGCGATGGTTAACATTTCTTACAATGCCATTGTTTATGGGCGTTGGTGACCACTTACCATCAGGTGGCCCATATGCTCGTCCGCCTACCTATAAAAAAAAAAAAAAAAAAAAAAAAAATGAACAGGGAGGGTATCGAAGTGGTGTAATATAGAAATATCCGTATATAATGGAAAACATGCAATATAAAAAGACATGCATCAATAGGCTTTCCTGAAATGTGTCTATTTATTTATTTTCAGGTCTACACATAAAATAGTACAATTGATCGTAAAATCTGCATTACGTTGAATATTAATAAGAGATCTGATGACTATATATAAGTTGAGAAATGAAATCGATTAAATTTACGTCGGTAAGAGAAACTCCCAACATGATAATACAATTGATTTATTTATTATAAGTCGCCTGTGCCTTTAATTGCAGTGGCTTACCCTCTCTTACAAACCGGAACCTACCAATATAAAGTGATCATATTTAGTGATAGACTAAGTGATGGCGGGGTATTTAACGAGATAAACTTGTACGTACACTGACTCTTAATAAAATATATATTAAGAGCCGATGTCTCAGTGGTTCAAACAGGTAAGTATTTCTGAATTTTCATGTGCTTGATTTGTGTTTATATTTCACCTCGTTTACGGCGGGGAAGGAAAACATCATGAGGTAGCTGGATGTATCAGATGAAAATCTGTTATAGGAGTTTTTATGCCGCTTTGGAGCAGCGTAGTGGAATAAGCTCCAATTTTCCAAATTTTAGAGGAGCCCATCAGCTGTGGCACTGTGGCACAGTGGGACATTTACAAGCTCTCACTGTTTATTTTTACCTAATGTAATGATGTTATCATTTATTCTAGCTACTAACACATAGATCATTAGTTGTATTTAGCATTACCTACATAACGAATAGCTGTCACGCGTGCCGAGCATCACGTGGTAATAATTCTCACCAGGTGGTCTGACAGTCAAGAGATATAATTATAACAAGGAAGCTTCCGCAGACATCTGCTTTAATATTATTATTTCATAGTAACATGTATCAATATGTTGAGTAGATACGTTACTGATAGCTCATGTTATTATTAACCTTATTACATAAATCTGTTCATTTAAATAATTTCAAACTTAATAAATAATATTGCATAAAAATAATGAGTTTATTTCCTCGTATCTTAAAATATTTGTATTGATTACATTATAAGAATTTTATTTGGATATCGTGCGTGACGACCAAAGCAGGATGCGGGCTTCCGCCTCTTGAAGAGCTTTGAAATGATTAAAGAAAATAACTGGATTATAAGCTTTTGTTAAATAAAATACACAAGGGCTGGAAACATTATTTTGCCTAAATACGACTAGAATAATTATTTACGGCTTTACCTACTTGTATAAATGTTGCTTAAAGTTTAGTTAAGCAATGCTTTTTGAATATCAAATCAAAGATGACAGAGAGAAACCAGTGTTTAAATAAAAACGCTAGACAACGTTTATAAAAAAATATATATTAAAGCGTTTCATTCTTAGAACGTTATTACAACATTGACATAAATATTGCGAATATTATTTGGTATTAAAATTTATATAATTTTCACCAGATACAAAAATGAAATTTGAAATATTAAAGTAAAATAATATTTGATTTGACAATAGGATCGTCCGTCGTTACAGAAGAATTTCAAAAGATATAACGCGTTCCGCAGACACGGCAGTTTGTCAAGAACAATAGTGTTTGCCATGCCAATTACTCCAGGTAAGTAGACCGACAGTGGGCACAATAAATTTGTAAACCGGGGAAAAGTACCGGTTAGTACGGCGCGCGCGCATTGCGTGACGACTGGGGGGGAGCTTTCACGCAGAAAAACTATGTACTATAATTTTTTTTGCTTTCCAATATAAATAAAGAACAAAAAACTTTAATAGCATTGAGTAAGTGTAGAAATCTTTTATATGTAAATGAGATTTTTTTCTTACCAAAGTTTTATCGTAACCTTTTCGTTTAGCTAAGCGTAAATCCCACTGAACGCAGACTAAATTAAAAATAAAAACAAGGACGTGAAATAGTTTTAATAAGTAACTGGAAGTAGAATTGACGTAGTAACGCTTATACAAAGTACATTTTAACAACCACGAATACAGTCAATTGTAATGCGGTGATACATATATATGTATACATTATACATACTGTGGTTATAGTTAGATATATCACTGAATTGTAATTATAATTAATTACAATATGTTGTAATATAAACTATGGAAAATTTGTGACTGGAGCATGAAATTAGGTACAATTATTATAAAACGCAACTGAAGTCTGAACTTGTGACAATTTATGAAATTGATATGATAAACTAATGAATTAATCGTTCCCGCCAATTATAAAATAGTAAAATTTAGATATCACAATATATAATTATATATATATATTGATTTATACATTTAAGAATTGTAAAGATATATAATTTAATTAGTAGGTGTGCATATTTAAATTATCTAAACAAAAAACTTTAACAGTTGCTATGCACGTCATTAAAATAAAATATTTTAAAACTCAACTACCATTTTTTAATCTAAATTGAAGCATGTTAAGCATATTGATCATTCAGTCAGTTAGTTTCATTCTTAAGTATTAATTTATACTGTACTATATTCGTACGCCTGACATTCTCTTAAAGGCTGATTAAGTGACCTTTTGATACGGAAACCACATTACCGTACATATGTATAGCCTTCGATTATTGTTTTATCAAAAAGTTCAGCGAATGACGTCATAAGTGTTTGCAAACAATTTTCTACAATTTCTCTTTACCTATATGATACTTGCATGTTTACATTAAAATAGATAACTTTCACGGGTCACGTAACATAAGTTACAGGTTATCCTTGTTTAGTTGTCCAGAGTAGTTTCATTTAGAGATACCTACCTTTTATATTGGTAGATGTCATTATTTAATTTGTCATATAGCGTTCTTTAAAACAAACAATAATCTACATACTTATTATCTTATTTTATTAATTCTAACAAAAGTATCACTTTATATTTATTTTTATTCTTGGCACTCCTTAGAAATTTTCCTTATTTGCTTTTTCTTCGAATTTTTCTGCGGTTTTCATCAATCAAAATGTTTTTAAGCTTGTTTCTTAACATATCTAGCGTATTTACATATATTTGTATTACACTATAATAATACCAAATTCAATATAAGTAATTCTTTGATTTATTATATGAAATATAATATTTCTTAACATTAATACGACGCGGTTAATGGAGCATTGATATTATGTAATGAAATAAATGATGAGTCCACTTTCAATCTCTGTGGAGAATATCAATAGCATCGCACATAATGGTTCCCGCCCGCTTGTTCTCGCCCACCTTATAAGAGTACGCTTTCACTTAATTAAGTTTCTTCCTATTGCTTCATAGCCTACGATAATACGGGCACTTTCTTATATCAGACTATATGCTTTGTATGAAAAATAAATAAATATGAAGAAGTAATTATTGCAACAGGACAGCCAAAAAATTCCTTAAATCAATTTTTGTTGTCGTTAATCAAAAGAGCGCAATTGATGTAAATATACTTAGATGACGAAATAGACTATATGGTTATGAAATATAGGTATATAAATTGTATTAAAATTAAGAAAAATATACAATCATCTTTTTGTGTAGACTTAAATAGGATTGTTAAAACGACAAAGAACTTCGAAGGCTTTTGTTGGCTTAGAAGGTGACTAATATCGCCTTGAAAAAAGGTGTACGCAAAAACGAATATCGTATTGCAATAATATCTTATAAAAAATCTTTAAGGAATTAATTGATCGAATCGCCGGTTAATGACTTGTATTGTAGGGAACTCAATCTGATATTGTAACCTGTTGCGTAATATTCAGAATAATTGTCTTTAGAAAGATGAGATCGAATTCTTCTAAATATTTATCTATTATTTTAAATATTTAAATAATTTAAAAAGCTGTGGTGGTGTTTGTCTACTGTATGTTGTATAAAAAAGGATTTTACTCTTAATTAGAAAATTCGGCAGGGTGGTAGATTTAATGGTAATGATTTAAAGAAATGCCAGAGCAAGCAAAAATAAGATAATACAATAAGCAAAAGATGGTTATTATTATGATGATTCCGGTCTTCTAGTTTTGTAAATTTTTTAAAGGTTTTGTTTAATAAAACATAACAATGTTTTTTTTGTTTTTCTCGGTCTGTTGCTACCAATTTCAAATGTAGCACATTTAAAAATAATATAACTACCTAAATATACTTATATACGTTTTAAATTAAGAATTTATATTTATAAATTTAAAATTAGGTAGATTTTTTATAATTCAGTATTCTCATTAGCCAACCGGTTTTGAGATATCATTCTTAGTTATATAATTTGTTAAAATTTGAATTCTTATCACGGCACTTATATAAAATATTATTATTTCGCTAATATTAGGATATTAGGACATGTTTAGCTTGAAATAATTTACTTCTGTTAAACACGACTTTAACGTGGTGTTTTTAAATGTCATCTTGATAGACATACTGTAAATTATGTTACCAAGTTGTTTATTATGTTGGCAGGTGAGCATTAAGTGTGTCTGGAAATACGAGACTATGAAGGCTATAATGATAATATTAATTTTATGTATATTTCAAATACAATTGTTTTTTTTAATATACTCGAAACATATATTTCGCTTTATTTTTCTAAAACCTTAAGAAATAAATGATATGATTTGAACAAATGATTTCTTTACTGATGTATTACGATACGTGTTATAAACGAGTAGGTACTTGTTTTTGTAGGCAATCCTTTTTAGTATTAAAAAAATATAAAATAAGTATATTAGAATATAAATAATTAGCTGAATGATAATTTTTTATTCAAAGCAAGTACATCGACATCTATCACTTAGCGATTTTTATAAGTGTATATATGTATATGTGTATTACCGATATGTATTTATAAGCTCTTGTTAAAGAAACGATCACGCGCTTACTTTGATTATTTACGCAAATATTCAAAGATATTTTTACGTTCTTAAAAGCATTTAAAAATAGATGTGTTAATGAATGGTAGTGCGACATATTCTCTACAACACTAAAGTCAGTGCTGAGGAAAATGGTTCTAGACAGCCGTTGGCTCGCTCATCATGCTGCCATAGTGCCATGAGTGCAACAAATATTGTCTTATCTTAAATACATTACAAAGGTTTATGTGAATATTGCATTTCATGACCGATAAAACCATAAAATACTTTGATAGTGCTACATATTGCACGAGTTTCGCATTTCGTTTGAATTGCAATTGTGTGTAAAATTAGGTATCTTTGTCGCTGTTGTAGGTTTAGTTGTTGATATATTATTACTAAAGTGATATCAGATGGTGTTGATTTTCAACTTCAAAACACAAAAACGTCAAATACATTCGTACATTCAGTATACAGTTTCAAGATTCGTGGTCATTATTAGTATTTCGAATCCAGTTGGTTTTTTCTTTTGAATAGCGTAGCAAGTGTAGCATTTCGTCATTAAAATATTATCATATTTAAATATGAAATTATATTGCAATAAGTAATAAAAAATATGTCACTTGGTGGTAGAGCTTTGTGCAAACTCGTTTGGGTAGGTACCACCCACTCATCAGATATTCTACCTCAAAACAGCATTACTTGGTATTGTTGTGTTCCGGTTTGAAGTGTGAGTGAGCCAGTGTAATTATAGGCACAAGGGACATAACATCTTAGTTGAAGGGTTGGTGGCGCATTGACTTGTGATGTTTTTTTTTTTAAAGAAATGTACAATGCCATTGTCTATGGGCGTTGGTGACCACTTACCATCAGGTGGCCCATATGCTCGTTCGCCTACCTACACTATAAAAAAAATTGCAAAACTTTAATAAAAAAAAATTGTACAGTTCTTATTATTCGTGTGATTGGGGTGAAGTAGAATATAGACACCTCATCTATGGGACACCTATGGATGTTATAAGAGCCTACTATATAAATTTTTGAATGAATCATGAATCTATGCCAGTGCGCATTTGAGCGCTTCAACTACTCGTGTAGACTATGACTGTGGGGAATCCACCAGTAAAAATGTTTGACGTCAGTCACGTGAAGACCGATAAATAGTGCAAAACTCTTCCCATGAAGTTTACACACGAAATGAGCAAAGATGGCTTAAAAGCTAGACGCGTAAATCTTAACCGAATATTGCCCTAAGACTGCATTATATCCAGGCAGTCGTCGTTGTTTTTATGTGCCTAAAATGTGTATAATTTATCTCGTATTCGACGGCGAGGGATTCCTGTGCCATCCATGTGTCTAATGAAATTTTGCCACAAGTATGTTCACCAGCAAGCTAAAAAAGGTTCAAATCTTATAACCACATTGGTAGGTAAGGTTTGACGCGAAATGGGATAAGGCCTCAAGGGAAAGCGAATGATAAGTTAACGATTATATTAATAATTGTTTTAGTATTATATACTACCATTATAAATGCGAATGTGAGTTTATTTGTTTGTTAGGCTTTCACGCCTAAACCGATTTTAAAAATTCTATACCACTGGAAAACTACATTATCAGTGAGTAACATAGGCTACATTTTGTCCCCGAATTCCGACGGGAACGGAAACTACGCGGGTGAAACCACATAATATGAAAATGTAAATGTTTTTGATAAAAATAAAATTTCATTAATTTTTAATTACATATATTTTTCAATGCGGGGCCGACTACTTTCTTGTATATTACTTCAGGTCACGATAGTTATTACCAAGAATAATTGAATATCGATTGTTAAGACGTAAGTTGAAATAAGTTATTTAGCTATATGGAAAAGATTAAGAGTTAAGAACATTTGGGCTACAAATGTATTAGAATTCGATGACTTATTTACACCCAATGGGTCGGTATAATGCTTCGTGCTTTATCAGCATGCACCCACTGTTGCACAAACAGCTACAATTCAAATTGCGTAATGTTCTTCCTTTTGTTTTGCTGTATCTTATTTTGTTACCGCTGTTATTGACGATAATATATATAGAACAACTTCAAAACTTACTAACAAAGAAAAATATTTTCAATATTTTTCGTAATATATATTTATCAATACAATAAACGTAACTCCTATAACAATATATTAAGCACGTCTTATTTCTGTATTTTCATTTTTATTTTTCACCTAAACAAATATAAGTAAGTATAATGATAACAATTTAATACAAAAGGCGCTTTGTTTAAGCTTATGTTCATAACACGTATTAATAAATAAGCATAATTGTTCACGTCTCACGATATATTGTTTATCTCTCAATAAAAACTGGTTATGGTATCAGATTGGATATTTTCAATCATAGAATCGCAACAGGTAAATAAAATATCACATTTTACATCTGCAATCTTTTCTCTTGTAAATTTTTACTTTAATAAAGCATGTATGAGTCAGGGGCATCTCCTCACGTATGTTATGAGTCATAAGTAATCCCATATAGAAATATTTTGGGAAATTAGTATGTATCTCTAATACTGAAAGGGTGGTGGACTGGCGAACGAGCCACCTAATGGTAAGTGGTCACTTTCCCTAATAGACATAGGCACTTTAAATTTTTTTTACCAAAAACCGCAGCCAACCATGTGGTCTAATGTTTTTTATGTAGCTAAGATTACACACAAGAGCACTAACTCTACAAACTTTGTTATTACAAAATTGATAGGCGGACGGGTCAATGGGCCACTTGATGGTAAGTGGTCACCACCGCCCATAGACACTGGCGCTGTAAGAAATAATAACCATTCCTTACATCACCAATAAGCCACCAATCTAGAAACCTAATGTGTTATGTCTTGTGTGCCTGTACACACTCACCCTTCAAACTAGCACAAGACAATAATAAGTAGCATTGCTGATATAGGTCATTACCAAAAGTACCATTTTGTTAAAAACTAGATTTAATTTGTATGCAAAAGCGCATGTAACTTCTATTACCTCTTAATTTTTTTATTTCCCCGGACGGAGATCACCAGGTTTCCGTTTCCTTAATAGCTTATCAAGCCCAACAAACAAAGGTTGAAATAAGTTGTCGGTTTTTAAGAATTTTAAATATTGTTTAAATAAGGCGTGAATAATACAATTCTTGGGAGCCATATTTATAACAGAAACAGATATATTTTCTAAGATACTATTTAAATTAAGATTGGTTAGGACGTCTATTTCTTTCTGCAGATCTATATTTTGAGAGGCTATTCGATTTAGTCGAAATAGATGTTTGAAAATTTTAAGTTTCCCGTCAAACACCGTAAACACGATACAAATAAGTTAAACATATGACCAAATATTGTTAATTGCCCAGGATAGAAAGGGTGACAAAAATACCTATTTATCTATATAATTAAATATAAAAAAAATTACTTAGAAAATAGCAGTTCAAAAGTATGTTATTGTGTAATACCAACTGAATCATAAGAAAGCTTTCTTAATAAAAACTTTTATCAAAACCCACCTGATGCGTCCACGTTCGTTAAATCCAATTTAAAGTTGTCAAAAGCACTAATCACAACACCACTATGTGTAAATTAATCAATAAAAAGCTAAAATATCACAGGTAAGAGGAATCAAGTGCGAATACGATGACGTCAAATAAATGCAGTTAAATTGTTCGTTATCAATTAATTGTCCTGATAAGTCGCTTCACTCGACGTCCGACCTCAGTGCGCAATAATATACGTATGGCGGTGAAGGCTTGGCCACCGGCTTATAATAATTATTCGGTAAAAAGCCGCGGGCCAGGTTGTGACGTAGCTTGGCGCGACACGATACGTTTACCGCGACTTCTATGAAATATTAATCATAACTACCCAGAAATATTACGTCTTGAGGTTTCGTAATCATTTATCTAAGGAAGAGCTCGATCAAATTATGCATAGCTTCAATCAATTCTCAGTACATATGCTGGCTGCCAAACTTCCTAAACAATCATTTTTACTCAAAACACGTTTGAATCGAGGCAATCACCTTTTCAAGTTGATTCAAACATATGTGCATATTCACACTATAGATAGTTTCTTTAAAGCGGTGAGGACACAATGTACTTTAGCTTATTTTTGAGGATGCTAATCATATATTTAAATACATTTTATAGTTTTTATTTAATTTATTAGTAAAACCGATAGTATATACTAGAAGATAACAATTTTATGCAACTCATGTGGGTGGTTTTGTTATCATCGGATTACTTTGGTACTCTTGGAAATCAAGTAATTTTATATTATATTGCGTAATAACTTAGTCATCCTCAAGGAAGACTAGCCAACAACAACAGTGCATGACATATTATAGTGCACAAATACAGGTGCACTCTTTCTTCCCTCATTCTCATAAACCAATGGGGCGGCAAATCCGAGACGTCCCGAAAGATTTCAGGGGCAGGACTTACAGGCTTTACGTGTTTTCTGAAGCACAGGATTGTGCATGCTTCGAACCTTCAGACAACGGGCTGCTACTGAGTAGTAGAGTATTTTTTTCGAAAGAAAACCCAACAACTTTTTGTCAGCTCCCTAGCAGACCTCGGGATCTACGGCTCATTAACTTATTTAATTTATTAACGGCTTTATTTAATTATGTTATTTGGTTGAGATATCCTCTCTCATCTTAATTACGACATAATTGATTAATTTGTAAAAAGAAAATAAATTAAGTACCTAATTATGCTATAGGTACAACTTACCTACTTTATTTATTTAATATTGTATAAAGTTATATTTTCATCCTCTATATAAATCTCTATGTAAATAACGAACAAATATAATGTAAGAGTGTTAATTGTTCTTACATAACATTTAATTATATTTAATACATAGGGCTAATACGTGAACCTTTGCCATTATTAGGGATTTGTGTAGGTCCGTTTGTTAGGATACCTATTATGAATCAATTATTCCACCGCCAAACATGATTCTTTGGATGGTTAGGTTCCGGTTCGAAGTTTGAAGGAGCTAGTAGGATATAATCGTAATATCTATCGGTCTTCCTTATGAGTATTATGGTTTTTCGCGGGTGTTTCGTCTGTTTTTTAGTCTGTGTCACAATTATTAAGCAATTATATGTGCAAAATGGTACACATTTTACTATGATAATAATTCACATTTGTACATAAACAAAAATAATCATAATCCTATATTATTTTATTTTTTCTTTTACGAGTAGAAGGTTGAAGTTCTTTCGGACAGTTGAAATAATAAAATTTTACGATCGAATTAGAAGTGAGTTATGAAGGTTAAACGTACAATTTTTACATTCTCTAATAGCACCTAAGTCCTTAGTAGCGCTGTCGTGCACGCTGTCACGTACATATGTGTACGTACATATACGATTACGTATGTAATATATAATGAGATATATAATTGCCTATTCCTATACCCACATATAAAATATTGTTTGTTAGCTACTTATTGTGTAGTCACTTATCACTTAATATATTTTATTTCTGGTAATATTCCGCAGCTTTGGCCTAAGGAATATTTTATACAAAATATTCCATATAAAGTGAATACTCATAGCAGTTACCCTACATACAATACCCAATTATGATATAAATGTCAACTAAATTTAGCATCATAATGAATCACTTTAAAATTATATTATATCAAGTGTTTATTTTTAAAATTTACTTTCAGACGACTGTCAAGCCAAATAGCACCCATGTTATGGTAAGTGATCACCTTGGCACATAGACATGGTTATGTCTTTATAGACACGTAAAGAATATTAACTGCTTCTTACACTGCTAAAAACGAAGATAAGATGTTTATATACCTTATGCCTGTATTTACACTGGCTCTAACAATGTTAACAGGAACAGAGTATTCTCCTGTTTGTTTCTAGAAAGTATTTTTCTAAATAGGTGATTTAAAAAAATCATAACATTTCCTCAAACATTTAAGGTGATGAACACTCCCAAGCTATTCTTAATATTTTGTGTGTTTATTTTTAATGTCTTTTTTTATGAATATGTATATAAAAGTATATTTTTAGTAACATTATTCAATTAGATAATAAATATATTATTAAGTTAATCGCCTTAGTTTTAGAATTCATTTTAATTTTATCGACAATTATTTTTCACAAGTATCATTTACACAAAGAGCACTTAACTAAGGATAAACATTCTAAGATATTGTAATTGAAAACAGGAAAATAAACGTAAATCCGAAACAATAACAATTAAACGGTTATATCATATGATAAATGTTATCATATAAAAATATTTGTGTAGTTAGATACAGGTACTTATTGTGTAAATTTCGTTTTATTAAAAGTCCGCTTTGACTTTGATAAATGAATACGGGCTTTATCTTGTATGGCTTATTTTAGATTGCAAAATACTTTATAGGAAGAATGATATTTTATATTAATAGCGCTGAATAGAGTTCAAACTTCAAGATTAAAGTCACGTTTTATTATTTTATAATTATTTACATGTAAATGGTAATAATTGCTTATACATAATAAAATCTCATAAATCAAGTCGTTTCAGGTTAAATTAAAAATTTCTATTACATTCTAGAATGAAAACAACCACGACATCTACTGAATAAGAATATACATAATTGAATTCTGGAATTTTAGCTTTGACTTAAAGCAAGTGAACAGAAAAACAAAATTTATATAGATAAAGTAATATAGATTACAGTAACGACATTTTAGTATCGATTTTTGCAATGACTTCGCGATATTCATTAAACTAGAGCTCTGCTTCACGTTACGGCTGTCTTCTCTTCCTTTGTAATAGTTGGGATTCGTGTCCATCCATTAAATCCATTGTAATGTATTGATTTACTTGTCAAACAGTGATATACATTTATTCGTTGACTTTTAATATAAACATCAAAACAGTACTCTTAAACATAAAGTAAACGCATCTTTATGAATATATAATATTATGTATTAACTTTGTATAGGTTTTATTATTAGAATATTTCCGTGTGGGCAGAAATAACACCAGTATTTGTGACAAAATACGAACGTCTTCAGACTCCTAGAGCTGAAATCTATTTATACCCGGTGTTAATGACTTCACTCTAATATATACCGGGTGGCTCAATAACTATTATCACCTTAGATATCTTCGAAACTATAAGGTTCACACTAATATTTGCTGATATAAAATTGCACAGTACGAAGAGGGCCATCCAATGATACCAAAGTACTCACCTCCACCTCCACTCCCTGGGCTGGGGGTGGGGCAACTATGAAATCTCAAATGGGAACCTCCATTTTTTATTATAAATTCGGATTCCCCATAAAAAATACGTCACATTTATTTAATTTTTTTTTTTGAGATTCTTGATAGATGGCGCTGTAATTGCAAAAAATCCTGAAAGTACTGAAAGGCGATAATGTGGTATATGTAATTATCATTATTTGACATTTAGGTCATTCTGTTATAGCTTATGACGTTTCGTGGATTTATTTTGGAATCGAAAGCTTAGAGCGATAAGATTGTCTTTGCAATGCGATTATTCTCACTATGAGAATCATCACACAACATTTTCCTGGTTTTAAATGAAAGTAACTTTGTGTGTTTTAAATCATGATTAATTAGCAATCCGTATTTCGTTCGCGTTAACGAAACTTCCTTTTGTAACTGTTTTAACTATCTTACTTAACTTTTAGTTACATATTCGGGCAAATTTTAGCGAAATCCATAGTATATTTTAGTAAAAATAACGTATGAACGAACTTACGGTTACATATATGTATGTGGCTTTATTTATACGGCTTTTTAATATCAATTAGTGTAATATCAAATTGTCAGGCGTTGAATACGTTCTATTATGTATATTTTTACATGTGTAGGCAGGTAGCTTATAAACATACTAGTTAGTGTAGAGATGGCAAATATAACTTATTTGTTTGGCTTCGTTTCCGCTTGAGAGGATCTGTGCCAAAATTGAATATTTAATTAGCAAATGATTATTATTTAATACTGTATATATAAATACATTCTAAGCGGTAATTTTGTCAAAGAAAATATGCCAGTGGTATAATCATTCATGGGTTATCGTCTATATCTGTCACTCGCGACATGGAAATATCAGGTCAATCAATAGCGTACCGTATAAAAAATGTATGAGCTAAGTGGTAGTAGCCCGTTTATGAACTGAATTATTCAGTAACGACGCGCACTTAACAAGCCTTGATTTAGGTGTGTCTTGATGAAAAATGTTTATGACTTCATTATAAATATAAACATTGCATATTTATTTCATTCTTATTTCAGAAAAGATGCACATTATTGAATAACATATTTGAAAAAAGGGAATTCCTTTTTCAGCAGTACCAGGTATTTAAACGATTTGCAATTTACTTCGCGATCAAAGTCACGTAAATTTATATAATTATTTACTTGTAACTCACGTATGACGAGTCAATCTGCATCAATAATTATTTTAGCATCAGCCGGATATTATAAAAAAATACGCGGATAAAGGTTATTATGTCGCGCTCACGTAGACCAGTAAATAATTTACAAAATTAATTAAGTATAATATGATACAACGTATATCAAAATTAAATAACTTATTTAAGGAAGTGTGTTGTCGTATCATTCTAAAACATACATTTAATAGAAAACCTTTGTTGAATAGTCTCTTAGTTTGACAAAGCACGCAAAGGCGTAAAAAGTCTGTCTCAGTGGAATCAATTAGAGAGTGAAATATAATAGGCTTACCAGACCATAAAACGCTGCTTATTCTTATAACGAAGGGTCCATAGATACAGTTCAGTAGAATGAATGCTGATATTTCGGTTATGACCTTCACACAAAAAATAGTATCTTTACATAACCACGCTAAACAACAGCGTTAACAAATATGTGTTGAATTACACGATTAACAACTAAAAACTCTGTTGTAAAATAAGATTTTATAAAATGATGTTTTTGTCAAATTTTCACAGTTCATTTTCGATAAAATTTGTGCTTGATATTTTAATATTTAAAATAAACTGAGTTCCTAAAATATTCTTTTGTTTAGCGTTAACAATCTTTGTGAATTACGACCGGTTAACGCGTCATGTTTAATGAAAGTGCTAACATCAAATTTGACTGCGTTTAAAAATGTGGGTCGTGATTTACCACTACGACGCTACAATCTCACGAGTTCCGTTTCTGAATCAGTTTACGAGATGACTTTCGTTCCGTCTTATGACCTGAATAACGTCAAAAAATGATAGAGCAATAAATTCTGAGTATGTTGCTCCTTCGGATTGGATTCCTTGACTTCTCTAAAATCTCAACAAAATTTTAATATAATGCTTCTATTAACATATTAAACATTTTGACTATGTTACTCATTAATAAAATGTTTGCTCTGCTTTTAATTCACAAAATTACAAACAATTACGTCAAAACAAACTTGTATTACTAATTGTCTTAGTATTATTTTCTGACTAATTCTAAATATTCCTCAAATAACTGTTAAGTTACTGTTAAAGAAATTATTAAGCGATTATTGTTATAAAATTTTAAGTAAGATAATGTTAAAAATGCATATTAAATTAAATTACATTTATTTTAAGACAAAAATGAATATGAAGTCCGTGTCGTAGCGATTTGCTACAAATACAATTTAAACATTTCGATTGCTTTCATATATGACGTTTCTCCTGTCACATTGCTATAAAAATAAGTTGATTATTTTTTTATTTCTAAATTCCTGCTTGAAGTTTGTTACTAAATATATAAATGTATTTCGGTCAATCACGTACAAAGCCTCGATTCACGATACTTAGTACACATAACGATAACCGTGCCCTGCTTTATATAATGGTTTCTTTACAGAAATTTTCTCGCACCCCTGAGTTACGCCTTGAAATGTTACGACGGGTAATTAACCCGTAGGTGGAAAGCTTCAAGAAAATTTAATTTATGTTTCCAATATAAAATTACGGAGTGAGAAATTAAATATTTATTGTGTTAATTTGGATACTATTTCGTGTGACTTTTCGTTTTTTTACGTTTATTAAAACATATTTGAAATTAACTTGTAAGTACAGTTTCGTGGTTTTTTTTTTGAAACTGTTATGGATTACGTGGTAATTTAAAGATCATAAATTAGTGTGATGCATGTCATGTTTAATAATAGCTTCAAACTTTTTCTAAATTATTTCTTTATTTTCGTGTATATGGACTAACGTTGAGTTATATATTGTCGATAGTAGGAATAAATATTTACACAATTGTTCATTCGGTTTAAAATATAGGCAAGATCGTGAATATTACGATAGTATATTTTCAAAGTCATATAAATTACATCAAGCAATTAAATACTAGTTCTGTCTTGCTGTTGTTTCCGGCAGAGTAAATTAGAGTTGGGTTAATGTCAACCCGTGAATGTCGTAAGGCTAAGGGAAATTTTCGTGTTAAGCACATACACACCTCTGCCATCAGTACCTACTCGCCTCAACAATTCGTATTGCGACGGTACATATTGTGGCGTACGTGATATTTATATAGATAATAAATTTTAGAAGACCTACCTAAATTCATCATTTGAATATGTATATTATTTGATAAAAAAATTATACAGTCGAAAAGGTAGAAATAATTCGCCAATTTACATGCACAATATTCAAAATTTAATTGTAAATAATGAATTAATGTATCTATTATAAACTGCAAAAAAAGAGTAACTCAGTAGTTGCGTGCCGGCTCTTCTCCTCAAATTCCGACATTCCGAAGCGTTGGAAACTTTACGTGTATTTAATACGAAAATTCAAAAGTAATAAACTACTTGAAATTTGAAGTCAATCGACCATTTGAAAACTTACGGCTTCACTTTTAAACTTTGTTGTGTCTTTTTCTTTTTAGTGTCATATCTATAATGACAGAGAGAGCGTGATCAATGTTTAATTAAACAGCTGTTAAATAACGTTTATGAGTAAGTCCATTAAGATTTAAAAATATAGGTTTGACGTCTTAATAACCATTAGAGCTAATTCTGTGAACAGACAGTAAACTGAAATAGATTACGTTTTATTAATTCCTTTTAAAAACAGTTATTAAATTTAAATTTCGTTTGTGTGTTTTCACAAATTATTTCTACCGTTTGCTAAATCAATTTGTAGGTAGGCCGGTGTAGGTATATACTTTGTATTAGAATAAAGAAAATATATCATAAAGCTTATAAAATGAATAATTTTTTTTTTAATTTACACTAATAGTCGTGTACTCAGAACAGTCTTTTCGAACAAATTGTTTAAGACCCATATTGTAAATATATATAATAGTTAATATTTTACTACTGTTATTAATTCAAAGCGTAGTCGCAAAGACAAAAACTTTATTATTTATGAATAACACGGATGCATTATTAAAGTTTAAAATATATATAAAACGTTTTCTTGTCTAAACATTGATTCATTAAAAGCACTAATTAGCGCAATTTAATTTATTTTTCCAGACAAAAAATATTAAAACAAATAAACGATTACAAAATTACCACTCACTGACTCCATACCAGAATAAGGACCATACTACTATTAAGCTAATTTGGTGCAATTTAAAATTATTATCTTGATTAGGTCATAAGTCAAATGCATTGGCTGGAACTATGAGTTAATGATAGAGATGGAGTATATGAAAATTTTTATAGCTATGAATTATTATTTCGAAACAGTTAAATTTCGAAAAATATGATTCTTTTAAATTAACTCAAGAGATGATTTATAAAAAATGTTATAAAGTAACGTTTATACAATATAAATATAATTTACAACGTAAATATAATAATTATTATGTTCGTTTTTGTATAACCATACTATACATAACTAAATACTGAAATATGTATATAATAGTATAAATGTTTTTTTGTAAATATTACCTCAATTTAGTTAGTATATAAAGTTATTATACGGTGTGGATTGCTTGTAGTCATAACTCGTTATACAGGATATGTTATAATTATATCTATAAATCTTTAATATATTTATAAGATCCAGTTAAAATTGATTTATTATTTTTACAATCGTCACAGATCAAAAATTCGAACTGCGTCCTTATTAAACCCGGAAACATTGCGAATTTCGAGGACGAATTATGCAAATAGGATCGTGTTGTTAACCGCCAAAATTGATCTTCGGAACGAGTCGCCTCGTTGATTGTAACGTAAGGAATAAAAATCGATTGTTCAATGAATATCGTTTTAATTTATTAACGGCTTGCGCGTCTATTATTCAAGTCAATTTATCACGATGGGTTTTATTAATAACATCGACATAGTGACTGTTTTGAAATTCGCTTCTACACCTTCATTATAAGTTCCACGTATAGGTAGATTTCTTACAAATAATATAGGTATATATTTTTGTCGCTACTTGTCATTCGAATTGTTGAAATACAAAAAACATATTTACTAAATACAACAATAATTATACTAAAGAATATATAATATATACACATGTGAGTAAGTGAGACAAATTGACCCTGCTCTTATGTAGACGCATAATATAATTTGTAGATTTAAATAAATAAATATTTATTTCTATAATCTGATGACTTTTTGACGACGAGGATATTTTGAAAAGAAAAAAAAACTGGGTCTTACAACACAAGGGTAAGCTCATGCTAATAGAGGCAAGATAGGGAGGCCGGTATGGACAATAATATCCAGCCAGCAACTACAAAATTAGTACTACATTTAAAACGGGAGCATTATTCAATTTTAAGATGTAATGATTGGTGAGAATACCCGTTTGCCAGCTGTACTCAAGTCACGAGCTGTTTGACTGAAACGAATGGATTTTCGCGGGGACGATTTCGAATGGCGCGATCGACTGTGACCAAACACGATTAGAAATGTCGCTGGCGACATCTGATAAGGTATACAATTTAATTTTGTATTATAATTCTTAGCGATTGTTTTATAACTTTTACAATATATATTTTTTATTAATAATCTAGTTGGTCTACTGGCATATAACTAAGACCTGGGGGTCATCGCAGTAAAAGTTATTGGGTAGGTTAAAAATATTCAATAGAAACCTAGACTTTGCACGTAGTCATTGATCCCACGTAAGATCTGTATGCGGTCGTGTCGGGTTGCCGTCCCGTCGTACATGGTGAGAGGGAGAAAAAATGCGTCTCTGTTTAAGTAAACACTTGTATACTTTAATGTCTCCTAATAGACCGCCGTTGCCAAAGTTTGGCTGCATGTCCCGTTTGTGTATGAGAAGTATTTCACAACGCCATATACACGACATATTTTTAAATAATGAGATTGTTATAAACATTCGCCAACCGATTTATTAGCCAGGTCTTTGCTATGCGTCGTACTTTTTTTATGTCAGAGAAACTAGCAGGAGGCTCACCTTATGGAAAGTGACTACCACCGCCCATGGACATCTTGTTGCAGATGTCCATGTCGTATCGGTTCGAAAAAGTTGCCGGCGAAAGCTGGTTCTACAGAGTGATTGTGCGAGGTAGGAAATGCCTTAAAAATCGCGCTGTTGTGGATATCCATCGAGGTGGTGAAGATGGAATTTCGAATTCTGGCGTGATGTCCGGTGGTGAAGTTCAGCAGCCGGGACTAATCCAAATAACTCCCATGAAACATGCGATAGAGGATGCAGAGTGACCCGACATCTCTACGCAGATCCAAAGTATCAAGCCGGTCGGTGAGAACCTGATCGTCGACAATTCGAATGCGGTCAAAGGGAAGAAGCTGTTACTGGGGAGTTCCCGCTCAAAGATGAGAGCATTTAAGTACTCCATGTGGGCCGTATATTGCGGCCGTAGTTTTAGAAGATGAGCCGACGTGAAGTACTGTCTCGCCCTGTTGAGCACACCAAGCTTTTTAGAAGCCAATTTGGTTTTACCTTCCAATTGACCGCGGAACTGAAAAACGTTCTAAACCTCGACACCAAGTCCGAGACTTTGGTTAATAAAGACTCGACTTCAGATTCAATTTTGTTCCGATATTCGTCGACGTGTTCCCGAGAAATATTAGCACGGCCGGTGTATAGGGCAGGTCTACAGTGCTGTCATCCGCATAGCAGTGAATGTTACTAATTTGCAACATGTCTTTGATATGCAGAAGAAACAGAGTAGGTGATAGAACGCAGCCTTGTGGCACACCAGCATTGAAGAATTTTAAGTCGGAACATGCACCGTCGACAACTACCTTGATGCTCCGATCTGCCAAAAAGCTGGTGATCCAGTTGCATAATTTTCCGGGAAGCCCGTAGGAAGGAAGCTTCGATTTGTGCAATGCCCTATCACAGTACTACGCACCTTGCTTACTTTTCACGCGTTTACTAAAAACTTTCATATTAGTTTCATTTCATTCTAGTTTTAGCAAAGTATACATATATATATATTTAACAACATAAACGTATAAAATTAATATGCTATTTATTTTGATAAGGAGGGCTTTGTGAAAATTAAACTAAAATAAAGATGTCATTATTTAATCCCACTTTTTTATAAACGTAAAAATTATTACTGTGTGTTAACGTTAAAAGATAGTTAACGTTAAAGATATGTATGGTGGACCGTAGAAACTTGTAGACATTATGGAGACCTAACAATCTCTCATACAAAGTTCATTTAAGGTTTTATTCTATCTGTTATAGTTTAGGGAAAGTTCGCTTTAAAAGCATCTGGACTTTTTCATTAAGTATGAATGCCTTTTACAGGGAACTGTACCTGAACCAATAGGATTAGAACTTCTTGAGTGAATCCGAAAAATTCTTCTTCTTTATAATATTAGTACAAAATTATTTAAAAGTGTCACATTTATTTCTGATCAATTATTTCAATATTTAGTTATTTTATAAATTTATGTATTTTATAAAAAGTTACAAAAACTTACTTTAGATGAAAACAGTCCTTCGTAGTGTATATGCATATATTTAAATAAAGAATTTTTTCGAAAACTTTGAAAAACACATTTTTAATGTTAAGAAACTAAAATTATATTTGACCTAAATTCGCGCGTAAATATAACATTTATGTTTGGTAAAAAATCTGAGCACTAATCAATTAAGTTCATAACACTGACATGACAGTCGTATTCACAGTGCGTCACTAATTTACCACAGTAAAAATATTATCAACAGATAATAACGAACGGTTATGTATAAAGTCATTACGGTTTTTATCTTCCAGTATCACTGGGGCCATAAAATGTATTTAATAAAACGCGATAGTGGTAACGACACGTAAAACCCAAGTAACGTTATGACTTCTAGAACACAACATTTCTAAATCCCTATTGTTGCACACATCATTGAGGAAATTGCAGGGATTCACTTGCGTCATAAAATGCTAAAGAGATTTGTACCTACATTCAAGGTACGTATATCACTTATGTGTATACGTGTCATCTTCCTTTGATGTATGTATAGCAAACAGTGTTTACACATAAAATATTCTTGAGAAATTCTTTATTTTTAAAACTAATTTGATCTTAAAATAACCTTGTCTTAAGACATTTATTAGGTTGCCATATTTTCTCTTTATATTAAATTAATAGTTTAATGTAAATACATTTACATTTTTTTCCTTGTTTCTTAATAAACGGCGGCCATGATGCGAATATTTAAATGTTCATTTTATTACTTGAATATATTTAAAATGAATAAATATACAATTATTATATATGATACAGAATTTAATTGCAGAAATGGCTAACGACCTGTTCTAAAATTTAACAGTAAAGGTAGTTTAACGAGTAAGCTCCACAGTCGGAGCTTCAATTTCTTTGATGCCTCGCAGACGAACTCCATGAATAATTAACGCGACTAGATTGTCACTTAGTTTAACAGGCAGCCAATGAGGCGATTATGACGAAGATAAATTTTCATTTCTTTTATTGAACGTTTCATTATTAGATTAAAAACCGACCCGTTGGCATTTGTTTCATTTAATAAAACATTGTAATATTTTAATACTTATTTAGTTTAAAATTCTCTTTTTTTAATGTCTCTCAGTCTAAGAATGTCGTTAAAAGTCTTAAGGGTATTGGAAGGGTGACCATATACAACATTTGTAGTTTATGTCTCCATGTAAGGGAGACTATTTGGACAAAGAGAAGCCGTATTCCCCCCTCGGTTAAATGTTGAACTTAAACGTCAAATAATCATTTCATTATATAATTTTATAGTGTAATAATAAAATACCAACTACGTATAGAATTACTTCGTATACAAAGCTATTACGATATAAATTTAGGTCATAAAGTAATCTTAAGTTCATTTAGCTCGAGTTAAGGGATTACTTTTTTGTATTTTTTATTGATAGTTAAGGTTGGTTGTATAATTTTCTTTTGCTTAAACATTCAGCAAATTAATCAATGTATACTTGATGTGATTCTACACACTTTACGTGCTTTTTTCTTTGTAAGTTATATTTGTGAAAACTTTCGATTTGCTATATTGTATTATTTTATTTGTCTGTATACCGTCTGTTATTAGCTGTTAGTTTTCTTTGTTACACAAAAGAGTAATTTCATTGAAAGCGTTAAACAATACTTTGTTCTTTTATGCATCAAAATCGCAATATTTGCTAAAGAAATAAATAAGTGAATATGAATCTTGGAAAGTACATCCAACTTACTTACTTATATAACTATATCAAAACTTTAAAATATAATTGTCTAAGTTATAAGACATAGCAATATATTCTGTACTGAATTGTAAACACATATCACGTATTTAATTTGGAAACTTTGTCTCGGTAGTTTTGCAATCAATGATTTTTTGAAACAACCAATTAGGGCTTCATTAAACAGAATATTCCAAGAGTATGTGTGAATATCTACATTCTAAATGATGATCACATTTTCAATGTTAACACAAAACAAAAGACGAAATAAACATTGTTTTCTTAACATTTGTGTTAATAATGTCGTTGAAGATTTGTATAACAGTAGTATAATAATTATTGCCGCCTTTGTTCAAGTGATACGCTATAATTGATTCTTTTGTAATATAAAAATCACTGGTGGAGGAAATTCATATAATGTTTTGCTAATACATTACAAAACATTAGCGTCTAACTAGTTCGTTTTACAATAATAAATATGCAGTCAACAAAAATAAAAAAAACTACATGAGTAAAAAAAAGCGTATGCAATGCACGCGCAATGACGAGCGCCATTGTGATCCAAATGTTACTGCACATTCTGTAATCGTTTACAGTGTAGATGATGATGGTAATAAATAAAAAAAATTATTTCATTGTTGTTATGAAATTGTATTTACTCCATAATTTGGTTTAAATTGATTACAAGGGTGCTTCAGTCTTGAGAACAAATGCTGTGTTTCTCATAATAATACTAAATTTTAATTATTTTCAAAGTAAATTTAAGTGCAGGTAAATCACAGTTCTCCCATATTTACACTAGCAAACGCTCATCTAACACGCTACAACTACTACTATCGTCGGAGAATGCGTCATTCTTTTTCATCGTTTTGGCAGCACTCCATAAATTAGTTTGCTCTTGAATCTCAGCGATTGAGATAATCAGCTGGTTTGGTTGAGTTTAAACGAACTGCAAAATGGTGAAGGACATGCCGCTTGAAACCGAGGTCACCAGGTTAGCATTCGACAGAGCGAGAAATCGAAAATTACTGTGTAAATGATCAGAAGTAACTGGATCCAACAGCTTTAGAACTTCTTTTCACTTAAATTTAATAGGACGAATTAAGATACATTTAGTTCCGTCTAAGAACGATTTCTATTGTACCGTTCACATTGCAAAAGCAATATGTACATATATATTTACACGTAGCAGTATGTATATTCGACACATTTTGAGAAATAGATACTGCATTTCATATTGGATTACCGCCTCATAGTGTGGTAATAGTGTCAAGGTACGAGACTTTAAATAACACAATGCATTGGTTTTTAATCCGTGTATTTTATATTTATCATTGAAGTGATGTTTGTTCTTTGCAATAACGTGATCAAAGGATGATAGCGACAAAATTAAAAGTATAATTAAAGTATAAATTTCTAGTACTACTATTTTAACTAATATTACATTTGGGTTTACTTGATTTAAATATTAGCTTGACAAGAACCGGACACTATAAACATGCCCATTCATGATGCTGGTGACCCTGGGTGTTAGTGACGCGGAACTACAATCTCTCCTCTTAATGCACTCTCATAACATTACGGTTTCAATAACGTTTTTAAATTTATTACGTTTATAACAAAGTCTCTTACTTTGTCACAAGTATTAAATGCTAAAGTTTGAAACCAACTAGAATTTACAACACTACACTTACCACTGTATTGTTATTGTGTATTTGTTAAATTTTATAAATAATTCGTAGTGTTTCGTTATTAAACTCACTTGCATGAATATCAAACTCATCTTCTGATGATTATTAAATATCTACATATTTTATGTTAATGCTAATGCAACTTAACGATAAAACAAGACAATTAACAAGAAATGATAGTTGTTCATGTAACGTTTCCTAACGTTCAGAAATGATGTTTTTACTTTATAATTCAAACGATTAAGAATAACGTTTTTAAAATAGATTTGTTATTTTTGAAACAAAAGACAAGCAGGAATAAGCCATCAAATATATCAAATCACAGTACATTAGAAAGTGCATCGCGAGTATAGCTCACCTGCACCACATGAGTTTTTCCAAAAGTCGTAGAACTTGCTGCACGAACACATTTCGATCGAGCGTCACTCCTCACACAGGCAAATTTATTTTTAAACTTCACTTCTAAAGTTTCGCAACGTTTCAGTCAGTACGCATTCGGGCGATTTATTTGTTGTTGATTACCGGGAAAAACTTCAGATGTCTAGTAATTAGTAACGATGTAAACAAGTCAGTGTAACGGCTTAGATCGCGGTCGCCATTGTACCGTTGGAGCGTAGAAAGCTAGAAGTGCGTATCCACGGTTCTGAACAGTCATCGTACTGGACGGTACGTTTGAGTGGACGGTCGAGATCGGCAGTAGCGTCGCGCGCGTATTTAGACACGAGAACGCGGCCCGACGTGCAACCGATGCGGGCGCCCTCCTGTGACTGCCGCGCGTATAAGCCCGCCAACGGCTACACCGATTGAATCGGATATATTAAACTAGAGGGAAATAGACGAATTTTGCTTCGTGATGAGATTGTTACCGTTGATGAAATTGACGGAGCCATATTAAATTGAATATTTAATATGCATGAAATTACAATTTGAGATTCGCAAACGAAGATCATCGTAAAAATATCAAGTATGAGATATATTAAATAGGAAAATTAACGTTGTTAAAATATTATATCAGGGAACTCATTGTTTACTTGTTATATTACAAATGATTAAAAAATATTTCCATATAAAAGAGTTCAACGACATGAAAATTCAATTCAAAATAGGTATATCTATATAACGGAATATACCGCGTTATTCATAAACTTTATTTAACTGGTGATTAGTTAAACAATATTTTGTCTTCTTCTTTCGTATGTCAAATCAATAATGACAGAAAGAGACAAATCCGTGTTTAGCTAACCAGTAACTAAGCAACGTTTATAAATAATGCCGTAACACTAGATAACTCATTACTAATTTATTAAAATATTTTTGTAATTAAATTTACAATTAACGAATCGTCATTTATATTAGGCGAAAGTAATTGAAATTCAAGGCAATTATAATAGCAGGATGCTATCACTACGTAGGTGTAAAGGTAAATGTGATGCGAAATGTGAATAATTAACTGTCAATTTGAGTAACTTTGTACAATGGTCTAACTTTAAACGTAGATGCGTAAAAGATTTTATAATTTATGTGACGTATATTATTGCACAAGTGTTGCAACCTTCGTTAACCAGAACAACAAAATAAACCGAACGAACATAAGAGTATAACAAATAAAAAGTGTGTCGTCATATACATACATATATATATATATATATATATATTTTAAATACTCTCGTCTATATTTACAATACATGATGTATTTGGTTAGTTTTTTTTCAATCATTATAAGATATACTTAAATGATTCTAGGTAGATATCAAGATTTTAGGGGAAACTTTTTGGGAGGTTGGTATTCTTCTAAAGTAAAAATATTAGTCAATGAAGCCAAAATTCAAAGTTACTTAAAGACCAGATATTTAGAAAAGAATTCCATATTTTACTGTAGATATATTTTTTTAATGGAAATAATAGATAATACTTAATATAATATATAGTTTGTGTAAGTTAATTTATCAAAAAATACGTCGTAACAGCCAGTACTAAATCAAGAGATAAGATTTTAAATATTAGGTCCTTACATATGAAATTAGCGTTTTGTACGGGAGGAATATAAAGTCATTTTTTTTTTGTAAAGTGTATTTATTTAGTAAGTTTGCACCGTTGTTATCTATGCACTTTTGCCATCTCATAGGTTCCTTGATCCCTTTACTCAAAAAGCCATGGGGGCGATAATAGATTTTTGACTGAAAGTAAAATCTTTTTGTTTTTACACAATTGGCTAATTTAAGTGTTTTGATAGAATAAAATTTTAATAATAGAAAAAAGACGGAAATTGATGTCACAAATTAGAAGACGTAGAAATTAGAAAGTAACTTTACATGTGACTTTTCTAGCTTTAGGTTCAGTTTTGTTTCTATTTTAGTAAATGTACTGAAAATTTGACAGCTACTATTTTTATTAAATATTTTTTTAATTATTAGTAGACAGACGGGCAAATCGATCACATGATTATAAATGGTTACCACAGCCGAGATATTCAGTTCAACGTTAGATTATCAGTCCAAAATTGGAGATACAAGTAAACCAGTTAGTCAGTAAAATTAATTTTTGCTCTTCTGTACTAATTAAAGAAGAAACTTCAAACATGTACATTACGAGTACATTGGTTTATTAAATCAGTCACGGGAGCGCTGTTACGAAAGTCAAAATCAATCATGTGTATTGTCTGTGCAATACGAAAAAAATATATATTGCTGGTCGTTGCAAATAGAAAACCATAGAAATGAGATCGAGTATTGAGAGGCGTGTAGGGGACGCGCGGGGGATATCTGAAAGTTTTCTGGCTATGGGTGCGCTCATAAAGCAAAAAATATTTAAATGATTACGTGTAGACTAGACATTGTCAATCAATTGATAACTATTTTTAATTATAACTTAACAACCTTACATGTAAAGCAAATCGCCAACAATCAAAATTTCCATTTATTTCGGGATTATACTTTTCTTTCATTTTCCATTAATATCACGAAAAAAATAGAAACAAAAATTAGTAATCTGCTAATTGTATAGAAAATTTTATTGTTTGTTTGTGCGCGTGATATAAAAGCGTGTTTTTTTACGTAAGACCAGTTTACAAACGTATTTCTGATATCGCATATATCTCATAGCTTAAAAAAGAATAAATTCGGCTGTAAAGAAATACAATAATTACAGACAAATATAGTTTTTAAATTTTCTAATATTAAAACGTCAACGAAAAATAACAATATTTTCTTATTTTTGTTATTGCTTACCATCACATCACTGATGAGTAAGATTTGTATGTGCGAGTATACTTTCAAGGTAAGGTTGTATACACAATGTCGGACAAATATGAAACTTGATTAATATACTGTGCTATAAACAATTATTAAGTATATATATGGCTTTTTACTAAAAAGTCATTACTCACAATCATGGATGATACTCAATTGGTCAATGAACTAAAAAACTTATAAGTACACTCTATGTATTTATCAAAGGTTTACAAAATAAAGCAAATAATCTTTAATTAATCATATGTAGGTACTTTTTTGTTTTTATAAGAAGTAAGTAAATATTTTGTGGCAAAAGTATTATTTACGGAATTACCATACTCGGTGGTAGAGCATTGTACAAGCTCGTCTGGGTAGGTACCACCCACTCATCAGATATTCTACCGAAAAACAGTAGTACTTTGTATTATTGTGTTCCGGTTTGAAGGGTGAGTGAGCCAGTGTAATTACAGGCACAAGGGACATAACATCTTAGTTCCCAAGGTTGGTGGCGCATTGGCAATGTAAGCGATGGTTAACATTTCTTACAATGCCATTGTCTATGGGCGTTGGTGACCACTTACCATCAGGTGGCCCATTTGCTCGTCCGCCTACCTATACAATAAAAAAAAAAACCATAAATCTTAAGCTGTTATTGCTCATTTTCTGCGCGTACACAAGTTTAATAGAAATGTCATGTTTCTTTTACAATAAACAAATAGTACTTATTATCTTATAATACGTGGTACTTCATGGCCAAAGCATTGTTACCAATAACATATTATGTCACTGGTCTATCTATCACCAATTTAATTGATATTGCTGGCTGACGGTAGCAAAACAATCAAACACAGTACACAGACAGACTGTATATCACGAGTATGCTATGTATGTGACTATTGATAAAAAATTTTTTATATTATTATTGTTTTAATATTTTAGTTGGTTAACCCGTCGTACAAGGAAACATGCCTACAGGATACAGGATGAAAACCGATAAGTGCTAACAACATATTATGGAAAAAAACCGATGAAATTTGATATTCAATTGACGAATCCGATGAACTTAAAAAGATTATTAAAAATATTAAAAAGGCTTCTATAGGTATCGAAAATATGCAGACAACATTATTCGAAAATATAGTTTAAAAATGTGAGGAACATGCCGTACCTATTTCTTGAAATTTTTGATATAAGTCGTATCGTAGGGTAATTTTTAAACCGATTTCTGCCACAGCGAACATTTTATAGTGCACAAATGTGTGTGCATAAACAGGTTTTCTCTTTATTTTCATACTCACATAAACCGGACAGCAAGTCCGACACGACCAGAAAGAGGTCAGGCCCAGGCCCAACAGCTTTACGTGCTTTCCAATGCACGGCATTATAAGCACTGCCTAATTTCCAGACACCGGTTGCAATTGACAATTTTTCGACAGAAAACCTAATAACTTTTTAATGGGTTGAACAGGATTTGAATCCAAGACCTCAGTGTCTTCGATCATATAGCTAGCTATAAAACTTACGAGACGGTGAAGTTTAATATTATACCAGTAATTGTAAATAATATTGTATTTCCCGTCATGTATTCAAAATATTCGTGTAAATTTGAAGGCCTCTAAATAAAAAAATATTGGATTCGATCATAAGAAAAAATAGCCTATGATAAACTAATCGTAATCGCGTACGCAATGCACAAGGTCGTATAGACATAGTTTGCAATTATAATTCGACCGCTTATAGAAATAGGGAAGTGTTTAAGTCGTTTATGACGTAGATGATGATCGTCGAACGTAAGGTCTACACCACACCCAGAATTATATTAAAAACATATGGAAATAATACTCAAAAAATCCGTTTCTAAAAGGATACGAAAGAATTTAAAATTATATTAAAATTTCGTTTAAGTTATATCCTCGTTTCTTAAATATTTAAAAATAAGTAGGATGGCATGTTACGCTTTCTTCAATTTAGTTTCTGGTTTCGGATTAGGATAAAATCTTATTTAAAAATAATTAAATCCTGATTAATCTTAATTTAACATCTTAATGAACGGTGTAATTATAAAAATAATTAGTTGGATTTTGTGCAATATTATAAATCTCAACTATTTAATGCAAAAAGCAAACAATAATGAGTACAAAATATTATGAATAAAACATTAATATTAATTTGCTCTATATAACTTAACATTCATTTTAAAATGATGTCGTTTCGTGTCGTGCTTTGGAGGCGCTATTATTTATATATTTCCATAATAATTTATGAATAGATTCCTTAGGTAGAAAGCGAACTTGTAAAAATACAAATAATTAAACTCATTTCAAATTAATTTACACAATACAAAAATTATATAACTCGTTTTATTTGTTCTTGTTGTCACAGTTTGTAACTAATAATAGACTGAGAGCCAGTGATCGGCAGACTTGCGGTATATTAGCAAAGTCCATATTTATGCTAGGTATACTATTTCACATGCCGTAGCTGAAATGGGGATTCACTATTCCCGTCGACGGTTTCTTTGGGAGTGTCCCGAAGTCAAAAATCGTCAAAATTGACTTATAAAACGTGATCGTAGCATGGCTGCCTTTTTAATATGTTTATTTTTTTTATTCATAAATGAAAAGGCAGACACTTATTCCAGTTCCTGTGTGTTTTATAACGTATCAAAAGTACAAAATTTTTATAAAAAATTAAGTTATTTCAAAGCACAAAAAAAATAACATAAAAATGAATCCCTGTAGTTATTAAGCAAAAAAACGGGTTACCAACAAGGAAATCTATTATAATACCAAGTTATCTGTTATCATAATGGCAGCATTCCCTTAGAGCGCCTGAAACGAAAAATAAACCTACGACTACTCAACCCATATAAGATATCTCAAAAAAATTATAATATAATATGAATATACTGTGTAACCCAAGACCTATCAATTCTATCAATAGACTAGAAGTCTTTGTGTGATTCCGATAGAAAAAACGCATACACAAACACAAAAAACAAAACTTCATCTGTATGACAAATATATAAATGTATGAATTTACCAGTTTCTTTCCTGCTACCTCATTTTATAAATATTTTGATTTATAGTAATTATTTATTCATTAACATTGAAAATCCGAGATGTCAGAGTACACCTCCAGTGAAGTATCGATAACCTGAGATAGCGCAGTTCATTGTCGTCACATACTATAATATTTATTAGTATGCTTTTATTAACAAATAAATATGTTGTGTCTAGCCTTGCACTTAAAGAAAATGTTCTTAATTAATTTATATTTATAAATTATCTTATATTTTTCTTGTTATGTCCTTGTACGTGATGTTTTTAAAATTACAGATTAGGTGACAGCGATTTTTACGAATAAATCAAACTTATACTTCATAACTTGAGATTATAATGAATTGATTTTAAAATCATAATACATTGATAAATGTTATTAAATAAATTTATTATTGGTAAACTTTATAGGATTTTAATAAAAGAAAAAACACATTGAAAACACGACATACCCTACCTATGTATGTATTTCAAAAATTCGTTACTGAATAAATAATTATATAAGATATTAAACTGGTCGTAATAATATTGATCTAGAAAGTGGGAAATAACCTTATCTCTGCTTCAATAACGTTGGGCTCGTGATTATAAATATTCGTGAGTAAATAGGTATTAAATACGTCTTGCGAGTATTACGAGCAAACAATGGCAAAAGGAATATTTATGGTAATGCATAGCTGTCTGCTTGTGTAACTGTCATATGTGTTCTTGTAATGTACTTGTGTATGTAAATACTTCATTTTTTAAGTAGCCGTCGTTCTAAATCTGAAACTACAAAAATAGCGAAAAATGAACAAGCTAGTGTCGTGACTGATTTTGACAAAAACTTTAACTGCACTTTTTGATTGCACGATCCGATGGTGTCTCTAATAAGGTTCATCATGAAAGTAATCTTAGAATCAATAATTTTATCTACTACTTTTATTTATTTTCTATCATCCCCCGAAATAGGATTCCACAGTTACAAGATACTCTAAACTCAATAAAAATCAAGCGTGCGGTAAGATTCAATACAGAAGAGGCGGATAAAAAGATTCTTCCTAAACTTACTTATTATTTAAAAAAATGTCACGGCCCAAAATTCAAAAGTCGTAAATAAAAAGGAGTTTGTAAATGCTTACTAAATTATTATATTTTAAAAACCTGCATTTATGTTTTTGTATTTTTTTTTATTGAATATAATGGTCATACCTAGTTGGGAAACATAGTGATGAGGCGCAGAAGTGTTTGGCTCGATGCTACAAGACGATGTCGACACACTTACCTATAACAAAAAAGATTAAATATTAATAAATAATAATACACAGTCAATAAACATAAAGATGTCAGAAGGCTTTGACATAAAAAAGAACATCTAAAACAAAAATAGGAAGTTATTTTGTTTTCGTTATAAACTTAACAGCAAGTTATTTATGGAATATAAACTTTAAATTACTTTTTTTTTATTATTTAATCTTTCACAATTACAAAAAAAGAAAAATTACAATTTATCAATCATTATAGCATTACAAAAAACCACTGAGGTTTGTCTTGCATGTTATTAATGCCAGCATCGATGTTTACTTCTACCTATTATACTACAAATTATTGAAAACAACAATAAAATTAAGCTAATAATGTTAAAAAGAAACTATTCGGGTACATTTTAATATTGTATTTCATTACTATCATTTATAAAGTAAGTTTTTAACTTTTGTTTTATGTTTTTATTAGTAATAGATTTTTTTAAGTGAGAGGGTAAATTATTTATTAAAACATATTAGTTTTTAAGTGAAACAAACCTTCTCCTTCAAGCAGTGGGACATTCACACTTGTTACTGTACTGTACTGTACTGAATTAATATAGGGAAATAGAGTACACTAATGAGAAAACACACTAGTGCAATATAATATGTCCTGCGCAGTGAGCTAGACTTCCTTTAGAATGGCTGGTATGCCCGAAATCGTTCAGAACATCATTATCATCATCATGTAATAGATATTCGAGAAAAGGAAAACTTGCGTTATTGTTTTTTAAAAGAGCTAAATGCTCTATAATTACAGCTCATTAGTGAATACGAATAGCTACTATATTTGGTATTTTCCATCAAGAAATCTCATTTTAAATACAAAGTGGTTTGGTAACTACTATATGTTGTTTCTAAAAAACAAAAATCTTCAATTGTAGATTTATTATTTTTATTTTTATTTTTATTGTGTTTATTTGTTCATGCTTTTAAGTGTTATTCATCATATTATTGGGAATTTTGTAACGGTACATTAGATTAGCTTATGGCTCTGAACTCTGGCATAAGGTATCCCATAATTTTTCTATCAGGGATGGACAGTGTTTTGGTTCTGAACTCTGGCATAAGGTATCCCATAATTTTTCTGTCAGGGATGGACAGTGTTTGGAAAATGTCATGATGGTTAGTTGAATATTTAAGTCGTGAAAGCGTAACTAAGATTACTTCTGACTTCTATGTAATTATTTATATATTAAAATTATATAAAACAGATAAATATGTCTTACAGCCCAGACAGGCTAACCACCGAATGACACACTGTAAGTATATACTACCTCTTAAGCCGTTAATACACGAATCACGGGATCTAAGATTACCATGTCTCTTGTTCATTTCATTGTATTAAGTTAGACTCAGCGTTCAACCCGAATTACAGCAGCACAAACTAGTATTGTATAGTGATTAGATAATTATTAATGGGTGGTACCCACCTAGTCGGACTTATATCCGAGCCATTGGTATTACAAATTAGTCGTGACTTTTTTAATAATTAAAAAACAAGTAAGGTTGGTAACACCTTCACAACATTTATATTATATTACGCTTATAAAAAAAAAAAAGTGACTAATGAAACTATACATAGGTAACTTATTTGTTTTATAAAATTATTTGAATCTCTACAGAATCGATCCTCAGACACAGCATTCATTTTATTATTTAAACGCAAATGAAAGAGTAACCTCAATCTGACATTTTCATTATTAGAATAAAACACGTAGATGAATCTGTCGTAGTCGGACCGATTGAAATTGAATTCTCCGTTTGAGCAAAGGATTCAATTAAAACGGCGGTGTTACGGGATACAGCTGTTTGCTTACATTGACGAAGGAATATAATATTTCCAATAAAAAATAATATTCATTTCATTATTTAAAACTATTTTACAAATAAAATGTTTTAAACCTTCTTTTGCGTTCATAGGGGAATATATATCATATTGAATTATATTAACAAATACGGTCAACTAAGATAGCTAATTGTTAAATGATGTTATAGCCCAGCAACAGAATACACATAAAAGAAAATTGGAAAATATTATTATCATTAGCTTTATTTCCATTTAAATTCACTTTATATAATGTACGTAATATCCGTAACAATCGCAGTCGTTTTATTTAATCACGACTTTAATTGAAATATTATCAAGTGAATGTAAATGAAAATATATGCAGCTTAGGAAAAATATATGAAAATAATCTATCATCATGGTTCAGAGATAAAGAGTAATATTGAATGTCTAGTGGCTCACTGTTCAATGACCTGAATTGCTTTTACTCAATTGGTTCTGTATCTCACAGCCAGAAGATCGATATTCAAACTAGTCTATTTTACACACAGAATTCAAAGTACATTTATCTATAAAAAATGTGACGTGTTTTGTAATGTCTAACTGAAAAAAGTAAGCTTTGTACGGGTGGTGTTGGCACTTGCGTGAAGGTTTCTGGCATAGTACCATCAACGTACCAGAGGTAGCGCGAGAATCAAGTCGGATGGTCTACAAAAAAAGGCATTACAATACATGCGGGCTTTACCTAGTTATTTATAAAACTCATATTTGCTATACGTACTATCTCACCCATGTATTTTATATCATTTTCATTAAAAATATCTGTTGATCGAAACTTAAAGGCTACAAAAACACTTCAAATTACGATTAAAGAACGCAAAACTAAAAAATATAAAACAATTTTTTTTTTTATCAAAATTTAAAAGTTAATATTAATAATGAAAATATGTGTCGCATACACTAAACAATATGTTGATAATTTTAAAATGCTCTTTGTATAAAGACGTGAGGGCTAAAAATAAAAAGTGTGCTCTCTTTATCAAACAATGACTTGTTTACTTATTGCCTATACTGACTTACTACACACTAATCTAGATAAAATATCTCATATCATAATACATATAAGAAACGCAAATTATGAAAATAAATTTATAAAATATAAATAGCAAAATACGTAAAATTTTATTCAAAATCAAGTCATTAGTATCTTTTAATGAAATGAATCCGTTAAGTACTTTTTTAGATTTTAAATGTCAAAGGCATGATTTAAATCGTTTAGGAATCAAATTATATCTCGACAGACATTTTAAGTCGGAAATAATTTTATTTTATTCGTGGATTTGAAAAGATAAGCTAAAAATACATTATATTATACTATCGTGACATCTGAACGGATTTACATTTCACACTATATGTAGCTCTTTGCTGTGTTCGTGAAAGTATATGCAAAGATAAATAAATAACAATTGTTTTAAACTCAATAATACAAGACGGGGTTTTACCAAAATACCGTACTTTTTTAACATTATTTTAACATTTTTACCATTATCATACCTATCCATATTATTAATCGACGTAAACTCGAAAAATATATATGTTTATTGAAGTATATAAACATGCATAAAATACTTATTTCCGTTACAATAAGACATAAAATGTATGAAATATATATTAAAATAGAATAATAATTGCAATAATTTCAACAATGCAGACATCTGAACCTTTTAGGAAGCAGCCTTTGGCTGCTTTCTAAAATTATCTCCTGCGAATCGATACATCCTGGTGCACGTCTAGACAGTCGTATAGGGATCTACTCTTTATTATTAGTTTACTTTAACGGCGCCTTAAGTGTCGAGATCACAGATGCTGTTATCAGTAACACTCCTTGTTATCATGATATAATTATCACTATTTATTATGTAAATGAACTTATAAAGACGTTTTTAAATTGCTTTAAATAATAGTATTAATCGAGTGTTCCATCTAGAACACAGTATGTTATAACTAGTCGAAATTTATGAAAAAGTTAACTATTAAATATTTTATTTACAAGCAACGAACTTGGTATATAATGCAATATTTGGAGACGAAAAGTATACAGTTATTTACTGCACAGTTTTAATTGAGTTAAATTAGAAACAGAATCATTGAACTTGACCGTTAGAGTCATATCAAAGTAAACAGAGGTCACGTCTTACCATTGAGCCGTCTGTCAGTAAGGTTGTCTTCCTCGTCCCACCACGGTTGTTCGTGTTGTCTACGAGGCTGTCGATCAAAGTTTCCATAATACTGAAACTCCATCGCCAACACTAGACCGTATAGAACAGTCGCACGCGCTCTTCACTGCAAGTTCTTTTGCACAAAATAATTACTCGAACACCACGTTACGATTACCATTTAATTCATACGATTCGTTTTTAATGCAACAACATGTCACAAACAAGATAAACTGACGCGAATGACACTTTACAGTTGAATCTCGGCTCCAATAGAACTTGACATTGCCACTGATATATGAATACGAGTCGAATGTTGTGTTCACAGCCGTGTTGTGAGAACGAATGTTATTGCTTCACAATCCTCAGTCTGAAGTTCCTAAAATGTTTTATCAACGTTGTGTGAACAACTGCCTTCAAACAATATCAGGCGCTTCGACAAAGAAATGAAAAACATTCGCCTTGAAGCGATCTTTTCTTATCTACTGCTTTTTATTCTACACTTATTATAATAAATTTGTTTTAAAGCTCCTATCGAGTAATATTTTAAGAATTAATAGATTTAAAAAAAAACGATCGATTTTATCGATTTTCGTTGTTTTGGCCTTAAGTTATAGGGTTCATATTTCATATAACCTTGACTTTGTATCTAAATGTATAAATACATTTAAAACTTCATATATCACATTAACCGAAGTATGCTAATAAGAAAACGTATGACTGACTATTGATTGATTATTATTAAATATATATAAGTAAGTTCTTTGTTGTAGTATTGATATAGTAAATAAGCTCGTGAGTGACGCAATTTGAAAATTGATCAAAATATACTCTTCATTTCCTGTATTTACTTGAGATATTTACACTTTTCATATTGATATATAATTTAATCGCACTAATTCTCGTATTGAATATTAGACATAGTATACGTCACTATTGCTACTGACAACTTCCTTGTTTTTAAGGTAATATTATTTTATTACTATTAATATTAATAATGTTATATTAATTTAACGATTAAGTTAGTTAAAATTTAACTTAGTTTAAGTCAATTCTCATTTACAATATTATTCTTCTTCGACATATGCATTGTTCTTTAGTAGGTAAAGTTCGCTTACGTTTTGCCTCAAAATTAAAATATTACCTAAGTATTGAAAATGGTATACGTAAGCTTATGTTGTTAAAGTAAAAAATAACAAATCTATGCAAATAGTCAATAGAGCAAATAGTATGTTGTAATTTTAAATTAGTCATTGTAATGACTTAATATATTCGAATTATTTCAATTCTAAATTGCGAATTTCATGTATATAATCATCAGTCTCGTGATCCGCCTTTATTTTTTTACGCAATGGAAACCTTAAGAAAGGTACCCGTGTCCTTGAAAAGGGAGTCCGGGTTATGTGTAATCTATGAATACAATCGATCATTTAATACCTCCAATCGACAGACCGACAGGCCGTCAACCTACTCCCAAAAATATTCCCAATGAGGGTATTGGTAGGGTTGGCGTAAGAAAGGCTGCCTATTTTTCATAAAATTCTGGCAAAAGTTAAAACCTTATTCATGCAGTTCTACAAACGAATCCAAATTAAGGGAATTATAGTAAAAAATAATGATGTTTTTCAATTTTTAAATATATTATCAGCATCTTATATATAAGAGAAAACAAGGAAGTTAAAGATAATCTAGATAAAACAGCATAATATATTTTATCTAATTTCATGTCAATGCACCGATTGTTATATTATGATTGAATGTTCTTTCTTTACTTTTACGCATAATATTGCTTATCATGCAAACATCTGAGTATTTTTTTCTAGAGATACTTCTCTAGAAAAATATTATTAATATACTAACGAAAAACTATAGTTATTCAAAACAATTAATAATTTTTCACAAACTATATTTTATTTAATCCTCTTGATTGAAGGAAATAAAAAACCTAAATAAATATTTATTCAAAAATTTTCTTATAAAAAAATATTATTATCTTATCAATTTAACCATTATACTACATGATGACAGTTTTTGATAGTTTTAAGTAAATAATAAAATATAAGACAATTTTGACCGTTATTATATTAGACGTTCATTGCTAATATTAAAATTTTAGATTTTAACGGAATCATAAAAAATCTAACCATTATTGACCTAATACTATTTCAAAAATAGAACTGAGTAAAGTTTCCTACTTACGAAAGCTTATTCTAAGTTAAACAATTCAGTTTCAAATAATCTATAACCACAACTTCAAGATATAGAATATCACTTACAATATGAATAAAGCTCCTTGTTTTAAATTTAAATCAGTTCTATAATCATATTTTATTGTCAAGTATTGATTATTATTATTTATTTTTAAAAATAATTAATTGCGAAAATTGTTCACAATTGCATTGTAATTACTAATAAATATGAATAAATATAAATAAAACATTATTGCAATGACTGTCAATTTTATCTTTGAAAGAGAATATCTGAGATCACGTAAACATTTATAAAATAAACACAATAATACTCACGCCGGTAATACTAAACCACCCGTACATATTGACGTTTTATTATATTTATTTATTAACTAAATATTCACAATGAAAATACTATTGTCAAATTGGAACAGAGCAGGCACGGTCGCGTGAATCTAACTGAAACACTGACTGCTGTAATGTCATTTGTTCATTTAAGCCAACATATTAAACCTTAGCCAAACACAGCGATGCGCCTGATAAATTTTTTTTTACACATGTCTCTATGGACGCTAATTCTTACATCTTATTGATAAGTGACATATTAACATTTTTTGTTATCGTATCTTCTATATTTACGTGGACTACATGAACTACATATTGTATATTTTAATAGACTTTTTATAAATAAGTTATATAGGTACTTTGAAACTACTACTAATTATTTTGTGTCTACTACTAATTTTTTTACTAATGTGCATTATATATAATACGAAATTGAGTTTGTTTGTTTATTTGTTTCACGAATATATGCAGCTAACTACGGAACTACGGAAATACCAAAGAAAATGTCGCCTACCTACCAACTTATATCGATGTCTTTCTACGAAATATACATATTTATTTTTATTGGTATAATTGACGTCATCTCAATTTTAACAAGGCTATAAACCTTACAAAATAATCGCAATATTTAAATCATTAGAACAAGGCCAAATACCTATGTATCTGCTTGAGTTAATAAGAAGTCATTAAGAATGTACAGTATAAACAAGGCTTGATTATTCATTTTTTCTGTCAAGGTACTTTAGTAAGAAATATGACAATAACCTGCTTAATTTCGAAAACATGATAAGCGTAATTTACAATAGAAAGATTGCTATATTTGCAAGTGACTTACATCTGCAAGATGGCGATAAGTAATTATATGCGTCAATCATATTAAGCTATTCTGCAAACAATAAGAACATAACGTAGGTATATGCGAGAATAAATAATGCGACGTGAGGATAGAATCTTATATGTATTTGTAGTGTTTAAGATCAGTCATACTTGTAATATTATTGTTTTCGTGCGTATTGTAACGTTCTTTATTTTTATTTTAATGTTATTTGAAATAATAATACCTTATCAAAGTTATTGCATAGAATAAAATTCTAATTATTGAAAAAAAAAAATAGATATGTTTCAGCAAATAAATTAAATTAAATTCCTACTATGACAAACTTTTTTGTTTCTTTTTTATAGTTTATTAGTTTGCTTGTATATTTCATGTTTTTCAAAGCCTGTCACTGGGCTTAACTTTAAAGTTACTGAAGAAAAGTAGCCAAACAAAATAAACACGATTGGTGGGAGCGGGAACAATATAAAAACGATTACTTTTTCTCTCAATAATTATATTATGAGTAACATAACTTTTAATAGTAACTAACTGTGCTTATATATTTATTATATAATCTATATAATTGTATTCCTTTTGTTTTCTTGCTTTTTTTAGCCCACAGACGCGTATAGTAAAATTTGGCTATAGAAGAACTATAATTACCCGTATCTTACTCCGTTAATGTGCCACTAACCATGGGATCTAAGATGCTATATAATTCGGCGTATAACTTCACTAGCTTACTCACTGCTCAAACCGGAACACAACAAAACAGACTTGCTTGCCAATAGAATAGTATAATTATGTATATGTGGATGTTAGTGTACGGATCTCCTATTCAAAGGTGCACAAAATATCTCTACTATCGGTAGAAAATTATTTTAGTATTCGGGATTTCTTCCTTGTTTAGAATTGCTAATTAATTACTAAAATGCTAATACAATGCTATAGCTAAAACGCTGTGACCGTGAAAACATTTAAGTTGCGCGTTATTTTCGAATACGAGTTCCGTCATGGCACCAATGGAGCACAGGCGGCACGCGATGTCTACGAGTGCGACGTGTATGGACCAGGTGTAATACTGGAAATGAACGCACGATTTCTTTTGGTTTGATCGCTTCCATTCTGAAAATTTTAATCGCACCTACGAGCGTCTTAGCCTGTATAAATTCTAAGCCATATTGGAAATAAATTATCCAAATTAGCAGCAGCCTTCAACGTAAATGATAAAACGATACAGTAACAGTAACAGTAACAGCCTGTGAATGTCCCACTGCTGGGCTAAGGCCTCTCCTCCCCTTTTTGTGGAGAAGGTTTGGAACTTATTCCACCACGCTGCTCCAATGCGGGTTGGTGGAATACACATGTGACAGAATTTCAGTGAAATTTGACACATGCAGGTTTCCTCACGATGTTTTCCTTCACCGTTAAGCACGAGATGAATTATAATCACAAATTAAGCACATGAAATTCAGTGGTGCTTGCCCGGTTTTGAACCCACGATCATCGGTTAAGATTCACGCGTTCTTACCACTGGGCCATCTCGACTTCGATACTATACATAAAAACGAAAACGATACTAATTCATTTAATTAAATATGTAAAGATAAATATCCTGAGAAAGTGGGTACAGTTAACCGTATGATCTCACTAAACAACACTAGCAAAATCTTGACGAAATATGCCTTGAACAGGCACACAAATGAAGAAATTCAGACACAGATTGTCAATTTTAAATAAAAATGAATCCTGTATGAACCGAAAACGTCTATCCCACTGTTTGGAAACAAGGAAAGCAGCCAAATGACGCAAATAACATAAACACCATAAAATCAAAAGAAGTGCAGAGGTGTGAAGAATTATAAACGATGATAGACAAGGTCGCTTTTAAACGACCAAGACTTATCAATTGCTCTAGTCCACTCCATGTAGACGACAATGCTCGTCGAATCCCACAGCTGACCGCCTCAAAACTAAAGGAGCTACGAATGGAAATTCTCCTTCAGCCACCTTACATACCAGAACTTGTTCGATTTTTCTTCATTCATTCATTTTGTGTAAGTAGTTAAAATAATTTGATACTTAAAAGTACTCCTCAGTATTTATAGTTACGAAATAAAAAATGCGTGTGAACCCGAGCAGGAATCATAACAGATACATACATAAACTGACGAAAACCTGTATTTATTATATCAAAGAGTAAATAAAACCGCATCTAGTCATTACCGTCTGTATTCTTGAAATGTAGTCCATCATATCAATACGTATGGTAAATAACTAATCGATGTATAAATGCATATTTCAAATCGAAGTAGATTAATGAAAGCACATATTAGTAGCGTTTACGTTTGATTAATATACTTGTTGTCCCTAACTTGCATCGTATTGTGAGATAGTTTTTTCGCAAATGTACTAGAACTTCATTTTTATAATCAAATTTATGAATAAAAACTTTTCTTTTCTTTGAAATGGTAAGTAGATATAGTAAGTATATCCATCCCTTAAATGAGCACGTCTATGATCAACAATTTTTGAACCTAGAAGATCGTAGAACGCATTTCACATTTAATATTTATGTAAGGAATAATACCTTCTAGTTTTAATGTAGTTATCGTGCAAAAATTATGAAAATATTAAATGCTGCTTGTGAAACTCCTGCCCGACGCTAACGTCATTATAACGGGCTTACTAACATATTATATGAGGATTTACTAATATAAATTATAGTCATATTTAAGTACTATCATATGAAAAAATAGTAATTTTATTTATGCGGTTTGAACTATGCAATTTGTATGAAGGTATACAAATTTACATATATGTATTTACTATGTTATTATATTATATTGTTTTGAAAGAATATATTTTAAGAAAATATAAGTGGAGCGTGCGTTTAGATAAAAATGGAATGGCCGGCGACGGTCGACGCATAAGGATTAAGGATCCTTTTTTATAATATATGATTATTATTATTTTACTATGGTAAAACTCTTTAACTATATCTGCGGAAAATTTGAGCTTAGAATAATGTAAATAAAGTATGTCGCACAGCCGTTTATCAAGACAACAAAACAACATTATACTATTGCAAAATAAACGTTTGCAAATAATATTCAGTTACAAAAATTTTAAGTGCATGCGGGAGGCATTAACTACATTGTAATTGTAGTTCTCAAAGAGCATTGTCTCTTCCTACTAGGATATGATAAGAGGAGAAGGAAATATACAATTATCACGTTTTCTTTAGCGTATCGTCATCGCTATGTCACAACCGTTAGCTTAATCATCTAGACAAAGCGTTCTACTCTTAGACAAGGCGTCATATGTTCATGTTTAAAGTTAAAGGTAGGGGGCCAATGATGGTAATTGGTCATAGATATTGTCGATGTTAGAATATTAACCATTCCTCACATCGACAATGCGCCACCAACTGTATTATTGTTATAATCGGTCTTTATTCTTTATATTGACTGCCTCGTTGGTCTAGTGGTTAGACCAACGAGGCCGAGGACGATAGACCCGGTGGTCCTGGGTTCAATTCCCAGGTCGGGCCAATAAACAGTTATTGGGTTTTACTGTCCAAAAATTCGCAGTAGCAGCTGGGAGTCCGGAAGTTCGAAGTGTGTACACTCCCGGGCCTCGAAAAGCACGGTAAGCCGTTGGTCCTGCACCTGAACTCTTTCCGGTCGTGTCGGATTGCCATCCAATAGGATTAGGACTGCTAGGGAAGAGAGAGTGCATCTGTGTTTGCCCACACACTTGTGCACTATAATATCTCCTGCGCAGTCGGCTAATTTCTCTTGAGATTGGCCGCAGTGGCCGAAATCTACGCGTAAAATTTTTGCATAGTGCGCGTATAACCAATCATAGCTGACTATTTATCTGCGTTAAAAGTAATTTATCTCAGGGTTTCTTCTTTGTTTTTTACTTTACAATTATTTATATTCTGTATTTGTACTATACGATTGGAGAACACAACCCATTAGTGCCTCTTTATTCAATATTTAATTAAAACAATAGCTTTTATAAACACATTATTTACTTATGTTATGGCTGTGGAGATATAAAACTTAAATATTGTTATCATAATACTGTAACAATGGAAAATTCACCATTAAGTACATATGAAATACAAGTAGAAAATTCATTCTTTGATAAGAACTTCATATATAGGTATATTTATTAAAATAGATATTATAAATTTTTCAATCAATTATTGAAATATTTTTGTAAGTATATTTAATTAACACTTAAAAACGAATATTATCAAATTAAAAGGCAATTAAAAGCTAATGACAAATAGGTATTATGAATACATCATGGTATTACGTAAATATATAGGTACATACATACATACAAATGTATATACAGTACATATGGTTATCCTTATCCTTACATATGGTTCTATAACAGCATTGATCATTTTCATAGAATCATTGATAATAATCAATGTATAAACAAGTGAAGTAAGTATAAACTTATAACAGTAAGACCTCTGCCTCGAATCTTGCGGGCAGCGGGGCGACGGCGGCGGCGGCGCGGGAGCGACAGGATCTTATGCGTAAAATCAAATGGACCGGCCCTCGAAAACAGCGGCGCGACAGCGGCAGCGGGAGCTCCCGCGCCGCCGCCGCCGTCGCCCCGCTGCCCGCAAGATTCGAGGCAGAGGCCTAAGTTTCGACTTCCGTAAAGGTAATAAGTCCTTGCTGGAGTAAGGTATTAGTTTTTATAATTACACTTCTTATTAACTTATAAAAACTTTATTTTTCCCGGCTTCCTAATACATATATTTCTTTATTATTAACTGCATTATTTGATGAGATTATTAATGAGGGATGTTACTAGGTCTAAACATGTGGCTTATAATCGTGTTTGAATATTATATCTCTGTGATTTTTATCTTTTATATATTGATATTTAATCCTGAAACTTAGATTGCAATGCTGAGTAGTAGTTAAAAAACACAGGCACAATAAAATAACATTAAAATATATTAAAGATAAGATACACCAAAGGTACGGTAAGGTAAGGTACAACAAGTCTGTAGAGATTTTTTTTTTTTTTTTTTTTTTTTTTTTTTTTTTTTTTTTTTTTTTTTTTTTTTTTTTTTTTTTTACGCTGGGAAAACGCATGACGCGTTTCCCCCCACGGGAACAGTGGGGGGGGTATGTGGGGCTCGCCATATGTCCAAGGCACCGAGTGTGCCCCGGTCATCGGAATACCCACTAAAAACCCAGCGGTACCCTTCCCGTCTTAACGGGAGCGCCACGGGATCGCTTGCGCATGCTACCGTGACGCTCCGACGGCCGGCCCGCCTATGCGGGCCTCCATTCACTAGGGAGGAATCCCAGGGTACTGGGAACCCCCCTAGTCCCGGCGGCGCCTATTGTGGCGGGGGGAGAAGGTGCGCAAAGCGCCGCTTTCTTCTCCCCAGTCTTCTGCGGCGGAGCGGGTCCGCAGCGGCATCTTCCTCCCGCTCCCGCTCCGCGGCCTCCTTCTGCGACATCACACTTTCACAGAAGGAGACCATCTCCGACCAGCACCTCTCGCTTCCGAGCATCGCGTTGATGATGCTCGGCAGGGAAAGGTCTCCGCCTACAACCGCCGCCAGGGAATGCCTCTGGGGCCCCCACGCGGCACACTCCGTCAGGGTGTGATGCGCCGTATCAAATGGCGCACCACACTCGTGGCAGGAGGGTGACACCTCCCGCCGCGCTATCTTGTGCAGGTACTTACCGAAGCATCCGTGTCCGGTAAGTACCTGTGTTAACCTGAACGAGAGCGTGCCTCGTTTCCTTCTGACCCAGCGACTCAAGTGGGGACGTATCGCCTCCACTGTCGCCAGGCCCGCCGTGGGGGACCCGAGGTCCTCCTCCCATCGGGTGATCAGAGCTTGCTGGGCTAGAGCCCTGATCCGCCCGACTTCCGCCGACCCTGGACGGTCACCGCGTTCCCTCGCCTCGGCCCGGAAGCGGTACACCTCCGCGAGCACTTCCGCCTGGAGCTCCCAGGGCGGATCGCCCGCGAGGAGGGTCGCCGCTGTCCACGACACCGTACGATAACCCCTTATCGCCCTCACCGCTATCACCCTCTGCGGTCTGTAGAGATAGCAATGCAATAAATAATAAAAAGAATGTTTGTTTTCAAGACTGTTATATCAATTGTACATGTAGTTGCATGTACACTGGCTCACTCGCCCTTTGAACCGGAATACAACAATACGAAGTATTGCTGTTTTGCGGTAGAGTATGTGGGTGTACCAAAAAGTATCGTAGTAACAATCTTATCTTGAAGCTGACAAAAGTTTGGGAAAGCACTGAATCACATCGTTAGGTAATTAAAACAATGTCGTGTCGACCACGGCGGTCAATCTCAATAGAGATTAGCCAACTGTGCAGGAGATATTATAGTGCACAAGTGTGTGTGCAAACACAGGTACACTCTCTCTTTCATAGCTCTTATAATCGTGTTTGCGTCTTTACGTGCTTTCCCAGGCACGGTGTTAGCACACTTTCAACATCCAGACTCCGGGTTGCTACTGAGCATTTTCTGACAGAAAAACCCAATAACTATCCACCCCAGTAAGTAAGTGCAAGTATTACAAAAAGAAAAATTAACGTTCGGTGGAGAACCAGTAGCAATCACCTTAAGATATGATATGATATGATCAAGCAACATTATAAGTTACATTAAACAATATTGATTTTAATATAAACGAAACTTTTGATTCGAAATTTCAATGGAATCTTCATTTATCATCCTTAATAGAAAGACTCACTTCCGCAGCAGATTAGAGAAGTTAGATTACTAACTGATATTGATACTGCTTGATTATATCGTAGTATATCGTCAGCTACATTATGGTTACTCGCTTATAATGGAAAGCCGGCTACAGGCTACTTATTGTCCCCGTATTCCCACGGGAATGGGAACTACGCAGATGAAACCGTGGGCAACACGCTAGTTAATAATGTTTGTTTGCAATTATTGATTTGTAATATTTTTTTCATACATTCATGTTTTACAACTTATTTTCAGATTAAAGTAAAGCTAAAAATATTTAAAATACAAATATTTTACAAAAAATATAGGTCTATTTTGTAAATACAAAAATAAAATATCCAGGATATTTATAATATCGTGATTCTTTCCGGAAATATAAAAAAATATATATACATACTAACAGTTGAGTTACAATATATTTACAACAGAGTCAAATATATTTTCAATTATGTATGTGAATTCTTAAAAAAAACTTTTGTTTACTGAAAAGGGACAAACGAACAAAATGCTCATCTGATGAAATGTTACCACTGACAATCTTTCATAGGACTTGCGAGGTGTATAAAGGTACGAAGTATATATAAACTTATAGCACTAATTGAATTTCAACTGCTAATTCATAAATTTATATTTCATGTTAAAAAAGCAAGTTAAAGTATATAAAAAATACGAATTTATTTTTGGAAAAATATACTACTGAGATCGATTAATTAGTATATTATATACTGAAAATAGAATTAAAAAATTAAAGGTTTGTAAAGCAGTAACAGCCTGTGAATGTCCTACTGCTGGGCTAAGGCCTCGTCTTGTCTTTTGAGGAGGTTTTTGGAATACACATGTGACAGAATTTCAGTGAAATTTGACACATGCAGGTTTCCTCACGATCTTTTCCTTCACTGTCAAGCACGAGATGAATTATAATCACAAATTAAGCACATGAAATTCAGTGGTGCTTGCCCGGATTTGAACCCACGATTATCGGTTAAGATTGACACGTTCTTACCACTAGGCCATCAATTACCATCCACTTGCTTCTCAAGTAATTGCTCGGGTAATTATAATTTATTTATTTTTCTAAAAATACCTACTCATTTACTGTGGCATTGTAAGATAATTATAAATAATGTAAGATAATTATTTTAACCTAGCATCGATCATTGGTTAGATATGAGAAAATGCTACTAGATAGTATATAATCGGAATTTTTATGTATAATGTCAGTGGTGTTATTGCAAAAAAAAAATTTTTGTGAGGAGAAAGTTCATGGGAGATTTAAGTCAACAATTTCAAATTAAGCTTTTATACCTCTATAGTTTTGGTAAGCTGATGAGTGGTTACTTTTCTCTCGTCTTTAGCTGCCCTTTTTGATTTAGTATCTTTATAAAATATCTTTGACAATTATATGTTGCAAAGGACACTTTAAATAGCTGTGGATTTAACGACAGCGGGTTTGATCTTCACTCATGATTAACCTTTGTATAGGCTTTATATAAAATTTTCGTGGTCTCAAGAGTGATGCGTGTGTTTCCTGACCACCGATACAGTGTTTATATTGGAACGTTGAGTCTGTTGCGATTATTATTTAATCAATAATATACTGAATACCTTAAGAAACATGTATAGAAATATTCTTTCGGCCATCTTTTTATTTGACAATAGCTTGGAATAGAAAAGATATGACGCAATGACAAATTTAGCTTAGCTGTCTTAAGAAAATAAAATTGGTATATCATAATCATTTTGTTTGTGTGTTTTTCCCATTGCCCATTTTTTTTTACAAGATAACAAAAAAATGCTTAACGATGATGAATAATATCGTGAGAAAACCTTATCTGTTAGATTATATTTTGCCTGAAGTGTACCACTCCTTCCTGGCCTTGCCTTCTCCTTAACACGAAAGAAGGCTGTTGCCCAGTATTGGGACATTCACGGGCGGCTTGGGCTTTTAAGGGAAAGATTAATAAAATATATATGAATTCTTACCGTCATAATCCTTTCCGGTGCCCAGTATATAAGCGCTTCTTAGTAGATGCCCCATAATTTCAATTAACTTGCAATGCTGACTTTGTGCAAAATTGATGTGTACAATACGTTACCATATATAACTCGATGAGTTTTATTACATAGATGTTGCGAAATTTATAAGATATGCTATAGTTATACTACTACTACAGTTTAAGAAGAAAAATAAGAAAATTTGATTATAGAGATAATTTTTACAAAACTACCGCACTAGTCGGCTCATGCGGTAATCGGCTACATCTCTGCTGCAAATAAAAATAATAACACGATTCTCTAATAGAAAGCCTCGAATGTACTTGTATCGTTACCGGTATACAAATGATGCGAACTGAGCGCTAACCGAAATTATAGGTTGAGTTAATCATAGTAACAACGAAAACCGTTGAGTGGCAATACCTGTTACTTTAGTTTTCTTTTTTTAATATGTTGTAGGTATTCTATTAATTATATATTGAATAATTAAAAATGATTGAAATTATTAAATTATTTCGTCCTTTCTATATTTTTTTTACATGAGTTCGCATGGAAGATATCGCTATCAGCTACTCTTTTTTATATCTTGTATTATTATTTTGTAAGAAGCAACGTTTTTTATATATTTTTGTATGACATATAATAAAAATTGTATACGTAGCTTTAGTAAAATATGTATTAAATGAAATACATTTATTAAGATATTTTAGTTTTTTATTTTCAATCTCTAACTCATATTGCAACTACTATAGTAATATTTTTTTATAATACGAAATAGACTCTATGCAATTTATATTTCAGACAAGGTTAAGAAACAATAAAACTGTCTCTGTTATCAATATGTGACGTGTTTTAAACACACACAATGCCAACATTACATTATACGTAGTATCATTATTTATATTTTCCTTCTATTTTTATTTTATTTATCATATTTTATAATAATGAAATAAAATGTTCAAAATATTTATTTAATAGTTTTAAATAAAATATATGGCAAAGCGTCATTTATTTCTAATAATGTTAAGAATAAAAATAGCATGTCGCTACTCAATGCATGTTTTAGTTCTAAACTTAAGTAAATAAACAATAAAAAGTATTGAGACGCGTGAGCAAATATGAAATGCAATTCCGTTAAAAATTACTAATCAGTTTGCTCTTGGCGCGTCCACAACTAAGGTTATTTAATACGTATTTATATTCATAAAATTATATAATTATACCTTATTTATTTAATGTACCTATACCTACTACCGGTTTGCTACGTACACGCAAAAATAAACATAATTTGAAACGTAAATAAAATTATTACGTAACACCAAGGAAGTTTAATAATAACATGGTTCAAAATATGCAGTTATTAAATAAATATTATTGTATCCTATTTTATTGTATCAATTACTAATATTCCATGTCAATTTTGAAGTATAAGCCAAAAAGTTTTAGTCACAATAAGTAGAAAATAAGTCATGACATTGAGATCCAACCTTGACAATTATTACGCCTTTAAGAATGTTATCGATTATATTAATGCGAATCTTAATAGCTATATAGAGTCAGATATTTTATTTATTACATTAATAGTAATTAAATATATAAGATTAGCCACACAAACCTACTCCTATGATTTTGATCTTTTTAAAACTTATATAATGATCGTCCTGTTACATTACACTTGAAATTAAGATTTTAGTTTTTTTTTTACTGATATGTCTACTAATGTGCCATTGTAAGACGTCTATAATTTTTCAAGAATTTGTACTTTGCTAAGCATTCTTGTAATCAACATTTATCAAAATGTAAATTGTAATTTCCCCAAAGTTAATAGCGCGTTAAATTGTGATAACAACATTTTTTCAGGCACGACCGTGGGAGTTTTACTCCAATTATGCTCAATATACTATCCCTGAGTAGGAGCTAAGAATGCGTATTTCTTATTTTGATGTTGATAATTACATATACATAGATCAGAATTTTAATCTTAATGAACGAAGCGACTTTTTGTAATACCAAAGTGAAAAACCTACCAACTAAACCAATATACATTAAACTTATAACAGAAGATGCAATGCATTTTGAAATGAAAAAACACGTTTATTCTACATCAAAATGTTTACAATTCAAATGGTTCTTAGTTATTAGTTCTTATTTTAACTTATTAATCTAGTGTTAGTGTTGTTAGTTATTTTCTTGTAATATGGATCCAGATTGGGTGAAAGCCTCTTTCTCCATTCAGAATCCTCTATGTCTGAATCATCCAATTTTGCCCTGATTTCTTAACAATATCATCAGCCCACCGTTTTGTTGAACTTTTGTTTTCCATCTATTGTCTTTAAGTCTTGAGATATGACCAGCCCATTGCCATTTTCGTAAAGCCTGTGTTAAAGCATCCGTTACTTTAGTTTTTTGTCTGATGATTTATGACCTTATTTTAAGTATTTTTCTAATTTTTAGTGTACTTCTCTCCATTGATCTCTATGTTGTCCTTATTTTTTCTTTCACTTTATGTGTGTAAACTCATGTCTGACAACCATACAATAAGCTAGGCAGAAGACATGTATCAAGTAGAGTCATTTGCCCTCCCGGGTAATATAAAAAAAACAAAAAAAACATGTCTTTACCCCTAACACATGTGCTTAAGCTTTGCCTTTCTCAGGGTATATTCCCTAGAGTGTTTAAGAAGGCCATCGTTCACCCCATTCACAAAAAAGGACCTAAAGACTGTGTCAATAATTACAGGCCCATCTCTGTATTGACCACTTTCTCAAAAGTATTGGAAAAGATCATTAACCGTCGACTTATTTCTTATATCAATAACTTTAACATAATCGCAGATAATCAGTCAGGCTTCAGAACGGGCAGGTCCACAGAGGATGCTATTTTGAGTTTGGTTGATACCACAGTAAGCAATATAAGTAACAATAAAAGGACCATCGGTGTCTTTTTGGATCTGTCTAAAGTCTTCGATACTGTTTCTATTCCTTTACTGTTACACAAACTTGAAGCAATTGGAGTTCGAGGAATAGCATTAAATATCTTTAAAAGCTACCTTTGTAACCGAACGCAATGTGTTTCCATGGATAATGTAGTCAGCAGTGATAGGCATCTAACCTATGGAGTCCCTCAAGGCAGTGTATTAGGCCCAACCTTGTTTTTAGTTTATGTTAATGACTTATGCAGGCTTATAAGGGGTTTTCCAATAGGGACGCTTGAACTTTGACAGCTGATTGCGGCCATGTTATTTGAGTGACAGCTGTCAAATGCAGTGTGTTATATTCATTCCGTCCTCCCAAACCACCATGGCAGGTTACAGTGTCGAGCAGCACGTGCAAATCATAAAATTGTTTTATGAAAATGGGTCTTCAGTTCGAGCAACGTTCCGCGCACTTCGCCCGTTTTACGGTCGCGATGATCGTCCTGCCGAGTCGACTATCCGTCGATTGGTGGACAAATTCGAGTCAACCGGGTCAGTTAACAATCAGCCGGTTCCCGTGCGTCAACGTAACGCGAGATCTGCCGAGAATATCGCCGCTGTGCGCGACAGTGTCCTCGAAAACCCGCGGCAGTCAATTCCGCGTCGCGCACAGGAACTCGGCCTTTCGCAGACGACAACTTGGCGAATTTTGCGTTGTGACTTGAGCCTGCACCCGTACAAGATCCAGCTGACCCAAGAGCTCAAGGTTAATGACCATAGACAGCGCCGTGTGTTCGCTGACTGGGCATTAGAGCAGTTGGAAGTTGACGCCGATTTTGGCAAAAAAATCATCTTCAGCGACGAGGCGCATTTTTGGATGAATGGCTATGTCAACAAGCAAAATTGCCGTATTTGGGACGAGACCAATCCACACGAGGTTCACCAAGTGGCAATGCACCCGCAGAAAGTGACTGTTTGGTGCGGATTTTGGGCCGGAGGCGTGATTGGTCCGTATTTTCTCGAAAACGATAATGGTGTGGCCGTCACCGTCAATGGTGAGCGATACCGGTCGATGATAACCAACTTCTTTTGGCCTGAAATCGAGAATATGGATCTGGACAACATGTGGTTTCAACAGGACGGCGCTACGTGCCACACAGCACACGCTACGATGGAAGTTCTGCACGAGCAAGCGCCCTTAATGGAAAACCCTATAATACCTAATTGTAAAATCTTAATGTATGCCGATGACACATCTCTACTTGTTCATGGTGACACTTGGGTTGAGGCACGCGAAAGGGCTGAATCCGTCCTTACTGTGTTAATGAATTGGCTGTCCTGTAATCTACTGACACTTAATATAGAAAAAATACAATTTATTGCTTTAGGTTCCAGATACGCCTTACCACAATTAACTTTTTCATTAGTTGTAGTTGTGTAGTTTCATTAGTTCAGAGTTCCAGAACAATGTTCCTTGTAGCTGTGAATACGTATCTCGTACTAAAAGTATTAAATATTTAGGGGTGACAATTGATGAAAATCTTAGTTGGAATGAACATATTAAATCATTGATATCACGTGTGAGGAAGATTACCTATGTGTTTAAGAGACTGAGAAAATCTGTTGGTTTTCATACTCTGAAGTCAATTTACTTCGCCCTTGTTCAATCTGTGATTTCTTACTGCATTACAGTATGGGGTGGTGCTGCTAAGATCATCATGCTTCGGTTGGAAAGAGCACAGAGATTAATTCTGAAGGTTATGATTGCAAAACCTATGCGTTTTCCTACTTCGAATCTGAACCGCATATACAAGGTGCATACTGTGCATAAGTAACGTATTTTTGTCAGTCGAATAAAGTTTTATGTCGTCCAGGTACATGAGGTGTGATAAGTTTGGTTTGGTGATTGGTTTTATTTAATAATTGTGAAAGAGGATTTAGAGCCAAGCAAAACCAGAGGGGGCTCAGAGCGTCTCCCTGAAAAATTCCTCGTTGGATGCAGATTGGTTCAGTAGTTAGAGATTTCGCGGACGATTGTTTTATTTTCAATACAGTTTGTCACTTTTGCATCGAATTTTGGAGAAATTATATGAGGGTTGGGTTTATATGGGTTTACTTCGTAACATCTGCAACAGAATGTGTAGGGATGCTAAACGGCGCTATATTCACTTAACGCTACAGAATCTTTCTCAAGCGCAAGTTTGGAGATTCTTACGGTCTTTAGGTGTGGGCAAAACCACGCATAGTTGTCAAACTGTCGTGGATCTCAATGCTTTAAATCATCACTTTACCACTCCGCCTATAACACTAGATAATGACACTAAAACTGCTACCCTGTCTTATTTGTCTCGTCTTGTCCCACCAGACCTACCCCCTTTCACTTTTGAACCAGTTTCGGAGGATACCGTAAAGAGGAATGTCAGGTCTATCTCCACGAAAGCCATCGGCAGTGACAATCTCAGCCTGGACATGATTCTTCCTGTGCTGGAGGATATTGCACCTGTGATCACACACATTATTAATTTCTCACTATCGTGCAATGTCTTTCCATCACTGTGGAGGAATGCCTATGTCATTCCATTACCAAAAACCTCCAATCCCTCCTCCCCTTCGCAATTCCGACCCATATCTATACTGCCTATCCTTTCTAAAGTCCTAGAGTCTGTGGTTCACAAGCAACTCTATTCCTATTTCACCATCAACAACCTCTTGTGTCCTTACCAATCCGGCTTCCGACCTTCCCACAGTACTGTTGGAGCACTGCTGAATATAACTGAGGACATGCGGTATGCTATGGATAATACCAAGCTTACTGTAATTGCCTTGTTGGACTTCAGCAGTGCCTTCAACTCTGTTGATTTTGACATTCTTCTCGGTGCCCTCCGAGCAGTTAACATCTCTTCAACTACCATTGATTGGTTCCACTCCTATCTCTTCGGGCGCCGGCAATGTGTAAAAACAAAGGATTCATCCTCTGATTGGACAAACCTTACTGCCGGTGTTCCTCAAGGTGGCGTTCTCTCACCTCTGCTCTTTTCTATTTTTATTAATAATATATTGCGTGTTATTTCCTCTCCCTTTCATCTGTATGCGGATGATTTGCAATTGTATCGTCATTTTGAGTTGAGTGAGCTGTCTGACACTGTTAATTGCCTTAATGAAGATCTTTCGGCTGTTCAGTCCTGGGCTAAATCCTTTGGCTTATTGGTTAACCCCGACAAATCTCAGGCCATGATTGTTGGTAGCAGTAGATTAAGAAGTAAAATAGACTGGTCGTCTGTACCCTGTGTCATGTATGCTGGGATTCCAATAGCATACCATGACAAAGTAAAAAATTTGGGCCTGATCATAGACTGTAACATGTCTTGGACTGCTCACCTCAACGATATCAGTAAGCGTTTTCATTACACTTTTCACTCTCTCCAAACGTCTCCAATATTTTCTCCCCTTCAATACCAAAATTATGCTCGCTCAATCACTTCTTCTCCCAATTATTGACTACGCCGATGCCTGCTTTCTAGATGTGACGGAGGAGCAACTTAATAAGTTAGAGCGCCTACAAAACCTCGCTATTCGTTTTATTTTCGGGCTACGTAAGTATGACCATGTTTCTCATTTCCGCGCTCAACTTAAATGGCTCCCTATCCGATTTCGCCGAGATATGCACATCCTTTCAGTCCTTTTCAACATACTCAATAACCCGCATACTCCTTCGTACCTTAGCTCCCGGATCATCCTCCTACCCACTCCCATACGCTCCAGGCGCTCTTGCATCAATTCGATGCTTGATGTGCCTAGGAGTAATACAAAATTTCGACTGCAATCGTTTACAGTACGAGCTCCGATACTGTGGAATAACCTGCCGAAATCCATCCAAAACAGTGATAATATTGAATTATTTAAAAGCCGCTTGAAACATTATTTTCTCTCACAAGCTAACCCTTCATCTTAACCTTACTTCTCCCCATGTCTTTTCTGTTTTATTTTGCATACTAAATTAACATCGATTTGTAAATATGTATGTATATGTATTTATATAGTAAATATAAATAATATACGTAGTATATGTATTTTGTGTATTGTATTTTTATGTATGTTTATGTATTGTATTTTATTTATGTAAGTATTTATATTTTCATATTTTCTATATATTTTAATTATTATACTACAGTGCACTATTTTGCCCGCTACATCACCCTGTCGCTCACCTCCATAGGTTGACTGGAAGAAATCTCTTTTAGAGATAAGTCCACCTTTGCCTGTACATATATTACTGTACCATCATTGTAACATATTTTAGTGCAATAAAGAATATAATAAATATATTATACAATTTTAAAACATATAGTAACCAGCTATGCGGAACTGAATCGAAGGCTTTTTGATAATCAATAAACATAGTATGGATATCTGTTTTTGATTTTGCCGCACTATTTAAAATTATGGCATCAAAAGTAAGCTGCTCCTTACAGCCTTGGCAATTTTTTCTACATCCCTTTTGCTGTTCGGCTTATATATTATGTTTGGTCAAATGTTTGCTTATTTCTTCGCTTAAGCAAGCTGATAAAATTTTATATATGGTTTGCAAGCAAGTAATTGTTCGGTATTAATCTGGATTTGTAGTATCGTGTTTATCTTTAGGTACTAAGTATGTAATTCCATGTGTTATATATTTTGGGAGTAAATATGGTGATTGAATAAATATGCTTAAGTACTTACGTATGTATGAGTGTATGCTAGTAAATTTCTTGTACTAATAGTTGTGAATATTGTCCGAGCCTGGGGATTTCCAGTTGTGTTCGTTTGATGACTTCTATAAATGTTTCTATTGATATGAATTTGAACTCCATCTCTGGGATTTGTGTAGTAGTTTCGATAATCCAGTCTGCGTGTTCATTATGATGTACGGGATTTTCCCATCTGTTAAGCCAGAATTCTCGGAATATTTCTAAAGGAGGTACTTCTCTCTCATTTGTAAATGTTCACTATCTCTGTCTTCCGTTAGTATGTGTGTATGATGTAATTCATCTGCTACTTGTTGTTTGATCAGTGTTAATCGGTCGTGTTTAATATATTTGTTATTGATTATTGCCCTTCGTTGATCCGCTAATCTTTGTTCTGTAATGTGTGCAAGCTCTGGGTATAAATTTGTAAACTCTTCATATAAACGTTTTCTATAAGCGGTCTTATTGGTCTCTAATTGTGTTATTTTGAAATAAATTCTAATAATTGCTTCATTGCATTCATTTGTCCACTTTGTTCGTTTTCCTGTTAGTGTGTTAAGGTTTGTAGCGTTTTTCTGTATCTGAGTTTGAATTATTTGTAATTCTGATTTGACTTCGTCGTAAATCTGATCTATGGTTTCTTGTGATAATAATTTCTTTTGTATAATAGCGCTACGTTGGTCACCAATTCTCTGTCTGCTTACTTCCATATGTGGATATTTATCTATAAATGTTATATGTAATCACGAAAGATATGAATTTGTGTCTGTTTCTAAATTTGTAAGATAGAAGTAGTTACGTAGGATGAACTTATTCATTTCCATACTCCATTTTTAGTAGACATGGGTTCACTGGCGGATGTTGCACAGGAGACAAAAATTGTCTCCTGTGCAACATCCGCCAGCTGAGCATCGGTTGATAATGAGTTTGGTGGAGATGCATACAAAAATTGTGACGAAGAGGGGATTGATGGGAATAAAGATTTGGAGGATGAATTAGAAGTCTGCGTGGACTCTTCTTCTAACGATGGCACGTTTGCCTGTATATATTTTTTTGTTTTAGACCTAGCTATCATATTATTCCCATGAGTAGCTAGGGACATAAAAGTCAATCACAGCAGAGCCCTGCATTCACTGTGATAAAGGTAAATTAAATTAGAGGTCCCCTTGTCTCTAAAGTTCGCATACTCACGACTGAGCACCCCCTCAGTCATGCAGCCCTCGGCGTACACTGTTCCACCTTGGCTTGGGTTGTATCTCTCTTGGTCTGTCTTCTCATCTTAGGCCAATCCAGCATGAGTAGCTCTATTGGCATAGCCCTAAGAATCATTGAAGCGCACAAGCCCCACCACGTCGGCAACGGCGAGATACGGCGGTGGGGCATTATTATTATTATTATTTTTCAATAAATATTATTTTATGTCATTAATTATGTAACTTATTAATTTAAGTACATACACAAATTGTAATATAATTTCATTCCTACAATGTTTTGTCTAAATCAAAGATGTTATTATTTGTTGAATTTGTTTGAAATGCTTTAATTTTGTAATCTGTTAATTCTTAATTCCATTGTGTATTTTTATTTATTTATTTTCTTTTAATTAATTTGTGCAATTTAAATGTTTCTAAAAATAGAGCAATGTCACTTTGTTGGCGGGCGTTAATAACTGCACCACAGTTTTACACTATAACAGTTATTATCGTTCACATTTTGTTAAGATTTGATATGATGCTTGAATAAATTATTATTATTATTACTATTTGACCATCTTAGTCGGGTGGCAGATGCTGCGCAAGAGCAGATTACTAACGCGGTACTGGTGTTTTTGTGGGATTTTAATGCTCACCATGAATCATGGTTGAACTCTTAAAAACTGACCATGCTGGAAAGACTGCTCATGCTTTCGCTCTCACGCATGGCTTGACCCAACTGGTTGATCAGCCCACCAGGATCCCAGACATTGACGGGCAAGCGCCTTCCCTACTGGACCTTTCGCTGACTACTCACCCGGTGGAATATTGGGTTGAGGTTCAGGCCCTTATTGGTTCTTCGAATCGCTGCCTGATATCCACCAAAGTGCCACAGGCCAAGCTGCCGCCACCAGCGGTATGCAAACGTCGCGTTTTGCACTATAAATCAGCAGATTGGGACGGTTTGCGCGATTACTATGCGTCAGTCCCTTGGAAGGAACGTTGCTTCAGTGAGAATGACCCGACAGCTAGCGCCGCTGCTATTGCTTATGAGATCCTGTTGGGGATGGAATACTACATTCCTAAGTCAGATCCCATCAGTAAGGGCACGCGTAACCGTTGGTTCACTCGCGAATGTGCCGATGCTGTGTCATCCAAACAGGCGGCATATCGCGCGTGGATCAATAGCTGCGTTAGCGGGGCATCTAACATTGACTCACTGAAAGCAACCTATAAAAAAAACTCCAAGTCCTGTAGGAAGGCATATACAAGAGCGGATGCACAGCGCATTGCACAGATTGGTCATGACCTTGTTTTGCATCCTAGGGGCTCCCGTAGCTTCTGGCGTCTGACCAAGTCTGTGCAAAACAATTTTTGCCAAACTTCGCTGCCACCGCTCAGGAATCCGGACGGATCACAGTCCACAGGAGAAAGCTGTAGCGACATCTATCTCGCCACATACGAAAACTCAAAACTGACGTGTCCTACATCGCGATATTAAAGTTATCCGAGCGATTGAACATATATACAAGAACCCGACAAACGTCGGGCAGTAGCCCACCAGATTGACACCCGTCTGGTCGGAGGATCCTCACTTTTCAATGGTGGATGAGGAACTTTACACCCGATCCCTTCCCTATCTCCAAAAAGCCAATCTTCTGGCAAAACTGTGATCGATGAGTGCAGTGCGCTGCCACCTTCAATACCTTCATGTGGCCACACGATGCCTGACATCAAAATCAGGCAGCATGATGTGCGTGCAGAGCTGCAATCACTCAATGTACGGAAAGCTAGTGATCCCGATGGAGTACCAGCCATAGTGCTGAATAAGTGTGCAGCGGAGCTGTCTCCTGTGTTGACGCGCCTGTTTCAGCTATCTCTCTCTACAGGATGTGTGCCGGATTCTTGGAGAAAAGCTAACGTGAAAGCGGTTCCCAAAAAAGGGGATCGGTCTGACCCGACAAATTATCGGTCAATAGCTATCACCTCAGTACTTTGTAAAGTGATGGAACGAATCTTAAACAACCAACTGATCCATTACCTAGAAGATCAGTGTCTAATTAATGATCGTAAGTACGGGTTTCGACCAAAACGGTCCACAGGTGATCTTCTAGCGTACGTAACACACCTCTGGGGTGAAGTTCTCTCAAAAGCGTGGGGAATCGTTGGCTGTCAGCCTCGATATCTCCAAGGCTTTCGACAGGGTCTGGCACAGAAGTCTTCTGTCCAAGCTATAAGCGTACATTCTTCCTGACCGCACTAGCCGTCATCGCGTTTGGACTCTACTACCAGTTACCAGGAGGTGGAGCAGAGGCGTTTGCCCTCCCGGGTATTATAAAAAAAAATATATATATCAGTTCTCCCACCGATTTCAGATGGTCTGTCGTACTATAACCTGATCGAAATTCTGCCTGTTCTTTTGGTGGCGCTTCGTCAATCTCTGTTGATATTCTTTTTAAGATTATCGATGCAAAAAGCTTGTATAAAGAAGCCAATAGACTTATCAGTCTGTACATGCTTACATATAGAGCCTTCATAGATGCTTACATAGATTGCCTTTTTATATAAGAATAGAGTCAGATGAGCACCATTGTTTTGGCACAGTTTCAGTTTCTAATAAGAGGTTAAACAGTTGTAAAAAGTGGTTTAGTAGAATAGGCCAGCTCAGCTCTGCACTTAGATTTCCAGCTTCCTACACAAGCGTAGCCTTCGCTTTTTAGTTGATGGTTGCGCTTCACAACTCTATGTAGTGAATGCTGGGGCCCCCCAGGGGTCTGTGCTATCCCCCACACTCTTTCTTTTGCATGTCAATGATATGCACTCTCTCGGAAACATACATTGCTATGCAGATGACAGTACAGTGCACGGAGGATACCACGGACGTGCAGTAGCTGGGCGGGCGGAAACTGAAGAGAGACGGAGGGATCTTGTTGTTGAATTAAATAGGACATTAGGACTCATTGCCAAATGGGGCTCTGATAATCTTGTTGAGCTTAACGCAAAGAAAACACAGGTATGCGCTCTCACAGCGAAAAAGTCACAATTTTCCCATCCTCCCTCCCTCTGTGTCACTACGCTGGAGATACACAGCAAAGTCGCCATACTGGGATTGACGTTTGGTGCGACCTCAATCCAAGGGATCACATCGAGGCTGTTATTAAAACAGCCTCACGGAAACTCGGAGTCCTGAACAAGGAGCGGCGTTTTTTCACGCCATAACAACTGCTTCTCTTATGACTGGGTTCCTTCAAACGAGGCGTGAAGAGGCATCTTGCGGGCCGGCAAGGCGGGGACGGCTAGTGCAAATCATTCTTCCTGACCGCACTAGCCGTCATCGCGTTTGGACTCTACTACCAGTTACCAGGAGGTGGAGCAGAGGCGTTTGCCCTCCCGGGTATTATAAAAAAATATATATATATCAGTTCTCCCACCGATTTCAGATGGTCTGTCGTACTATAACCTGATCGAAATTCTGCCTGTTCTTTTGGTGGCGCTTCGTCAATCTCTGTTGATATTCTTTTTAAGATTATCGATGCAAAAAGCTTGTATAAAGAAGCCAATAGACTTATCAGTCTGTACATGCTTACATATAGAGCCTTCATAGATGCTTACATAGATTGCCTTTTTATATAAGAATAGAGTCAGATGAGCGCCATTGTTTTGGCACAGTTTCAGTTTCTAATAAGAGGTTAAACAGTTGTAAAAAGTGGTTTAGTAGAATAGGTGTAGCATGTTTAAGCATTTCATTACTTATCCTATCAGGTCCTGGGCTTTTTGCACTTTTTAACAGTTTGGTATGTTCGTATACTTCGCGTGCTTCTATTGGAGGAATACTTTCTGTGTTAGGAATATAGTTTACTATTTCTTTAATATTTTTCTCTTGGTTTCTTTTTTGTAAAGCTCTTTGTAGAAGTTAGTTGCCTGGTCTATTATATCCTTTCTAGATTTTGTCTCATTTGTCTTAGTTTCTAGTTTTTGTATCCAATTTTTCCTTAAATGCTCTTTTAGTACTTCTGAACTTGATTATGTTTTGGATTATAATAGCTTCTCTATGTATTTTATAGTCTTTCTTATCTCTTTGTTGGTTTGTTTAAATATTTGCCCAAGTTTTCTTTTCATCTACTTTATTTTGTTTTTTGTAGATATAAGTTCGGTGCTTTCTGTTTCCTTTCTGTTTAATTAAGAGTTGAGGTTGAATTTAGTGCTTGTTCTATAGGGTCATAATAATTTTAGGCATCTATAGGCTTTTCTGATTTTTTTTGTCAAATTTATAAGATTTTAGGTTGTCTGTAAATGTGATATTATCATTTCCTGTAAGTAGAGTATTTGGGCATGATTTGAAGTTCTTTATGCTCTTTTTCGGGACACGTAACCTAACTGTAGCCCTTAGAAGTCTATGATCACAAGAAAATGTTATTCAGTATTTCGAAGTTAGTCACCAATTTTGGAATCATTGACATTATTTAAGTCAATTTCGTTTCTGTGTCTATGATCTGAGGATTCCCAAGTCCATTTTTTATTTGATTTCTTTTTAAAATATGTATAGACAGTCTATACTCAAATGCATATTCCAATAGTTTCGTGCCTCTTTCTTTTCTTACTTCATAACCATATTTACCGATTAGAGGGCGTTTTTCAGTTTTGGGTTGCCATATTTTGACATTGAAGTCACATAATTTGGCATTACTAAAACTTTCTCGTCGGCTAAATCATATGCCATTGCAAGATAATTGTACAGTTTTTGAATATCTTTTATCAGGAAACCAAGTCCTTAATCCTTTGTGTAGGATATGTTTATTTTATGATAAACTTAACGTCAGTTGGTAAGAGAGTTTGTATGAGAGGGCAGCTAGAATTAAACACTTCAACAAGACGCTGTTTTTTACTGTTCACCTCCGATTATACTAATACACGACACTTTGTTTGTCCAATGTAGCATAAAATGCAATCAAATGCAAAAATTATTCGATGTTGCATCCCATTCTTCTTACTTCTGAGAGTCTTATTACATCGTAGTATATAATTTCCAATGCATCATATGCATTCTAGATATTTTTCTGTAGATGACAATGACCTTACATTGTATGTACAAGTCTTTAAAATATTCTCTTTGTGTTTCTTTGGTTTATTATTATTGGAAAGAGGGTGGTGGCAGTGGCGTAGCATAGGTCACACTAGCACCCGGTGCGGATTCCGCTGCCCACTTATTTTTGTAATTTATTGTAAAAAAATTGGGGCATGGTAAAAAGGGTACTTTTATAGAATAACATTAACCTGAAAAGTGAAACTTAGTTTGTTTTTTTTTTTTTTTTTTAAATATTTTTATTTCTCTAACCGCCTCCTTTGAAATGCCGCCCCCGGTAAAGTGCCGCCCGGTGCCTCCACCCCTCCACCATGCTACGCCACTGGGTGGTGGTCCACGTGTACCATCCAACAGTATTCCGATAAATAGGATTTCTTTTTTTGTTAACAGTATTATATTGTATATACTATATTGTTTAATCTAAAAATAACAGCCTGTGAATGTCCCACTGCTGGGCTAAGGCCTCCTCTCCTTTTTTCAGGAGAAGGTTAAGAGCTTATTCCACCACGCTGCTCCAATGCGAGTTGGTGGAATACACATGTGGCAGAATTTCAGTGAAATAAGGCAGATGCAGGTTTCCTCACGATGTTATCTTTCACTGCCAAAAACGAAATGAATTATAAACACAAATTAAGGACATGTAAATTGAGTTGTGTACAGAGTAGAGAATCTTGGTTAACATTTTCTGATGGAAATTCACAAAAATTTCTCCCGTATAAAATAAAAATCGTATGTAGGTAATACGATATTTTTTCACGAATTTCTTGAATATATATTCTAAAATATTTATTTTTTATCTTTAAAATATTCTCTTTGTGTTTCTATGGTTTATTATTATTGAAAAGAGGGTGGTGGCAGTGGCGTAGCATAGGTCACTAGCACCCGGTGAGGATTCCGCCGCCCTCCTATTTTGAAAAATTTGATGTCAACGTCAAAACTTTTTGTTTATTTTCTTTCTTAAATTGACATCAAATTGTTTCTGCTTATCAAATAAAAATGTTTGCCAAATATTAATTAACTAATTCCACTTTTTGTTCTCAGAAGTAGGGTGGCGTGTGGCGTTATCAAGCAGTCGCAGAGCCAGCCTAGCAGCCAACCCTACAACGGGCCACACATCCCGTGCTGTGTTAGTGCCACTCCATCGCCATTATAGTGACGTTATGTGTTTATTTTTTAAGTTTCTATAGAACCATGTCGTGTTCTAATAATTTTAATAATTCCGTTCCTTCCCAGCCGGACCTCTTATCATGTCACCAATGTTTTAATGGAAGGATTTTCAAGAGCCAAAAAGGCTTAAAAATTCATACGACCCGTTGTCATAGCCTTCCATTAAGACATTCATCTAATTTTATTTTTAATGGACCTACTGTTATAAACAGTGACACTAATTCACAGTTACAGTTCGAACAGATAATGGCAAAATACAATCAAAGTATTCCTCTCATAAAAAGAATCCCTAGAGGAGCGAGAATATCTCTAGCTAGATCTCTATCCAGTGAAATTCAAAAATGTCTTTCAAATAGTAATTCGGCATGGCAAAATCTTTTTACATTTTCATATAAATTTTTTCATGTTGATAAAGCCAAAAATGGCTCCTTATCGACCAAATTAAAACAAAATAGTTTAGATACCCAAATTTCACTTCCCAAATTCGTATTTCGTATTCGCCTTTAAATTTTGATTTAAAAAAAATGTTGAAAATAAAGCAATGGATGGAGATCTTAAGAACGCAGCTCGCATTCTTTTCTCTAGTGATACCCTTGCACCATTTAACAATAAAACGCTAGAATCCTTACACGAAAAACATCCTTTACCAAATCCAGCATCTGTACTTCCAAATCCACCTTCTCAGAATACCTTTTTACAAGTTAGAGATGAAGACACCTATACTTCCATTATATCATTCTCAAGCGGCTCTGCTGGTGGCATTGATGGTATCACATCACAACATCTTAAAGATCTTGTGAGTGCCTCAGCTGGTGACGCTGGCAGGGCCCTATTGGGTGACATAACTAAGCTAAGCATCTTTATGGTGCAAGACTTTGTGCCTTTAATAAAAAAGACGGAAGTATTCGTCCAATTGCAATCGGGTCCACTTTCCGCCGTTTGGCATCTAAATTAGCTTGTAGGCACATAGTTTCCACCTTAAAAACTAAATTTCAACCTACACAACTCGGTTTTGGAAGTAGAGGTGGATGTGAAGCCGCAGTACATTCGACTCGTACCTTTTTAAAAGGAAACGAAGCCGATGTACTTCTAAAAGTTGATGTAAAGAATGCATTTAATTCCATAGATAGAGAAACCTTGCTTAACGAAGTCTCATCTTATTTACCTGAAATTTACCCTTATGTTTGGCAGTGTTACAGTTCACCATCAATGCTTTTTTTTGGCGAAAATACAATTAATTCTAATGTAGGGGTTCAGCAAGGAGATCCTATCGGTACCCTCTAAAAATCTTGGGACGCTTTTAGACAATGAATCTTTTCGCATAGCAATAGGTCTCCGACTGGGAACACAGTTGTGCATTGAGCACAGGTGTCCGTGTGAAAAAGAGGTCGACTCTTTCGGCTTACACGGTCTTTCTTGTCCAAGGAGTTCAGTGAGGTTTTTGAGCCACAGTTCTCTTAATGATACTATTAAAAGGGCTCTTGCCACCATTGACGTTCCTGCTCTTATTGAGCCTCATGGAATTAGTCGTGATGATGGCAAGAGACCTGATGGACTGACATTGGTTCCCTGGAAACGGGGACGGGCCCTTGTGTGGGACGCAACATGTGTTGACACACTAGCCCCGTCTCATATCAGAGAAACAATGTTAAAAGCCGGTGCTGCCGCGGAAAAAGCTGAAACGAACAAACGTAACAAATATTCTTCTCTTATTCAAAATTATATTTTTATTCCGTTTGCAGTTGAAACGCTTGGACCTTGGAGTAATAGTGCAAAAAATTTCATCCAAAATATTACACCCCGTCTTATTGCCTCTACTGGTGACAGGAGGGCTGGTTCATTTTTCGCCCAGAGAATCGGAATTGCGATTCAAAGGGGAAATGCTGCTAGCATTCTTGCCACCATTCCACGCGGTCACGATTTGTATAGTAAATATTTTTAATGTAATTATTTAAACAATACATATTTATAAAGTAAAAGTCACAATAAGTGTCTCTTCCGAAAGAACAATTTCTTAAAGAAGCTTAGAGCTCATGCTTAGACCACACTGCCCATTGCTGGTTGGTTAATGAATATACATACCTACATCTGGCATAATTGTATTCGTGACATGCAGGTTTTTTTCACGATGTTTTTTTTCGACGTTGAACACGAGACGAATTATAAACAATGGATTATTGAATTTATAAAATTCCAGTGGTGCTTTTATGGATTTAAACGTGTAATCTTTGGTTAAGATTCATGTTTTCAAGCGACAGGTCCTTTCTAGCCTCTTTAAAGAAGAATTCATGCTTTTGGCGTATTTCCTTAATGCCCCCCTCAAGGCTTGGCAGGCTTGTAAAGGTTTAAAAAAAGGACATCGTGGATGCGAACTGGTCTTTTTCTCTTTACAGAAAAAATATATTCTTTTAAACCTACATCTATACTACTATATAAATCTATTGGTTCTGTCTGTACAAATCTTTTTCACTTAATTTTGTGATAAATAATCGTTTTATGATGCAGTGATTCACATTATACTATTTTTTATTTTTGTCTGTCTGTCTGTATGTCTTCATATAACTCAACAACGGCTTGACCAACCTTGATGAAAATTAGTACACACAAAGAACATGTGATGGCGCAAATGTAAGGCCATATATAAGATCGGTAAACCCTACCCGGTATCTTATGAAAATTTATTTAAAATCGTTAATTACGTATTTCTTTACCAGTAGCCATATATGTGTGTGTGTGTGTGTGTGCGCGCGTGTGTTATTATAGTAATAAAATAATTTATTATATTTTTATAAATTATACGCGGGTGAAGCCGTGGGTCATAGCTAGTCCTTTATAAATCGGCGTCCTTCTTGTGAAGACTCCAGGTCTAAAGCACCCATTTTGCTCTTGACCCTAATTTTTAAAAGTATGTGGAACTTCCGCCCGATTGCATATATTATAATACATGCTAAAACACAGTGGTACCCTCTCCTTCATGCTTGTACGTTACAACTCACGGGACCGCTAATGATCGCTTGCGCATACTACTGTGACGCTCCGATGATTGGCCTACTTCAGCAGGATTCTTTAGTCGACGACCATAAGCAATGATATCCAAATAGGAATTATATTTCATAATCAAAATATTTAGTAAATACGATATGACATCTTAGTCTCAGCATGCTTTATGAGAAATATATAGTTTCAATTATAGTAGCGATAAAATATTGAAACATGTATTATACAATTGTATATACACAATATGTAAAACAACTAATTGAGCGCTATAATCAAGTTTAACTGACCCTTTTCGGGTCACTGAAAATAATGGTGTTTTGTATTTCTGTCGCCATAGATACAACCTCGCTGCCCTGTAGTTATCGCATCTCGCTCGCATGTACATAATGACAAAGTTCAAGGCCCTTAATGTAACGGATAAAAAATATACCAACGCCCCAAATAACATTTTTTGTAGAAGATATCATGAAATAAATCTAAATAAACTTTATTGAAGACTTTCAAATTCTTAACTAAACCGGTTTGGAATTAGAATACTGTGAAATATTTATTTCAATTATTTTCCATTTCATTTATAATCTTCCACCAATGTACTTCGTTATATCACTTTAAATTTTCCATATGGATTTAGGTAGGTAGTAAATACGCGCGTTTCTTGTTAAAACATATATACTTTTTACTTAAGGGAAGTGACGGTATGATCTACTTTATTGACGGTATTGTTCTTTGCATGTTCGACTAGGTAGGTACTAGGTACTGCAGTACCTAAAGTTCACTTATAGTCAAACTCCTTAAAACAAATACTTTTGATACAACTTAGTAACAAAAGTTTAAATGTCATTTGAATATTAAGATTTTGAAATAGAATGAGTGAGAGTCGTACTCAAAATCTCGAATTATTAGAATTATATACTAGTAACATTATTTTAAACCCGTAATATTAATAAACAAACGTTGCATAATAAATATATTCGATAAATTAATGAAGAAAATCATGTTGAATGAAGTACATTACGTACGTAAATTTTAAGCGAAGATCACGAGTTCAAATAGGAGCAATCCCCACTTATCAAAATTTGTGTGTGCAATTTAGGCAAGTTAAGAAAAATAGTACAGCACAGATATTGTATTGTCTCAATATGTTAATTATACAGTTTATTACTTAAAATAACTATTATATTTGAGGAACCTCGATTTATTTGACAAATCGGTATCTTGTTCTCAAAGACTTTGTCTTTGCTTGCCTTGCTTTGCCTTAATATAAAAGCGAGCTTCAATTTAAGAGTATCTAATAATTATGACGTCGTTTTTTTAATGACTTCGGATTCAGGGTTAATAGAAAACGCGTTGTTTTATAAATTATAAAAAAAATTCACAATATTTTGCGCATTACAATAATAATGGCACAGTAGGTAATACGTATCAATAATAACTTATAATAACATAACTGGCCTTTTTAAAAGGAAATTAATAATAGAACAACCAAACTATTCATATTCCAATAAATTATTCCTATAAAATTATTTTCTATAAAACCCTGGAACCTTATATTTTAAGACCATAATTATTATTATTAAAGAAGCTTGTGAAATATTCCAAAGTGTACATAAGCTGAAATATGACGATGATGTTAAAGATATTCAGTGGCGTGCGCCGCATAAACCAATAGTTACATATAAATATAAAATAATATGATATGTTTTACGTAGAATCTTATTCTACCGATTAGATGAGCAGCCAGAGTCGAATAGAACAAGAGCGACAACCAGTAATAAGACACTTATTCAAGATTTATATGTATTGTTTAATATATTACAAGTACAAACTTCATTGATTAAAAAATATAAGTATTATTTCAGATAAGTTTTATGTGATTCCTGTTAAACCAACTTCAGCAAACAAATAAGCACTTGATTCCATGCTTAAATAAATATCAAATTCCCACGAACTCACATATATTTCTATTAAGTTTTCATCTCTACAGTGAGCAATGTTTTCTGTAACAAAAAATGAAAATAAACATTGAGTTTAATATAATATTTATGTAGGATATGTTATATTAAAACTGAAAAAAGTCTAGAACTGTAGTATAAGTATGTTAATATAATAATAATAATAAAACCAATGTTGTAGCTAGACCGATAAAGGCCTTGTGCATTGCATTAACTGGTCCAGTTATCGCTAAAACTTGGTACAAAAGCATAAAATTATAGAGGACCTTTATTTCTGAATACTCTTATATAGTATGTAGACATAATACATAGTATGTAAATATAGTTTAGTTACATAAATAAATCTCCTTAATTGTTTCATTTTTAATATGTTGGGTCAACAATTTTTAATATGTAGGTCTCACTTTTAGTGGCCCTGGTGCACCACTCTGTCTTGCCCTATGATAACTATAGTAATGGCTTAGGCCTCTTCTTTTGAAGATTTAAGATTGGAAGTTTATTCCATCTGCTGCTTCAAATATAGGTTATTAAATAAAGATGAGGCAGATATTCATCTAGTACATGCAGGTTTCCTTACTGCGGTGAGAGGTGGAATATAATCACAAATCAAATAAGTTAATTTTTGATAATAAGTGTTCAATACTTTAAATCATAGCTGGGGACTGTTTATTGACTTAAACAATTTCTAGTATGCATTAATATACACCTGTGATGGTTTCTTTCAAATTAAATTCTTTATGCATGCTATTGCATATATTTAGGATATTTTCTGCAATTTCACTTGCTGACCAAGTGTTGATGACAGGTTCACATGTATACTGCAACTGGGCCAAAGCTTGCATTTGATTGTTTATGATGTCAACACCTATAACAACGAATTAAAAAATAAATATTGTATCTGTTTACAGCTTAAGAACTAATGTATAGAGTTTTATCTCTAACCTTGCACAACATTCTCTAAGCTATCAAGGGCTTCTATTAAACTGTCTGTAAGTGGTTTTGTTTGGTGTGGATAATAATCATCTTTATATTCATATAATTTTAGTGCAGATATAGACTTACAAATATGTAAGCCTTTTTCTCTTATAGACGACCAATCACTTAAGAGGTGATGAAGATTGGTGATGTGTGAATAAACTGTTTTTGAAATACCTGGACTGTCTTTGTTTGGTGTTATTATCTCTGTAAATAAAACATTAACCTTTTAATTTTCCACATAAGAGCTTGTGTTAAAAAAATATTAATAAAAAATGTTTTACCTTTGGGAATAAAATTAATTAAATCATTTTTAGTTTTAGTAGGCGTGACAGACATTTTTTCGTATCTAATATTATGACTTATTTCTAAATATAATTATATGTTATGCATAGCTAACAAGCAATGTGCCATTTTTTCCAATACCTTCTACTATTTACTAGCTACTACAAGTAAAAACCAGGAGGTAAGGAAGTGAAAATTTATGTGGCAATTAAAAACACTTTCAGCACAAATAAAATAATACCGAAAACAACACAATTTATAAAATAATGTACCTAATAAATTATAATGTTTACAAGGTTATTGGTTACACTAAGTGAGTATAACTAAATTATCTTTATACAAATTTATATTGTTAATTAAAAGAAGCCATAAAAAAAGCTATTTATTTATCTGGCCACCGCCATGTAAAATTGGCAAATTTAAAATTTAAAATTATATCCTGTGGAGTGTAGCTAAGATATAAATTCTAAATTAGGGTTACCAGGTTATATTTTTTGTATGACATTTAAATAAACGTTATAAAATTCAAAATATTAGAACAATATAATTTTATGATTTGCTTGGCAAAACAAAAACAGAGCTAGTAAAATAAAATAAAATAAAATCGCAAGTAAGATTTATTTAATTATTATGCATATCATCATAAACGTTATCTACATAATTTATTGATTCTTTGTAAAAATAAAAGGATTTTTTGTGAAAGAGTGGAAGTTGCAAATGAATAATTATGGATTAGGACGTTGTAGTTATAATATGCTTAGTTCTAAATGGATTAAGAAACGAGTAACAGATAAAGATAATTTAAATAAACACAACGATTATATTATACCTACAAAAAGAATTAGATATTTTACTATTGCACGCAATTTAAAGACTCAAAAAATATTTTCCCCATTCATGATGCCTTCTACTTTTTGAATTAATTTATTGTAAATAAACAAAGTATACCAGCAAGAAAAATAAATAAGTTTTATTTATTTAATTCATTATAATGAACATTCGCATTAATGTAAAGTTATAAGATTTGAAATACATAATAAATTAAACATATCTGCTTCCCTTTACACGCGTATTATAATTGTTAATTCTGGAAACAAGTATCATAAAACATCATATCATCAATACTTACATAAGCCAATTTAATTTATTGTAGTTTTCGGTATGTGATTACCTTGTCGGATGGGCAAACGAAAGTTCTCTGCCTGCAAATAAACTCGGTAACTTCAGTATCGAGAGCGGTATAATAAATAAAAAATCAGAAGCTGTCATTAGCATTACTCATTTGTCATTGTCAGTAAAGTGAACGTCAGTCGTTAAGGACTAGTTACAGTTAGAGTAGTTTTAATGTTTATAATTTAAATAACCCCTAACAAAGTTTCTATTTAATAGCAAACGATACCATTGATTTAAAACAGGACATTTAACAAATTTAAGGTTATTTCAAAACAAGAATTATATTAATCGTTGTGTAATAAAATTGAATCTAGGCATAAATGTATGGTACAATAATTTAGTCGCTTGTCGTTCTTCTTATTTTATTATTAAGATAACCTTGTTAAAGAAGTAACAAAGTCAGTAATAAAACACTATGTCTGGTCCTGTCCAAGAAGTCATCGAAGAAGACGCCGCGGATTTACAGTTTCCTAAAGGTATTGCAATTTTATTTATCACTCCTATTAATCCTATTATTATAGTTCAACAAGTGCATTTAGCCTATTTTCTGGATTTTACAGAGTTCGAAAATGCGGAAACATTACTTATATCTGAAGTTGACATGTTACTGGAACATAGGAAAGCTCAAAATGAATCAGCAGAAGAGGAACAAGAGTTTTCCGAAGTGTTTATGAAGACACTTACTTACACTAATATGTTTAAGAAATTTAAGAACAAAGAAACTATAACTGCTGTGAGAAAGTAAGTATATGTATAGTATAAAATTTAAAAAAAAATCTATATAATAAGAAATACAATATTCAGACAAAGCTTTATTTTACACTAGTTTCTTTTCATGATATTATTTTTTATTTTAGTTTACTCCAGTCTAAGAAGTTACATAAGTTTGAAGTTGCAAGTTTGGCAAATTTATGTCCAGAAACACCAGAAGAAGCAAAAGCATTGATTCCATCTTTAGAAGGAAGATTTGAAGATGAAGAACTTAGAATATTATTAGATGATATACAAACAAAACGTAGTATACAATATTAATAAAGTTAAATAACTTTTTTTTATTTTTGTCTTTTATTATAGCCTCTAATTATATTTTATTCTTATTATTATTATATTATAATTATATTTTATCATACAAAAGTGAACAATCTTTTACTTGGCAAAGTGACTTACTAAACTAATAGTTTTGCATGAATGTGCAAATTATTGCAATAATATGTTTTTATTAAAACTGGTACTCAAAAAGGTGTAAAAATTTAATGAATTATAAAACAGTATGTTGTATATTATTCAATGGCATTATTTATTAAAATAAAAAAGCAGTTCTTAAATCAGTCTGTATATTGGATATGTCTGCAATACAGCAAGATACATTACAATGAAAACAGGTAAAAGTGATAAAATATTGGAAACAAAAATAGTAATTAGAATTTCTTCTCTGAAACAAAACTATAATAAAACCATTCTTATCTTTACTTAAAATCGATACTATTATTATTGATGTTAATTAATGCCACTAAAAACAAGCCTTTTGTTGAGCATTACATGTAAAAAAAAATTAAAGTTTTTTTTTTCAATAAACCTCAACAATTTTAGAAAACTAAAACTCAACAATCCTCTCATAATTTCCTTAATTACTAATTTTGTCGCCTAAACATTATTTTTAACAAAATGCTGAACAAAAGGCTTGCTTGAATTATAAACTTATCTCAATGGGCACTTTTGGTTTAGTTTTAATGTTAGTATTTAATCTAATATCATAGTAATAAAAATTACAAACTTATCAATCATCTAAAAGCAAACTTTAAAATAATATTAACCATCTATAAAAGAACTATCAAATCTAAGGTCCTAGCAAAATTACTTTTATGGTACATCTTGCACAACTCCTACCCTGAACATACAAAAATATCTTTATGTACTTTAAAAAACATTAACATTTCTACATAAAGTTGTTTATGTGGTAAATATGTTTTTCCAATAAATGGTAGGTAGTAGTGGAATGTGGCAACAACTTTATGTAGAAACTTCCTCCCAACCCAGTGATTTACATAAAATGATTTGGTAAGGGGGTACCTTTAATAGCACACATTTATTAACAGCTAATATTTTCGGGTCACCTAAACTTACTAAATCTTAAATTAGGTAACGACATTGGGAAAGATAAATCCTAAAGTACAACCTGGACCTGTGACATAAATCTAAATATTGTAAGTATTATGTTAATAAAGCATAATATTGTTTTGGGGTTTGTGTGTGTGTGTGTGTGTGGGAGGGGGGTTAATCTATAACGTCACGGAAGCTAACAGGAAGCAATGCAAATATAAAGCTTACAATTACAGAAACTGTACATATTTTGTTATAAATGTGCAACTAAATAAAGGTTTTGAGAGGAGACGAAACAAAATTTCCAGTTAGAAACAGCATTCTCGCAGTTTTACGACGTACACGGTTCGCTAGAATATTTGTCAACATTACAGCTAGATATTGCACTTATGAGAAAAATCTACACAGTAATCCGGATTTTAAATACTGGCTCGGCTTTGTCTTTCATATTTAAATGATTTTCATTTTCTTGCTCAGCGAATATTATTATTATCCTTATTCAATATTTACTACTAATGAATGTGAAATCATAGATGACTTTTTCATTAGCTTTGTATAATACTACTGAATAACTTTTAAAGTATCTACATACAAGTACTTTAATAACGAAAATATTTGTACAAATATCAAAACGTTTTTTTTAGTATTGATCATTTGTCACGTTCACCGATAAATAAAAATAAACTGCCTTCCAGTTACCGTAAGTCCAAAAGATATTCAACATCCTACCGTGTCATGTCACAAGCCAGCAACAGCCGTCATTTTACACATCTAAAAATCACTCCTCAGCACCTTCGGTAACACTTCACAACTCGTGGTTACTGCTTACTTTGTGCAAGACCTATGAACGTTAGCTGATAAATAGATACAAGCACTTACGTGTTTCAGTACCGGAAGTTGTCAAGTAACAATCAATATTCACTTACATATCACATTCATTTGTTAAAAAATAACCAATACACATATATAAATTATAATATATAAATATCAGCAACTTGAAATTTACAATCACAATGTTTACATTTGAAATTCGGCATGTATCATAAGTATGGCTCTTAATAAAAATTTTGATTTGAGCAATGACAAGATTTAAAATACTCTATATTTCAAAGGTGAGCCGTCAAAAATATATAATCTTTTTGCCGTCGAAATTTACAAAACATTAAAAAGAAAATTTAAGCAGATCTAACTATGTTTTCAACATTCTACGTTATCAGTCTCGATGATAGAAATGCGTTTTGGCCAAAATGAGAGATCCAATTGGCATGGTCCATTCTTTCCTATCCGAATGATATAATAACGAATACCGTGTCTATCCAATATACTCAGTACAGATACCTGACGCCCTACGCATTTCTTAAGAAAAGTTAAAAAAAAAAAAAGCTGTATACATACTCTTTATATACAATCGAAAACGTTGATATTATTATCTATGTGTAATGTACCTCTACGAGGCGATAATAATTCAACCTCTAATACCAGATTAAGAGCAAATGGCGCACGTGCTATTATTATAAACCTTTTTTTTTAATATTTATTTTATTATAATCATTGTCACGATACCTGTACCAAAGCATGAGTAAAGATTTCAAAAATCAGTCTATCTTCTTCCACTTTCTTATGTCAAATCCCATTATTTAAAGCTATCTTCATTAGAAAAACAGCCTATATCAAGCTTAACACTCCTATCCCGTCTCCGATACTCTGGCCCTTGAGAATTTTGGTCCAAGTTAATTTATCACCAAAGATAAAAAAATATAATAGCAATTCACTCAGAAAACTAAATCAAAATTAAAAATGTGTTATTCGAACTATTAATTTGTAATACATATATCAGTTTATATACACATTTTAAACAATACTTGAGATCAAAATTGATATCCAGTCACTTTCCGCGTCTGCATCTCTACTTCCTCTCGCTTCTTCATTAAACGATAGTAAATACTCTAAACGAAAATCAAATCGATACAGTAATACGAAATCTGAGCTCAATTTGACAGTTTGGAAATGCAAATAATACGCAAAACGGTTAGTGACCTTACTTTGGTTGCTTTAACTAAATCCAGTTCCGAAATAGTCGACAGCGTCATTGAACGACACCAAACGTCACCATTCAATGGAAAATTGACAAATGTCAAACATTAGGTTACTAAATTATTACAATGGACATAGCTATTTGCTATATTTTTAGTATCCAAATAGAAAAATTTAACTTATATACAATTATTGTCACTACTGATTAAATTTGTATTGTACTCTTTCAGATAAGTATGAGTAAGTACTACAAACATGCTGTGTTTTGAATTTTTTTACTTTATGTAATGTTAATTGAAAGAGTGGGTGTCAGGTTTAATATAAGAATTGCATGTCATTAAAATACCAGCAATGTGATCTTTATGGTTAATGCATAGTGAAATGTATCCTGCATCACACTAGAGATGGTATAGACACGTGCACAAAGTATTGTACACAATTTATCTTTACATCAAATATTTAATGACATGCTCGATTTATTATAATAAAATGTCAAACTGTAATCATAGCGATTATATGTTTTCATTTGTATATAAAAGGTGATACCCATAACTGGTATATTTATTATTTTATATGAAGCCGGTAATTTTAATTTGGTATCAACTGCAATATGACTAAATAAAATTGATAGATTTATTTAATTAAACTATAAAAAAAAACACGAATTTCACACTAATGTGATATAAAAAAGTAAAATATTGAAAATTTTGAATAGAGCCAGGTACTAGTTTAATACTATATCCTAAAACATTATAGCTAGCTGTTCAGTCAGCTGTCAATAAAACGCCATTCTCAATCGATGGCAAGGCAGTTCTCCATCGCGATGTGTGAAATCGTAATACCTTAACACATATGACGCGAGCGACGTGGCTTTGATATTTACAACTTGATGAATAATGTAGAATGAAATTACCTAATGCTATTGAAAGATTGATTATTGAAAAATATTAACTAAATAAAAATTAAAAACCTTTAGATTTGGTGTTAATAAAGGTCTGCTTTTATTAAAAAAAAATTAAATCTGTCTCCTAGCCCAGGGTCACGATATTTTATAGTACCAACTAATATATGACACACCTTTCACCGGTATATATCATACTACAGGCATCATAAATTAATTTTGATATTAAAAATAGTTGAATCATAACATATTTCCATCAAGTCTATTCAGTATAGGGCGGCAACATCGCGAACCGGGTGGATTCATCCCAGTCAGAGTCGAATGATATATATGTATACATACGAGCGTGTCAATATCCTCCCGAGGCTCAGGGAGTAGTCCGGGGCCGGTGTCACACGAGTAAATGCCCCACAGAGACAAAGCTTCATACAAACGCGAAGCGATTACCTATCGCACTACAAAGCAAGGCGGTGTATGGGTGACTTCCACATACACCCGTTAACAAAACTGGCTTGCTCCAGATTGGCCAGTTTACAAACTCAAGGCGTGCGTGTCAAATCACATTTTAAATTTATTGTAAAACGAAAATAATAAAAATTAATTAGAGCAAGTATACTGTAAAATAAATAAAAAAGTTACAATTTAATATTATTCGATCGATTTGAAATAATGTTATTTATATATTATTAAATAATTCATTTATTTATCCTCATGTGACAACCCTACCAAAATAGACACAAATTTGGTGCGCTCCTTAGAAGCTTCGTCTCTGTGGGGTATTCACTCATGTGCCGGTGCGTGAGTGTGTGTGCGTGCATGTCGGTGTCGAGGCGGCGGTCGTCAGTCAGTGCGGCTCGGAGTGTTGGTCGGCGTGCTCGCAGTGCGGCTCGGCGGGCGGCGCGGGCTGCAGCGGCTGGAAGGCGGAGCCGAGCGACGGCCGCAGCGTGAACCCGTGCACGGTGGGCTTCATCACGGAGATCGGCTCGGTGTACGCGCCCTCGCCGGCTTTGAGGTTCACCTGTTGATCAAATGTATTTACGGTACAATACTGGGCTGTTGCACTTACAGATTCAATAATTACCGAAAACGTTTAGATCACCCAAATTCAAATAATACAATGTCTTTCATATAAAAAATAAGAATAAAAAATAAATAAAAAACAAAAAAGGCCTTATATAAATATGTATATATCAACAGAAACAATATATGTTCAAAAATAGTCTTACAATATACTATAAATATTAAACAATAGTAATTAGAATACTCTTGAAATATAATAACAAAAATAAGAGTATAAAACAGAAACCACTACTAATATTATAAGAGCAAAGGGAACTCAACCAATTGTAATAAAATCTGATATTGAGGTAGATGGGACCGCAATAAGGATAAGTACTATCTAGATTGCCAAAAAAAGACGTTGTTTGTGTAATTCAAAAATAAAAATGTTACCTTTTCACAGCCATCTGGAGGTTCCCGGGCTAAGAAGCGATTAATTTGCGGTGAAGTTCCGAGCTTCGAGCCATCGAGATCAGGTGATGAGCAAACACTTCCACCTGAAAATAAATAAATAGAAAAATTATGTAAGTATATTATATATTAATATAAAATATTTAGAATAAATCAAATTTTCTAGAAAGCAATCGTCTTATGTCTACAAAAACAAAATTTGCAGATGATTTATTAACTTAGATGTGCTATCAATTAATTTATAATAGTCATGTTATATTAGGCCCTCACATATGAAATTGGCGTTTTGTACGGGAGGAATATAAAGTCAATTTTTTTTTTGTAAAATATATTTAATTTATCAGGGTATGCACCGTTGTTATCTATGCACTTTTGCCATCTCATAGGTAGTTCATTGATCCCTTTACTAAAAAAACCATGGGGACGAGAATAAATAAACTCTTTGAAGGCGGTTTGGAATGCCGCATCAGAGTTGATTTTTTTTCCTTGTAAGAAGTTGTCCAAATTTCGGAAAAAATGGTAATCTGTTGGAGCAATGTCCGGGGAGTACGGTGGATGTCGCAGATATTCAAATTGTAGCTCCTCTAACTTAGTGGTTGTTTGTTGTGCAGTGTGTGGACTTGCGTTGTCGTGAAGCAACAGTGGCCTAAAGCGATTGACCAATCTCGGTTGTTTAGCAGCTAGTTCTTCCTTCATGGTTTGCAGTTGCTGACAATAGATATCTGCCGTAATCGTTTGGCTAGATTTTAGAAAGCTGTAGTGAACGACACCGGCGCTAGTCCACCAAACACTCACAAGTAACTTTTTCTGGGTCAATTTTCGTTTAGGGCAGGATTTGGCTGGGTCTCCAGGGTTCAGCCATTGCGACGAGCGCTTCCGATTATCGTACAGTATCCACTTTTCATCACAAGTAATGATTCGATTTAAAATCCCTTCGTTATTGTGTCGGTTGAGCAAAGTAACACAGCAGTCGACGCGAGTTTACAAGTTCGATTCACTCAATTCATGAGGTACCCATCGTTCAAGTTTTTTTACTTTCTCGATTTGCTTCAAGTGGATTAATACAGTTTTATCACTTACCCCGAAGCCTGCACCTATCTCTGAAGTGCTTTGTGATGGATCCGCTTCCACAATAACCTTTAATTCTTTATTTTCCACTTAGGTCTCCGGCTGTCCACGGGATTGAGTCTGAAGGTCGAAATTTCCAGAACGAAAACGTTGAAACTAAAAACGTACCGCGCTTTCTTTTGCAACACCAGCGCCGTACACATAATTAATCCTTCGAGCTGTTTCTGCAGCACTGGTGCCACGGTAGAACTCGTACTCGTATACCGATATTTCATGTTTTCCACTGTGCGGTAATAAGCGACGCCAAAGAAAAAAATAATGAGGAAAAAACAAATGAATGACTGTTTTCAAAACTCAAATGTACCAGCTAAATGAATTTATAAATTTGAATTTGGAATTCTTAACCAAAGAGGAGATATTTCAGATCAAAGCGGTCAGTACGACAAAACGCTAATTTCATATGTAAGGACCTAATATTATATGTTTTTCATTTTGTAAACAATTTAATAATCATGATCAATTAAGATAACCATCATGCAACTAAGAATAATTATTAATAATTATTATAATCAATAGTGTTCAATCATAGCTTCATATAATATAGCTTGGCCTTTGCAACAAAAACCAAATGTTTAATCACATAGTACTCATAAGACCCACCACCTACCACACTTAAAAATCACGGTTACTGTTAGAAAACCATTGCAAAAGTATCCGCCAATCATTTATGAACCAAAGCTTTTGATCTTTTATCAAAAACATTTATCACTTCCTTCATTTCTGAAATTTGGTATTTAAAACTAGTACTAGGAGTAGTATTAGTTGTCAATGTAATTACAAAATAGATATTAGATTTAATAAGAAAATTTATCACCAATGATGTATGAGTTTCGTTAAATGGTTAAACATATATTTTTATACTCATATTTAGCTATAAAAAAGGTATACATACATTTTATAGCTATAATTCAATTTCATAAAATTATCTATACTTAAAACCGGAATTTAAAAGTAAACTATATATATGGCCTTACTTATAAATTTATTTAGAGGATCATTAGTAAAGCTGTGTGTAACGATGATAGAAAAAAAAGAAAAATAAGTGTGTAGCTCTATTCAGCTACTAAACAATGTTTATGAGCAAAGCCAAAATGTATAAACATCAAATAAAATATATTTAACTTAAAAAATCACATGCTTGGATGTTAATAATAATTGTGTTCCGTGCTAAAATCTAATAGATAAGGGATTTTCTAAATATTTTAGCACACTCCAACAACTACAATCCCCATTTTTTTTAATCATATGAAACTGAAGGTCAACTTTATTAAAAGGGATAGTAAATAAAGTAGCGTTAATATAAGAGAGATCATGTTTGTTAAATTGTAGTGTGCTTTAAGAGGAAACAAAGATAGTTTTAAAGACCTGCCGCAAGTAGCTCGGCTGAGCCCGCACTGGAGAGTGAACCTCGTGATGGAGGATCTATACCCATAATTCACAATCATTTTATATCTTACCATGATTTATAATCATAAAAGTAATAAAAAATATATTTAGTTATTAAGCTTAATTCTCGTATTGTAAACATATTTTTAACATTTAAAGCAATATATAGGTTTGAAATAAAATTTAATATTTATAATATACAATATAATCAAGCGAGGAAAGTTAGCTCTAAATATAGATTTAAGGAAACACCAAAATTATTTAATAGCAATAATGCAAAAAAAAATTTGTGAATCATACCTGAAGAGTGGGCTGTATGACAAAGATCATGGGGAGTCTGTGTGTTGACTGAACGCCTCAGAAGTTCTGCAAGTGGTGCACGGTGACCTTCAGGAGTAACCTAAAAAAATTAACATTGACCATATTAATTATAAAGAATAACTAACAGTACAGTAACAGCCTGTCAATGGCCCACTGCTGGGCTAAGGCCTCTTCTCATTTTTTGAGGAGAAGGTTTGGAGCTTATACACATTATTTGGTGGAATACACATGCGGTCGAATTTTAGTGAAATTAGACACATGTTTCCTCACGATGTTTTGCTTCACCGTTAGGCACCTGATGAATTATAATCACAAATTAAGCACATGAAATTCAGTGGTGCTTGCCCGGGTTTAACCCACGATCATTGGTTAAGATTAACGCGTTCTTATCGGCTTAAGACTAGAAAACTACTAAGATTTGACCATAATCATAATAGATATGTTTTTTTTTTCTTGTTTCAACTTTTTTTAATGATAACACTAAAGATCATCAATATCTACCAAACAAAGAAAAAATGAATCTATATATATAATTATATATCTTAGAGACTAGTGAGACTATAGATATAAATTAGTATCATATTAAAATTACAAGGTAAATAAAATTACTAAAAAGTCCAACCTTATCTCGTAGTCTGTCAAGATGTGGAGTCTGAGTACCACTTGCTGGACAAAGAACAAGTCTTTCTATTTCTTGGTTTAGACCCTCAACAGAAGAACGTGCTGCTCTTAAAGGTACACCACCACTCCCAAAACGGGACCCTATGGAAAATTAAAACAATATATTGTTAGTAATTATTCAGTCATCTTTTTTTTATTTAAACATAAATTTCAATAGTATTTTTTTATTTTAATGGTTAAAATAATGTCACATAAATGGAGATAAGGCTATGTGCCAGCCTGGCTGGTTAGATACTATACACTCATCACATATTCTAGAGCCAAGCTGCAATACTTATAATTGTTGTGTTCCAATATGAGAGAGTGTAATGACAAGCAAAATGGACGGTACATCTTGTTTCCCAAGGTTGGCAACACACATTGGTGATGTAAGTAATAGTTAATATTTAATTGCCCTAAGCCAATATTCTTATCTACTTTAAATAAAAATTATATATTTTAATAAGAATTTAATTAATATACTCACAAAATCCAGGACTCATTGAATGTGTTGAATATTCGCCTGATGCTGTGGACTTGTGAGGTCTTTGTAAACGACTTCTTAAAATGAAACGGTCCAATTTGTCATCATCAGAGCCCCTAGATGACCTTCCAGAAAGTCCACCTCCATCATCTGTCTATTATTAAAGAAATATTTTAACCATGGAAATGTCTTACATGGTAATATAAATTTATATTCATAAATTATTTCTATTTTTGTTTAAATGTTTCTTTCATAAATATTCTAAGTACATCACTTATTATATTTAAATCGCATGAAGGTATAAAAATTATAATAAAAATAATGAAAATAAATAATTGTTTCAAAGGAAGAACAGTAATAAAACCAAATATCTTTGTTTCTTAATAGGAAACACTTGTCTATTCATGAAAAATGTCTACTGTCCTTATAAGGACTTCATTTATATTTATACTTGTTGTTCAATATATGCATATAAATAAAGTCAAGCAACTAATGAGTGAACTAAATTTCAACAATGCAAATAATATATAACATGAAATTAATTCTTCAACAGTGAAGATTTTTATTTGATAAAATAATATTTACCATAATAAGTAACAGAGACTATTCTTAGACAGTAATGAAGTAAGCAATTCGTTCAAGATTAGTAATTATTATATATCATTTGTTCCAAAACAGGATAACTGTTTCCCAAACAATGCATAAAAAAGTATACAAAACATCATATAAATGAGGCATCTAGACTAAAAACCGATACATAGATGTGATTTTGGTAATGTAAAAAGATTGATGTCTTACAAATATTTATTTCTTAATCTACATATATGATGTACAATAGCTGTTTTGATACATTACATTACGTGTCTTTATAAATAACTTATTTTCGAAAAATAATGGATAAATCATGTATGATTCAAAGGGAACATATTTTATTTTTCTTTTTATTATCCTATACAATCTTTACCATATTTATACAATCACAAAAATTTTAAGGAAATGTGAAGTACACAGGTAAAATTTCTTTTATCGAGATAAAACTATAGCAAAAATTATTATAAGACCATGATTTTACACAATTTAAACAAATAGTATTAGTTATATAGTGAAGAATCTTACTTGTGTAGACTTATCAACTTGTAGCTGGCCTGCATGTAGATAGTAATCCCTTGGCCATTGTCCTTTGTGATATAAAGTATCTAGAGAGGCTGTGCGTCTGATTACATTGGAGCCAAACCGTCCTTTACCTATAATTTTAAAAATAAAGTATTTTTATAGTGTAAGTTTTTCAATTAAGGAAATTGCTTTGGAAATTCTTCTTTGTTCAAGTTATTTTTAATAATTTTTATTTGTTTACATTTTTATCAGTTTAACAAACAGGTGCATTGCTTTTAAAACATATTTGAATATAAAAAGGTTAAGTGAAGAGGAACTGTTATAGGACAAATGGTTAAGCAATAATTAGTCTACCCAAATATTAGGATTTAATAATATTTTGTTTAGTCATGTGTGTTTATATGATTGTTAAATTTTATAAGTAGCTGAAATAATAATATTAATATTCATTTCTAATACACAAAATCATAACATATAACATAACGTGCAAGATGATAATACCTTTGTAGTTAACAGCTCCTGGACTTCTTTGACCAGAGAGGGCATGGTCTGGTGATATTCTTCGCCAAACATTCGTTGGCGAAAGTGTTGGACTATTAGCAGCATTCTTTTTGAGGCCTCCGCTTTGCTTCATCACAGACGACACAGGTAGTGTCGCTCTCATAGGACCCTGTTTTCCAACAGGACAGTCCGATTGTTTTCGAACACGACCCGACATTTTCGTATTCGATACGTTGCACACACTTAAACGAACTATTTTTGCACCAATAATAACATATAAACTAAAACACTTAACCACTATAATGTCCAATAAAATAACAGAAACCGACGCCGCACAGGTTCTTTGTAGAGGGAATTTGTTAGGCCTTATAAAAGCTGCGCTACGTAGTTATTTCAATGATTATACTATACAATATTGTTACCGGCGAATTCGTTAAACGATAAGTAAACATGGAATCTCTGTTTTTAACCTTCATCTAGCATTTAATGGATAAAACAGAATTTATCAAACAAGTCACATTTTTTTCTGCACTACAATGGATGAATGAATAAAACTGACAGATGACATAGGACATCGCGCCATTCCTAGACTTTTAAAAAAAACATTTTAATTATATATCACTTTGTATTGGCTTAAATGAAAATGAAAGTAAGATAAAATTAAGAATTAATGATCGAAACAAAACGATTTATTTCTACCCATCGGCATTGCAATTAACAGCTGATTACTCCGCCATGACATGATTGTCTGTGGTCGGATTAGCTTTAAATGTTGCTATAACGAAATTTAGATAAAAAATATTTTAGAAATAACATAAAGCACGCGCCCCACGCCACAAGCTATGCAAATGTTTCGATTTTTTTCTTTTTATCAATGATATTTTACGTGTAAAAAGAACTAATATAACAATTATTTTATTATCATTGTATAATGGATTGTGCAAACAAAATTTACCACTTAGTTTTTATGTTTTTTTCTTAAATCGAAATATAGTGAGGTCAAAATAACGTAGCAGAGAAAAAAAATTGTATAATAGTTAGTTATTTGTAAAATAAAAACTGCTGGCAAGCAGCCCAACTCTCTGTGCACGACGCATCGAATTTATCGATAAACAAAACCAGTTCTGGCATTGTCATTGACAGGGCTGGTCACAGAACACTTTTACTCAGAGAGAAGAATAGCAAAATTTTCCTTAGTGACCTGCGCCATCTAGATGGTACCCATTAAAACTAAAGATTTCGAATTACAGTGCATTTTAGATACATTTTATGCACAAGTACAGTACGTTTCTCGATAGTTTCCTACAAGATAACCAATTTTTGCTCAGCAATAATAGACATATAAACAGAATCACAATCTAAACAGAAACACAGTGTGCTTGTGCACAAAATACAAAAAATAATCTGTAAAACGTCGTCTAATAAAACAAAGATTAGTACTTCACTTTTTTATTTACCATGATCATAATTTAAATTATCACAATCATAAAATTAACAGTCTATTTTATACATATTTAATTACTTATCCCGACTGACTGATCCATTAGCTAAACTTAAAATTACACACAAAATAAAAAAGAGTCACTATCTCAATACGGAGTTTATATCACTTAATTTCACCAAAACACAGCCACGGAGGAGCAAGCTTGACTCAACGTTATCAATGTTATGTAGAATTAAATGGAACTAGTTTATTCATTCCAAATAAAGTTTGTATCAAGTCGTCGTTCTTCTCTCTGAGTAAAAGTATTCTGTGCAGATCAGAGTGTATGTTTCCCATGACGATTGACGAGTGCTGCCAACGCTTCTCGCTATTATTTCAAACATTATACAATTAATGAATTTATTTATGATAGCACACCTTGGGAATGGAACGATCGACGCCTGGCATATTTCGTACATGATATAAAATGCCATAACTTTACTTTGAATAAATTACATATTTTGTTACGGTCTTGTGCTACATAATGTAATAGACAATATCTCTGTAGAATTATTTTTAATAAATCTACTTAAATTGGTATTCAATAAAAGTAAATAAATAATGCTTGTAAAAAAATCCAAGTTGTTTTATTTAAATCCAACATAGTGAACATAATAATAATAATACTATTATATTTATATATACCATGTTTCTAATGTAAATAATGTCATTATTGAGATGTATTACGATATCTACGAAAATACAATGTCTTTTTATGTAAATTGGAAATGTATTACGTAAAAAAATTTTCATGCATATAACCATGTAAAAAGAAAATAAATTTATAGTAGGTATCCAATCTTCAATATTTAGCTTAAAACAAATGGTATAATAGTATGGGAATAGTGTAGTAGATATTCTACCGCAAAACAGCAGTACTTGGTATTGTTGTGTTCGGTTTGAAGGGTTAGTGAGCCAGTGTAATTACAGGCACAAGGGACATAACATCTTAGTTCCCAAGGTTGGAGGCGCATTGGCGATATAAGCGATGGTTAACATTTCTTACAATGCCATTGTCTACGGGCGTTGGTGACCACTTACCATCAGGTAGCCCATATACTCATCCGCCTACCTATACAATAAAAATAAAATAAAAAAGTTCTACGTTCATTTATCGACCTTCAATATCAATAAATAATGTTGCAGAGAGCTTATAATATTTATTATTCCAGAAATAAAAGTCAAATATACATCATATATAATTTAATATGCATTATATTTTTTATGTATGTTTTGTAATTAACAAAACTGGTTTTAAGGATAATAACCCAGAGAGATCGAACCATAAAAAATTAAGCATGAATATTTAATACATATATTATTACATGAACAAATGTTTATTTATAAAATAAGTTTGAATCAACATTAAATACATTCCAAAGGTTTATTATTTGCCTTATAAATTTTGTTTATAATAAATTAAAATACATATATTATGTATTATTTAATGAGAATATTTGTGTAGCCCATTCAATAGTTAGTATTTACAAAATATTTAAATAAAAATTACTTAAATACTTTTGTGGTTTTAATTTATATTTTAATCATACCTGGTTTTGGATTTTTTCGTATAAAGTATACTTAAAAACGTAAAGAAGGTTTGAAGACAATGTTTAAGGAAACTATTTCAAAAAATGGTATTGATGTCCATTAGACATTGTACATTAACGTCACAAAAAAATGTTGCAGTAATTCTGTATTACGTATCCTAAACAATATGCAAACACCATATAATTCACTTAGAATATTTGATAAAATCATATAAATATATAATATATACCATCATTTTTGATGGAAATACATGGAATGAGAAAAAATATTTAGTATTACATTTTATTGTAATAGTGACATCATTGCAGGAGATCTACGCTTTTTATATAATATAAAGGTAAGGATAACTGCGATTACATCTCTCCAGAAGTAATGACAGAAAAGTGCCAGTTATGATATAGGTAGATTTTAAACAACTGATGTTTTTATGAACTAATACATAAACCTATTTTTTGGTCTGAGTATCATGTATACTTGTGGATCTCCCACCCAAGATGGCAAGAAAGGCTTGCCAATTATAGTTTATCACAAGTATGTGCAATAATAATGGTAATATTGGCGGCCGGTAACCTGTGACTTTGACAAAGAGCCAGGCAATTCTTACAAATAATTTAAACATCATTGGCTAAATAATCTGTGCACCAAGTTGGTATAATTAAAAGCCATTAAGCTAAAACTTGAATCAAATTGAAGTAAAATAACGCAAATAAAATTATATAGTAATTGGAATCAAATTTTAAGAATAAACATAACAGTTTCTTTATTCAAATAGGACATTTAATATCTGGATGTTTCATTTGAACATAGTTAAAAAAAAAATGTAATTTGATATTGTGTGAAAATGGTCAGGACATTATGGATGATTTTTTACGAAATTTGCTTTTCTATCTATCAACAAGAGAAATATTTATAATTACACAACACCCAACCACATATGCAGCTTCATAGCAATTATTGACAAAAATAGTAAGTATAATATGAATCTGGATCAAGAATCTCCTAGTACAGTGGCCATAGTGAGACTTGGAAAAAATATAAATTATAATAGTATTGGCGTAAGAAATTCTAGCTTCTCTAGTTCAGTTAAAATTGTACACTTTAAAAAAGTAATAGCTAGGTTTTTAGGAAGTACTTGTCCGGTTTTCGGGCATTTTTTGTTTTTGAGTCGTAATCCATGAATGTATTCTCTCCTTTAATTCTGTATTTGATTTAACTTGATCCATAGACAAAGGAGATCGATTGAATGGATCTGACTGGTCACTTAGAAGATGCCTAAAATTACAAAAAATAAAATTAAAATTATGATTTTATTAATTGCTACTGTTAGTTCCAAAGGTCATATGTAAAATTGAGAAATTAATAGAATTTATTAAAAAATGTTCCATTTCTGTAACATTTTTTTCCATCCTCTATTTCCATGGCAACTAACATATAAAATGACTTTTTAAGCATTCAATATATAAATAAATAAAATACAGTAATACAACATTACTTTACCAATTTTAAAATGAAACTTCTTTTTTATCTACAACCTCTTGAACAAACCATAGTAACATATAAATATACTTTCACCGTCCTTAAATAAAAGAACTCATGCATTATTATGTTCAACTTGAGGATGAGGATGTTAACTAACTGTTAACACTATTTATGAGGATATAAATAGTGTTAACAGATTCATAAATAAAGAGAAAATGTTTTGTAGGTCTTAGTTCTTTAAATAAAAGAACTCATGCATTATTATGGTCAACTTACCGAGCAATGGTGGTGCGGTCCACGGTTGTTCTTGAACTGGGCAGAATGACAGGATCCAACATGAGAGTGCTCATTATGGGATCTAAGAATTCTTCGGGTGCATTTGCAAGAATTTCTTCATCGCGCTGCCTTTGTTCTGCAATCGTGCTTACGCGAGTTGCAACCTCTTGCAGTGAGCTTATTAATCCACCACCTCCGATGCGTACTGAAAAGATGAAAATAGGATAGCTTTTAAAATATGCAATACATTTTTATAATAGCATAGTTATTTATTGCAAATTCTAGCATACAACTCAGTATCACCAAAGCAAAGAAAAGATACTAAATGGTTAACTTTAACAAATAGTAATAATAATATACATTACAAAAGTATAATGTTTTACCTAAGACAGCTTCGGCCAATGTGAATAGCTGAGGAGAGTACGACCGGCCGTCGTCCGAGACTGCAGCACAGAACCGTTCATTGTTTCCAAGTTCAACGTACATGCGGCATATATCCAGCACTGTGTTGGCTGGCTCAAACTCATATTCTTTCATGTCTTTTACCTGTTTTTATTTTTGTAATTATTAGTTAGAGACTGTAAATTGTGACGTAAATAATACGAATGGAAATATTGATTCTCTTATTACTTTGAAGATATATAATCTACGACTACTTATACGATTATATTTGCAGTAATGTTGAATCAGAACATTGTTTGTATTTCGGATACTCAATTATTTACCTCATTTAAACATATAAATACATACAGTAATTTCAAGCTTCTCAACGATACGGCTCTCTTTTGAATTTTGTATTCGTATTGTCTAGTTTTCAGTCAGATATATGATGAATAACTTAGAATCACAGAGTGCTCTATTAAGCCATACCTGAATGTTGAATCAGAACATTGTTTGTATTTCGGATACTCAATTATTTACCTCATTTAAACATATAAATACATACAGTAATTTCAAGCTTCTCAACGATACGGCTCTCTTTTGAATTTTGTATTCGTATTGTCTAGTTTTCAGTCAGATATATGATGAATAACTTAGAATCACAGAGTGCTCTATTAAGCCATACCTTAAAATTCTTTTTATTAGGTCCGACAAGATGCAAAAGGAAGTAGTTGAGCATAGATGCGATCCGCTCGACGAGGGTGGGGTGACAGAACACGTAGGGTGCGTGCGCCGTGAGCCGCACCAGCGTGCGAATGGTGTCGCGGCCCAGGATGTTGTCGAAGCGCGCCAGCATGCCCACGTGCGACAGGTTGGCGAAGTTCTGTTCGCGCTCCTGAGCTGGCAGGTTGCTCCAGGCCCCGGATTCTCTGCAAATATATATATAAAGTAAATAAATATATACAGGTTGTAATCATGCTGGGATTATTAAAAATAACGTTACAAAAAATTTAATAAAGAAAAATCGAATTTGTAATCATAATACTTAACAATTTATCGTTATACTTATAAATTATGTATAAGGTGTATGTGTAATATTTATTTATTATTAATTTAACATGACTTATATTAATAGTAATCATGTAAAACCATATTGCGACTTTGGTTACATGAAAACAAAATTATAATACAGTTAGCTCTAAGAATGTTACATAAACTTTTCTTCGACACTAAAAATATTAAGGTATGTATACATATACAGTAGAATCTCGATTATCCGAATATCCGATTATCCGGATTCATTCTTCACGGCTCTAATTACCGATTTAGAAATGTTTTGACGGCGCAACGAGACATGTTACGACGAGTTTATTCCCGCCTCCGAGTTGAAGGTAGTCCCGCTCTCATTTGTTTGCCCGAAAGTGTTTTTTATTGTTTCATTTTATTTGATGTAGTTCAACTAATAGGTTGTATTTTTGAGATTTTGAAACTCTAGATGCTGCTTTTAAATGGTTTGAAAGACAGGTCGTTATTACAACTGAAGTGCATCAGGAACTTGGCCGCAATGCCACAAATTATTTCCAATCAAAATTTTAAATTACATAGGTATTATGTTATTAAGAGGCTTCTTCGACGTTGCGCCGCACGAAGTTTACGTTTTTAGCGCTACTGTCGCAACGATCGAGGTTCGGGCACGGCACACGCACATATACGTATGCAGAGTGGGGTCGTCGCACTTTTTTTTTCCTACACTAAATTTTAACTTTATTGTCACTGATTTTGAAATGTTGTCAAATACATATCTATAGCGTTGAGGTGAGTAGTTTGGTATAAATAAACTTCTTGATGTCGTAATGTGGAATAATAAAAAAAAAATTGACGAAAGACCAATGTGGAAAAATGGAACAAGTATATATACAAAAAGTGAAATAAAAATAGATCAATAGGAATACAAGAAAAACATTTAAGATTAATATTTATAATACAACACTATTCCATTTAAATACTTATAGCCATAATAATTTTACTTGCAAGAGTTCCGATTACGTTACGCCGCCATTCCACACGCCATTTTACTCGGTGGTAGGGCTTTGTGCAAGCTCGTCTGGGTAGGTACCACCCACTCATCAGATATTCTACCGCAAAACAGCAGTACCTTGGATTGTTGTGTACAGGCACAAGGAACATAACATATTTCCCAAGGTTGGTGGCGCATTGGCGATGTATGCGATGGTTAACATTTCTTGAAATACCATTGTCTACGGGCGTTGGTGACTACTCACCATCAGGTGGCCCACATGCTCGTCCACCTACCTATACAATAAAATAAAAAAATTCAAACGTCAGAATTATAAAAATTCATACAAAATCGTAGATTTCTCATGATCTCGACCAATGATATCGCATCAATTCAATATCAAAGTTTCTCATGTAAGTGACTGTTTTTGTCTTTTGAGGAATAAATGTCTATAAACCAAAATAGTAGGTATATATATATATATATATATTAGAAAATGACTTACTGTGCCGTTTGCAAGGTACGTATTTGAGCCATATTTCCGAGGGCCTCATCAAGGAGGAAAATAGCATCATTCATTAACAAATTTACGAAACGTAAAAATATCGGTGGGTGTACTGCTTCCATATTCGCTTCGGCCTCTTGTGCCAACCGCCTGAAATATCAGATTATTGTTAGGTTAATATTAGGAAACATAGATTTTCATATCACATTACCCCACAATAGCTATTTGTCTTTTTTTATATATTTCATTTTAATTATTCATAAGAAAATCACTCACTTTTCAAATCACTATTAATTTTTTAAGTATACTGCCAGTAAGTGAAGGCTTTGTGGTTAATAAGATTATTTGACTACATCAAAATATAGCCAAGTAGATATAATAAATGTTATGAAATAATTGCATTCTATTTAGGATGCATATAACGTTAAGATAATGCTATTTAAATGACAGTAAAAAAATATTTTCTTACGTAAATGCTTCTCTATGTTCTTCATTGTCCCACAAAAAGTCCATGACAAGGTACATGGGACGCCGATAGTTGAATTTCTGCTCGAACTGAACGCTTTGACCCGTCATTTCTATACCCACGAAAACGTCAAGGAGACATGGAACTAACTATAAAGCAAAATATAATCAAAAATAAACAATATGAAAAAATATAATGAGTATATAATTTTTATAGAAACTGTCATTTGATTTAAAGTAAAATCAAAATGTCAATATGTGACATAGGCAAGATCCACTCGTCAAACACTTCCAACTTCTTACCTGACTGGACTGGACTGAGCATTTCACGATACAATAATTTTTAATTCTTACCTGTAGTCTATGTGGATGTTCCTTAAAAAGTTGTTCCCTGTAGAATGATGCAATATTACTCAATGGCTGCTGATCGTCGGGATGGTTAGGCAGCATTGCTTCTAAACATTCTGCGAGACGAGCTCTGCAAATGGAAAATGTATATTAGTCAATCTATACTACTATATAAATCTATTGGTTCTATCTGTACATATTTTTTTTCACCTAATTTTGTGATAAATAATCGTTTTATGATGCAGTAATTCATATGATACTACTTTTTTCATTTTTGTCTGTCTGTCTGTTTGTATGTCTTCTTATAACTCAAGAACGGCTTGACTAATCTTGATGAAAATTGGTACACACAAAGAACATGTGATGGCGCAAATGTATCTATATACGCAAATGTATAATATATATCAGATCGGTAAACCCTATGGTATCTTATGAAAATTAATTTCAAATCGTTAATTACGTATTTCTTTACCAGTAGGCATGTGTGTGTGTGTGTTTGTGTGTGTGTGAGAGTGAGTGTGCGTATGTGTGCGTGTGTGTGTGTGTGTGTGTGTGTGAGAGAGTGAGTGTGTGAGCGCGTGCGCGCGTGTGTGTTATTATAATAATAAAATAATTTATTATATTTTTATTAATTATACGCGGGTGAAGCCGTTTACTATAAAAACAAATTATTATTTCAGAGACTTTTTCTTGTTAACAGACATTTAAACTTAATGCACATAAACTTTACATGTATGAACATTGTGAACTATATGCATAATGCAAATATATACAATTTGTTAACTAAAAAGAAAAGAAACAATTGTTGAATATAAAGTGTAAATAATCAGCTTATATTAAAGACAAAGTATAAAATTATTATGTCAAGGTAATGTCATTTTACTGTCAAAAATATTCCTACAGGTTTGCGCGTGAATAAATTGGAATTTGAATATTTGATACTACCTCAAATGCGGATTGTATGTTCTCGTCGAATCACCCATGAAAGTCAAGACTAGGGTAAGTGCGGGCTGCAGTAGGCCTGAGATGTCCGCTTCATCTGGTAGGGCGCTGACAGTCCTTCGCGCCATCGTTATGAGCACCACTGTGTTTTCTAGCACGAACTCTGGAACACATCTGAAATATAATAATAATAAGAATGTAAAATACACCAAATGGTGCAGTCATTAAGCACGCATTAGAGTACAGTATTTATCAAAAAAAATACTTTTATCTTTAATTTTTGTTAATAAAATGGAGGTTCGGGAAAATTTTAAAAATAGTGATGACAAATGAATATATATATATATATATATATACTAGCTGTACGCCGCGGCTCCACCCGCGTATAATTAATAAAAATATAATAAATTATTTTATTACTATAATAACGCACACACACACATGGCGACTGGTAAAGAAATACGTAATTAACAATTTGAAATTAATTTTCATCAAGATTGGTTAAGCCGTTCTTGAGTTATAAGAACATACATACAGACAGACAGACAGACAGGCAAAAATGAACAAATAGTATAATGCGAATCACTGCATCACAAAACGATTATTTATCACAAATTAGGTGAAAAAAAATATACAGACAGAACCAATAGATTTATATAGTAGTATAGATATATATATATGTATATATTGCTGACCGCAAGGTGTCGGGCGGCGGAGTGGTAATGGGTAGGCGTAGATTCTGCAGCGAGCCCGGTGCGTAGGAACCTGCCTGTGCATCCGTACGTGCAGACACCTGCACGAGCCACGTGCACGTCATCGCTTGCAGTCGGTGCAGGTTGTTTAGCATGTCGGGCTCTAGAAGCGCGCAGCGGATACTCACGAATCTGCTCGCAAGAAAGTATGCAAATAAGTACTAAAGAAAACATTACAAATATCGAAAAGATCAGACATCAATTGTGCTGAGTGCAATTTATTCATAGGATTGAGCCAAAGTTAGAGGTGAGGGTCTCATACTTGGTCATGAGGAAGACGGCACGGCGCCGCATGGGCTCTGCGGCGCGGTGCGAGGCGGACACGTCGCCCAGTGCGCGCTGCGCCCGGCCCAGCTCTTGGCCGCAGCGATACAGCTTCTCCGCGCACACACGCACGCCTGTAACGAAAACAAGTGAGAAGAAATTCAGAAAACTTTAAGAATTACACTTTTGTCACTTTGCATGAATATGCATAATTTGTAAAAAAAGTAATGAATAATCAAATTAACTAAAATTTATTATATACTTGCCTAAATCGATACATTTCTGTGTCATAAAGAAGCATTCGGTTACAAAATTGTAAGATTCAGAAGTTGGACGCTTTATAGGTTGTCCATCTTCAGATTCTCGTGCAGGGAGCAAACAAGTTTCACTATGTAGGCAGTCTAGATGCACTGATTTAGCAGCGCACTCTTCAGGCTGTTGAATAAAACCATAAAATATTAAATACTATTAAAATTAATAAACATTATTATTATATTGCACTTGCTTCATTTTGATTATAAATGAAGCTGTGGATATTATATTTTAAAATTTATAGTAAATTGAGTGTCATTTAGTTAAAAAAACTTACGGGTACTGCACCATAAGTAGGATCTATTTTTAGTGATTTTGGATCATCTGCTCTTGTACAGAACGGTTGACATAACTGCAATAATACTGCACCAAGATTTATCATGAAGCCATCGCATACACAAGTCATTGTAGCTGCACTCATTTCTCCAGCCTAAAATATATCTTTTTATGAACATACAGAAATGAAATTAAAATAAAGAAGATCAATTTTCATTTTGATATAGATTTATAATATAATAAAATATAACGAAGCTATAATTCTAACATTAGAAAAGTATTTAATGACCTATGTGTATAATTTATGTGTATAAAAAATGCTACTTTTGTTTATATTTATCAGTCACTTATTTACCTGTATATTCCAAAGTTTTCCTCTGGCCACATTTGTTTTAAGGCATTTTCCAATCCAAGTTAATAATCTATTTTTAATTTGTGGTCCACCTTTTAGAAGGCTCAAGAATATTTTGTGTAAGTTATTTGTTAAGTGTGATGAAGCATTCCAAATTGAAGTTTCAGTCACTGATGTTGCTGACTGGTAATATAAAAGAAATAAACTATATTAATTGACTACATCAGAGCTTTACAAATTGTTTTAGAATATTACAGCAGGCAATAATGAAACATGCATTCTTTCAAAATAATTTTATTTTAAATATCTTGCTTACCTGATCCATGGGATTATCAAAAAATTCATACATTCCTGTTGCTGTGCGAGGAAGTACAGAGAGGTTTAACAAAGCACCTATAACAGAATCTTGGTACAATCGCCCATTATTCTCAATCTTTGGTTCACAGGCTTCTATCAATATTTGTGCCAAATTTAAATTACCTGATTAAATAAATTTTAACAATTAAGTTTCTATTCTATTGTCAGAGATACAGAACTACTTTTCAACATTTAAAATAATTACTCACTTGCAAATAATTGTATTGATGGTAAAATGTAAATTGGTAGATTGATTATATTTGACTTATTGATATCAGCATGAATTTTCTGTAACACAGGTATCACTGTTTCGTTTAATTGAATCTCACAGTCTTTATCACCTGTAAGAAAAGTTATATTAGATTTTTGTCTATATTGTTTATTATTTGGAAATGAAAAAAAAAGAATGTTCAATTACCATCGGCTACAAATGCATTAACTAAATCATTAAAGAATGTGTGGCTCTGAGGACCAACATGTTGTAGTATTTCTAGTAGTTGCGATGCAAAATCCTGTCCTTCAAACAATGCTGGCTGTTTTAATGCAGTAACTGCATTACGAAATATGAGTTCCTTCATTTTCTCTAAAGCACTTCTTATATATGATTTATCATATTGATTGAAACTTAAAACATTTTCCATAGAACTGAACAAGTATGGAAACACTTGATTCTGTATAACATGTTCTTTTAAAACAGTGCTCGTCTTTGGTATCACACACTGTTGAATATCTTGTAACAAAAGTCTTTCAAACAAAGCTTGTTCTAAAGCTTCTAAGTCAATGTGAAGTCTAGGGCTCATAGCACGAGCAAGCTCTTCTAGGTACACTAATTGAATATCTGACTGTCCTTCAACGGCATTAGCATTAATTGTAAAATGAAAAACATTTTGAACTATGTTATTTATTGTTTTAATCTTTTCCGCATCTTGGGACTGGTCTATATCCATATCTATTTGTTCGGGGCTAGAGCTATCATTTTCGTTGGTAGATTTACCATCTGATGCTCCTAAAAGGCCCGCAAAGGGATTGTTAGGATTAGACATCTTAATTTAAATTTATCAATTAAAAATAAAACAATAATTTCACATTGTTATTAAGACACTTTCCTCAAAAACACTATTTCACAGATTCGTTTGAATATGAATTCATTTAAATTTTTTAAATGTAATCCATCACAAAACGCTGACTGTAATTTTTATTTCTTATCACTCACTTCACTTGATAAAATTTGACAATTCATAATGTCACAAACTTATGTTATTGTTGCTAACTTATTAAATATTTTTCCCCTAAATTATTTACTCCTTAATATTTGCTGACATTGCGTTCTATTATTTTATCCATAAAAATTTTGAATTTTCAACAAATATAGAGCTCATTGAAAAATAAAAAATAAAACTTTGGTGGAGACCAAATTGCTTTTATTTTTATACAAAAATCGAAATCTAGTATTTCCCCTACGGGAAACTTTTTGGGATGATCTTTGGTAGCACTGGCTTATGGTGACGACGAACATTTGACGGTGACAGTTTATTGAAAATAAGATAGTATTCAATAATTGAATATAAAACCATAAATTGTTTTGTTATATTATATTTACATAAAAAAATTTACCTATTTTTTTTAGTTTTTTTTATAAGAAAAAGAAAATAGGCTCATAAGCATTCTTACTTAAAAAAATTGTAATTTTTGTTCACAATAATTAACGTATTATTACTTATACTATCCTACTAAAAATATGATATAAAACATAGATAAAAAATGACATCCATAATAAACATGATATAAAATATAAAATGTGGTATAAAATATTCCGACAATTTTAAAGCAAACTATAATAAATTATTATCTATATGGTGGCTTTGTTTTTCCTTTTTTTTCTACATTTACTTATCTGTTTGTTGCCTTCTTGAGTAAAAGGAAATTACGAAAGGGGCACAATGATTATCATAATGTTACTGATTAGCAAATACATAATTAAAATAACTCTTCGCATTGGTATAAATTACAAATAAAATTATTAAATATAAAAACAAGTTTTGTTTGTATTTTACATTATCTGTTCATAATAGTGTAATTTGAGAAATATTATTGACTACACAGCTCGCGTAATTGTAATTTTAGTTGTGGTAGCATTGATCCTATGTTGGCGCCTCTAATTGTCGTGTTAAAAACTGGAACTAATTTATCACAAATCTTGGCTTTGTTTCGCTGCAGTCGTCGTCCGAATTCGTATCAATATTATTGCGTATTCGATTTGTTACGTCGTCTTTATGCAGCAATGCTATGAAAGAATTCTTTTACATGGCGTATAGTAGTCGCACATAGTGAATTGTTCATTTAATGTAAGATTGGTAACAATATTATGTATTTACTTGTTAGGCCATTTTAATCAAATGCGTGTCCCCAATAATTTATCGCATAAAGTGCTTGGTCTGCTCAAATTGTCACACATGTGCAAATGTACCGCTACACATATTTTTCAACAAAATTTTATGTTTATTAACAATAGTCCTATTTTTAAATATTTATGTTCATGTTGACTAAAATTCTCAAAATGGCGGCTGCTAGTTAATAGTATGAACGCCATTTTTAAAGTTGTAGTCAAATTAAAATATTTTTATAATCTTTTGTTTGAAAAATTTGTATAGATTTTGCATGATATTATTCCTTTAATTAGGAATCACACCCATATATTACTCATAAGGACTATTAATATAATGAAATTAAGGTAATATAAATTAACTTTTGTTATAGGATTTCATGGTGATGGTTCAATGCTTTATAAGTTTAACTGATATTTTTACTTTACTATTAGAACAATTTTATTTACTTAATATTTCGAAGTATTTTTTTATGGAAAATCATAATTTGTTATACTATCTATTTAAGATGGTATGTTAAATTCGCGAGTCACTATACGCCAACATTAGTAAGATTGTGTTAATGTGTGTGTGAGCGTTGTACGCGTGACCTCGAAAAAGGAAGGACAAAATAATATCATGCCGTTCTAGAAGGCTGACGTCATTTATATCGTGGCGAGCGAGAGCGCACAAACAACTTGCAAGACATTGTGAAATGTGAACGGCCACCCACTGCTTGCATATCTCCTTGTACTACTACTAATTTACTTGAAAGTTGTGGCAATGAAACAGTTAGTCTATTGACTTCTGCCATACATGTTGAATCCATTACTGCGCTATTAATTTTAATTTGTGATACTGGACATTCATTCCAATGACAATTGTTTCGACGAATATTAGGTACAGTATAGAGAATATCGAAAATTGCTCTTGCTTGAACATGGTACTGATGTTAAAAAAATATTCTCGCATAATTTTAGTAACAGTTAACTTGCCAAGTTTATCTAAATATATACGATAATGTATATGAAATAGGGCGTCAGCCTTCTAAATAGCATATATGTATGCGTGAGTATAAATAGCAATTGTGTGCATTCGTGCTAGTTGATTACGTTTTCTATTAAATCTCACTTTCGTTTTTAGGTTTATTTTTATACCAAAGATAACAAGTTAATATTGTAAGCATATTTACTTTATTTGCGAAAAATACTAGTACTCCTATCTGACAAAAACAGAGTATTTCGACGTGTATGTTACCTACCTATTTCAAATGATTGGATTATAATAAAATGGCGGCAGTCATACCGCGATGCAATTTTTGTAAGAAGTAATTATGATGATATAGGTTACAATAATTAGGTAAAACGGAAACTTTTTTTCTCTTATTTTATATACATATATAAATTTAATTTGGAAGTTATTGAATTTCTACTCCCAAATCTTGGATCGTGTTGATACCAGAAATATAAATACAATTTTTTATCATAAATTTTTATCGACCAGTATTACTAAAAAGGTTTTTTTGCGCATGAAACCAAATCATTGTTTAACCTGATACATTTTAAATGTAAATCAAAATAGAATTTATGCTAATATTATTATCATTAACCCTCATTCTATTTTTTTCATCTTATTTTTTTGCAAATAATTTAAGTCATGGTTGTAGTATTTTGCTTGATAAGTACATTGTTTTTACATGATTTACATTTTTCACAACATTATGTTTAAACGAATATCAATATTATCAATTTGAGGCCAAAGATAGTTTTATCTAGTGATAAAGAATGAAGTTATTCATATGTATGTTTTATTGTGCATATATCTGGTTGGGACTCATATAAGGAAATATATCTCAAATAAAGTATTTAAAGCTTATATAAATCTATGTACATATATATATATATATATATATATATATTTATATATATATATATATATATATATATATATATATATATATATATATATATATATATATATATATTTATAATTTATATGCAATTATCATATACATACACTTTTCTTGATTTTTACTTAGGTCGCATTTGGGATGGTAAATAATAATTACTTAATTTTTTATTATACCTAATAGAGAAGCTTTCTCTTTAAAAAAAAAATCATATAATAAGTTTAATTAGTAAAGTTTATACATTATATATTGTTTTAGTCGTGATAGTTCTTTTTACACTTTATTTATTTAAATGAGAATATAATATTATAGTAGTAATAAATAATAAATTAAAAAAATAAATTAAAATAGTTAACGATGTTATAAGTGGGTTTAAATTTTAATCATTAAATGAAATTAGTTGACGGCGTATTTTTTTAAATAAAATAATTATTTTTTATTAACTATGTCCTTATCTCAATTTCAGTGAAAACATCATCATCATGGCGGATCCAGTAGCAACAAATACAGATGACTTGGAAGATGGAGAAATCGAAAGTGATGGCGAAGAAACTAATGAAGCAACTACGGAAGTCAAAAAGGAAGAATCCGTTCCAGATGTTGAAGGCACTAAAGATCAAGATAAAACAGACAATCAAAATTTTTACCACTCTAAATCAGGTAAGAAAAAGAAATCAAAATCAAGTAAAAGTGAAAAGTCAAAAGATAAAAGTAAAAAAAGTCGTAAGTATACGGATTCCGTTGAAGACGATTTTGCTGGTAATATTGAGAAAGCTATTAGAAAAGCTATGAACAAAGCTGAGGGAGGGGAAAATCAAGCTGAGGAAGATGTAGAGGAACGACGTAAACATAAGAAACGAAAGAAATATGATGGAAAGGATGGACCTAATAAAAAACGCAAAAAGCAAGAATATACGGACGAAATGGATGAAAGTGAGATGATGTGTGTTAGGGGAGCTTCGCCTGTACAGAAAAAATCACCTGATGAAATGTATCAAGATGAGGATAGAGATTCATATGATTCTGATAGCAGTCAAGACTCTCGAGGTCATCATTCTCATCGTCAAAGGCATAGGCCGCCCCAGCGCGCAAGGAATAAAAATAAAAATGACAGAAGAAGAGAAACACATCCAATGCAAGATCCTGACGGGGTTTGCTTGTATTATATGCAAGGAAAATGTCATAAAGGTGATGACTGCATTTACTCCCATGATGCTCAACCTCCAAGAAAAATGGAATTATGTAAATTTTATCTGATGGACTGTTGTGCAAAAAGAGACAAATGTTTATATATGCATGCAGATTTTCCATGTAAATATTATCATACTGGGCTTCCTTGTATATACAAAGATGAATGTAAATTTGCACATGGTAAACCACTTAATGATAGTCTAAAAAATATTTTACTAAAACACATTGAATCAGCGCCTAAAGAAATTTTAGGTGATTTCCCGAGATTAAATAGAGAAGGAGCATTAAAAATGATACAAACTACGCAGTTAAAGTTAATGCAACAGTTTTCAGAAAATAGTGATAGTCAAGTAAGGAATATACCATCACTTTTTGATTTAAATATACCGAATCCTCAAAGTAATTCCGAACTAAATATGCATCAATATAATAATGAAAGACAGACTAAAATATCATCTAAAGTACGCCAGTCAAGGTGGCAAAATGATCATTCAAATTCAAATGCAAATTCGTCTCCTAATAGTAGTAATGTAGGCACTACGAATGTTTTAAGTATTAAAAATTTGACTGGTGTACTAACACCTCGACAAATTTCCGATCTAACAAAAATGGGTATTGAAAATCTAGATCAATTAGGTCAGTTAACAGTATTACAGTTAAATAGTATCGGAATATCTCTGAAACAAATTACCGAAATTCAACTTAACACTATGAGCATACAAAAATTAGGTCTCATCAACAATGTTGAACAACAGTCTCAATTTGGAGGGCCTAATACTGTCTCGAAAGATTTAGATTTACGTGTACCACCGGCTGCTCCTACTTCTAACAATTTATCGATGCCATCGGAACTACCTGGACAAGACGTTGATATGCGGTTTCAACCTAATGTTACGCTCGGTGTTAATGAAGATTCCTCAAACAATAAGATGTTTAAAAAAGATACAAGTAGTAAAGATATGATCGATATTGATCAATATACGAAGGACGCATTAAAATTTGCAACAAAAGATAAAGAAAATATTGATATCTCAAATGAATCTTTAGAAAGTGAAAAAGTTCATCAAATTAGTGAAGTTAAAGATGTAGATCATAGAGTTCTGTCTTTTGCTGAAGGCGATACAAGCATTCGGCGGCCTAATAATGAAGAAAGTATAATACATACGGAAGGCGATACTGACATCCGTTTCTTGCAACCAGAACCAATTTTTAAAAATCCTGAAAAAAGTACTATAAGTAATCGTCGATCCACTACAGATGACGATGAAGATAATAATTTATTAATTGATGAAAAATGGTATTCTAGCGATGAAGAGAAAGGTAACAAAAAAAAATCGCCTCATTCGTCGCCTCATAATGTTTTGATGTCACCACCACCAGCCCCTGCGCCTTCTATTATTGAACCTTCGGCTGTTTTAAGTAAACTTGGAGATCTTTCTAAAATTGACATCAGCGAAGAAGTCACTAAACTATTAAATACTATGAAAAACAATTTACAAGACAATAAAACAACTACTGGAGAAGTTCAAGAGCAAATAATTTCGAGAGACCCGCGATCAAGACGCTCTCCAGTTAAAACAAATGAAATCAATAAACCTGCTAACAAAAAATCATCACGTGTATCTATTTATGAATGTGTAGACGGTGAACCGACAGATGGGCGTAGAAGAACCGATGTTGATCTCAGACAAACAAATAAAGTTTCTGAGTTCGGAGATACAGATTTAAGACAAAGCACTAGTGGTGATATTGATTTACGTTTAGGTTTACCCTTTAAACCACTTCCAAATTATACACCAGCTTCCGAAATTAATGGTTCTATTAACAGTCATCCACCCATTCAATATAAAATGATATTAATTCATATACCCCGGCCTGATTACACGGATATTAAAAACAGTATCGCAAAATCACAAGCTTTAACAGACCCTAGGCTAAGGAAAGTGTTTAGATTATCAGTTGAGGAATCGAATAGCGATAGTGAAAAGTCTTCTAAAGTTGTGAACACAGCTCCTAGAGTTGATCCTCGTAGAAAACCTAAAGTTTCAATGGAAAACATTAACGAACAGAAGTCTAATTCCTTAGAATTGCAAACTATTTTACAAAATTCAAACTGGTATAAAGAATTAAGTTCAACACAAAAAATATTTGTAAATCAACATTTAGCACCTGTGACCCAAATGATTAAACAATATCAACAAGAAAAATTACCAGGTAAAAAGTTTGATTTAACTTCTATACAAAGCAATAGTGTGCTATGTAATGTTTTCACGAATTTAGGTATATCATTAGGAGAAAATGGAGAGTTCGCGTATCTGCCTAAGCCGAAAGAAGCTTTATTAAAAACACCTATTAATTTTAATCAAAATTCAAACCCCTTCTCTATGAACAACAACATGCCAGGTGGCCCTGGTGCTATGGAAGGTAATATGAATATGATGAACATGCCACCGATGGGAATGGGAGGAATTGGTGGTATGAATAATATGAATCACATGCATGGTTTTAATCAGTCTTTACCGGATCCAAGAGGCGGACCAGCTCCTGGACTTTTAGGTATTGCTCCAAACATACCTCACAATTTTAATAACAATAAATTTGGAGGGCCACATAACTTTGGAAATATGGGATATAACGGTCCACCGGGAAATGATTTTAATTATATGGAAGGCGATCAAAACTTTCAGCGATTCCCAAACAGAGGAGGTCATCGAGGACGAGGCAATGATCGGTGGAATCGGGGCGGATCTGGAAGAGGTCATAGAGACCGAAAAAATTTCAATGAAAGGGGAAATTGGAAAAATGACCGACATTAACTCTCGTAAATCTATATAAAATTGTGCAAGTATCATGTACCCCTTCCACATACTACAGAATGTGATCAAGGTGATAATTATTAGTAACGTTAGACTTGTTAAGGTAGTTCATTTTTATAATTTATTATATTGTATTAGAATAAGATTTTCTGTATGAGGTCTTTAATAGTGTAAATATATATTCTACGACGTAAATCGATTCATTATAAGTTTCGCGTTATAAGATTAATCATAAATAGCTAATTATCTTTATTGAAAAAAATAAATGAATTTAAGTTCATTTTAAAAGTACTCATTATACGAGCCAAATGTTTTAAGACTGAGTGCAGGTTTATAATTGAGTTTTTATGTTTTTTATAATAATATGAAGGTCAACTCATAGTAACAGAAAGTGATTTCACAAACATCTCTTTTTGAGATATTAATTATTATTGTTATCTCAAAAAAAGAAAATTAGCAATATTATACATTAATTAAAATAAGGAGACCATATTATGTCCAGTAATTTTAACAAAGTAAAGCAATATGATACATTATGATTACGAATGTTGAACAATTTTTGTAAAATATACTAAATAAGGAGACTTCCGTTTTGTTTGTAAGGGATAGAGATTTGTATTGATAAAAATTCTACTGGACTTAATAAATATATGTTTAATATTTGTGTAATGTCTTAATTCGACACCTTAATACGTATTTGATTTTTTGACTGTATTGATTTTATTATCTTTTTTACAGACAAAAATGTAAAAAACAACGAGAAAAGTTAATGGATGTTTTTCAGTAATAAGGAATGTTTAAGTAAGAGGTAAGTATGCCAGAAAAGCTGGTGTATGAAATAAAACTGGACATATAAATTGTTACTAACTTTATTTATAATGTCTGTAAAATTGAGGTGATGTAATTCGAGAAATCTATTTTTAACCTGTTTCCCCCCGATTTCAAATTTACAGCAACTTGAGATACTTTCGAAAAAGTAGGAGCTGTAAGAAACAAAAAATTATTACTTTTTTCATTTCTAATATTTTATCACTCATTTAAATTTTTTGTAAAATAAATATTTCTTCCTAAAAAATCTAAAATCGAAAGCTTTAAAATTCAAACAGGATAAGTAGAAGTGTTACAATTCCATACAATTATAAAACTTACACAAATTCAAAGAGTCGGTGTCCTCTTGATCATCGGAACAGTTGTAGAATACCACACATTGCTTTGCTGACAATTTGGCCTGGCTAACAAAGTAGTTGAAAAGGAGTTCCAATTCCCTTGCCGCAACATTAACCGTGTTGGATGAGCAAACAAGTATAACTCCTTGGACACGCAGGCGAAGTGCAGGCCAACACGATTCGAACCTAAACAATTATTTTTTAGTAGGTAATGAATAAATTGTGTTTGTTAATCAGGTAACCTTAAGTTGGTAATTTTGATGGCGAAAATATTTAAAGGTTAATTTATTTTTATATATAGTCTTGTTAATTTAGATCAAGATAATCGAATAAAATTATTCGCAGAGTTGATTATTAAGTAATAATAGTTTTCAATCTGTAGTTTAAACGTAATTACTTATGGTCACCACTGCAGTCCCACATTTCAATATCAACTTTATATTGCTTTTCGTTTACATTTAGATGTGGAAGTACAAACTCCACAATGCGGACTCCTTGGGTTGATCTAGGATTGTTAGCTTCTTCAACATTTATAGATTCTGATAAAAAATTGGCTATTGATGTTTTTCCACTCTGAAATTACACACAATATTATTAAGAAAACATTTTTATACTTATACAACAGATAGCTAACCTAAATAGTTATGCCATTGATCTATCAGAAAATTATAATTGTCTATCATAACGAATACATTTTAGTTTATAATCCTGGGGTTGGATACTAAAGTAGGTGGTTCTGATTATACGTACTTCTGAGGGCCCGATCATTAAAATTTTCAGCTTATCAAGTTGCATGTCGGTGTAAAATTTATAAGAATAACTGAAGTAATCACTAGAACTATTTTTACGAACTTATATAAGTAATCACCGTTTATTTCTGACACTGGCATTGTTTTGTATATGTTTTCATCACCGTGACAACTGCATTATCGATTAAAAATATATGGTCGAACTATTATTTGATACAGAAATGATAAGGATTTTTTAGTTATGGTACGTTTATTCAATGGGCACTTTAGTTCGATATAATATACCAATAACACTTGTGAAATATAATACAATTTTACATAGTATTTTTACTATGTTACATATAAATCTAACACAAAATCATAACACTTTCTAATAAAATATTTATGTTATTTTTTAAATTAATACGCTATAAGTGTCATTGACCATTTGCCTCTCTACTGAGCATAAGTATTTTCAATTTTGGAAATGTTTTGATTAATCAAGGTATGAAATTTATTGAAAAAGAAAAATAAATGTAAGTGTTTAAGAAAATTGTCAGAAACTCACAGTACGGTAAAAATAGGTCCCACCGAGATTTGAACTCGGATCGCTGGATTCAGAGTCCAGAGTGCTAACCGTTACACCATGGGACCACGTTGAGAAGTTTTAAATTTTATATTTTATTTCTTTTACTTTTCTCGGAGAGTAAATTTTGTGATTAAAAAAATAAAATGTTGCTATTATTTTATAATATAAAGAAGAATTGAATTTATTATTTTATTGTTATAAAATATAAATATCTAGATAATATGGTATATATGTTTATTATAGATAATTTAGTATAGGTTGGACCTATATTGGAAGTGCATAATTATACATCTTTGTAAAATTAGTGTCTTGGATAAATAAAAAGCGGTAATCAACTATCTATGTAGTCTCTCGTTATCTTACGTATGTGGTCGCTACCGTTAATCATAAGCGCCATGCTGCCTTGAGGCAGTGGGAGTCTAATGAATCCATTTTAATAAATAAAGAAAAAAATGATTAAATTATGTTTATACAATTAGATTTTTTATTTGTATTTTATACAATTCAATTTATTAAAATTATGTGTATTATTTTCTCCTTTATTTATTATATTAATTTAGAATCAGAGTTGTCAAACACTTCAATCAAACGTGTGCCTCTTTTTCAAATATTATAATTTTAACATTTAATGATTTCACATATTTGGCAAAGGTCTGGTTATACCTAGTAACTAATAATATGTTCTTATGTCATTCCGAATACTGTAAATACACAGTTAGCAGTGAGTCGTATGATTTAATGACATTTACTTGTCATTACATTGCTTCACTCTTTTTATTATAACAAAACAAGTAATAACATGTTTTTTTGGTGTATATCTATATCCTCTAATGGTGCAACAGGGAAGGAAATTGAGCTAATTTGCCGAATGATAAACATGCAATTTTGTAGGAAAATATATAAATTTTGTCTTATATAAATTATAAATCCTTATATTAGGGATTACTACTATATCGCGACATTCTTTTTATAGTATAGGTAGGCGGACGAGCATATGGGTCACCTGATGGTAAGTGGTCACCGTCGCCATAGACGGTGACATTTCTTAAAAAAAACATCGTCAATGCGCCACCAACCTTGGGAACTAAGATAAGCCTGTAATTACACTGGCTCACTCACCCTTCAAACCGGAACACAACAATACCAAGTACTGCTGTTTTGCGTTAGAATATCTGACGAGTGGGTGGTACCTACCCAGATGATCTTGCACAAAGCTCTACCACCGAGTAAAGGTATCTATTTTCTACTTATATATGATACTTTGAAATCAATATTTATATATTTACTTCACATAATTGATTGATTTTGATTGACATTGACAAGAATATTGAAGAAGATATTACATTTATGGTATTGGTACTGTTATAAATATAATTTCACTTAAAAACCGAAGATAAAATATAAAAAAATATCACTCTTGGTAAAACTATATTATTAACGTTATATTAACATTTAGGAAACCAAATTTTGTTAAGTTTACACATTACAGTATGTATGATTTTCACAAGTATGTAAAAATACATTTTTATACTTAAAATTGAATTTTTCGAATGGTTTAAGACGGGAAGTTGAAAGTGTGGCCAAATCGCATCCAGGCTATTTTTAAAAGTAACTACTTGTACTTTAATGTATTCGAAATGGCAAGAAAAATAAATACTTATTACGACATGGAGCTTTAGAAGCATGTTACATGTTTATGACAAGTCTACATTATGTGCATAGAATACAACCAGTTTCATATTGCAATCTCTGCATCACTGATGTCATCGACCCAGCAATATAACTGAGGAACATATAAATAAAAAAGGCATCCATAAACAGCCCATTTATATTCACTAAACTTATTCATCCGTCATCATCACAACTTGACATGCAACTTGCAACTCATTATATCATTTTTACCTTCGATGTTATGTTGTTGTTTACTTTACATCAAGTTTATTTGTTATTATTTATAGAAGCAATATTTAATTAGTCGTAGACTTTATTTTGCTTACTCTACCAATAATAATTTACATTACAATATTGAATACGAAATCGAATTTTATGTTGCTACGCTATATTTTCTTTGTAACTTTAAACATAGTAATCGATTAATCTAAAAGAAATTAGTTTATTTTTATTTATTTTTTATAGCATAGGTAGGTGGACGACCATATGCCAGATGGTAAGTGGTCACCAACGCCCATAGACATTGTCATTGTAGAGATGTACATTAAGATGTATTGCATTATTTTGTATAATATAGTTTAGTACATATAGGTACTAAACTATGTTATAGAAAACTGTACTTGAAGAAAATTATGTAAATAAATTAGTACATAATACTGTGACCACCAAAATATGCTAATATTTGTACTCTAAAAAAAATAAGTTGTATATAAAATTTTAATTAAAGCTTATGATGCCTAAGGTTATGACGGCGCCTCTATGGATCGGTAATATGCGCCGTGAGCTTTTTGTTATAATTAAATGTAATTCCTTATACCGTCTTTAGATGGAGTTACTAGTCGTAACTGTAAGTAAGTACTTGGGTGACCGAGCTTCGCTATCGACTCTAATAATAATTATTAGTTATGGTTTTTTGTGTATAATTGCTTTTTGTTTCACAGAAGCAGTTTTACATTAAAAGCAAAACCTTACCTAAATACAAATTTTTAGCCAACTCCTTTAAGCGGTTTCCTATATAGATATCTACATGAAGTTAATTCATATATAGCTATACAAGAATCACTTATTTTATATTATATTAGGTCCTTACATATGAAATTGGCGGAATATAAAGTAAATTTTTTTTGTAAAATATATTTAATTTATCAAAGTATGCACCGTTGCACTACCGTTGCACCGTTGTTCTATGCACTTTTGCCATCTCATAGGTAGTTCATTGATCCATTTAATAAAAAAACCATGGGGGAGAGAATCAATAAACTCTTTGAAGGCGGTTTGGACTGCCGCATCGGAGTTGAATTTTTTTCCTTGTAAGAAGTTGTCCAAATTCCGGAAAAAATGGTAATCTGTTGGAGCAAGGTCCGGGGAGTACGGTGGATGTCGCAGATATTCCTATTGTAGCTCATCTGACTTAGTGGTTGTTTGTTGTGCAGTGTGTGGTCTTGCGTTGTGAAGCAACAGTGGCCTAAAGCGATTGACCAATCTCGGTTGTTTAGCAGTTAGTTCTTCCTTCATGGTTTGCAGTTGCTGACAATAGATATCTGCCGTAATCGTTTGGCCAGATTTTAGAAAGCTGTAGTGAACGACACCGGCGCTTGTCCACCAAACACTCACAAGTAATTTTTTCTGAGTCAATTTTCGTTTAGGGCAGGATTTGGCTGGGTCGTCAGGGTTCAGCCATTGCGACGAGCGCTTCCGACTATCGTACAGTATCCACTTTTCATCACAAGTAATGATTCGATTTAAAATCCCTTCATTATTGTGTCGGTTGAGCAAAGTAAAACTGCAGTCGACGCGTGTTTGCAAGTTCGATTCACTCAATTAATGAGGTACCTATCGTTCAAGCTTTTTTACTTTCCCGATTTGCTTCAAGTAGATTAATATAGTTTTATCACTTACCCCGAAGCCTGCAGCTATCTCTGAAGTACTTTGTGATGGATCCGCTTCCACAATAGCCTTTAATTCTTCATTTTTCCGTCCACGGGGTTGGTTCTTAAGGTCGAAATTTCCAGAACGAAAACGTTAAAACAAAAAACGTACCGTGCTTTCTTTTGCGACACCAGCGCCGTACACATCAATAATCCTTCGAGCTGTTTCTGCAGCACTGGTGCCACGGTAGAACTCGTACTCGTAAATATACCGATATTTCATGTTTTCCATTGTGCGGTAATAAGCGACGCCAAAGAAAAAAATAATGAGGAAAAAACAAACGAATGACTGTTTTCAAAACTCAAATGTACCATATATTATTTTATAAATGAATTTATAAATTTGAATTTGGAATTCTTAACCAAAGAGCAGATATTTCAGATCAAAGTGGTCAGTACGACAAAACGCTAATTTCATATGTAAAGACCTAATAACTCATTCATTTCATTATTATTCAGTGTTTGTTATAATTTTATTTAAATAAAATAATATTAATTTCATCTTGGCTTTGAACTTGGAATTAGATAGAGAAAAGCAATTTTATGTTAGTGACATAAATAGAATATGTCTAAGTTAAGAGTACCTACATCAGGTCTGTGGTACCCTTTTTTTCTAGCGGCTGTGTTAGATTTTCACGAGATTTTATAAATACATTATATATATAGTAAGTAGACATGGCGATCGGTTGAACGGTATAGAAGTTGATGTGTTGTAGCGCCACCTAGCTGCGAAATTAAATCAAAGTGGATAGTACAAATTAATGATTTTAAACTTTATATATTTTGTATATTAATAGATAATGTTCGGAATTTCTGAAGTTAAATATTGTCCAACGATATTTGTCTTTATTGCGCTAATAGAATATTTTTTTAGTATTATTCCTTTATATTAGTAATAATCCCAAAATAAATGTCACGCTTTAATGTTAGTATACCGATTCGATTGTTTTCAGTGGCGCAGGTAGCGCTAATTAATCCGATTTCAAAAATATTTGTTGTTATTGCTAATGTTATAAATATCGATTTTTATTAAGACCGCCGCAGCTCGTGGGTTCGATTCCCACCCAGAACAGACATTCGTGTGTGTGAAAATATGCAGTATATCAGTTGTCTGGTTTCCATAGTACTAGCTCTGCTTAGTTTGGGATCAGTTTGGGCCTTGTGTGAATAATGTTCCAGGATATTATTATTATTGTTATATCACGTATCACATATGTACAGATTATTTGCAATTATATTAATGCTTAAAGGAATAACCTTATATATTAAAATATCAGTTTAATAGATAAGGTGAGAGGTGTTTGATCTATCATATGCTGTTGTAATGTGTTTGTCACAAAAACAAAATGCAGAAATTAAAAACAAAGTTTGTTAATAATTTACGTAGAGTTATTTATATAACTTAATATTAAAAAAATATATACGAGAAAAATACTTGAACTTGGACCAGGAAGCAGATCGGTATCGTATCGTGTAGGTAGGTAGGTATATTATGTGTAGATGTTGAAATAACTGTTTCTGGACTAGTCCAGAACTGGATATGTTGTTTGAACCGTCAACAGCGCCGCTTTTTCAATTACTCAAAAACTAGTCGCTTAGATAAAAAAATATTTTTTTAATTTTTTTTGTTGCGCCTTTATAATATTTAGTAGCGTTATAATGTGTAACAAAATGTTGGCAACTTTTTATTTGACTGGGCCTTGATCCAGAATGATTTAACACATTTATAATTATAATAAAATTAATAATTGTTTACTTTTATTAACTGTCATATTAAATGCTGCAAAGCGTGGTGTCTTTTTATGTGTTTACTGAAATATTCTACATACTAATTTATTAAGTACTTTAGCTATGAACTCTATATTTTCAAATTTTTAATTAACAACGGTATACTATTTTTATATATCAATTTAAACTGCTTCATTTTGTTGAAGATTGAATAACTACATATAAATTTAAAATATACATTGTCATCGTATCTAAATACGTATATATTTAATATTTCTGTCTCCATAAGCCAGTTCTTATGTTGTGTTGTATGCAACATTATTAAAATAAAAGCAAAATGCTTATTAATTCTCGGTTGTTTGCGGGCGTCAACTCTCATTTCACTTCCCCGGTCGCCCCACACACGTTTTGTGAAATGCACGCTTGTTTGGATATTAAATAATCGTTGCTTAGAATAAGATTATGAGATAAGAATTATATACAATAAATATCGCGTACACCTAGGATATAAAGATTTGCTATTTTTATGCAGATGCGTCATTTTGTTCGAAATATTGGTCATTATCATATTTTACCGCACGTTGTTATAAACTTTAGTAGCGAATGTACATCTCAAACTCTATCTTGTATTATAGAAAGACACTTTTGGATTGAATAAGATATTTGAAACCCCAATGGTAAGCTAATAAGTTCCACCTACTCATCGCACATTCTAAAGCTAAACAGTAATTCGCATTATTGTGTTGACGTTCGAGGAGTGTGTAACTATAGGCCCAAGGGACATAACATCTTAGTTGGGCGAGCCTACATGCCTATATTATAAAATGATACATAATAATTTTTTGAAATTAAAAGACGAATATTTTTTATCGAGCGATGTTAATTAATGTGATTAATGTCAATAACTTATTTCTGAGTAATAAAAATACAAAATGTATCAAATTGTTCCAACAAAAGCAATGTTCTGTGGAACCGGCTTTCGCCGGCGATTTTTCCGACCCGATATGACATAAAAAACTTCAAGAAGAGAGCATACTCATTCCTCAAATGCCAGCAACGCACCTGCAAGCATGGGCGGTGGTAGTCACTTTCCATCAGCTGAGCTTCGTGATCGTTTGGCCCTTCTCACATAAAAAAAAAAATACATTACCATCGTAAAATTTTTAAAAACAAATGTTGTTACTTTTACATAAGAAATCACTAAATTCTAGACATTACAGAATAACGCAATTCCTAGGTATCACATTAGATAATAAACTATAATAATTATATTAATAAATTTACGAATATTATACATACATTTACGAATATTATACACGATCTAACCATAATATATAAACCCTACATAATTATACTTAAAAAAAGATTGAATATTTTGATAACGTAAATGATTAATAAATCATATTGCATCTGTTTACGTCTAATTTAAATATTATTTGCACGGAATTGCAAAACTATTTATTTATCCTAACAACTAGAAATTTAACTAAAATAAATTGTGATTGTGAAAATGTGATTCGTGCGATATCTTTAATCGTATCCATTAACTCAAAAATTACAAGCTAAGTCGATTTATGCATATTGATGGGATTTTCTCGTTTATTACCATTCTAAAGGCGGCCCACTATCTGTCCTATAAATCAAGCAAGCATCCGGGTTCGTCGTGCGATCCAGCTTGTACACTTAAAGCCATAGTATGTTGTAAGCTAGGTATCCTAACGCTGTTCCTAGGCCATCGACCGCTTCGAGCCCTGCAGCCGTAGATTCGCAGGATACGATAAATTTCAATAGTGCATTGACTGCACATACTACACTACGCTTTTTAGCTGGGTGGAAATGCGATATGCAAATAAATATTGTCTTTGCCCATTTTATATTGACTAACTAAAAATCGTAAAAATGTTGAATTTAATGTGTGGAACTGTGCTGTTGTCTTTCGTTCAGTATTATATTAATATCTCTTATTTATTGCTTAACAGTAATATACCTGTATAATAAAAACTATTCAAAAATTATCAAATGAACAAGTTGCTGCGTAACGCTTACTGTACGATCAGTAGACGAGGCTGGTTGTTAATAGCGACACGCTTTATTAGAATAATGGTCGTTAGTCACAAAGTTATTACATTTAAATTCTTTTATAATAAAAGTAAGAAATAGGCGCAAATGACATAAATGTGAGCTTATTACGCTAAGAGCGCGAACTGAGTTATGACATATCTCAGTAATAAGCTTTTTTTTTCACGCTACATCAGCTGACGATATGCAAGAAACTTTTCGTATTTTATAGCAATAGCTTTTAAATGCTTAGTTGCGATGTAAAAACTTCATTTAGCTTCGATTGAGTTCAGAAACTTGTAGTCAAGTCGTTTCATATTACGAAGAACAGAGAAATAAAAGTTGAAAATTTATCAGGCCCGGCTTAAACCACCTAGACGTCCCAGACGAGTCATGCATTTGACGCCTTTATTTTTATTTTATTTTATAGGAAGCCAACACAAGGCACAATGTTTATATAAATCGGTCCTAAAAATTAACAATTTTAAATAATGACATTTACTAACACCATACACCGCAATTATAGGCTAACTCATCATGCAATTGTACAAATCTAGTTTCGCTCAATCCAATTTAACATTTTTTAAACAAATCGACAAAACAAAAAGAAAAAATATATAATGATAAAAGTGTGTAAAAAGAAACATGCATTCAAGTATAAAAATACATATAAAAATATAAATAAAGAAGAAATACAATTTTTTTTTAAACTTTTCGTTAAAAATGAAAAATAAATGTACACTAAAACGTAAAAGAAAAGGGTATATTAAAGGGTTATGATCTATTCGTGGAAGTACTTTTACATTTAAGTATATAAATTGTCATAGTATTTTATATAAAAAAGTAAAGTAACATTTATTATAAAAAAGTAAAATAACAGCATGCAAATGTCCCACGGCTGGGTCGTGGATAAGGCTTTGAACCAGAAATCTTTGCAATCTTTTTAAACATGTTTGTAGACAATTTTATAAAAATAAAACGTTTTTGTAAGAGACTTACAAGTTAGGTAGAAACTAATATTATTTTATTTACACTAACATCTGATATAATGTAAATAAAATAATATTTCTTTCCTTTTTACATTAACTAAGTCAACCGTAATAATTAATTATAGTCGTTTTCGTTTAATATATTAAAAAGAATGTAATAACATAATTATGTAAAATATATAATGTTGTAAGTGCATTTCTATTTTTGTTTAAGTTCTACGCTTCCATGAATTTAATCTTAGGGTAAGCTCGTCATAATTTTTTTTATCATAATTTTAAATCTGCATGGACTCTAGTTTAAGTCTGCGTCACAAATGTCATTCATGTGTAATTTACTACAGTGATAAAAGTGAACAAACAACAACGTGAAATAGATTAATCATAATATACTTGACAGAGGTATAACGCAGTTCATATAACTTCAGATCATTCCTTTTTTATTGTACCGAGGTTAAATATATAAAAATATATTGGAAAGAATTATATGTATAGATAATAATAAGTATTTGTTTTATGTAAGCACAAATATTCGAATTTTTATAGGCACTTCTACGTAACAAAATTTATGGAATAGTACTTCAAGTTGCTGGCGCCTGGCGTGTGTCTGCATATATTGAAGCGTCAATAGTGCAACGGTTTACGGGCCGTCTAGCGGTGATAAATTTGCAGGTTCGATCCTGGACCACTCCTATTAAGCTTTATGCCATAACTGACTATTTATATAAATATATATTTATATTTGGAAGGTGTATGAGCGAATATGCTATCTGATGTTTAGTGGAAACTTATGCCATAAACACTGACACGGCAAAAAAGATAAATCATTGTTAATGCGCTGCCAACCATAGGTACTTAAGATACTAGCCATACGCCTGAAATTATAATGGGTCAGTCATGCTTCAAACAGTAGTACAGCGCTATTGATGGTTGATTTTTAGAAAAAGAAAAGTTTTGTAAGCGCACTATTTGTTTTACAGCCCTTTTTTGTCATTTGAATAAATAAGAACTTCTGCTGATAACAAGTCTTTGCTCTCTATTTACCAGCATGAGATGAAAACGATAAAACGTCGAAGATTAAAAATTATAGTCTAAATATAATTTTTTCATAATAATAGTTTAACGGTATAAATTCTTGGTAAGTGTATTATGTAATTATTTTGCTTTCAATATTATATTTGGATTATTAATTTCATCGAGCATAATATCCAAAAGTAGTAATTTCATGTTCAATTAGCTAATTGTGTATTTAAGCGGTCAATCGCGCGGCTCTAAACAAACGCCGCAAATTGAATGCGAGTAGCAATTCGAGCCCAATTACTATTTTATCGTTTATCTCCAATGAGTGTTTCATTTTCGCGTGCATTGCAATAAAATCGTCGCATTGTATGGGATACTGGGTAATTGATTAATGTACCATCGATACAACCTTATCGCGGATCGGAGAGTACGCACAATGTCCAATAAAGTAGGCGATGTTATCAGATGCTGTAAATGAATCAGTGCAGCCGAGGTTACGTCTCAGGGAACTTAAGACGCGATTGGCTTTTTACCCGGTTTATTTATGTGCTACATTTGCGTATTGAAGGAGGCGATTTTTAAAGAGATGTAGCGCTCATTGTTAAGCATGATTTGTCATTTTAATAGGTTTTATTTTTTATGTTAATATAATTGCTTATATTATACGACTAGCTGCTCCTCGCGGTTTTATTCGCATTAAGCCTTGCTGCTCCGCCCTGGTCTAAATATTTTGTATAATGTTTTATATAATGGTATGGACGAGAAAAAGTAAGTCGTTGCATTAAATCATATAAAGTCTTATGCCACTAAGTCACTTAAATCGTTTTTTAATTTATTTTTGTGAAAGGGATTTGGTTAGTTACGGTACGTTTGCCGTATTTATGAGAAATATAAAATTAAAAAAAAAATACAATTTTTCTTTTTCAATATACCGTTTACTAATTCCTACTGCTTATTCATTAGAATTCATTAGAATTCGGTAATCATAAGCCTCTCTAATGTAGTAAACGTGGTATTACTAGTCGAAAGTATGTTTTACTAGTCTATTTCCCGGATAGTTGAATAAATAATTTTAGTGATTTATTGTACATTGTACTATACAAAAGATCTATAATTCTGACCCCATGTTACCCCCCCCCCCCCCATATTTTAACACTTAACTAACATTAGGTATTTTCTTAAAATATTGCGTTATATGTTATGCGAGTAATTTTCTAACTGAAGGAATACATCATAGATATATTTTTATTGTATGTTTTGCGATGTGTAATTCTTGGCTGCAGAATCGAATGAAATAAATAAATAACTAAATAAGTTTTACAACTCGACGTTACAATGTTCATGTAACCACATATTTTTTTTATTCGTGTTATGTCTAATCAAGGTTTCTTGGTTATTATTAACAATTTCAAACGTTATAATTTGAAAACATGTAGAAATTTCATATTGATCATAATATATTTTTTAATCCTGACAAAAGATCCGAGGAAACCGAAAGGAAACAAAAAAAAGATTAAAATGTATATAGTGACCCCAGTTACCACGCATTACGATCATAATAAGCGACCGCACAGATTATATAATTTTGTGTAACTTGGCTAACTATAGAACCCTATCACAAACACCTATGCATATATTAAAAAAAAAATATTTTTATTTTTTATTGTGTAGTTCGCTGTTCGAGCATATCGCCACCTGATGGTAAGTGGTCACCAACGCCCACAGACAATGGCATTGTAAGAAATGTTAACCATCGCTTACATCGCCTATGCGCCACCAACCTTGGGAACTAAGATGTTATGTCCCTTGTGCCTGTACTTACATTGGCTCACTCGCCCTTCAAACCGGAACACAACAGGACCAAGTAATGCTGTTTTGCGGTAGAATATCTGATGAGTGGGTGGTAGCAACCCAGACGAGTTTGCACATAGCTCTATCACCGAGTAACACTCAATAACGATGCGACTTAAAATAAACTAGCCAGCTTTCATTTGACCAAGCGAAATTTAGTGCTGGATAATTGTATCGATCTCTAACACATTTGTACCCGCCAATATGACTAAGAAACGATAGCGGTTAAGAAACTATTCCGTCGAAATTTTCAGTCTTAAAGTCATATAAAAAGCAATTCGAAGGCAAGATAACAGTCGTTTACAAGTGGCGTCGACGCCGTATTGCCGGACCATTCAATGATAATTCCAGGTTCACGTCATAAATTGCCAATGTTATTGTTTTCTGTCACCATTTCGAAATAGCTTATAGAATTAATCGAATATGGATGAACTTGATAAGTTCATGTGTCAGTTCTTTTCGTGTCGTCAATAAAAAGTTTAAAATTGTCAAGCTTGATTTTAATGCCACTTTTACATAAGAGAGCTCGTCGCAAAACATTTTATTAATATAGACCCGCGATATCTTTATTTTTGTGTTCCTTTGTATGGGTTAAATAATTCTTGTCAGTGAAGAAAGCAATGGATGGAATCTCTATTATCGCATCGATTCTCTTGATTAAATGATGATGATTGATGATAGATAATATTTAATAATAGGTACCCTTTCATGTAGACTATATCATAAAACTGTCTCATATTAAAGTGTATTATTTATTATCGATGTAGATAGACTCCGTCCCAAGTACATTTACTTACAACGAATTTTTTTGATCATTCATCATCGTTCTATAACATTAATCGTTGTTTTGGTTTCTTGAAGTTGAGTTGTCTACTTAATTGGTTTTTGTTCGGTAATTTTGTAATGGAAAAATACATTGACTTAGCAATAATGATTTAAAATATCAATATATTAATTGGTTGAGATTAAAACTGTATTAAAAAGTAAATAATGTAATATAAAAAACGCATAGGTTGTAAATAAAAAAAATGTAATTTTATACAGAATTTACTTTTGAACAAATCGCTGTAGCCATTGCTTTTATAAGAGGTCTTCTCAGTCGCAACGCCGAGCGATCTACGCGAGCTCTTTTTGCGTACAGCTCACATTCGGTCACTACTGTTGTGTTGCAAGAGTCCTGGAATACAAAGCGCAAATGTGTTAACAAAATATTATTTCACACTTCTGTGCAAATCATTATTCATCTTATGTTAAGAAAGAAAGAACGTAGTGTTGTATAGTAATATAATATATAGGTATACGAGTAAGCTTTATAATATTATGGACAATATTTTATTGTTCTTTTTTAAGCCTTCTACTGTTTTCTACTTCTAGGTTGTTAGTTAGATTATAAATTACTTTTACTATTTCATTTTGTTAAATGCCATGTTATGTAGGTTTTACTTTTCTCTTTCTTAAAATGGTCATTCGCGTGTGGCTTGGATTTCACATTTTATTAAAATAGACCATGGCTATAAGACATAAGACATTTACTTTTATTGACACGCTGTATTTTAATCCATCATAAATGACAAAATTATGCTTATAAGATTTTTTATTTAACACGTTTATCATGTTTTATAAGTTATTTTGAAGCGTGTTGAGAATGCCATGAATTTGTTAAATTATTGTTATTCGCTTTTCGATCTTTGTATTTAAATAGCTCCGCGGTGCTTCCTCACGACTTCGTGTTGCATGAATTTAGATTTTTAAGAAACAAAAAATAACAAATGCTGCTTCGCTATTATTTTATTTTACTATTTTCCGAATATGTTAAAGTTAATAAAAATGTTTAGTTTGTAAGCGTTAAAACATTTTTATGTATCAAAATCTTTACGCAATCGATATATAGTTCAATTACCTTGTAATGGTTGATTTGCACTTCGCTAAAGGGCGCCGACCATCCAGCTATGCCTGCTGTTCCGAGACTGGCCAAAGGATAATGATTAAATGCTGTCAGCACTCTTTTTGTTAGCATAAAACTTTTGCTATAGTGTCCTGTGGGGCTTATAACTGCTGAGCTAAATATATGACTTGCTAATTTAGGTATAGGTAGATCCTTATCGCATTCAGATCTATACTTGATTATATCGTAGTCATCATTTAAGTTATTATTATTAAAATTATATTTGAAGTAACTCGTATCGTCTATTAATTCTATTTCACTTACAACTAAACTTTGTTCGTTGCTATTTCCTATCCGGACGTCATCGCGTTTAATATAGATTTTGGTCTCATTTGTATGTTTACTTGGCTTATAACTATGAATACCTTGCATGAAGTCAAAGAAGAAAACATTTCGTACTAAAATAGCTGAGTATTGATTTGGATTCCAGCCTTGATATTTTAAACGCTTAAATAGGCCTGACCACGTGTAGGCTATTTTCGGTAGCAAAATTTCATCTATGTCTAATGGCACTATATATTTTGATTCTATTATATTTCTGTATAAGCAGTCATTATATGATATAATGTGATCTCGCCTTCTCTGCCACAGTGATCGTTCGTTCTTATGCTTAATAGGAACTTGAAATAATCGTATATAGCCTTGAGAGCGATAACGAAGCAAAACGTCTTCACTCTCTTTACTTAAACTGTCAATATACATATCTATCTTTTCTGCACCGAGCAACTTATTCGTTTCAATCCATTCAACTAAGTTTTGAGATATATCATTTTTAAATTTTAAATCCTTAACGCATATTGTAAAGGTTCGTTTATATTGTAAGCTAAGGTGAATCTTTCTGATATAAAACCCGTTGGAGGGATCATCACACGGTTCGGTGACGATAGATATAATTGAAGGTTCAGTCAGAGGTTCCGTTAAAGGACATGAAAGCAAAACCGGTGTTTCTACGTGTGTCGATGAATTATCCCATTCGTTCCACCAAATTTCTAATGGTTTCGCTGCGACAACTTCTACGGAATAATCATTTGCGTCGATTGATCGAGTTTGGCAGAACAATGGCTTTTCAGATGATATGTTGCGACCTGCAAATTAATAACAACTTTTTATATTGAGTAAAATAGATATAATAACTATATATAATCAAACGAAACGAACAGGTGTTTTAAATTCACTTCTTGGAAATTTATTTATTACAAATTTTGTTTTTGCAACTAATTTTACGTTAATGCTAATGATGTATATATGTCCTGAGTGGGAATCGAACCCACGACCTGCGGCGTGAAAGGCAAACCGGCCAACCGGTTCGTCTTTGCTTTTAAATTCTATAGTTATAAATTACTATAATAGTAAGAAAGGCAATGGTGAGGCTTATAATACGTATTTACTAGAGCTATTTCCTTTTGTGATGGCAGCGGTGGTTACGCGGGACTGTCATTACAACGGTGCCTCGATTGCCGTCTGTCTTTATTGAGCAGGATAGCACTTCCTACATATTTGTACAATTTATATGGGTGGGGGGCAGACGATAACTTTATTAGATTTTTATAGTCTCAGATATGTGACAACAAGTAGTCACACAATTTTATTTTGACCGCTACCATACTAACAGTATATGGATATTTAATTTATTTATAAGTTATGATTAAAGTCATATTGTAATTATATATATTATAGTGTATTGTAATTATATATATTATAGTGTATTGTAATTATATATATTATAGTGTATATACGTAGTTTTTTATTCCTGTTTTTATAGGTAATCTTAAATTATAGTTACAATTATTAGCATTTACAAAATATAGAATAAAACCCATAGCAAGTTTATAATTCGCGAATTTTATTAAATTTATAAAGAAATTGAAATATTATCAAGCTAAAAAGGGAGAACTAAGATGTAGCGGTCGTAGTTTTTTAATCCAGGCGTCACTACAATATGGGAGAGGCGTTTATCTCACGGGAAGGAATTTACACGACGCGAGCGCCCGACGCGAGTGACAAATGAGAGTGAACTTATCTCTCGTACTCTCTCGCACTGTGACGCTGCACGACCACTCACCAACTTTTGCTTTTGCTGCCACTGTATCACATAAAAAATAATTTTTTAAAAATTAATCTTTAGTGTTAAAATATACCAGGAATTCAAGAACTTGTTTATTATTATATAAACCGGGCTCGTTTGCCTTTGACAATATGTGACGATTGATGTCATTAACGTTTTCGCTCTCTCCCTGCTAGCTTTTGCTGACATTTCGTCAAGTCGAAGCATCAAATATAGTGATAACGTCTTACACTTGACCGATTTCTATAACTGCGACTATATTAAATGAAGACAAACCAAGAACGCAGATAATATTATATAGTACACACAATTCGACACCGCCGAAAAGAGATCAGTCGCAGGACCCACGGGCTTATATACTTTTAGAGGATCAGGAATGTAACACTGCCAATTCCCTTACTCTGGACTGCTTTGGAATTTTATTTTGCAAAAAACTCAATATCTTTTACGTGTGCAACCTGGCTTTTGACTCAGGGATCTTATGTTCTACTGCCATAACTAATCAATAGATGTACGAGGCATAAATATAGTAAAAAGAAAATAATAGCTAAGTGAATCAAATTATATTCGTTCCTTACATATGAAATTGGTGTTTTGTACGGGAGGAATACAATAAAGTCAATTTTTTTTTGTAAAATATATTTAATTAATCAAAGTATGCACCGTTGTTATCTATGCACTTTTGCCATCTCATAGGTAGTTCATTGATCCATTTAATAAAAAAAAACCATGGGAGAATCAATACACTCTTTGAAGGCGGTTTGAACTGCCGCATCGGAGTTGAATTTCTTTCCTTGTAACGTCCAAATTCCGGAAAAAATGGTAATCTGTTGGAGCATGGTCCGGGGAGTACGGTGGATGTCGCAGACATTCCAATTGTAGCTCATCTAACTTAGTGGTTGTTTGTTGTGCCGTGTGTGGTCTTGCGTGTTCGTGAAGCAGCAGTGGCCTAGAGCGATTGACCAATCTCGGTTGTTTAGCAGCTAATTCTTCCTTCATGGTTTGCATTTGCTGACAATAGATATCTGCCGTAATCGTTTGACCAGATTTTAGAAAGCTAAAATGAACGACGCCGGCGCTAGTCCACCAAACACTCACAAGTCACTTTTTCCGAGTCCATTTTCGCTTAGGGAGGATTTGGTTGGGTCTTCAGGGTTCAGTCATTGCGACGAGCACTTCCGATTATCGTACAGTATCCACTTTTCATCACAAGTAATGATTCGATTTAAAATCCCTTCATTATTGTGTCGGTTGAGCAAAGTAAAACTGCAGTCGACGCGTGTTTGCAAGTTCGATTCACTCAATTCATGAGGTACCCATCGTTCAATTTTTTTACTTTCCCGATTTGCTTCAAGTGGATTAATACAGTTTTATCACTTACCCCGAAGCCTGCAACTATCTCTGAAGTGCTTTGTGATGGATCCGCTTCCACAATAGCCTTTAATTCTTCATTTTCCACTTTGGTCTCCGGCCGTCCACGGGGTTGGTTCTGAAGGTTGAAATTTACAGAACGAAAACGTTGAAACCAAAAACGTACGGTGCTTTCTTTTGCGACACCAGCGCCGTACACATCATGAATCCTTCGAGCTGTTTCTGCAGCACTGGTGCCACGGTTGAACTCGTACTCGTAAATATACCGATATTTCATGTCTTCCATTGTGCGGTAGTAATCGACGCCATAGAAAAAAATAATGAGGAAAAAACAAATGAATGACTGTTTTCAAAACTCAAATGTACCAGCTAAATGAATTTATAAATTTGAATTTGGAATTCTTAACTAAAGAGGAGATATTTCAGATCAAATTGGTCAGTACGACAAAACGCTAATTTCATATGTAAGGACCTAATACTTAAATGATTTGAAGAGGCATTAATTCCTTTATGAATATTGCAAGTTAAATATAAGCTTATAAAATCTGTAATATAAAATTATGTTTATGTTCATTAAAATAGGTCGGAGCTAATAGGTTTCGGTTTAATTCTCTGAATACTAAAATTTAATACAATTTTTGTATCGCATGCAGTCGCATTATATTGTTTGTTTTCCATCATGTGATGAGATGCCTAGATAAACTCTCATCTTTTTTTATGACGTAATTAGGTTTAAATGTTTTAATAATTATTAAAGTATATTGGTTGCAAATTTACTTTTAAATTGTCTATTTAGACGATTACGTATAAAATATGCGTTTACATTTATTCGGTAATTATTATTAATAGCGGTTCAAATGATAATAATTACTCATCATAAAAATATTTCAAATAATTAAACCTAGCATTACAATATTGTAGTATAATATACTTTTAAATAATAATATATCCATTTACATATAAGAACTGTATCGATATAAGCATTACCATTCTTGGCATCGTGTAGTAAAGTAAAAATACTTGTGATGAATTCTTGAATTTAAATTAATGGTCCTTGTATCTGTTAAAGCGAGTTTTCTGTAAGGTGTTAATAAATGGCCTGGGTAAGTGCACTTGACGTTATTTAATTGCCTTGAATTTTGCCTATTGGAGAAACAAAGAAATTCTAGTAAGTAACGTCATGTAACTCTGTAAATAAAGAACAGGAATGTAAGTTAAAACCTAAATTATTAGAATAATTTAAAATTGTAATAACATCATGGATATTGAAATATTGTATTTTTATTATAAATTATGGTTAGAGGTTAGAATGCAGCGATCGCGACTATTCGAAAAGTAATTTCATCCGATTTCATTTTTCATTATAAAATTATGTATTTTAAATTAGTATAATTCTTATTGTAAAAAATATTTTATCTTTATTTTATCTTATGTCTATGATGTTTGGATCTACTCGTTAATTCTAAACGTTTTTATTTCGCTGTTTTTGTAATTAATGCTTAAAGTCATATAGTTATAACATATTCATAGTAATGCATGAATGTATGGTTTTCTTTTTGATTACATTTATTTTTACTTTTATTCGATAGTTATTCAAAATTATTTTAAATTTTTATTAGTGATTAAAACATGCCAATTATTGTTCACAATTATATTTTTTTTAAGCTGTCAGTAGACTTTATCTTAAAGTTAATAATGTCACTTGAATAATGTATGACGGGATGTCTTATTTTAATTAACCGATAGTATATCAAGATGCGCGTGCGCCTTAGGCGTATTAATAAAACTTGTCAACTGCGCCACCTAGGTATTCCAAAGATGTAGTAAGAACACGTCGTTCATCAATTTTTTCTTAGACTTTATTTAATTTTACATCGGTTTTGTTGTACCTTGCTATTAAATGTAATTGTATAACAGGTTTACCAATGAAAAGTTGTATTTGCTTTAAATAATAACAGACAATAAGGTAACTATAAACGTCGCGAGCAAAATTCTCCAATGCTACTTTATTTCAAGCGCGTGAAAGAATTATTTTAATATTTACTTTACTTTACGCGCCCTGTTACATACGTTATTAATATTCTATCATATATAAATTAATCTGACTTTAATAATTATTTATAGCTTAGAGAAGTTAGTTGTATTAGAGTATTTTAATTTATAGGAAATAAGCAAAGTATTTTTTGTTCTTTATATTAATAAACAGAAAGTAAAAGATTACTATGTTTAACAATAAGTCCCAAAGCGATTACTATAACACAATATAAATACATTAATAGTTCATAAGTCTCTCACGCTAATTATTTTCTTCTTGCTTTTATCAGGTCTCGCTGATAAAGCATCAGACTGCTAAAACATCTTACTCTCCGACTCCATTATCATAATTATTCGCTATATATCTTGAAATGTTTACATAATAGAAACATATTAAGTCAGAAAATTATAAGCTATCGTGGTGTCAAAGTTAATCAATGTAAATTTAATAATTAAAATAATAATTTTGGTAAATTTGAAAAATGCACATTCGTTCCTTATAATAATTATAGTACGTGGGCAACTAATCCTCGCTTGGCTCTACTAATGATTAGTTATTATAAAAAAAAAAACTTTAAAAGACCTACCTAGAAGTAAACTAGATAAGTAAAATCTTACTACAAAATTAGATCCAATTAGTTAGAGGCAAAAAACTACTTAAAATATTTGCTCATTTGATACAATATTAGATAGCATTTCTAAATAAAATAACGATTTTTCTCGTGTATCCCATATTTCATATTTACTTATTCAGGTCCTAGACTACCTCAATGTCAAATTTCATTACGATCGCTTCAGTGGGTTGGACGCGATGACGTATCAAACAGGCAGATAAAGTTACTGTCGCATTTATAATATAGATTAATAAATTTATTAAAATCATAAAATGTTAACATTAACTTAAGGGTTAAAAAAATTAATTTTATTAACCAATTATATCAAGTTGTATTTGCTACGAGTAAAAAAATATTGCAATTTAATAAAGACCTTTGAGAAGCTTTACTAAAAATATAGTCGTAAGATTTACCTAGATACTGTTGTACATCGCTGTTGGGCCTCAATTAAATGGTTTCTTTTATTTATACTCTAGATGCCTATGGCAAGTTAGATAAAATCGAAACCGCAACTTACTTATTGAATGTTGAAAAACTCGATTATCTTATTAAAATAAACAAGCCTTAAACAGTAGCATATGTTGCAGTTTTGTGTTTTATTTTTATAGATAAATTATAATGAACCAAAAAGTATGACACTGTAAATAAAGTATGAAATATATATGTATTTAAAGGTAATAAAAAAAATGAATACCAGTAAATCAATGAAAAATGAATTAATTTATACCATCGTATATGGACAGATAATGCGCGGTGAGACTGAAACATTATAAGAGCACCTAGATATTAATTTATATAAGGCAAGATTGGGGGAAATGTATGATGTGATTGATAACATAAGTAAAAAGAAGGATTTACTCAATATGGTTCGAGATTAATTCCAATACATTTTTACAATGTATGTATCTGTACGTAATGTATTATTTTATTTTATAGTATTCGTAGATAGACGTATGTATATGCAATTTAAATTATATGTGTTTTTGTTATTATTATTGTTGTACGTTCACTTTGCACTCTTGACTAAAAACCTTACATGTATGTTTCGAGATTGGTTGGTAGAGAATGCAATAGCGGTAAGCCCACATTTTGTGCTATTTATTCTTCTATCACAAATACAGAATAGAACACATTGACAACAACAATAATACTTTTCTTCACTTTATTATAAAATTTAAAATAACAAGATAAATTATTCTATTTTATGTTTTTATTTTATATGATTGACTAATCATGTCAATAAGGAGACATTTTAAGGAACCGAAATACTGACCATGAAATGCAGCAAGAACGCGAATGTAGCGTTGGGGCGATCTTTCGTCGTAATAAGCAGAGTAGAGAGATACGGATGTACCCTCCACACCTTGCCACGTCGAGTCTTGGATGCCAGGAAACCACGTTTGATTCTGGAAGAAAAACATCGTATGATATTCGTACAAAAGGGGTAGACGAAAAAAAAATAAAAAATTAAGTTACAAGACTGAACAAACGGTAAACTTTATACTTAAACTATTTAAAAAAATATTAAAAATGAAAAGATTAATTTTAATATTTACATTTCACCACTCGAACCGCTCGAAAGAAAAAAATCTCATTCTGTCATAATTATATCAAGTAATGTTTAAAATTATACTTTGCACGGAGTCCGTGCAAAATTATGATAATCATATAAGTGGCACAACGCTACCTAGAGAGAAGTAAATAACCGAGCTCTGTACAAACATAAATCACGTTTTTAAAAGATATATATTTCGTAAAATTTATACAATTGCTATAACTAAATATTGGACTTAGCTAAAGGGAGAATGTAAATTCTGATTACAATTTATTATCTTAATACGATCGATCCCTTGCGAACGTGGTAAGTAGTAATTAATTAAAGGATGAGTCACTTTCGACGCATTCCGGCATCGATTGTAAACCCTTAATTTGCATAAATCGTACGATATTCGTACAACGTAATCGTATTACGAAATATATCAATAGCAATTGTGCTTTCGAACGTGTCAATTATCCTTTAATTGTCTTTTGCTACGAAAATTCTTATGCATACGAAAACAAAACTTATTTATTAGAGAAACGTAGACTAAAATTTAAGAACAGTAAAGCTAAAATAATCGACTTATTTTAAATAGATTTAAATTTGTACTATGCCCTATCTTCATTTTGTTCTATGTAAGCGGTTGCTGTAATGTATTTACACCTGATAATTAAGCGATAAATTAAACGATTCTCTGCAAGAGTTCCTTACTAATTGGTGTTGAGTTTAAAAACACTTTTGAGCCACGGGGTGCATACCTTTACGTAGGATTGAATGGTGTCCAATATGTTGGCTTATTACGCGCTTCGCAGCAGTATTTTATTTCTGTGCATTTGTTTCGATCTTTCTCTTTTTTCACATTCATTCAATTTTATGGTTCAAGATATTATCCTTTAGAGATCTTTATCATTTTATATTTATTATAAAACTTATTGAATATCTTATATTTTACATTTATTTTTGCTTTCAATTGATGTCTTCTTTAAAATTACGTTTATAAGAACATATGTTCGTATAAGATTGAGAGAACGAATTGACTCAACTGATATAAAATTCAGAATGTTACCGTAACTAAAAAGGGGCTTAGATTTTGTCATGATTTGACTTTTGTCAAAGGACAGCGACGTGACTTCGGCTCTGGTCACGTTTAAGTTCATAATGACTAACAACTGCTTTTGACATCCTTTGTGACTGTTTAATGACAGTTATGTTACCTACTAACCGATATGATTTCATTGAGATTCACTATGATTGTTAAATAACGAATATTTATAGCATCATTATAGCATCTCTCGTTACAGTTATTTTATGTTTGTTAACAAGTTTTTAAATATTTTTATCGTCACCGATTAATGGATTATTATGAAATTTGTATAAAAAATAATGGCCGCAATAAGACGTAATGATACGTGAACGCAAAGTACCTACGTGGACTTATTTCACAGGAATCAAATATCAACATGTAATTCATAATTCTATTCGACTGTAATAGTATATAATCAATTTCCAACCTGATTCAACCTCCATTATCTTATGGTACATTGTAAAAAATTGATGGACTCAGTATAGATAATTACTGGAAGGGTAACGTTCTCATAAATATATATAATATTGTATTCATTTTAAAGTGCGGTTTGTTTGAATTAAAATTAAGCGGCAATGTTTATTTGTAACTTCTCTTTAATTATTATATTATATATAAGTACTCGCTATAACTATTCGTGGCTTCATTTGTATTAAAATGCAGCGAAAAACAATCAGCATTGTCGAAGGTCAAATTTTAAGTTCCCCTAAAGTACATGTCGCACCATGCATTCCCAGAAACATTTTGTAACTAATATTTTTCAAAATTTAAAATAGCGTCACTTTTAATAAAGTAAATTTCTAGTGACTTACATTAATGAATTCTCGTAAATTGTGATCTTTTATGAGATTTTTTTTTAAATAATGGAAACAACAATGTTGTGAATGATTATCGTGTAATTCGTGTTTTTTTCTGCGAAGCTGGCGCGCAAATATACGTAATTGAAGAACGTCGAATGTAACCGTATGATGTAATCAGTATGTGTATTATATTTTTTTTAAATAAATTATCTTGATTAAATTGAGATAATCACAAAGATAGTCATTCATTTACAATAATTGTATTAATATGAAAATACGAAGCTAAAACAAAGAAAATAATATTTATATTTTGAAACTAAATTGCTAAAATAAATAAAAGTAGGAAAGACGAGAATTGTAATACATATTTAGTCAATTAATTAGATTTTACTGGATAATACAATTTAGTTTGAATAAATTTACACAGGTTAATCTAAAACAACATAAATAAGTATGTATTGGAATAAATTTGGTTCTAAAGCATGTCGTATCTCAAATAGTAACAAAGCTAATTCAACGTGAACGAAGAAATATATAAAATAGTTTAAATGCAAAGTATTTCCATTTATAGGGTACTGGAGTTTTGTATCACTAAAATCGTTAAGGATAAGGTCTGGCACGTTTCTCGGGTTAGAAACTAAGGTTTGGCCATATCGGGAGGGAATAATAGATTTATTGTCCTGCCCGACCTCTGATCTTGACCATACTGGTGCGCTCGCTAGCTGTTTACGGTGAACTGGTTACCAATATATGGTTATAAATGTCTAAAACTTTTAGATATTTACGTATAAAATACAATGATATCAACATTCATTTTTTAGATTGTAATCTCAGCAGACACTGATAGACAGACATAAAGTTCTATTATATTATTGTATTTGAACACGTTTAGTCATTAGTCAAGATGTTTTAACAATTAAAAACTTTCCGTAATATTATTAAGAATTTACTTTTATTATTATTAAGAAGTTCAAATATATATTTTGTCGAAACTCTTATCCATGTCTACGACGTACCAGTGTACAATGCAATAAGTTACATATAATAAAAAAAATATATAGATAAATACATCTGATCGATGTTTTTTATTTATTAGTGTTAAGCTATTAATTTGAATTTAAGCAAATGATTTTATGAGGTGTTATTCTATCCACAACATAATTAGCTTAATTATTTGAAAATAAACAAAATGTTTCACTACATTTTCATACCGCGACGTATGGGCATAATTTAAAATATTGTACAGTGTGGTCACCCCGAGTAATAGATATGCGCGCACGCACGGCGGCAGCGGCTTTCTATTAGAAATACTCTTGGATATTGATTCCGATTTATTTTGCGTCCGACTTCCAACGTATTAGTATTGGTATAACAAAACAAGTTTAAACTTATCTTTAGTAACAGTTTCATGTGCATTACAGGACTCATGTTATTTCATTTTTTTCAATATTGTAAACGATATGTGAATTGGTAAAACATTTATGAGTATATACTTTTTTTGTTGCTTAACAAAAATGTTTTATAATTTTCTATGTATTTCTACTATTTTTACTTATTATAATTCATTAGATTAAATTTAAAAAAAAACTATGAAAGGTGAACAAACCCGAGACTATAAAAACAATTAACGTTTTAAAATTATATTTCCACAGTTGGTGGGTACAACTTTGTTACGTAGTCAATATTTTGAACTCTACATTATAAATGCTTTCAAACACTATTTTTTATCCTTTGAATACGAAAAAGTACGAAGCTTGTAAATGGGTTAAAGTATCTCCTCTTATGGAAAACGTTTGGAGCTAATACAATTTCACTGCTCCAGTGTGGATCGGTGAGTATATCTATGTACATATAGCAGAATCATCCGAACATACAAGATGTTTTTCTTTTACTAAGTTGAATTATAAAAAATGATCAATAATTCTCTTAGAATGCAAACTTCATTTTACAGCCGTTTATGAAACTTCACTTTGAAACTTTATTTTGAAGCAATTTGTACCAATATTGTACTTTAACTTAGGATAGATAATTTGAGAAAGATATTGTTTAAATCGGTATGTTATTTATCATGTTCATCGACCTGGTAAGCAATTGAATGAATTGTAACATACTTGTATATTTTTTTCGAGTATACGAGTTCATTGGTTTGATTAAAAATGTATGAATATGTATTAAACTAATGAGATTCACTCAAGACAGCGCAAAAAGTTATATTTTTGTGTATAAATAACTTAATTCAAATTGTAATAATTATTTTATGTGATGGCAAGAATTAATTATACCAACAAATAATAGGATTGTAATGTAATATTTTTTGTATTGGAACTTTTATTAGGAATGATCTAATTGTTAATGTATTATTTAAAAAAATACGTAAGTCACAATGTTATTGTAAATTATGTCCGACTTTCTATATACGGATTTACTTATATGATTTACTCGACATCGAACATGATTACTTTAGGATTCAATACATTTTTTTATTTTTTATTAAGAAAGATTTGTTAATCAAAAAGTATACGCCAACAAAATTTTGCATATTTGTATATATTTATAATTTTATTAATTAGGGAAACTTTTCGTTTATATTTATATATTATTTTACAGCAACTAAGCAATAATATAATATAATTGTAAGGCGAAACCTATAGACGTAGGCTTAGTACCTTTAAAGGCAACCCACTCATGCGTGCGCACGCGCCTCTTATGGCTTAGAAATGCATTATGCATTTTATGCAATTTTGCGATGCATCTAAAATACTAAGACAGACAGGAAGTAAAGGTGTATAATAATTAAATATTCAAGAAGATTGTACTCATATTCGATTCCTCTCACGCATTCTTGTCTTTACTATTAGCATATATGTACATTATTATGTTATATTAAAGATTCTAGCGTTAAGTATCGTTAATTGCTGCATCGTAAATAAGTGCTAACTACATATTGTTAGATGTTGGCAGGGTAGTAAAAGAGCTTGCGAATACAGGCATAATAATAAGGAGTAATGACCGCACGAATGTAAAATCTTGCTCGTTTTCATGTAAAAAAAGATAAAGTGCAAGTTTTATTCATATACATTAATGAGTTCTTTATTAATTTCATACTAACATTTAATGCCAAAAACAAGGAGTTAAAATCAAGAAAAAGAATTAAAATCAAGCAAGGTTTGTTAATAAGGGTTATATATAGTAAAAAATGTTTTGAATAGTTTAAAATTAACGTTAGTTACGCTTCGTCGTAATAATTATTCATATTTTGCTAATCTAAAAAATATTATTGGCTAGTGTAATACACAACTATTGAGTAGTGTTTTATCATGTAAAACAAGCTCTTTGTAGAAAAAAATCTTTATGGCCGTTTGTTGGTCTGCAGAATAGATAAGACGTGTTATTTAAACTTTTTTATGTGCTTGTAAGTGTTGGAATCTCATTGCCTTGGTTGTAGACTTTTTTTTTTACAAATTAGAATAAAGGTAAAATGTGTCTATGTTTAAATATAATCAAATCGTGGTTGAGTGTAAATGAAAAAGTTGATTTTCTTTTAATTTGATTAAAAAGGTAACGGCAGTTTCATGAGTTCTATAACAGATTAGATAAATATGGAAATGCTTACAATAAATGGTATTTTTGGAAAGGCAGGCAATCTGCTACATGCTTCTGGCGAAGGTCTGTCAAGTTCAGCTTGTTTGCCTTCGGAATATCCAACAATGGTGCGCATTGTTGAGAGGTTCTCTTGTACGTTACCATGTTCTTTCCAGCGAACCCCTGAGCGCCATTCATTAACGCATGCCATCCAGCTCACACAGAATATAGTCACACCAGCAAGTAAAAATTTCGTCACTCGTACAAACTTCCGTGCGGTACGCGACATAATTATCTTTAATTATAGATCATGTTAATATTTAAACATAATATATAATCTTTTGTCGGTTGATAAGATTGATTTATTAAGGGTTACGTCGGCGACGTCGAAGGAACTGTAAGCTGCTTAGCGCTGTGCGCATGCGCTCAGGGCGCGCTACCATGGCGAACTGCGCCGGAACAGCTGATAGCGTATCAACAAAACGTCCCTCGCAGCTAATCGTTCTAAACGCTCGTGGACGTGGAAATCTAGTTTTCTATACTAGTTTGACTCGCAGACCTTCGTGTTTCTTGTCGACACAGACGTTATTCTAAACATTACTAGTTTTCTATAAAAAGCAAGGATGTTGCAATCTCACGCGGAACAAGATATTTTATAGCAAGTCGAGTCCGTTCGCTCATGAGGTATTGGTTTAATTGCATAAGATCGATTATTGACGGCTTGTATTGAAATCGCCTGGATAATTATGCCTCGAAGTCGCTTCACGAACATATTTAGAATAAGAAGAAACGTACCGTGAAATAAAGTATCATTAGATAATAAACCTAAATATAAAAGTGAAGATAAGTTGAATATGAATATAGATGTATAAATTAACTTTGAATTTAAGCAAAAATGCTAAATAAAGTAAAAAACGGTAGGGACGAGAAGGTAAAAAGTAATAATAAAGTTAAATTGTTTTTTTTTTGTAAAAATACAATTGTACAAAAAAAAAACTATTTGATAAATGTGTAAGTATTATTTAGCATATTTCGCATATCGGTGTGCTTCCATTGTCCAAAACCGTGTATCTTATACCTCGTAATCATACGGCGCAGAAGGCTTAAAGTTTGGTTATGATAATTTTGAACAAATTGATCAATGATTTGAGCAGTATCGTTTGGCAAACATCATCTACAATAGTCTCGTAGCAAATATCAATACTTTGTATAGTAGCTCTAGGCACATGGGTTATACAATCTTAGATTTCATGGTTGGAGAATTAACAATATGGAAAGACTTGTCTATAAAAGATAAGATTACCTTTACATTTAAAAATATTATTATCCACCAAAATATTGTTGAGTTATGAATTTTTAATTATTTTATTTATGCAGAAATTTTGCTTATTTTCGTTGAATAAATTGACATTTATTTTCCTTCGTTTTTTAGAAAATTATTAAAAAGTTTTTACAATCAATACCGTTATTTCTTTAATTTCATATTCCATTAGAATTTGTTGTTTAAGGTGAAAAGAAAGCTAACAAAAAGCATGAACAACTCAATTCACGTGACTGAAGTGACACATTTATGTGTTAGAAAAGGTTTCTGTAACTACAACTTTACATATAGCAGATTTTGCAATCAAACTATTGACATTCAATATGTATTAAAAGTAGCTCTTTTTTAATTTTTTTTATGTTTTTTATATTTATTAAATACGAATCTAGTAAGTTGTCTATTCGATTATTTTTTTGGAAATAAAGAGATTGCGTGTAGTTTTATAAAAATGTATATACATTTTATATCGTATTATCTTTCACAGAAGATGGAAATATTTTATGGCGAAACTCACGAATATTTGAAGCCTTATGTTTAAAATTAAGTTATGTTTAAAACAATATTGATTAAAGGTTGTTTAATGAGATGATGTCAATACATATATAAAGCTAACATTATAAAACCCTTACAAACGTCTTACATCAAATGTTACAGGTATGCGAAGTCTGAATAGCGACCCTCTCCAATGCTATTATGCTTAACTAAGCGTTAGTTGATGGGAACAAGAATGATACGTAATGTGTCTAATGCAAATGCCAGTCCGAGAGGAAACAAGACTCCATCAGGATCTAAGCATTGTATTCCGTTGCCTTTGTTGAGCGAGGCGAGAAAATGTACAACACTTAAGTATGATTATTAAATTACTTATAAACTTTTTTTCATTATTATTCGGTTAGTGAAATATTAGATTAGGCTTCCCCCCAAATTTACCGCTTATGGTACTGTTCATTGTCAAACATAATTTCAAGATTGAAACGTACCTATGTATATAGTAGATATAAATACTTTCTATTTGACAATTGATTCTAAATAGAATTTGGGTTTTATCCCAATTTTTATAATGATATATTATTGGTAGATGTATTATTGGTTTGTTTTTTGACATATATATCATCTATCTCTCTTAGATAGCATATTATTGCGATAAGGCTGTATATCTGGTCCCTTGGTAAGCAAGCAGATCGTTTATTGTCTAATAAAAAATCGATGTATCACGTAGATTTGAAAATACTTTAACTTTTTACTTAATTTAAAATTGAATATGATCCATACATTAATATTATTTGCAGATATGTCATGTTACATTTATGGACGACTTTCCTACTATATCTTAGCGCGAGGTAGGTAAATCTCGACCTCAGGAGAACAGCGCACTAATTAAAGATAAATTGAAGTTTTTTTTTGATTAAGTATAATGAATGATTTTATGACAGCTTTAAATCTACTGTTTACTGTTTTATGATGTTTAATCAAATTACGTTGTTTAAGTGTTAATGAATATGATATTTGTGTTTTAGTTATTAGGATATGAAATATAACTTTTTATAGAAAATAAATCATTTACTACAATTTGATACATTTTAGATGTTATTAGATATGAGCTTAGCATAATGTATTAAATATTTATTTAATACTCAATCAATGTGTTTTTTTTTAATAAAACAATCACTATATAGTTGGTAGATATATAATAATAGGACATGAACTTCTATTTTGTACGATGTCTTGGGATATTAGTAAATAAGTATCCTGCATATTTTTTCACCGTTTATTTTATATCCGTTCATTGGTTGTTTAAGACAATTATGATAAACACATAGGTACGTGTGCGTCCGAACGCGCTCGTTCTTTCCTCGTAAATTACTTACGACAATTTAATAAATACATCAAGACATAAATGCTTTTTCAATAGCCTTAGATTGCATCGAAGGGTATTAATTTGACTTGGTAGAGCTGTGCACTTTATAATTGTTCTCGCTGAGGGCTATATTGCTGCTTCATTCAGGCTGTGATGTGGCACATACATATAATTAAGGTGGATTAACGCATTGTTTGCTGTTGATAAACAATAAATTGTATTTATTATTCATTCTTGTTAGTTAGATATGCCTTATTTAAATAATTATCTTTATGAAATCCGTTGTACACTCAAACACTATATGAGTTATATATCATAAAAATAAACTGTAAAAATACTGTGTGTGTTTATTTTAAAAGATTTTAGTAATGACTACTAACTAAAATTATATATACGAGTATACTAGTTTTGTGTAGGCTATCCGCGTTTGTACCACATTTTAAAGATAAGCAGTGCTATGCTCCAGTTCCAGGATGATTGAGCCAGAGCCAGGAATAACAGCTTATATCACGTACTTGCGGCGTGTAGATGGTGGTTAAATACTTTAAAGTCGGCCAGGTGGCCAAACGGTACAGTTGTTCTTTTTTCTAAAATAAATTATATAAAAAAATAAAAGCTTCATAAAACCGCAAACGCAATTAATGATGTTTGTCGTTCATCCCGAATCAGATTTTAAAACGATCATTTCTTTATTATAGGTAGTAAGATGGCTGACCAAGTGAAGCATAAAATGATTTCCTGTGGTATTACGACGCAATTTGTTCCCACAACGATCCAACTCAGTCATTTAAAAACCTAATTGTACGTTTTGTGGTTTTGCGTTTTATTTGAAATTCTTGTCCTTTTAAATTGCATGCATTATAGGCGAGGCGTTTCCGCGATCTCTTTTCCGTAGGTGTTAGACATCACGGAACAGTTTTTAGTGACTCCAGGGATAATTAGTATCTTATCCAAGCTGTCCTAAGGTATAATTAATATATTTTTCTTTGGTGGATATTTTACGCGTGACTAATGCAGAGGCAGACAATATATTGTATACTTGCAGCCGATATCTTCAAAATCAGTGTTAAGCATGGTAATATTTATTGGACCACTAAGATTCACTTATTATTTATTAAATTGATATTTTTTTGCCATAATTAGTTATTTCCTTAGATATAATAATCTTATTAAAAGATGTCTTTTTTTCATATATTATTTTACAGTTATTTGGTGTATACAATCGATTTTTCTAAACAGCTGTGTAAGTACTATTTAAGTTAATAAAATTAAAGTATTAATACTATTATTATTATTACATAGTATTAATACTTTAATTTTTAATAGTAAATTTATTTTTAAATATAACATTATTTTTTGGCTCAATTAAAATAGAGTAAATTCAAACGTTATATACTATTAAATATTTTGATATATGTATAATATTATAATACATGAACATAGAATAGTTACTGTCTCTACAGAGCTTGTATTAAAATGCTAGTTTTATCTGCGCACGAGTATCTTGTTCGTTAGCGCGAGTGCTGGGTCGAGTATTGAACTTACTATAGGTGTTAGACGCAATAGTGGAGTAACTTACAATGCTTATTTATTTGCCTCGTGATACAATGCTATGCCGAACTTGATAAAAATAAAGATAATACTGCGTAAAATACTACCTGCTCTTCTTTTATCGGATTTCATAAATGAAAAATGACACGTCCTCATAGAATTATTACGAGTCAAGTGAAACTTGACAGAAATGAAAAGTTATTGATCGAGCAACACAAATATATTTATTGACTTGGCGGCAAAAATGTGTTCTTGTTAAAATTTTTGGATTAAAAAAAAAAATTACTCGCTTGCAATCATTAGTTGCAACTCTGATATAAGGACTGTGACATATGAATATATTACAGATAAACACCTAACACAGTAGGTACTCTAAAAGATATAAAAATATTTTTTTAGATTTTTTTTTATTTAACTGATACTGATATTTCTAATACAAAATAATAAAGTAGCAAAATATTCTTTACCTCGAAAAATACAATATCAGTTACGATTTAGAAGAATGTGGAGCGACTTGAAGAGGTTCCGTTATTATATTATTCTATATGCATATATGTTACTCAAGTTTGGTATTATTATTTGCAAATAAAATTCAACACATTTACGATGATTTGTAGAAGAAATAACTCCTCCTCTTTTGAAGTCGGTTAAAAAGAAATAGACTGCAGAGACATATACTGTGCGCATTAAGAGCTTTTTTACTGAATACCAAGTGACGGCTGGACCAGCGTCCTTATTTGTACTCAATTACAAAATAAACACCTTTATAAGCAGTCGAGCCATGTTGTAAGAGGTTCAGAAGATAATGCCCTGTGGTCAATATAAATTGAATCTACCATGTGTATTGAGTGGTCGTTATAGTGATATGTGAGTGGGCGTTATTGGTCTCAACTCAACAGTTCCGGGACGGTTTTTAATTTAATTTTTTTATTAATAATTTAAATTTCAAACGTTAAAAGAGATAGAGCATGAATTTTCGAAAAAAAAAAAAACTTCAATCGGAATAAAAATTATTTGATGGTCACATTAAGCTCGCGGTAAAGTGGCATACAAGATTTTAATGCGCGATCGCGGTTGCAATCTCAATAAACCAATTTGCGACTGGTCCATGATACGTGATCCTACATTATAGGCCTTTGTTTCGGCGACGACGACGTGCTATACGACCTAACCGACCGACTGACAGAGGTATTCACTTAAAACGCTTATTTATTACGTCTGTGCACTGTCACGGGGTAACATTGTCTGTCGTATTTATGAGCCTCTTTTCGACATATAATCGTAATTCAATTACTGATTGAATGATACAAATAAATTAGGTCAGTTTAAAACTCGATTTTATCAATAGGGAGCCTTTTATTACTTGTCTTGTGTCAGTGAAGTACTCGTAATAATTAATGTGTACGTTCATGTCAAAGTTTGTTTATTGTGCCCCTACCTATATATTCTTTGTTTAATAAAACAACACTATTACATATTATTATACCCTTTTATATTTACTTTAGAATATTATAATTGTGGCACTAGAACGAATGGTATTGTTGCTATAATATGAACTGTCAAATAATTTTGTTATTTGTTTGTACAGGTAAGATAAGAATTTTTGAAGCAAGAGCAATTTTTATTTAACCAATCATGAGATGTATAAATATTCGCCAACCTATGTATTAGCCTATAGTGAGACAATTTATAACAAACAGTACAAACACACTTCGCGAAATTAAATATCTCGTAATATTAAAAATACAAATATAAAATTACGGGTTCGAATTACAAGTTGTAAAAAGCAATATCATGCTTTCGTTTCCGAATGGCATGGCACTGGAAAGGCAAGATATATGTTCTCGCCTTTCCAGTATTTGTATTTGCTAAGATTATAATGTGTAAAAAATTGTTTCATTCGCTTTTTTGATCCTGACAGACTATTCAAAATATAATGTACTTCAACTTTTAGCCAAAATATATGAAAAAGGGTTCAATGGAATGTGTCCGAAACAAAGCCTTATTTACCTCCTCCTTCAAAAATTAATTACAAAACGTTGCTTACATTTCTAAAAGAATCGTGATAAATATGTTTAATATTAGTAATCAATACGAAAACTATATAAATATAGGTACGTCTTTAATAAAACCATTTTTAAATTATTCAGCGCTGCCGTTTCTATTTCCAGACAAGGAATTTTATCTTACAGTGAAATATTACCCAATCTATTGAAGATATTACCATTTCCTTTGAGCAGTGGTAATAGTTCCAAATGATATTTATTACAGACGTCGATGCATGATTGTGCGGTTCAGAAGGAAAACGTTTTATATGTAAATAAACATTGTAAAATATATTTGTTGCTATTTATTTTAGATCTTTATCTACGTAATTATCTTGTAATTTCGACTTGACTTTGTTTGTATTTTTATAATGTAAGATCATGCTGTAAACACGATGTCAAGTATTAAAATAACGTTGCAAAAGATAAATCTATTGAATTATGTAAAGCAAACAAAAAGCTTTACAGTTACTATGAAACGTGAGATCAATGACAGCGTAAATGGTTGTTTTAGAGATAGTTTCATACAATTTTATTTGTGACAGTTTCACGTAAGTGGTAAATTGAACGTGCGACGGTTTGAAATAGGACAAACACGTCGTATTTGCATTGTTGTATTAAGTCAAGACAATAAAAACCGTTGCTATGGGAGTTGTATGCTTTGATTATGCGAGACACTATTTAATTAAAGTGTCACTTTCTAGTATGCTATAATTATCTTCATGGAGATACCTAACTTATTTTTGCTTTTTTAATTTTTTTGCATATGTTTAAGTAATTTTATGCCTTGAATGGTCATTTGTGTGCAATAAAGAAATTTACCTACAACAATAACTATTTGATTTATTTAATGTACTTAAAATAGTTAATTATAATTAGCCTGCATTATTTACTTTTAATGTTATTGAAGATTTTTTCAACTGGTGGTAACATTATTTTGTAACTTTTTATAGTAATTTTAAAAACATTATATTTTAGACTCACCATGTGGATAATTTGTCAAGGAGGATAATTTGTTATAAACAATATTCGTCGAGATGATGGAAGAAATGATTTACGTTATACGTTGGAGAGTAATTTAAAGTTAAGTATCAAGAGGAGGAAAAAACTGTCAATTGTAGGTAATTACAGCTACCGATTTAAAATAAATGAGTCTTGTTTATATCTTGTTTATAAAGGTTTATTTTCACTACAACTGACATTTTTGCTAATATCATCAACTTAATTTTACATGTACGAGTAAAATTCAATCTTTATTTATAACATAGTCCCGTATGTTTTTAAATGATTTCGCATTAGTTCAAACTATATATTACTATATGAAGATATATGTAGTTATACTAAGTTCAACAATTCTTTGTTTGAAAAAAATATATTGTTTGAGATTTACTTCCATTGGTTGCTTGTTCTGTGTGCAGCAGGCAGAAATTTTGACAAAATGTCCGGTCTTCTTTCAGATTTGCTCTAATACCTATTGTGGTTTGATCTCGCATATCATCGTACCTTCTACTTGAAGTAATTTTAAATATTTAGTGAGTGCTAATTTGGCGGAAAAACTTATAAATAAGAGTATGAAGAGTATGTCTGAATATTTCGAGATCAAGTCGAATTCGAAGACAATTTCATGGATACTTTTCATCTAGCATAAGTAGATAATTGACAAGAAAAATGACCAATCAAACTCATTTTACAAGCAGATTAAGATCGTTTTCAAGTTAAAGATAATTAAGAAACCCACAATCCCAATCTTGGTTGACATAAATGAGCATGGAAATAATTGTAGGTATTTATTTTTATTGCAGTTATTTTTGTATAACAATTGACATTTAAAGAACGATGTCGCGCCCACGGCGGCTAAAGCATATCCATGTTCCAATAGAAAGGCGGAGGATTCCTGCGAGATGAAACCTTCGTAGGCGTTTAGGAGAGACTTTGTCTTATTACTTTGATATTCAGGTTTAACTCTATTATAAAATTTTCTCAATAACTTTAATAGGCATGATTTTCCTTTTAGTCATATATTGGCATAGAAATTACAGTTTTGGGATAAGTTAAAAATAAAGAATGTATGTAATCTAATACAATTGTTATTGTTTTAATATATTTTTTATGAATAATGATTACGTATTAGCGTTTAAAAAAAGTATTTGTTTTTTAAACGATTATCAAACATGTTTTGAACGCTAAATAATGTGTTCAAATTTAGTTAAATAATGATTTTTAAATGAAATTAATAGTCTTTTTTTTAGATTTATTCAAAGAAATTCGTAATTAATCTATTATTTATTTATAGCCGCATATGAAACTGCCAGTAGCATATCTAAGGATAATCTAGAATAATTTTCATTAATATTAATGTGTTATGGTTTCTTATATGGAAAATGTTATCTAATTGATGTTCCCGTTTGTCGACGAGTGAGTATTTTAATGAGGGAAAATAAATTTACTAGCTATCGTATAGCTTATCATGTGGCGTGATCTTGATCACTGTGATCAGTAAAATACTGTGAGGTGACATTTGAAACAAGTTGTTTATATGCAATTTTTTTTTGTCTAAATTACAGTTTGGTTGCATTATTTTGTTACATGTATACAGTACATAATATAATATTAATTTACTTTTAAAATTTGAATTAAATTCTCAAATACTTTATACAATTGTCACATTTTTATTTTTTGATAAAATTAACCGTTGTCAATAAATGATATAATCTGTGGAATGAAGACTTTACCTAATAAATATGTAAGACCTTTACAGATGTATATAAATTATTGCGTGAGTAGCAAATATTTGCGTGAGTGGTTTACTTATGGTATTTAGTTGTTTAAGGACTTACAACTAAAGATTCACATATAACATGTTTATCTTTATAAATAATAAGATGTGTGATCCTTCAGTTGCAGGATACCACAGCTTGCACAATAAAGTTACAATGGATAAATTCACACGTACATTTATTATTCAATTGTATTATATATGCTACATTATTTATAAAGGATTTTCAAAAGCAATAAGTAAATGTCATGTTTTTTTTTAAAGGGTTTGCGGATTTATTATACTTGGAGTCAAACCGAGCGTTATCTACGTGAGCATAGTCGCAGCAGACAACTAGTTCTACATACATTTTTATTAATTGTATAGGTAGGTCGACTAGCATATGGGCCACCTGATGGTAAGTGGTCACCAACGCCCATAGTCAATGGCATTGTAAGAAACGTTAACCATCGCTTACATTGCCAATGCGCCACCAACCTTGGGAACTAAGATGTTATGTCCCTTGTGCCTGTAATTACACTGGCTCACTCACCCATCAAACCGGAACACAACAATACAAAGTACTGCTGTTTTGCGGTAGAATATCTAATGAGTGGGTGGTACCTACGCAGACGAGCTTGCACAAAGCTCTACCACCGAGTAAAAACATACGACATTTATCTCGTTATCACGTTTTACTCAACGGGGTCGCCCACATACGGCTCAATATAGCCCGTATGTGCTCTTTTGTTCACAATTTATATCAACTCACACGATTAATTAAACCGTATTTAATTTTTAGTATCTAAAATTTTAATAAATAATAAATATTTATTTTTAATTAACCATCTTCCTTTTGACAGATGAAAATGTATACGACGCGAATGTAACTTAATACAATTAAGCAAATTAGTGCAATCTCATCAGGATAAACACAATATGTGTACCGTTATAACTTTTAAACTAAGGATTGTGTGTGTGTGTGTGTGTGTGTGTGTGTGTGTGTGTGTGTGTGTGTGTGTGTGTGTGTGTAGGTGCTAATTAAATTGAAGCCATTAACAGCATATGCATAAATAATATATGAGTCACATGTAGAGTTATGTAGTTGCTTCAATTAGATGTTTGTGATTTCTCTACTTTTTTTCAAAGTGTAATAAATTGTTATGTTAAGACTTTTATGAGTTTCATTTATGATTTAAATGACACCTTTACCAATTATTTATTTCGTTCGGCGGTAACATTAAAGCTTAATTGATTTTGTATGCAATATTTTTTGACGGCGTGAGTTTTAATGCAGAGCCACTTCGCATCTGTACTTGTCAATGGAATTTTATTACTTGTACTTTAGTTTACATCAGTATTGATTAAAAGTACTTTCAGATACATAAATCGCCTTGCAGGTCCATCTATAAAAATACATAGCTTCATATAATTTGTATAAGAATAAGAAAGATAAAGTAGAAGCTTATGTAATACTTGTGTGCAAATTTAAATTTTAAATTTCTTTGACATTACTTTTAGTATATACCTTAGCAGTAATAAAAGTTTAATTGAATACGTATTAAACATACTTTATATATGTATAGGATATAGCATATTTATGATATTAACTATAACATATTTAAATTCAAAGTTACATCGTTCAAGTGTGCGTTATGTTATGTAGGTATGTGTTATGAATCATTTATTTTATTTTGTCGTATCATTTTGAAATTAAACAAATCGAAAGCAATATGGATTGCACTCAAGGGGAGTGCGATAAACGAGTTTGGTCTAAAATCAAACAACGATCGACATAATTTACGAATTAGTGGTTTGCTTTATGGCAAATATTATTAATATATAGCACATTATATGGAATATATAGGGGACGATTAACATTTTTAAGTTTTGGTACAAATAATAAGTTAAAACAAATTTACTAACAATTATTAAATTGTTTAGTAGAACGAAAAGTTTTAGGTTGTTGAGTTGTCCACTTTGAGAAATTTTTAGGAATTTACATATTATGTCTACAAGGAAAAAAGCCAACATCTCAACTTTCACGAGAACCCTTTTATGGGACCTTTTATTAGAAAGTTAAAGGATAAAAGAAACTTTAAGCATGTATTTCGATAGAAGTTTGTCATTTCATAAAAATGAAATCCCATATGTACCTATAGGTTTATCTCGAGATGAAATATTTCTAATATTTAATCCAGTTATCATTTTCATTTGGCCCTAACGAACTCACTTTAAACATTTAAACACGGTTAAACAATGGGTTGTAATAACATTTTGGTGCTATTCGATTATTGTGGGCATATGAAAATTATCCATATAATATTTACGAGTAGACCTTTAATACTGTTTTTTTTAAGACAAAATGATATCAAATATATTTGTAAGGTATATGTTGCGTGATGAGTAAATTTTGTAAGAAATTAGAAATAACAATAAAACAACAATAAATCTTGTCAAATCATACAAACCAAACAAGAACTAATCTTTAAAAGACTAGAAATTATATGGTTATTTTAGTACTATTGTGATATATGTATATATTAGGTCCTTACATATGAAATTAGCGTTTTGTCGTACTGACCACTTTGATCTGAAATATCTGCTTTTTGGTTAAGAATTCCAAATTCAAATTTATAAATTCATTTAGCTGGTACATTTGAGTTTTGAAAACAGTCATTCATTTGTTTTTTCCTCATTAATTTTTTCTTTGGCATCGCTTATTACCACACAATGGAAAACATGAAATATCAGTATATTTACACAGTGCTGCAGAAACAGCGCGAAGGATTAATGATGTGTACGGCGCTGGTGTCGCAAAAGAAAGTACGGTACGTTTTTGGTTTCAACGTTTTCGTTCTGGAAACTTCGACCTTCAGAACCAATCCCGTGGACGGCCGGATACCAAAGTGGAAAATGAAGAATTAAAAGCTATTGTGAAAGCGGATCCATCACAAAGCACTTCAGAGATAGCTGCAGGCTTCGGGGTAAGTGATAAAACTGTATTCATCCACTTGAAGCAAATCGGCAAAGTAAAAAAAGCTTGAACGATAGGTACCTCATTAATTGAGTGAATCGAACTTGCAAACACGCGTCGACTGCTGTGTTACTTTGCTCAACCTACACAATATTGAAGGGATTTTAAATCGAATCATTACTTGTGATGAAAAGTGGATACTGTACGATAATCGGAACCGCTCGTCGCAATTGCTGAACCCTGGAGACCCAGCCAAATCCTGCCCTAAACGAAAATTGACTCAGAAAAAGTTACTTGTGAGTGTTTGGTGAACTAGCGCCGGTGTCTTTCACTACAGCTTTCTAAAATCTGGCCAAACGATTACGGCAGATATCTATTGTCAGCAACTGCAAACCATGAAGGAAGAACTAGCTGCTAAATAACCGAGATTGGTCAATCGCTCTAGGCCACTGCTGCTTCACGACAACGCAAGACCACACACTGCACAACTAACAACCACTAAGTTGTTAGAGATGAGCTACAATTGGAATGTCTGCGACATCCACCGTACTCTGCGGACCTAGCTCCAACAGATTACCATTTTTTTCCGGAATTTGGACAATTTCTTGCAAGGAAAAAAATTCAACTCCGATGCGGCAGTTCAAACCGCCTTCAAAGAGTTTATTGATTCTCGCCCCCATGGTTTTCTTAGTAAAGGGATCAATGTACTACCTATGAGATGGCAAAAGTGTATAGATAACAACGGTGCATACCTTGATTAATTAAATATATTTTACAAAAAAGATTGACTTTATATTCCTTCCGTACAAAACGCCAATTTCATATGTAAGGACCTAATATATATATATATGTATGTTTTATATTATATAATTTAAAATATTATTTATTATTTTAATTATCGTCAAAGCGAACCGTTATTGATACTTAATATATAGTTGGTTAACAGGATACCCTTTCCGGTTCGAAAGGCTATTGAACTTCCTAGAAGTTAAAAGGGAATCCACTTTTTATTCAGGTTCATTCTTGCGTAACCTGCCATTGCACTTTTTATTCTAATAAACAAGTTTGTAGTACATATCACGATAACGCCAAGGGGTTATAAAACATGTCTTAAGTATATAAACATACAGTTGAATTGAGTTGTCATTTGTTCAAAATAAAATGCATAAAGATGGTTGCCAAGTATAAGCGTTTTTACGATTTACATTTTGTCACGCTCCTTGGGTAGTAATTATGTATCTTGGTCTTTAAAATCAGACGTGTTTGACGAATTAGGAAACTTGCATATGGTTCATTGCAATCCGTAAAATGATATCAGTCTCCAGACGTAAATGGCTTGAACTTGAATAACTGGGTGGGTGGGTCTGTGGTTGAATATTTCGTGTCATTTTATTTAATTTTGATTGTCTTAGAATCTCCTGGTATAATAAAATGAGGTTAACGACCTTATGACCTATTGATTTTTCTTTATGTTATCTTTTTTTTAATCATATTATAATGTATTTGTGTAAACAAATATAATGTGAATGATAAAGTTAGCTATTGTGATGGTTAATATAATGGGATAAGATCTCTTTTAGCATCGTATTAACATGTTATTATCATATTATAGCCTAGTGAACGAGTAAGGGTCGGGCAAGTCGATGCTTTAGGCAATCCGACGGTCTTTGAAATACGTTGCCATTGTGAACTGTTCGTTGAATAAATATTTTACTTAGCGTACCACCCAGGCTGCTGGCAGAGGCCTGCACATGATTGATCTTTGAAGGGCAGATATAAATGGTTTGAAAATACAAACATGCTTCGCTGTTTTAATTATAATAATGGCTTTTAAAAATGGAGTTAATACTTAGCATAAAGTTAAGGTGATATTTTAAAAAAGCGGACTTAGAAGAATGTTGTGTTGTGATCTTTAATTTGTAAAGGTTTTTAACAAATCATTACTACTAATTAAAGCAAACATTTATGAACATTAACTTACTCAATATTTAATTATTTAAAAAATATACGAAGGTACCTATTAAAATATTTGTTAAGCCTAGCTACCGCGAGTAATTTAATGATTAGTAATGATTAACTAATTGAAATTTAATTGTAGCGTCTAGTTTTCTATAACTTAGAAATATAAACGTACGAAGTATTAGATGTAATTTAAATCTCCACCTCATCTTAATCGGTAGTATTTTAAAACTGAAGTGTGGATATTATAAAAATAAATACCAACTACTCATATAACGTGCCTTATTATCTCTTAAAAAGCTATGTTTATTTTTATGTTCATTCCTGCATAAAGGCCCGGTGTGGCCTTCATTCAATACAGATAGAAACTAATTCACAGGTAAGTGAGATGTATTTCAGTTAAAAGAAACCGACGCGCCAGAATAAAAAAGTGACATAGTGATCGTGATATTTACTATAATTAATGTTAATTGATCTTGTGCTGAGAATATTTGCTTATGTGACATGTTTGCTTATGTGACAATTTTATACTCTCTTCTTGCATAAGAAAATTTAACTAATATTTAACAGTTAAAATGTTATAATCAAAAGGTTTTTATGTTGATTTCGTTTGCTTTTCGGAAAAATTACATTATTAATGATTATTATAACCGTGTCATCACCGTTTTCTATAAGACGTGTATATTCTGAGCTAGGTATCACTACTCGTATTTACTACGAGTTTAAAATGGCTTACTTTCAATAATATATTTATGTGTAAGTCAATAAAACGCTAGACAGTTTTTTTTATTCGTCAAATAAATAAATCAGTACATAATGTGGATTCAAATTTAATTTTCATTTATATATATTCATATATTTATATATAATAAAACTGGAGATTGTTGACTATTTTAGAAAGGCAATTTCTAAAACTAAAGGCTTTTTACTTATAACATATGGTTACGACTCACGGGGACACAGCAGTAATATTACGGGTAAAACCGCGTGGGGCAACTAGTATATTCATATATGTTTCGGTTTTAGTTATTACAATTGTATAATATTATAATGTATTAATTGGTATATGGGTGTATTTATTTATTTCTATTTAAGGCTTGTCTAGTCAAATACTGGTTTCTGTTTGACTTTCCTCTACCTTTAAGGTTCCCTGAAAGGCATCGCTGTTTTAGTGACAAGTCTGACTTTTGTATGTATGTATGTATTCGACTTTATTATAATTAAATATGTAAGTTTTATTTTCCTACAATAAGTATTGTATTGACAGAAAAAAACATCAATATTCTGAATCGTAGTGTTCAACGTAAACATACTTTTTATTTGCAATCGTTTTTAAAGTTGATTTTACATTTAACTTTTATAATCTACTTTTTTTAGTATGCAGATGAATAATAGCGTGCGTGTTCCATCAGCATGTCGTCCTCTTTAAGTACTTTTATTATGGTTAATGCTGTCAACATCTTGAACTGCCTTGAGAAGTCTTGGTAGTCGAGTTGTTATAATTTAAATATAATAATAAATTTTATATTATATGAAAAAATAAGGCTACAGAATTTTATTGGTTCGTAAACGGTCAATAAGGTGCTATAAGGTGTATAGATTTTTTAAAATTTAATTGTTTAAATATAATATACTTTATTAATTAAAAAATGTAATCTGCAAATCGACTTATAATCAAGTTTAACTTAATCTGTCTCTCTATTAAGATGTGACAGAATTTTATTGGTTCGTAAACGGTCAATAAGGTGCTATAAGGTGTATAGATTTTTTAAAATTTAATTGTTTAAATATAATATACTTTATTAATTAAAAAATGTAATCTGCAAATCGACTTATAATCAAGTTTAACTTAATCTGTCTCTCTATTAAGATGTGATTTAGTTACTAATTCCTTATTACATAAATTTAGACGTCTAATTTTGGAGTGGCTTCTAAGATGAGCACTTATATTTATGTATTTGACTATAGTGTTCAAAGCTTATATTCGTTTCTTAACTTATTTCGTATAGCTCCAAAGTCATAGCAAAGTTTATCCTTACAATAATTACGTAAAGACGTGTTCCCTGCCACGGCTTTCCCAATTATATTTCCAATTACATTGATGTTCAAACTTGAGCAGCAGAACATGTTCCCCAATTACAAGATAATGTTATTTTGTTAAGATCAGTGTATAGTAACGTAAGTCTTAAGACAAAATTGTCTCTTTTAACATAACTTTATATACATTTGTTTAAAATTCTCCAAAATAAAAATGGTAAATATAATATAACGATAATTGCTTTTTAATATTATAAACATGATAACAATAATTGAGTTACCATTATTAAATATTCCACGGAAAAGAGCAGTACAGAGTACAATTAGTTCTTATAATTAAGTACTATTATAATAAGGTATAAGCAGAATATATTTAAAATATGTGCATAGCTCAGCGGATAAAACATGGGTCTCAACCAAAATTTGTGATAATTGTTGTCGTATATGTAAAGAGAAATTTGTAGGTTGTTTTTTATATATACATTGTCTGTACATTTTTAGTCTGAAACAGTTTAAAGTTCAACACTATGAGTTGATCGTGTCGTTAAAGCCTTACGTGATCGTAAGCATTGAGTGTGTACACAACCTTTGTTCTTGTGCACAGTGATTGCTCGGGAGCGGTCGTTTGGACGTCAATCAGGTTATTTTTTAGTAGTTTTCTTTTAGTTTTTGCTCCTAGCTCTACTATAATTGCACATCATAAATCCTCATTGTTGACGCGCCATGATGAATGCGAAATGTAGAATCCGTAACTAATAGAGCAGAATAACTTTTCGCCTCAGAACAGTTTTTTTTTCCATGGTACAAACATGATAACCGGTTGTTATAATCGTTTGAATAACTTAGATATTTTAAATATGTGCACAAAAAATGTAAAACGGAACAAAATAAAATCAAAGACTTTAAATGATAATAAAAAATACATACATTTAAGTTCATTTTTATTTTTATAATAACATACTAATTACCTACTTTAATTTGTTATTTCAATTCTTATAATATAATGATGTGAGAATTTCAAATACTTTCTGCAGTTATTAATGTATTTAATATTTCTATAATCTACATAACATCCGTTGATTGAAGTCATATAAATATTAGGTCCTTACATATGAAATTGGCGTTTTGTACGGGAGGAATATAAAGTCAATTTTTTATTGTAAAATAAATTTAATTAATCAAAGTAATTGTTACCATTGTTATCTATGCACTTTTGCCATCTCATAGGTAGTTCATTGATCCCTGTACTAAGAAAACCATGGGGGCGAGAATCAATAAACTCTTTGAAGGCGGTTTGAACTGAAAATTTGTTGTTTGAAAATTTTTTCCTTGTAAGAAGTTGTCCAAATTCCGGCAAAAATGGTAATCTGTTGGAGCAAGGTCCGGGGAGTACGGTGGATGTCGCAGACATTCCAATTGTAGCTCATCTAACTTAGTGGTTGTTTGTTGTGCAGTGTGTGGACTTGCGTTGGAAGCAGCAGTGGCCTAGAGCGATTGACCAATCTCGGTTGTTTAGCAGCTAGTTCTTCCTTCATGGTTTGCAGTTACTGACAATAGATACCTACCGTAACCGTTTGGCCAAATTTTAGAAAGCTGTAGTAGAACGACACCGGCGCTAGTCCACCAAACACCCACAAGTAACTTTTTCTGAGTCAATTTTCGTTTAGGGCAGGATTTGGCTGGGTCTCCAGGGTTCGCCATTGCGACGAGCGCTTCCGATTATCGTACAGTATCCACTTTTCATCACAAGTAATGATTCGATTTAAAATCCCTTCATTATTGTGTCGGTTGAGCAAAGTAACACTGCAGTCGACGCGTGTTTGCAAGTTCGATTCAATCAATTCATGAGGGACCAATCGTTCAAATTTTTTTACTTTCCCGATTTGCTCCAAGTGGATTAATACAGTTTTATCACTTACCCCGAAGCCTGCAGCTATCTCTGAAGTGATGGATCCGCTTCCACAATAGCCTTTAATTCTTCATTTTCCACTTTGGTCTCCGGCCGTCCACGGGGTTGGTTCTGAAGGGCGAAATTTCCAGAACGAAAACGTTGAAACCAAAAACGTACCGTGCTTCCTTTTGCGACACCAGCGCCGTACACATCATTAATCCTTCGAGCTGTTTATGCAGCACTGGTGCCACGGTAGAACTCGCACTCGTAAATATACCGATATTTCATGTTTTCCATTGGCAGGTAATAAGCGACGCCAAAGAAAAAAATAATGACGAAAAAACAAATGAATGACTGTTTTCAAAACTCAAATGTACCAGCTAAATGAATTTATAAATTTGAATTTGGAATTCTTAACCAAAGAGGAGATATTTCAGATTAAAGTGGTCAGGACGACAAAACGCTAATTTCATATGTAAGGACCTAATATATGCATAGCATACTTACGTTAAATTAATGATCTGAATCTTCACAACAATATAAACATATATAGACATACCTCATCCCTTCTCATCATCTTACGCCGTTATTTTCGTACTTTCGCATCGCTTGGAATACGAAAAAAAACTTTATCGGTATATGTATTTCTAATAGTGGTTTTGCACTGAGGTAACATACACTATCTGGGGTTGTGTTGCTTCTGTAATATTAGGTATATTACAGAAGCAACACAACCCCAGATCACCTTTACCTAAATGTTATAAAAAATATTATATATACGTATATAACATAAATATTAAAAACAAGTTCCAAGACATAACAGGTTATAACATACATTATTATTAACCCTCGGAAAATCCCGTTTGTTATATATGTATAATTATATAAAATGGAGCTGAACGTATTGCAATAATAACCATATTTATAAAAATAGTTGAAACTGGACTGAAGAGGTAGAATTATTATTTGCAAGAATAAGAATCATCACTGGTTGATGGTGTAATGGGTCAATTTTGCTCATTTTGCAAAATAACCAGTCGTAATTATCATCTAATTACTAGTTATAAAAGTCAGTTCAACACTTTCAAGACGAGCTGTATTGATATGCAATATTGAACTTAAAGTTAATAATTGTATCTGGCTTAAGTTGAACACTGAATTTGCCAACGCGGGATCTTCACTCAACTCAAATCGTTGGATATCCGACAAATGTGACCAGTCCGCTGCCACTTCAGTCTCATAATAATGCAACCTTTGTCGGTAATTTCACTTCTACTTCTGACAATCGAATTTGTTATTTTAGATAAAAAATCTGCTCCAAACCTTATACTCATGACGAAGCTTTTGCCTAGCACTGGGACATATTGCAGGCTGTTAAATGTATTGCTTTGTGTACTTTATAAATATCAAATTAAATGTGATAATTATATCAAAAATGATTCGTGATATGTTTTTTCTTGGATTTCATTCATTTCATTTAATATGTTTTCGTTTACTGGTAGCACAATAGGTAAGGGGTAACTAGTTTAAAATTCATTTGAAAAAAATGACATACTTACAGGAGTAGTTAAATAATAAAATATTGAAAAAAAATAAAATACCGAAGAAGCGTCTTCGAACACGAAATGTGTCACTACAAATACAAAGACGCTTTGAAAACTCACAATATTGTATTCGTTTGATCATTTGAATAACATTAAAAGTGTAAATATTAAACATGTACGAAATATTTTAGATCCTACAAATATTAAAATAAAAAGTGAACTCAAATAGATAAAAAGAAAAGTTCTTTACGATATGTTATATTTAAATATGAATCATTGTGCCAACAATAGTTCCAGTTTAACGTGAAGATTTCTGAGCGGAATTTGCATAATGATAATATTGCAAGAACAATGCGATGGTATTCAAATGATTCCGTGTGTCCTGGAAGATTTATGCATGTTTTCGACTTAAGTTAGTGCTATGAAGTATGGCGCTCTCTTAGCGCTATGATATATTGCAGCGATATCATCGGACTTGAAATATTACTTGTTGGTTTTAAAACTAGTTTATTAATGAAATAATAAAAATATGTAACAATTTTGCTACAATTCATATTGGATAAACATCGGCAAATATCCACTGAGCAACGTTTGCAAACTTTTTGCTAATGATTAAATATCGCATGCTTACGTAAATTTATTTAATTCTTTTGTAGATTTATTAAATGCTGCAAACGAAATGTACATCACTTTTACACGGCTACTTTCATTAAAATAAAATAAATAAATCGAATACAAGGCTATATTAACCAGAAATACCAATGCTGCGGTGCGTGAGCAACAAGCAGAGATAATTTGACGTGTCCCGTCAGATGAGTCGGCTTGCTTATCCTACGACAGTCGGCTAAGAGGCTATACCATTAATCTTAGATGACAGCTCAATTACCTTCAATCTTGCGCATATCGCACCGAGGTTTTGATTTGTACCTCACATGCATTGAGAAGGGTTAGCCCCTGCAATCATTTTATCTCCGCTTTACACGGATGGCTGTCATAAAACTTGATAGCAGAAGAAGCGCTATTTTGCTTTATGAGTACAATTGTAATTCCAAGTAAGAGCCCGTCGTTTACGAGTACGACATATTATAATAATTACCTGTTGGAATTTTTCGATTGTCTGACGCGATGAAAACTTGTATTATAACCAATTAATTATATTTTCAAATTTATTTGATTAAGTTAACTGTTGATCAGTTAAGCTATGCAAATTATGTTATATCAACATAAAATAAATACTCGTTGCAGGTCTGAGAAATGAATCCAAATGGAATAAAAAATTGTACACGTAAAAATAGATAAAACTTCTATACGTACATAAAACGTTATTTTTTTATAATTTAAGGAATGTATTATCGCGCGCATACAATTATGAGAAGATCATGAAAATGCGCATTGCAAATATCAAATGAATAATAGTTTGCATATTTTATTATTTTATAAATTAATTCTTTATTAACACTAGTTATTCATTTTCATTGTGAGGTAACCAGTACGTATGTTTGTATGCTTGTGTCTTTTATTAGTATTCTAGTAAAAACTTCTTCATATTAGAAATTAAACTAAGAATATTTAATTTCAATCAAAATTGCTTGATGTATTATAATATTTTTGAATATCCATAGAAGTGAAAAGGGAAATATGCATAAATATAAGTTATTATATTACATAGTGTAACATAGTGAAAGCATTCGTTACTAACCTATTTTAATTGAAATTTAAATTAATTAATTTATTATTATTTTATTTAATGTGAATTCAATGCTAATTTAATTTGAATATGGATTTTAATATGGATTGATTATTTATCTGAAATAAATATTATTATTATGACTTATTATTTTCGCGTATTATCGATACTCGCCATTTATTTGGGTCAAATACCGACAATTTTGTTTAATTAATATCACACAGTGAATAATTTTATATATAATATAACTTTTGTACCCCTATTGTATTAAGAACTTAAAAAAATATATATGTACTATTTTATAGGACTTCATCATTATTATTTATGTAGTTATAATATAAAAAAACAAGTCTTATTGGCGTTAATTTTAAGTGGAATATGAGAAAAAAATACTGTATGTAAATAGACTCTTTGATTCACAACTAGTTTAGTTTCTATAAAAATAATGTAATGTAGTCTTGATAGTTTGGTAGCGCCCTCTCTTATTTTTATATAAGATCACTAAGTTAAGCCACGTTCCTCGTGACCCCTTGTATTCATAACCATGAAATGGTACTTGCTAAGTTTTGTAGATGGCGTTTCTTTTTTTCATGTGATGTCATAATGGTAATAATTATGAATATGAAAATATTTAATAACATAATGATTATACAAGTAAACGGGTAAGCGAGCTTGGTTCGGTTCTAAAAAAAAAAAAATGATCAGTAAAAATTTTGCGTTTTTCAGGATAACTTAAAAAGCCAAATCCTATCTAAATATAAAATTTGAGCCAAATCGTTTGAGCTGTTTCTGAGATACACGAAATATGTTAATGAATACATACAAGAATTGCTCACTAAATACACATATACGTAATTAACATGTTGCGTTATATAGTAGATTGTGTCTACATATTAATGTTATTATAAATAAAGTAGAGAATCTCATATTGATTATTATCATATAATTTTCACATTCAACTGATTTAAGAGCTGTCGGGGAAACGTTGTGCATCTTTTAATCGTCATCATCTTTCGGTTCGAAGTACAGGTCGTTACCGAAACAGCGTTAATTTTTCATCGAACTTTATTCTGCTATAAATTAACTACAGGCAGTATCGTTGACATCAAGCTCATAATATAACAACGCTACTAATGTCCTTACCTCTTTAATATACCGTTATTTGATTTTAAATGATTAATTAAAGTATACAAACTTCAGTTGCGTTTCGAAAGAAATGTTATAATGTATACTTGATGGTAGAGCTTTGTGCAAGCTCGTTTGGGTAGGTACCATCCACTTATCAGATATTCTACCGCAAAACAGCAGTATTTGGTATTGTTGTGCTCCGGTTTGAAGGGTGAGTGAGCCAGTGTAATTACAGGCACAAGGGACATAACATCTTAGTTCCCAAGGTTGGTGGCGCATTGGCGATGTAAGCGATGGTTAACATCTCTTACAATGCCAATGTCTATGGGCGTTGGTGATTACTTACCATCTCCATATGCAAGTCCGCCTACCTATGTCATAAAAAAAAAAAATGAAACATAGTTCGTGTTGGTAATACAATTAAGCAATATGCATAAGCACCTAGAATTAAAGCGGGGTCAAGTCTAAAATATTTAAAAATAAATAAATAAAGCCAACACGAACATTTTTTATAAATGTTTTTCTTTCATATATCATATCAATACGACTTCATAAAGTGGGGAATTTGTATTTAATAATGTCTTTGAATTATCTACACTTCATTCGTTCGTCGTTCACATAATACTCTTCACTACGCCCGCCCTCTCGCTATGATAGATTACATAAAGTCATTTCCGTAATATTAATATCAACAACATGTTTTGTTAAAATGAAGCCATTTTGTCTTTGGTTGTAAAGTCATTCTACAGTGATTTAATACCAAAAACTGATAAAAACTGTTATTCGTTATCCAGCAATACCAGACCTTAAATAGGGAATATGCATGACTTTTTTTATGCCTTAAATTAATCATTTACACCTTTATAACGTAGAAAAAAAATATAAATAGGCTTGAATATATTCAAATTATTTTTTAAGGTGAAATTTAAAACAGTGAATAAATTTGGGGCAGGGTATAGTGTCGTTTGGCACGAATTTTAGGTGGGGCGAAGGGGGAAGGTGGTGGGGGTTTAGTCCCCTACTCAACGACACCACTCCCATGACACGGAAATGCACCATTCATGAGAAAAAAATTAATCTCATAAATTATGCAATATTTAAGAGTAACGTAGTTAGTCTTTAATGTAGACACCTAATCTCGAAATTACATTTATCGCCAAAAAATCGGATTGTGACGGCTCCGGCGCTGCGGGAAGGTTCCCCCTTCGCCTTTGCGTAACAAAGCACAGGCACCAACGCTCGCCTCAGCTGCTCTAGCTCGCGCTGGTGCCTGCGCTTTGTTACGGCAGGCGGGGGCTGCACTCCCTCCGCGCCTCTGGCTTTATAAAAATACTCTAGGGGTAAGATAGACAAGACTAAGTGGAGTCGGGGTTGGCCGATTCGGTTTTGTATCTACTATAAACTATAAACCATAGAGGCTTACGTCTTTATCGCACGTTTACTAAATCATCTATGTTATTTTTTATCTATGGAGTGTTTACAATAAATGACAGTAATGTTTTTTTTCGTATTTAACTCATATTATTAAATTATTAATTAATTAACTCATATTTAATAAATGTTTTTCTTAATTTTCTCAAAAATAGTGCATTTCCGTTTACTGTGAGTGATATTGTTATGATCAGGGACCAAATTATATGTGTTAAGTTGCTTTTACAGTGATATATTATGTTGTTTTTTCGAATTTCAACCCATTTCGACGTTAAAAAGTTTTTCTTAATTTTCTCGAAAACGGCGCATTTCCGTGTAATGTGAGTATTATTTCTATGATCAGGGACCAAAGCTCTAGCAGATACAACAGATTTTCACCTCAAATTCGTGCCAAACGACACTATACCGCAGCCTAAATTTGAGCCGCTCAAACGCCACCATTTGCGCGCGCTTCGCATGACGTCACATGTAATTCCATGTTTGTTTATTCTAAGCGTTTCAGATACTTCATATATATTTCAGCGTAAATTGCTATACACTATACAGATCGTGTAAGAAGCTAAAAAACCTTCTTACAAGTAGTGTATGTTACCTCAGTGCAAAACCACTATTAGAAATACATATACCGATAAAGTTTTTTTTCGTATTCCAAGCGATGCGAAAGTACGAAAAAAACGGCGTAAGATGATGAGAAAGGATGAGGTATGTCTATATTTGTTTATATTGTTGTGAAGATTCAGATCATAAGTATGCTATGCATATATTAGGTCCTTACATATGAAATTAGCGTTTTGTCGTACTGACCACTTTAATCTGAAATATCTGCTCTTTGGTTAAGAATTCCAAATTCAAATTTATAAATTCATTTAGGTGGTACATTTGAGTTTTGAAAACAGTCATTCATTTGTTTTTTCGTCATTATTTTTTTCTTTGGCGTTGCTTATTACCGGAATGGAAAACATGAAATATCGGTATATTTACGAGTGCGAGTTCTACCGTGGCACCAGTGCTGCAGAAACAGCTCGAAGGATTAATGATGTGTACGGCGCTGGTGCCGCAAAAGGAAGCACGGTGTTTTTGGTTTCAACGTTTTCGTTCTAGAAATTTCGCTCTTCAGAACCAACCCCGTGGACGGCCGTAGACCAAAGTGGAAAATGAAGAATTAAAGGCTATTGTGGAAGCGGATCCATCACTTCAGAGATAGCTGCAGGCTTCGGGGTAAGTGATAAAACTGTATTAATCCACTTGAAGCAAATTGGGAAAGTAAAAAAACTTGAACGATGGGTACCTCATGAATTGAGTGAATCGAACTTGCAAACACGCGTCGACTGCTGTGTTACTTTGCTCACCCGACACAATAATGAAGGGATTTTAAATCGAATCATTACTTGTGATGAAAAGTGGATACTGTACGATAATCGGAAGTGCTCGTCGCAATGGCTGAACCCTGGAGACCCAGCGAAATCCTGCCCTAATAGAAAATTGACTCAGAAAAAGTTACTACAGCTTTCTAAAATCTGGCCAAACGATTACGGCAGATATCTATTGTCAGCAACTGCAAACCATGAAGGAAGAATTAGCTGCTAAACAACCGAGATTGGTCAATCGCTCTAGGCCATTGCTGCTTCACGAACACGCAAGACCATTGCACAACACACAACCACTAAGTTAGATGAATGTCTGCGACATCCACCGTACTCCCCGGATCTTGCTCTAACAGATTACCATTTTTTCCGGAATTTGGACAACTTCTTACAAGGAAAAAAATTCAACTCCGATGCGGCAGTCCAAACCGCCTTGAAAGAGTTTATTGATTCTTGCCCCCATGGTTTTTTTTAGTAAAGGGATCAATGAACTACATATGAGATGGCAAAAGTGCATAGATAACAACGGTGCATACTTTGATTAATTAAATATATTTTACAAAAAAAAATGACTTTATATTCCTCCCGTACGAAACGCCAATTTCATAGGTAAGGACCTAATATTTATATGCAGCTTAGTATGAATTAGTCAGAAGTAAGTTCAGATCTGAAACAAACAACTACTCAAAGAAAATTGTTCACGTAAATCCAAATATCGATTTTTAATATACATCAAATCATTATTTATTTATCTAATATTTACAAAAAGTAAATAAACTTATCATACTTATGTAAAATTCAATAATGTAATATTACGTATACATTATTATGATATAGACGTAAAATAGGAGTTTAGAAGCAATTTTAATGACAAGTGGTTATGTATAGGTTATATTTTGGTATATTATAAATATTTATGAATAAAAATCTATGTTTTGGATCAAAATATATACCATGTAACATAATAATTACCTGTCATCATAAATGCATCTATTTTCAGTAGATTGTTCGACAAAATCAATTGCACTACAAATATAGATTCACTAGAAATCACCACAGGAATACAGTTTTAAACTATTTATTTAAATACACTACTAACACAGTGTGAATATCGTTGCCGATAAATCTAATGCTGAGTCATCTGACGTGGCATTTCGTTTCGACCAATGGTGACATGTTTTGTAAGGTTGAATTTTTCTCCTTTATTTTTCACTTTTTTAACAATATTTTATGGGCTTAAATAATAACTAAATAAAAAAATACCTTTTACTTATAATGTGACGATAATAAAGATTCGAAAAACCTATATTTGAGACAAATTCAATTTTTAGGCATATTCCCTATTGCGAGTAACAATATAGTAGGTATATTGTAATTTAAAACAGTTGCCTTAGATAAAATATATCGTTACATAAAATGGAAAATGTTTTCTTCACTCGAAATGGTGGAACTGTCCGTGTCCGATAAAGTTTATTTAACAAATAAAGCCCTTGAAATGTTTCGGTTTCGTGAGTAAACATTCATCCAGGGCAGAACATTGAATGGAAACGAATGGATATCAGTTTTACTATTGGTCAGTTTAATTTTACCCAATATCGTGCTTGGCGCGCCTTTCATCAAACTTTAGGCTGCGGCGCAACGGTTTTATGATTGAAAACTTTTTTTGAAGGATGAGTAAAGGAACGTTTATTGGGAATTCGTCATAACATCATCACCTTTAAAAAATATGTATATTTATCATTACCAGATATAAATAAATAAGTTAACTTGAAAGATTAAGTATTATAGAAGAGTAATATCATAATAATGAAGATTTGGATAGAAATAGAAAATATCTATGGTTTTCATCTAATGTGGCCAATATGCTGTCATAAAGTGTTATATGTATTGTCAGTAATATTATACTCTGTTTAAAATTTTTAAGTCTTATTGTACACTATGAAAGTTTAATAAGGAGTATTACAAAAGTCGTCGTATAATAAAAATGTAATTTCAGCCATAAGTAGGTTACATACAAAGGAAACCTCAAATCCATATCTGGGCGATTCTTCCGTTTAACTATTGTGTCGGGTAGGCGAGTTCGTCTTCGCTATCCAGGTCAACCTCTGGGAATCATTTTACGAGCTCACTTCAGTATTCTAGATAAGAATAAGACTCGGAGTACATCCAGCTATTCCAATTTTATCTCTAGCTTTGTAGTTTTAAAGCATACTACATATCATACTAGTAAGTAAAAATTATTATAGTGTCGTAATTCAATTATAACAATATTGATTTTTTTAAATAAATATGTTTATTGCTGTAATTCTATGTATGTACATATATATATGTATTAGTATTTAAAAAATGAGTTATCATGAAAAAAATATCTCTCCAAAGATTGTTTATTTGCCAAAGGTCATCCATATACCTAATTATGCACGGGCAAGGGTTTCAAAATAATTCAAATGCCTGACGAAGGACAACTGTTCGTAAATAATTAATAAGGCACTGAGTTACATCACAGCTGCTACAGAGGGGTTGAGGGCGGAACTCAAACTAAAAGGAATGAGGGATATAGGTCTTCTTTGATTTCATTTATTTCGCTTGGTCTAACTTGTTTCTCAATGATGTATCAGAGGATTTTCCGCGTCAGGTCTTTAAAACGTTGAATCAAACTCTTTAATCAAAATATTTATCGATGTTTTAGATGAGGGCTGATTACATCTTTCTGCCTTTTTTAATTAGGATCACTGGTTCAAGAGTAGATGAAATTAATTAATTTATATATTCGATAAATAAATTAGCTGAAGGATCGTTAAATATGTCGAAAAAAATCATGGCGACTGGAGTTTTACTGGCGTGCGCCGCGTAAACCAGTAGTCATATGTATTATGATGTTAACGTTTGTGTACATGGGTTCACCCATGTGAAGCCGGAAAGGGGTAACTAGTAAATAATAATAAAAACTATCGTAATAATAATTAAAACTATCGTAGTAATATATTTTGAATTATTATTTTAGTCAGAAGTGAAACTGATTTTATAAACACTTCGAATTTTCGTTGGTGGGGCACATTTAAAAAATTAGTCACAACTCGCACCAATAATAATAATGACCGATTTCGGCCACGGCGGCCAATCTCAAGGGAGATTAGCCAACTGCGCAGGAGTTATTATAGTACACAGTGTGTGCGCAAACACAGGTGCACTCTCTATTCCCTAACTCTCATAACCCGATAGGACGGCAATCCGACATGACCGGAAATAGTTCAAGCGCAGGACCAACGGCTTTACGTGCTTTCCGAGGCACGGGAGTGTACACACTTCCAACTTCCAGACTCCGGGCTGCTACTGAGAATTTTTCGACAGAAAATCATTATACATATTGGCCCGACCTGGGATTTGAACCCAGGACCACCGTGTCTGCGGCCTTACATGTAGCCACTAGACCAACGAGGCAGTCGCAACAATATTGATTTAATGACCTTACTTTTTTTAAACAGCTTATAAATGTCCCACTGCTAGGCTAAGGCCTCCTTTCTTTAGGAGAACGTTGGGAGCTTATCCCACCACGCTGCTCCAATGCGGGTTAGTGGAACACATCTACACCGTCAAGCACGAGATGAGTTATAAACACAAATTAAGCACATTTAAATTCAGTGGCACCACTGAATGTATACATGTGCTTTTTTGCCCGGATTTGAACCCACGACCATCGGCTAGCGTTTGTTGCTTTTTCTTTCTTTTTGTTGTATTATTCTTTATGTGTATAAGTACTTGCTGACAGACTTGTATATCGAAAGCTCTGCACAAATTTAAAAATATGTACCTTCTAATATGATAAATGAGAAAGTCACTCTGTCTGTCTGTTACGCTTTTACAATTAAAGCAATGAACCGATTTAGATCAATTTTGGTATATATGAGACTCCTTGTGCATTTAGATATATGAGTAGTACTTGTGAGTTTGGAATCCACACACTCGAAAACTTATTATTAAATATCGAACAATTTAAAGCATATAGAAATAAAGACGCCTCATCCTCAAATTTAGGTAAGTAAGAATTTTATTGTTTGGGTTGAATATTCGTTCACGCGTATGGTAAATATTTTACTTAGGGTCTATTTTCGCACAAGTGCGTGTGATTAAATCAGCATAAATTCGAACTTCCATTCACCTTGCGAGAACGTAAAGTTGCTACGCGCGTGTAAGTAATGGCCTCTGTTTTACCCAGTATTTACGATTGTTCACACGTGACTCGTGATCATTGTGCACAGAGCGACTTATGTCAACGATTTTTACAAACGACTCCTAATCGTAATGTCGAGAAATTCGTTCTATACGTTATATCATTAAAATAAATGCTAAAAGTACAAATTCAAAAAATTGTCTATTAATTTTATAAATCTTATAATAAACATGGAACACGCAGGCTAAGGCTTACTTATACGAAAATGGACATGGTTATTCGATTTTACCGGGGTGAATTATAGTTGAAAACCTATACGCAAACGGGAATTGCGAAGAGGAACAGAGGCGTGATCTCTCTGACGTGCACATCCGTATGATCGGCAAATCCTATTGAACAGGAAGATTGGAATTTGGATTTAGACCGAGCATCGCTGACCGTACGTTAGTCGCCGTTCAATGCAGACGTACTGCTTTCATTTGCTACTGCACGTTATTACGCAAACGAATCATCGAATGTAAAATGATATAATGTACGATATTCACAAAAATTACCAAATCTCGGAATATGTCTATATAAACTTTTTTCTATATAAATGAATGCAATAGATCCTTTTTTCTATAAAAAAAGTTGTTGCTCACGTTAATTATTTTAGACTATGGGTACGTAAACGAAGAATTCATGATTTAAAATCTTTGTGCTGATAGTAAACAGTAAGTTATATGTATACATACAGATGTACCAAGCAAAGTTTTATTAATTTGTTTCCACATACACATAATGACGGATATAAAATTTGTTTTTTTACGAAATGTTGGCTAAGTTTTGTTGAATTTTTTTTTTTATGTAAATGCGACATTGTAGTTTAATTTTAAATTATAAAAATAGAATTTCTTTATTTGATATTTTGTTTTGTGTTTGTATAGATATATTATGATAGAAAAACATTAAATTTGTTATAAATTTTAAACTCCGACATTGAAACAAAATTCATAACAATAATGCTATTTTTTTCTGTCAAATGAATATATGTAGCTTAAATATTGTAAAATCAAATCAGCATCATTTGAATCGTAAATCGTAAATACTTACTCATACATTAATTATAAATGTCTAGTCAATTTTGAACACTGTTGTAATGACTAGCTAAGTGCACAGGAGATTATATAGTTAAGTGCACAAATGTGTGCGTAAACATAAGTGCATTCCTCACTCTAGTAATCTGATACCGGAAAGAGTTCAAGCGAAATATCAGCAGCGTTACGTACTTAATATACTCTAAAATAATTTTTGGCTCCTAATCTACGTTGTTAAAGTGAATGTCACCAAAAACATCTAAAAAAAAAGTATGTAATACTGAGTGATAAGTAGTACTGTAATGTATTAGAATGTTGTGTTCATAAGCTTGTGTTATTTAGGTTTTTATTAATATTTTATATATTAAAAAATGTTAACATATATTCTAAGATTTATTATTATATAAAATATGAACGATATTTGAAAATTAACGCGATAAATTAACTTTTTTTTTCTAAAAATCGAACGCTCTTAATAAATCTTTTCACATAATCAAAGGTTTTTATGTGAAAGAAGCGTAAAAATGGAAGTGGAAATTTTTTGGCAAATTTCCAGCCTTCAATGTTATATCAAGTTATATTATAGGGAGTTCGTGTGTAAGTTTTGTTTTATTTCACTTTTCACTTCACTTTTTATTTCCCCTTTTGACAGAACATTGATTCTTATTACAATTTTATTTTTTATTTGTTTAGTAAATTTACTCTTAAAATATTGCAATTAAATTTATGCAAACATCATTTAATTTGATTTTTTTTTAATACGTTTATAGCCGATTTAATATGGAAAGAGATTCTCAATCGAATGATTTTGATGTGCATGTTATGTTACTTCGTATAATTCGATCGACGATTAGGCAAACAGATGCCTATTTTAATGATTCTACTATGTATTTTATTTATTCAAATTAGTTAATTGATTACAGTTCTCTAAATTGCGCTATTTAATTTGGCAAGTCGTATAAGGAACAAATACAATAATTTTTTTAGTGGGAATAAATGCCACTAAAAAATTTAAATTTAGTATAGTAAAAAAAAAACAAACATTTTCAATAAATTTTCTGCAACCCGTAAATTAATAACTTCAATATAATATTTTTCATACCGTTTTTGAACATTTTTATTTTTTAGAGAAGCTTAGCGTGTGTTAATTTTTAATTAACATAAGCAATAAATGGATATTCAAATAAAAAATAAAGGATTACCAGAAAGAATAATTACGGACACGTAAAAAAATATACATGTTTATAAATATTTATAACTTCGATATGAATGTCGTGTATGTAACTAACAGAACATAAAGCAATTCCAATCGCTTATAAATACTAATTTTACTATCTAGCTTCGGGCTAGCTTGTACGGCTACATGAGTCTGATCATGAGGATTCCGGTTCGGCTCAGTCAAAGTTTTTCTGTAAATAAATTTAATTAACAGTTATTATAAGAATGTAACGTTAACACTTAACACTTTCGTTCAACAAGTATGCAGTATGTTTAACTCTTTTTTATAAATATTCTGGTAAATATAATTATATTTAAAGAAGTTAAATTACAGGCTTACATTCCCTTATTTTGTAAAATATTTTTTTCTTTTCAAAATAATTTACATCGTATACTTATACTGTATCATAAATATTGACTTGTGATTGGATCTGGAATTTATTTACTCCCTTTTAATGGTTCCAGAAGCACCCTTACAAATGTGAAGCCGAGATTTCACATCGTTACTCCTTAATACCGACTCGAGTTTATTCAAGATTTTGTAAAACTCAAATTATATTTGTAATATACAAATATGTACAGTTACAGAATACAGTACAAGTATTTACAGTTAGTTATGTTAAACTATGTTTCACTCCCATACCAATTAGCAACAGATTGTTTATTTAATTATACGACTGCCTCGTTGGTCTAGTAGGCCGAAGACACGGTGGTCCTGGGTTCAATTCTCAGTTCGGGCCAATAAAATGTTATTGAGATTTTCTGTCGAAATTTTTCAGTAGCAGCCCGGAATTTGGAAGTTGGAAGTGTGAACACTCCCGTGCCTCGAAAGGCTTGTAAAGCCGTTGGTCCTGCGCCTGAACTCTTTCCGGTCGTTTCGGATTGCCGTCCCATCGGGTTATGAGAGTTAGGGAATAGAGAGTGCATCTGTGTTTGCGCACACACTATAATATGTCCTGTGCAGTTGGCTAATCTTTCTTGAGATTGGCCGCCTTGGCCGAAATCGGTCGGGAGGACTATATATATATATCTTTAATTATAATATACAATATATATCTAAAGATATAATAAAGTTAATTTTATTTATAAATTAATAAAATAATGTATTTTCAAAGCTAGGAAAATAAAACCGATCACAAAAATTCTCTCCGACAAAATTGTTTAAATAAATATTCACATATTATGTTAAAATAACTAATACGCTGTACTAACTCACGAGAATTTAATTATATTATGATGAATCAGCTTTTGGTAGGGGATCCGTCGACGTCCATTATGTTTTGATAAAAAATAATAAGTAATTTAATTCTCAGATTTAGTTTGTGATTTTAAAAAAAATATTAAATTTGTCGCAACTACGACAGAGAAGCGTGTTTTATATAAAAACTTTGTATAAATATCAAGCCTTGATATATTTAAAATAGGTACGAAATTTTAAAATATACAGAGTAAGAATATAGTAATAAAATGAAAGTGCGCAAAAAAACCATTTAATCATTGAAACAAGTAAAAAGCGGTGACCGTGTCGGGCGAAAGAGGGAAAAGGGTCGTTCTCGCCTATTGTAATTAATTTTAGGGCAAATGAAAGTCGCGCTAACTTCTTTTGCTTAATTGGCCGTGAACTTGGAACAACGTGGCTAAGACTTTACTGGCTGTGCGCGGGTTTCGTAGTTAATTTATAGGAGTAAAAGAGTCTACGTCTCTTTTGAAACCATTTCGTTTGATTTAAGCAGTAATTGCATTGGTTTAGTGATTTTATTTCTGCTATTGATGTTGTTATTGCGGGACACTCGTCCATATATTAAAGATGTAGTCAAACAATAAAGTGTAATATAATATAGTTACTAAAATAGCATAGCTTTAGTCAAGCTTATACTAAATTAAGTAGAAATGGAAACTGAATGAATTTTAATAAAAAAATGTAAGAAATTATAAGGAGACCTCATAGGAGATTTCATGGGACAACAAAGGAGGTCCTGAGAGAATTATTAATTATTTTATCTTTATACCTACACGTAAATAACATCGCTTATTATATCGACGGGTGCAAAGTGAAAACGGCTACAAAAATGCTACTTTACAGCAGAGGGAAAAGATTGAAAATGTATGGATTATTTTTTTGTAAACTTTATCATTACTTGTTTATACTCTTAGGCGTATTTATACTAAATCATAATACGTAATTTATTATTATTTTGCGAGATTTTGCAGTTGTTCTTATCTACATTGTACTATAAATAATTTCAACTGAGTCAACTGCCAGTTGGTCGTATACACAAGGGAATCCAAATTTCATATATAAATATTATTTGCTTTAATGCACAGTAATACTTATTTAGTGAAACATTTAATTTTAGAGGAAGCTAGCACTTAAATCATTTTAATGAAAATTATATGTATTACACAACATAATAATGTAGATAGCTTTTTATACTTCGTATTTTTATAAGTAATGTACTACGATCAATGAGGTCAAATGAAATAATATATAACTTTAACTGAAACTTTTTATTTGGAATAAAATCAATTTGAATTATTTAATATTCTGCGTGAACAAAATCGTAAAAAAAATTAACTTTATTGTAATTAAATTGCACATTTTTGACTTACATGCATAATCGATGGAAAAGTATCGAAAAGTACTATGGCGATTTGTACTCATCACGAGTACCTCCAACTGAGTCCCACAGAGCGGATGACCCACGAGCTAGACTGACACGCCAACTGTCAGACGAGCTTCCCGACATCGTCTTGGGCGAGATTAGTATTGCTCTCGAACAACTTGGAAACACCAAGGCTCCAGGAGATGACGGAATGAATGAAATGAACTTCTGAAAGCAGGAGGAACACCAGTTCCGCGAGAGCTGGTTAACATCTTCAATTCCGTCCTCCATAATGGTATTACACCGAAGACATGGAGCAAAGATGTGGTGGTGTTGTTTTTCATGAAGGGTGATAAAACCCTTCTGAATAACTACCGCCCCATTTTCACTTCTAAGCCACTTTTACAAGCTGTTTTCGAGGGTAATCACGAACCATCTTGCCCAAAGATTCGGTGACTGCCAACTCGTTGAGCAGGCTGGGTTTCGAAAAGGCTTCAGTACCGTAGACTACATACATACACTTAGGCAAATAATACAGAAGACCGAGGAATATAATCAGCCTCTATACCTAACGTTTGTGGACTACGAAAAAGCCCTCGATACCATCGAGACCTGGGCTGTTCTGGAATCCATGCATTAGATCAGATCACAAGACCAATCCAATTGCACCGCGGGGTACACACACGGGGGGCACAAGGGGATGTAATCTGACTGAAACTTACTAATGCATTGAAGGACCTCTTCAAGACGCTCGATTGGAACGGACGCGGCATCAACATAAATGACCAACACTTGACACATCTGTGATTTGCCGACAACATTCTCATCATGGCGGAGACTGCTGGATTTGAAAGAGATGCTAAACAGCCTGAGCGATTCTTCAAGACAAGTAGGTCTCGGGATGAACATTGAATAGACTAAAATTATGGTCAATCAACATGTATCCCCAGTGGTCGTAAATGGTTATTCAATCGAAGTTGTGCAGGAATACATCTACCTGGGCCAAACTATACAATTGGGCCGGCACAACTTTGAGAAGTAGGCTAAAAGAAGAATACGTTTGGGCTGGGCGATATTCGGGAGGTTACTTCATATTTTTGAATCGTCGATCTCACAATCGCTCAAGACCAGGGTCTTTAATCAGTGCGTCCTACCTGTAATGACTTACGGTGCCGAAACGTGGACACTCACCGTAGGACTGGTCCACAAATTTAAGGTCGCTCAGCGAGCACTGGAACGCGCGATGCTTGGAGTTTCTCTGGCAGATAGAATCCGAAATGAGGACATTCACCAGAGAACTAAAGTAACCGACATCGCGCGTAGAATCAGCTCGCTGAAGTGGAAGTGGACTGGTCATTTCTCCAGGCACCTTGATGGCCGATGGAGCCGACACGTGCTAAAGTGGAGACCACACTTAGGCAAACGTAGTGTAGGACATCCTGTGGCGAGGTGGACCGACGATTTAAAAAAGGTGGCAGGTACAGGATGGATGCGGCCTGCCCAAAATCGGGATGGTTGGCATTCTATAGGGAAGGCTTTCGTTAAGCAGCGGACGGAAAAAGATATAAAGATAACAGAAATAAACAATATACTTGGTTTCTTTGTAGCGACATCTATCTCGCCACATACGAAAACTAAAAACTGACGTACCCTACATCGCGATATTAAAGTTATCCGAGCGATTGAATATGTATACAAGAACCCGACAACAACCGTCGGGCAGTAGCCCACCAAACAAACACCCGTCTGGTCGGAGGATCCTCCCTTTTCAATGGTGGATGAGGAACTTTACACCCTGTTCCTCCCAACACCAAATCTTCATAATGATGATGACTTCAGAAGAAGAGAGATGAGGGTCGAGGTAAATGCAGAAGAAGACGTCATCGGCACGATTCGGTCTGCTTGAGGCTTATTTTTATTTAAACCTGAGTCGCCAAGATCGTCAATAAGTTAATTTAATAGATCATCTTCTAAAGGACGATGTTTATCGAAGAGATAGTTTACCAAATATAAGTACTGGATGTACTTATATTAGGTAAACTAGCATTAAACTACCATTTTGCAAATTTGAAGCTGAATTTCCTGTAAACAGAAACAACAATCATATAGCACACAGAAATAAAAACTTTACAAAAATAATAAGACGTTGAACAAAACTATGCGAAGTAAATCATAACATCTACAATGACAGCGATGTAGAAAGAGTCAAATGGTATATGGTCGTCAATGCGCCGGTACTTAAAAAAAATATACATATTAATTCTAATAACAACAAAAATTAGAGTTACAACTTAAAAATATTAAACTAAATTACATTAATACAAACCATTAACTGTTTCACGGTTATTGCATTTCGTGAGTTTAAGCAGCTCTTCTGTTTCGGTAATAGCAAATTGTTTTCTTGTTTTTTCCTAATTGCACTAACAGCTTACGTCGTTCTTTATTCATTTTAAAGTATTTTTTATTAATATACTCAATTTAAAACTACAAAAGAATCTCGAAATATGACTGACATCACACATAAAGCTTACTTAACCTAAAAATTAATGGTAGCCGGCGAAGCGCGTGTCAACTGACTGATGACTTTTTGTGTAAGCGTGGGGATGTCCCGCGGCCCCGCGTTAATGCGGCTATCGTTACTTGGTTGCGTCTACTTCGTCGTGTTTTGAAGAACCTACGTAGCTGACTTTTTTTATGTGCGGAAAATGACGAAAAACAGTGATATATGCCAAAAAGAATACGTCATGTTATAAAGAATTATTTAATGAAACCGTTAATGCAAAAAACAAAAAATCATGGTTTTGTAGTTAGCTTTATTTACTTTGCACCCGTCGATATAATTATATAATACGTAAAAGCTAACAATTAATTGTGTAAATTATGCTTTTTAAATTTATCGTGAAATTAATGTCATTCTCGTTTCAACGGAAAATCAATAATTAAATACTGAATGAAAAGCGTTGCTTTAAACAATGTTAAGCAAATTTTGATTTAATTGAAACAATTGTTTTTGTACAACGGTATATTTAAGGCCATCATTGGTGCACTCAATCATGTCGGCATGTCCCTGATCAAACACACTAAAACCCATTTCGGCTTTACAAATTGAAATGTTTAGTGCGGTTTCTGTGTACATTCGACGTATCTATTCAGATGCGGTGTGTAGCAAATTAAATTACGCGTAATCCGTTTTAAACTAGTATATAATGTACTATATTGCCTTCATAGCGTTTATAATAATTTAGTGTTTGGAGAAAATGTAACGCACTATATTTTTTTTACTTTGAACATATTTATTTAAATTTAAAATAATCATTTGCTTCAAAATCAAAACCGACGTAAAACAAAATGCGAACCCATAAAAAAAATCAACTACTATATTGAAGGCTACGGTTTGAAGGGCGAGTGAGCCAGTGTAATTACAGGCACAAGGGACAAAACATCTGAGTTCCCAAGGTTGGTGGTGCATTGGCGATCTAAGCGATGGTTAACATCTTTTACAATGCCAAATGTCTATGAGCGTTGGTGACCACTTACCATCAGGTGGCCCATATGCTCGTTCGATTTTCTATGAAATAAAAAAAAAGACCATGTTAAATCATAATGCCGATTCTTTGGGCTAAAAATGTATCTGTGGGCGTATGAAAACAGGAAAGAAATCTTTAAAGATCATCATACACCAAGGTCAAGTATTTATCTGCAGCTCAAGTATGAGAGACGACATTTATGTAACCGGCTAAGCTAAGAATTAGCGTCACTGCATATCTCTTGGCATCATAGGTATTAAATGTATCTCTTTCTAACTTTATTTTTGTTATTTTTAATAAAAGTTATAACTTAGTTGCGATACATATTAGTTGATGATAGTTTAGATTTTAAACAGAAACTTTTGAGTTACTACCAATATGGTCCTTATCTCTTTACAAATGTTACCTAAAAGGTGAACTATAAATTATTTATAGTTAATTAACTAATCAAAAAGCGTATTTTGTTTCCATAACGTATTTTTTATGGGAAGAAAATAGATATAGAAGATTTTTCCTCCTCAGAGATTCCGCGTTCATCCCTTAGTGAACCGCTTCCACAAATATAGCAACGAATTGTGTTTTAAAACACGAATCAACACACAAGATTGCTAAGTTATAGCCGACCCCTGACATAAACCTTCATTGTTCATACCCATTTTCACCGCACGAAACCCAGTGGAAAATATCTTTGGTTAAAATTACCTTTAGATTTAGGATACTGAAGAGTTTTGACCTCCTTACTTATTAAGTTTATAGTTTATCAGCGTATACTATGTTTCCAGGATATTAAATCAGAAAATTATTTATATTTTATAAAATAAATATTGTTTTAAATGTAAATAAAACAAGTTATTTTAAAGTAGATATATACCTAATGTATATAATTAATATTCAGGGCGTAGGTAGTTACGTAATCATTAAATACGCTTAAAGGTATTTCGTAGCTAAGAAATTTAATGAGATTCATGCTTTTGCTAAGGTTTATTACGCTGTCGCCCGTAAGGAGTGAAACACTTTCCTGGGGAGCGATGCGTCGCAGCTAATACGTCGTAAAATGAGACATCTATTGCGTTTGATCGCGTTGAGGATGCTTTGCCTCTTTCTCTATGTAAATTTCAACAAAATGCAATAACCTAGAATTTTACCGGTATTCATAACAACGTTATATTCGTAAAAGAATGCTCTACACATAAAATGTGTCATTACACTTATGTTTGTCAAGATGTGCTCACCGCTAAAGAACTTGATTATTATCGATTCTGCGGCAGAACCCTGTTACTTCAGCTGGTTTATTCTGTTGGCATTGGTTGCTATATGCCTTCTATTTATCTCATTCCTGATGAAATCGTTCAGAGTAACTCCGACATATTTGCTGATATTTTTTTGTTATTTTGGTAAATTATAAAATTTTGCTACAAACTTACTTTATTATTTCAAAAGATTGAAAAATAAATGTGTAGATAATAGACAGAATGACGCGTAGAATTATTCGAAATATGCGTAGAATATTACAAGACGACTCTACGTCTAAAGAAAGTATTGCTAAACTGGAATGTGTCTTATTGTTACGGTTTACTCGGTGGTAGAGCTTTGTGCAAGCTCGTCTGGGTAGGTACCACCCACTCATCAGATATTCTACCGCAAAACAGCAGTACTTTGTATTGTTGTGTTCCGGTTTGAAGGGTGAGTGAGCCAGTGTAATTACAGGCACAAGGGACATAACATCTTAGTTCCCAAGGTTGGTGGCGCATTGGCAATGTAAGTGATGGTTAACATTTCTTACAATGCCATTGTCTATGGGTGTTGGTGACCACTTACCATCAGGTGGCCCATATGCTCGTCCGCCAACCAATTAAATAAAAAAAAAAAAAAAAAAAAAAAAAAAAAAAACACAATAGTAGTAGACTACAAATCATAAATTAGTTAAAAATATGTTAATTAAAGGATTTCGGTACCGTTGTTAAAAACTTTAACTGGACACTTGGTTACAAGTTATTTAATGTCCCGTTTGTATTGAACTTTTTACATACAATAATATGCTATGCATTGTAATAGCATTGGAATAATTAAAGTGTGCTCTTTGCACAGAATAATATACAATGCAATGAAATATTCAATACATTGACCAGCAAAGAAAATTGAACCAGAGCGGCTAAGATTTCTCAAGTAAACCGACGGAGCTTTTCACGAGAGGCAATTATAAGGTTCTTGTTAAAACTTCTCATAACCGGAATCATTCTTTCACTGAACTCTCAACGAGTAGTAAAACCTAATGAAAGCGGGCAAACGTTGCCTACTTTTCAACTTGATATTGTTTCCGGTTAAGAAACGCTTGGCTGCCTCCATTTCATAGCCTCTGTTTATTGGAGTTCTTCCAGACTGCGATTGTTCCCTGGAAGAGGTAAATGGAAAAGAAGGTAATTTTATGCTAAGGGCGTGACTATGCCGAAGAAGGAATCAGCTATTTTCAGATTCTTAATGTAAAAAAGAAACTTAGAGCCTAGATGGAAAAACTTTTATAAGCAATTCAAGGAGAATTAATATATACTTTATACTTATTTACTTAAATATGTTTTTGGTCAGCTTAAAAATAGGGAGAAGGGAAAAATACACCAATGTTTTTTTTAAATTTATCTTTATCGGATACTAAAAAATAAATAACACAGATGTGAACGATTGAAGCTTTACGCTATTGAGATTGGTTCTTAAATGGTCAGAAAAACTATGTGTGACAGGTAAAAGGATGATGTGATAGATACGCTTTTTATAGATTATTAAAGATAATTACGGCCAGATCTCTTGTTCGCTAATTATTTTAAATACTAGATGATTCTTCAAAGTTTTAAAAACCTTACAAAAGTCATATAATAATTGAATTGAACTGTTTGCTTCATATTTATATTCAGGTGACATAACAAATCAAATTCCCCACATCAAATTTTGTTCTTTTATAAGTAACAGAAATTCATTAACAATGTTTCACGAATGCTTTTTATACTATACAACACAAAGAATTACAGAGTAAATTGTATACGTCGATACTATGTATGTTGTACACAATTTTAAATTTATTTCGCAAAATGAAACCTCGAAATTAGTTGTTGCTCAAAGTTATACAGGATTTGCTGTTGCGCTGGTTTTCACGTTGAATGTTAACTACTATTGCCGCGATATGCACATCGCAAAAACAACGAATCAACTTGTTGCTGAACTATTGTATTGTAAAAGTGTTTCCAAATTCGATTGAGAATATTTTCTGAAAAAATACTTTTTGTTTAAGATAATATAGAAGTGTATGCTTTTAATATAATATATAGAATATATATATCTAATATATATATATCTAATATATATACCTAAATATATACCTTGTGCCTCTAATGACACTGGCTCACTCACCCTTCAAACCGGAACACAACAATACCAAGTACTGCTGTTTTTCGGTAGAATATCTGATGAGTGGGTGGTACCTACCCAGACGAAAATATAGGGTTTTCCAATAGGGACGCTTGAACTTTGACAGCTGATTGCGGCCATGTTGTTTGAGTGACAGCTGTCAAATGCAGTGTGTTATATTCATTCCGTCCTCCCAAGCCACCATGGCAGGTTACAGTGTCGAGCAGCACGTGCAAATCATAAAATTGTTTTATGAAAATGGGTCTTCAGTTCGAGCAACGTTCCGCGCACATCGCCCGTTTTACGGTCGCGATGATCGTCCTGCCGAGTCGACTATCCGTCGATTGGTGGACAAATTCGAGTCAACCGGGTCAGTTAACAATCAGCCGGTTCCCGTGCGTAACCGTAACGCGAGATCTGCCGAGAATATCGCCGCTGTGCGCGACAGTGTCCTCGAAAACCCGCGGCAGTCAACTCCGGGTCGCGCACAGGAACTCGGCCTTTCGCAGACGACAACTTGGCGAATTTTGCGTTGTGACTTGAGCCTGCACCCGTACAAGATCCAGCTGACCCAAGAGCTCAAGGTTAATGACCATAGACAGCGCCGTGTGTTCGCTGACTGGGCATTAGAGCAGTTGGAAGTTGACGCCGATTTTGGCAAAAAAATCATCTTCAGCGACGAGGCGCATTTTTGGATGAATGGCTATGTCAACAAGCAAAATTGCCGTATTTGGGACGAGACCAATCCACACGAGGTTCACCAAGTGGCAATGCACCCGCAGAAAGTGACTGTTTGGTGCGGATTTTGGGCCGGAGGCGTGATTGGTCCGTATTTTTTCGAAAACGATAATGGTGTGGCCGTCACCGTCAATGGTGAGCGATACCGGTCGATGATAACCAACTTCTTTTGGCCTGAAATCGAGAATATGGATCTGGACAACATGTGGTTTCAACAGGACGGCGCTACGTGCCACACAGCACACGCTACGATGGAAGTTCTGCGCGATCAAGCGCCCTTAATGGAAAACCCTATACGTTGATAGACAAAGTCAACGATATCATAAAATATGAACTGTTCAATATTGATTTCAAGTACTCCATTCATGATAGACAATTACATATTTATATAATATCACCAATTTAATCAAAGACCATTTAAACAAATATTTAAAAAAACTGACTGCCTGAAAGTAACTGACAAGAGAAAAATAAGCTTTTTAATATAGGGTTTTCCAATAGGGACGCTTGAACTTTGACAGCTGAGTGCGGCCATGTTGTTTGAGTGACAGCTGTCAAATGCAGTGTGTTATATTCATTCCGTCCTCCCAAACGACCATGGCAGGTTACAGTGTCGAGCAGCACGTGCAAATCATAAAATTGTTTTATGAAAATGGGTCTTCAGTTCGAGCAACGTTCCGCGCACTTCACCCGTTTTACGGTCGCGATGATCGTCCTGCCGAGTCGACTATCCGTCGATTGGTGGACAAATTCGAGTCAACCGGGTCAGTTAACAATCAGCCGGTTCCCGTGCGTCAACGTAACGCGAGATCTGCCGAGAATATCGCCGCTGTGCGCGACAGTGTCCTCGAAAACCCGCGGCAGTCAATTCCGCGTCGCGCACAGGAACTCGGCCTTTCGCAGACGACAACTTGGCGAATTTTGCGTTGTGACTTGAGGCTGCACCCGTACAAGATCCAGCTGACCCAAGAGCTCAAGGTTAATGACCATAGACAGCGCCGTGTGTTCGCTGACTGGGCATTAGAGCAGTTGGAAGTTGACGCCGATTTTGGCAAAAAAATCATCTTCAGCGACGAGGCGCATTTTTGGATGAATGGCTATGTCAACAAGCAAAATTGCCGTATTTGGGATGAGACCAATCCACACGAGGTTCACCAAGTGGCAATGCACCCGCAGAAAGTGACTGTTTGGTGCGGATTTTGGGCCGGAGGCGTGATTGGTCCGTATTTTTTCGAAAACGATAATGGTGTGGCCGTCACCGTCAATGGTGAGCGATACCGGTCGATGATAACCAACTTCTTTTGGCCTGAAATCGAGAATATGGATCTGGACAACATGTGGTTTCAACAGGACGGCGCTACGTGCCACAGAGCACACGCTACGATGGAAGTTCTGCACGATCTAGCGCCCTTAATGGAAACCCCTATATAAAGTAGTTTTTTTTTTTAAATAAATAAAAAATAGAATAAGATAGACTTATTTAAATAAAACATGGTGTCTTACACTCGACTAATACACTAATCAAAAACTTCTGGAGTTTAAATAGATAATTTTAATCTTTCTGTTGTGTGCAAATAGACACATATTGTTTAAAACCCAACCCTAAGATTTACACGTGAAGCCACAACAAATGCGAGACAAAACAGTAACCTGCACTACGGGACACATCACACAGTATCATAATTATATATTCGAACTTCTCTTTTAAATATCTCATGTATTATAGAAAAGTGGACAATAATAAGTGGTATGAAATGTGTAATGCGTGATCAAGATCATTGTTAATTTTTATATACTGTTTTTCAGATATAAGCAAAATTCTGTAACAAATTGCATCATGATGCCAATTCTTATTTTTGTTAATTTGTTATTAAAATCGTTTAAAAAAGAGCAGAAGCAAATAAAATTAATAAAAATATTAACAGTAAAATATGGCAATAAGCCATATTAATTTGATTATAAATAATCTACTAGACTAAGTAAAGTATAACCATTAGAGCACTCAAATATCGTAACAAATTTAATAGGCATAGTTGTAGGTAATAGTCATAAAAACGCGTTTTGGTCATTATCTTGATTGCCAAAAATGTGACTTGAATTGCTTCTCTGTTTTCAATTCAATTATTTATTTGTCGTAAGTAGTAAAATAAATATACGTAATAAATTAAAAGTCAACATTAGTATTAAGGTATTTTTACAGGCGTTATTTTCTGATAATGTTTCAACATTAATAGTAATAGGCTGTGACAATATTCTTAATATTCTCTTTTTTTAGATCTGGTTTTTATTATTTCGTGCGTTTATGTTTATATTATTATGGACTACCTTGTTGGTCTAGTGGCTAGATATATTGACGGCGGATTGCCGTCCCATCGGATTATGAGAGCTAGGGAATAGTGAGTGCACCTGTGTTTGCGCACACACTTGTGCACTATAATATCTCCTGCGCAGTTGGCTAATTTCTCTTGAGATTGGCCGCCGTGGCCGAAATCGGTCTGGAGGACCTTATATTATTATGTTAAGTAATAAACAAAGATTTATTTACCATGAGAAAAATTGCAAATATACAAGATACTCGTTAACTGAATCTTAGAGCATTTACCGATACTTTACAATGCCTTTTTTATTAGGTACTGAGCCATTTCATCTTGTTCAGTAATTAAGCCGTTTCGTTTCGTGTACGTCCCAAAAAGGTATTTAATATAATTATGTATACATACTTAGACTTTTGTGACAAAAGTTAAGGCATACTTACGCAAGAACAGGTGTAACTCGTTTAATATCTTCACCCCTACAGCACTTTTCAAGAATTTGTCCCGACTTAATGAATACGACGAGAATGAAGTTGGCTCCGAGGCAAGTAACATTTGTTCAGTCTGTTTAATGTCAAATCATGTCAAATTAAATTCACTCATGTCACAAGATTTGTTACGTATCTTTTTATAGGATGCATTTAGAAATTATCTTTTTTACTATATTTATATTAGAGCTATGTACAAATTTATATTAATTTTTAAAAAGTACCTTGCTTCTATCCTTTGCTGGTTTTTTAACACTCATATTATATGTATCGCGAAATATCTGTATGAAAATATTCTTTAAATTAAAAAAGTAAATAATAAATAACATCATCAGAATAATTAAATGAATAAATCTTGAATAAAAGTCAACGAATACATAAGCTAACACGCTTTTATTTAACAGAATAATATTATCAAATTAATATTATTTATAGAATTAAGCTTTTAATTGATTATTTTGTATAAATACGACATGCGAGGATGAACTGACTATAGATTTTGGACTTGAAAACAAGAAAGTTTCATATTTATTGTAACACAAACATTATAGATTATTCAAAAAAAAAAAAAATTAATCTCTAAAAAAATACCTAAAAATATATCTAACACTCAAAACGTCTAATATTAGGTCCTTACATATGAAATTAGCATTTTGTCGTACTGACCACTTTGATTTGAAATATCTCCTCTTTGGTTAAGAATTCCAAAATCAAATTTATAAATTCATTTAGCTGGTACATTTGAGGTTTTGAAAACAGTCATTAATTTGTTTTTTCCTCATAATTTTTTTCTTTGGCGTCGCTTAATGCCACACAATGGAAAACATGAAATATCGGTATATTTACGAGTTCTATCGTGGCACCAGTGCTGCAGAAACAGCTCGAAGGATTAATGATATGTACGACGCTGTATGTCGCAAAAGAAAGCACGGTACCTTTTTGGTTTCAACGTTTTCGTTCTGGAAATTTCCACCTTCAGAACCAACCCCGTGGACGGCCGGAGACCAAAGTGGAAAATGAAGAATTAAAGGCTATTGTGAAAGCGGGTCCATCACAAAGCACTTCAGAGATAGCTGCAGGCTTCGGGGTAAGTGATAAAACTGCATTAATCCACTTGAAGCAAATCGGGAAAGTAAAAAACACTTGAACGATGGGTACCTCATGAATTGAGTGAATCAAACTTGCAAACACGCGTCGACTGCTGTGTTACTTTGCTCAACCGACACAATAATGAAGAGATTTTAAATCGAATCATTACTTGTGATGAAAAGTGGATACTGTACGATAATCGGAAGTGCTCGTCGCAATGGCTGAACCCTGGAGACCCTGCGAAATCCTGCCCTAAACGAAAATTGACTCAGAAAAAGTTACTACAGCTTTCTAAAATCTGGCCAAACGATTACGGCAGATATCTATTGTCAGCAACTGCAAACCATGAACGAAGAACTAGCTGCTAAACAACCGAGATTGGTCAATCGCTCTAGGCCACTGTTGCTTCACGACAACGCAACAAACAACCACTAAGTTAGATGAGCTACAATTTGGAATGACTGCGACATCCACCGTACTCCCCGGACCTAGCTCCAACAGATTACCATTTTTTTCAGAATTTGGACAATTTCTTACAAGGAAAAAAAATCAACTCCGATGCGGCAGTTCAAACCGCCTTCAAAGAGTTTATTGACTCTCGCCCCCATAGTTTTTTTATAGTAACAGGATCAATGAACTACCTACGAGATGGCAAAAGTGCATAGATAACAACGGTGCATACTTTGATTAATTAAATATATTTTACAAAAAAAAAAAACTTTATATTCCTCCCGTACAAAACGCCAATTTCTAAGGACCTAATATAATCAGTTACACGATAACAATGAAATTCAGTAAGCATTTGAGCCCGAAAGTGTGCCTGCAAATTCATGTCACACGCAGCGAGTCATTTGTTGAGTCACAGAAAATGACAGATGATGTCGTCCATCAGCTCGTTCATGACCACGAAATAACAATACCATTTCCTATCCCCGCAGTCAACTATTAATATGAATATTACCAATTAATGCAATTAATTTTCCATTAAATTAAAGTAGAACTGACAGTATGTAAATTAATTGTAAATAATATAAGTTAAAAAACGAACCAAGGTTTACCAAACAAGACAATAAAATATATAATTTTAAATAAATCTCTCATTTGGTTACTGGCTTTTAAATTATGTCCAAATCCATTACAATCCAATACAACATTTTAATTTTTAAAATCTGTTATGTATTCTAATGTGATAGATAATACTGCTAGTAAATATCAAATCATATCTTGTAATGTATTCAAACATCCTGAATACATTACAAGACATGATTTGGGTATACAAACCGGAAATAGACCTATGTTTATATTATTACCCATGTATATATAATGTGAATTTGACAGCCTCGACGTTGACCATAAGAACACCGATCCTGAAGTCTTAAGTTCAAACCTTTCAAAACATATAACCCACAGCGGCATCTTGTATTAAAATATTCATATAAGTATTTACATGAAAAGAATCAGCTATTTGCTAATTTTATTATTACAATTATTTTCTTTAGTTTCACGCACATACTTATATGATTTTTCCTTTAGATTGTTCAATAGGTGTTGTGTAGGAAATAAAAAGATAACAACTACTAATGATATTATTGTTATATAATCGGGTTTAATTTACTTGTATATAATACCTTATAATAATTCTGAAATTTAGTTACGATTCATTTAGTAGTAATATTACTAACTTTAGAGCTTACATCACATTATTTATTGATAAAGTTTGTAAAACTAATTAAAGTGTTTATTTGTGTCTTATTATTATCCCTGCAACTAAAATATAAATAAAATATAAAATCATGTCGATGACATCATGACGATGTTTTTAATCTAGTACATTTATATGTAATAATGAAAGTGAACACGCGTATAGCGACAGAAATGTATCCTTTTATATCAAGTTTTGCTTTCTGTTTGCAACAAAGGTAACGGAACCTGCAACATGTTTATTTCAATATTCGTTCTCTGTGCTGAAAGGATTGCAAAGATCTTTAAATTCCGTGGAAAATGGATGCTTTTGTTTAGAATATTTTATCGTGATGTGATGTCGTTCAGAGATCAGTTGATATAGATGGATTTTACGGTAATTCAACTGACATCGGGTTTGCTTTTGAAATATTCAATATTTTTTTATCACATTATTATAAGTGTTTTTTTAATATAACAATAGATACCTGAAAAAAAATATGAAAGAAAATAGACAAGTAAAGCGTTAACTTTATTTATAATTACTGGTTTAAAAACATAAACTACAAATTAAATTAATATTTTCGTTCATATAATTTTGACTTAGAAATTAAACGAGTTACACCTAGCTTTGCGATAGGTTTATTACAAGAACGTCTGTCAGGACGAGTAAAATATTTTCTTGGGAAATGACGCGTCGGAGCTAACGTGTCGTAAAGTGAGACATTTATTGCGTTTGATAGCGTCTGCGGGTGCCTCGGTCATGTATATAAACTGTAAATACACACGTACGAACAATTTTGTTGTACTCATTGTAGCTAGTAACATTGTAGGTTCTAAATAGAACTGCTATTTGAAAAAAATATTCAATTTTGTAATTTGAGATTTTATACCCAACATGATATTTTACATATATTATATGATATTATATAACAATGGTAATAGTATTATTATTTTTAACTTTAAAGTTAAATCAGATCATAAAGAAATTAATTTCTCCTCATCTTGATTCAATTACACATGCATGTCTAGCAATCTGCATTGACGCAGCGTGGTGAAATAAGCTTTAAAACTTTCTTCACAAAAGGAGCGGAGGCCTTAGCCCAGCAGTGGGACATTTACAGGTCGTAACTTAATTACTTTTATGAAAAATAGCAAGTTTTGATAACTCTCAATGTATTTGAAGAGACTACTGGTCCAAGAGCTTTTCAGGTTAATGTGGATAAAACAATCAGAGAACAAAACATTGGATTTAAGATCCTAAAAATGTCCATAAATATGGTAGTATATATGTTTTTTTTATATTAGAGCAAAGAGCTTGTCTGGCACGATACTAATTTTATGGATACTACATTAAGAAAATATCTCAAAATACAACTCGCAAATGTACCCTGATGAAGTCACAAAAATATATCGAAGAAATAGAATTGAAGTAGAATGTTACGTAGAAGAAGATTTAGTATTATTTAGATTAGTCAAAAAGTAAATCTGCCAAACACATTGTCAAATCAAAACTTAGTAACGTACAAACTCGTTTTTACCAATATTAATTTTAATTGTAAAAAATATTTTTAAAACGACGATTTGATTATTATCATTAATTTAAAAACATTAAATACTGTATATTATATCCTTAATAAATTATCTAGTCAAAAGAACGACATTAGCAGTGTAAATGTTAATGATATTGATTGATAATAACGTAATAACTAAGGTAATATCTCCCTACAGGTGTAGGTAAACGTAATACTTTGCTTCAATAGAATATCGATGAGGCTTATACAATATTACTCGCTATAGAGATTTGCCGCACCTAATCAATCGACATTGTAGACGCACACGTAGTCTTCTTTTGTCCCCTGCTCTATACAATAAAAAGATTGGAAATGATTTTAGCTTCAGGCGTATTACGGCCCTTTGAACCTCGCCACGACCACTGCGAAATTAACTGTGAAACAGTACCTATATCAAAAATTCAAGAATTTATAGTGTTATAAGTTACGCAAATACTCTGCTATCTGTTTTAAAGTGTACACTACCTCGCTAGACTTCTGACTCATAGTCGGATGTGGAATGGCAATCCGATATGATTGGATACGAGAAAGATTAGGTGCAAGACTAACCACTCTACATATGTCATTTTCCAATTACAGGCTGCTACCAAAAAAATTGAAAGAAAAACCAACTTACTTTTATCGGTCCGAACTGAGATTCGAACCTAAGACCTTATCGATAAGCTAAGTGCAAGACAAAATGCGGTGACCTTTTTATCTATAACTAGCACTTCGTCCGCGAAAATTTAAAAACTATTATTTAACGTAAATCCGTAAATAAGCATTTGTTAATAGACTAAACGCAGAATAGTTGCAGTTTGTTCAAACCGTGACAATTTACTTATTTAGAGAATTTTTATACCCGTCATAACTTCTAAATGAAAAGTCCGATCCACATAATTTAAAGTGGAAATTACATGTATTAAATCAACCTTAATTATCAAACCATTTAAATGGATAAGGCTTAATATTACCACTATTATATATCACTGTATATAGCTATTACAATCATAATGTCTATAGGAACGCTATTTAGTTATAAAATGGCTTAATTCAGTTTAATATAAATTAATGAACAGGTCAAAGGCGACTCGCACGGAGTGGCTTCGTACTTTTACGATGGAAAAAGAAAAAGGTCTTAAGAAAAATGAACGTTACTTTACTAAAATAAAAAAGGAATAAAAAATAGTGCAACATCGCGTTTGGCGCGAATACGTACAAAAAAAGAAAAAATTACTCTGAGTACCTACTAAAAGTGTGCTTTATAGATTGTAATGTATTGATATAGTGTCATCAACAATAAATTTCAGCTCATTCGGTTGAGTTGAATGGAAATTTTAGAATTCATTAAGATTTGACCCAAACATATTAATAACAGTTGAAGTTCTTCGGGTCTTGTGTGTTGTGTTCTAGTGTTCTTTTGGTCTTCCTGTGATTTTGGATTCCTAGGTTGGTCTGGATGGTATTTGGCAAGCCTGACTGTGATTGTGTCATTTCTAATATTGTCATTTTGAGTTTGTGGTCCAAAATCATCTTGGGAGTCACCGTTTATACCTTCAGCAGTTCTGGCAACGCGTCTTCTCTACCGTTTTCGGTGTAATATACAAAGTTTATCGTGTGACGCAATACTGCAACAACTACATGGGATATGCTGTCTTGTAATTGTAGCTTTCTCGTTTCGTCTTCTCGGTGAGTGTCCTGTTATTCGGTCCCTGTGCCTTATGTACTGTTAGAAATCTTTCTCGCTGAGGCTGTAAAGAGGCTTGTGTGTGTTAAATACTAAGTTTGGGTCTTGGGGATCGCAGCGCTGCTATTTGGACTTTATTACTTTATTATAAGAATAATAAGTAAATGACTTAATAAACTTACATTATTTGTCGAGGAATATTTTGCAGGAAGCGCGGTGTTACCTTAGAAACGTATTTCTACCGTAGGTAGATATTGAAGGTAATCGTACCCATCATCTTCTTAGAGTGAGGTATTATAGAAATAAATAACCCTGAAAATATTGGCAATTGGTTTCATTGGGTACGTATTAAAAATTGGTGCCGAATGGAGAGTCAGGAAGATAAGCGGCTTACATAAACGAAACAAAATTTCATGCAGATTTTCGTAACGATCACGTCCCATATTTTTTGATGCGAAATGAATGAATAAGAATTTTCTTTTAACAGTATAATTATAAAACTTAAATTATAGTTAAATATAATATAAAATAAGACACAAAAATACATACTGTATTTGTTTTAATATTTACATATAGAAAAGTTTACTTATCTATATATTTTTTTATATATATACGGTAAGTAGTACCAATAGACATTGAACTTCGTCGTAATTGATTAACTGTAGTTTTAAAATATACATACGCTATGAAGTTTGTATGTAAGTACTATATACCGAGTATATATCAAGGCTTTGTGAATATAACAGTACGGCTTTATATGAGACAGGTAGAAAACTCGACAAGAGGCGACAGCGACGAAATTTTATAAAACAGCTTTAAGGAATATTACCTTTACAAAGTGTTAAGATACCATATTTTAATACAGCATTCAATACGAATTCAAGTATTACCTAGCAATTGAATAATTCAGTCCCAACTATTTAAAGGGTTGCCTGTGGTGGTTATTATTTTATTGTTATTGTGGTGGGTTCAATTACATGGGTTTACTTTCAACAAAAAATATTAAACATTCTAAAACGTCTTTACGAGTGCGAAAAATTACGATGCTACGAACATTGTACGGCATACATAATAGATGAAAGAAGGTCGTGCCTTTTAGAATAAAGAATATAAATAGTTGTTTCCATTTAGAGCTTACTTTTAAGAATTTAACACTCATTTTCAGAGAAGGCTAAATATTGAAATAAAAAAATAAAATTGATAAGCGGCCAAATGTGGCACCGTTAGTAATAACAGATTCACAAATACATATTGTATAGTCCTAAATGTATAATTGTAGGCATGGAATCAAATAGCTCTATCTCATTTATATTTATTTTTTTGTTACAATTAGCATTTTAAATTGTAATGAAATATCTGTCTGTGATTTCAACATAAGTTCCTCTGGCTATTTTCGCTTCACGATTTTTTTTATTTGTCAGTCCATCTGTCTGTGTATCTGGAATAAATCAAACCAGGTAAAAATTATACAAATACTTAATACTAATTTATTTTAAGAAGTAGTTCAAGGTACTGTTTAGTCTTTATTACATCAAAAATCGGTTGTGTCTATCGAAAGTTAGAACAGCTTAAAGTTCACGTACATAAGTTCTCCACTATTTTAGGCTTAACGTTAACATTTTAAAGAATTTTCACCCCAAACTTAATTTCATAATTGTAAAGCCGCAGGTTCAGCTTGTCTAACAATAAAACTTTCATAGGATATTGCTCTTAATTCGTTCAAATAATGTGAGAAATCCGAAGGGGCTCAATTAAATAATAATAATTGAAAAAACGGGCGATTCGTTTATACTAGCACTTTTGTCATTTCTTTTTCAACCAATGATTTTCCCTTTAATAAATTGTATACGTTATTTAGGTTCCATAAATGTAAGCCAATAAAAGTCATGACCTCGGTGAAATCTTTCTTTTGAAGTTTTTCGTACTAAAGAGGATTTGGTATGGGATAGAAAGACGGTAATTCTCTGAAACTTGTATAGCGTGTTCGTTAAGTTCTATGCGCGAGTGCTCTTTAAACGAATTCTTATGCGTCTTATACTTAAGGAACACTGGGCTTTTCGGGCTATTAAACCCACAATAAGTTTCTGAATTAAAACTGGGACCTCAATAAAGCGTCTTACTCGGGTAAAATGTGAGCAATCTTTCTTTATATCAGTAAAGTAATTGCAATTCAAAAGTTAACTGACGACGTTAATTGTTAGATATGTTAAAATTGGATTATGAAGATGGATATTATTTTATGATGCTTTTTGAACAAAATACATAATTGAGTCATCACATATTACAAAAGTATTTTACTTACTAAATAAAGCTATTAAAGTTACTCCGATGTAGACATTAACAATGGATGTTGTAGACAGTCTGTAATTGTTGACGTTGTATATAATTCGATAGTATTAGTTAGTTTACAGATTTTGTATACGTTATTTAAAATATTATTTTTGTTTTATTAAATTCAAAGATTTCAAATGTTCATAACTTTTTTTTGTAGAAATTTATGTTATTATTATCTATCTTCCGTATTTGAAATATTTATGTATTTTTTTATTTTTAATCAATAAAATTCTCGAAAACGTTATAGCACAAAGATTGGTCTCGTTGGTTAAGGATTAAACATTCGTGCCGAATGAAATGTAAAAAAGATCTTCGGTAAGGAGCTTACATAAAAAAAACAAATTCTTCCTTAGATTGTCATGACAGTCACGTAGCAGCTTTTTTCGCCGCGTAATGAGTTCTGTTTTGACAAACAAAACTAAGCTGACTCAATCAAATATGTCTCAAGTACCTACCTACGTACGTTTTTACGAATTACTCTGAAATTCTAGATATATTTTTTGTAAAAAAGAGAATACATATCGTACGAAATAAATTAATCATTATGAATTAAAATAAATACAAATGATCTTATGATCGGATTCTACGATATTATGTGTGTGCGAAATTTACTGGGAACTGACCGTCGTGAACGATTGATGGTCAATTTTTAAAGAAACATAACATTTATAAAGAAGTATTGGTAAATTAGAGAACAATGATATATAATGTCCTCCAGGCCGATTTCGGCCATGGCGGCCAATGTCAAGAGAGATTAGCCAACGGCGCAGTAGATATTATAGTGCACAAGCGTGTGCGCAAGCACAGGTGCACTCTCTCTTCCCTAACTCTCATAATCCGATGGGACGGCAATCCGACACGACCGGAAAGAGTTCAGGCGCAGGACCAACGGCTTAACGTGCTTTCCGAGGCACGGGAGTGTACACACTTCCAACTTCCAGACTCCGGGCAGCTGAAAAACCCAATAACTATTTACTGGCCCGACCTGGGAATTGAACCCAGGACCACCGGGTCTGCGGCCTTATATCTAGCCACTAGACCAACGAGGCAGTCAATGATATATACAGTGATACTGTTATACGAGTCAATTTTAGTAAAAACGAAAAGTTGAAAATGTTTTTTTTTAAGCTGGAAGAGAGAGTAAGTTATGTTATTAATTTACTTGTTCAATAGGTAATCAAGTAAAAACATCATTTTAAGATCTTTGACAATAAAAATGAAATATATATATTTTTTTAATGAGAGTTAGCAGGTTAATATTAATGAACAAACGGACAGCAAATAAACTTAACTGAAAATCTGAAGCTTTCTTTCATTTTTATTTATTTATTAAATTTATAAATAAACAGATTCTTATAAAAATCCTCCCGGAGGCTACAGAGCATTTTCGATATTTCTTGTACTATCGAACTTCCACCCACAGCCATCCACGAACAGTTGGAAAACTCATTCTTTAAAAGTAGTCCCCGTGAACCAGGTCGCGTATAAAAGCCTGGGCGTCATCTGGCTCGCAAAATTCAAGACATCGCTTCGGAGTGAATTTAGTGATTCTATTATCAACTCAAAGTTATTGATATAAAATAATAACTTAATTTATTGCTAACATTTCCAATGTTTGGGATAAATCTCTGCATACGCAATATATATAACGCGGATTTAATTACATCGTAAGGAATAGCGTCGCGGTCGTGACTTTGGTAAGCTTCAAAATCAATTTCGACTTGTTTACAGAGCACGCGCCGCAAATAGCCTGTGCCGGTGCCTTGGATAAGTAGATTGCCACGCTCTGAGAACTATATTGTTGTCTGGCTTTATACGGTTAGTTACAGCTTGTTCTTAGTTTAGCTTTGAAATTGAAGCTTAGTATACTTTATATGAAACTCTTAAATCGATTACATGCATATTATATTCTAAAATGTTTATTGAGCACAAAACATTTTGTGTTTTTTTAAAGTACCACAATTTTATCTACGAATAATAATTTTGTTCTTCTTTTATCACGTGTGCGTATTATTTAAACGCACAATAAATACTCACTAACTTAATAAGCTTTTTTATATTTAAAATGTTCATCAAGACATGTAAAACACGTATTGATTTTTCTCTTATAAATTTATTTCTAATCGCACACTTTGACTTACTCGTTTAAATAACCCAATAATGTGAGTTGTGAGATTTGCCGGTTCATTGTTTCCAAATGGCGTACCTCGCTCGAACGACTGGTCTGATTCTAATAATATTTTATATTATAGAATTCGATTGTGTCCTTCAACCACAAACCATTCTTTTAGATCACTTATAAATTAAAAAGAAATGATTGTTATATTTTAATTTAAGCCTAGCGGGTACCGTATAGCGTGTAGTTCTTGAGAAGCCTTTACAAGTATTCTTCTAAGCCAAATCGTTACTTCTTTGTCTTATGATATCACCAAATTCACATTAAAATATATAAATGATAGCAGTAATATACATATTTTTACTGTTATAATAATAATAATAGTCCTCCCGACCGATTTTGGCCACGGCGGCCAATCACAAGGGAGATTAGCAAACTGCGCAGGATATATTATAGTGCACAAGTGTGTGCGCAAACACAGGTTCTATATTCCCTAACTCTTATAAACAGATGGGACGGCAGTCCGACACGGCCGGACCAACGGCTTTACATGCTTTCCGAGACACGGGAGTATACACACTGCTAACTTCCAGACTCCGGGCGGCTACTGAAGATTTTCGATAGAAAATCTCAATAACATTTTATTGGTCCGACCTGGCAATTGAACCCAGGACCACCGTGTCTGCGGCCTTACATGTAGCCACTAGACCAACGAGGCAGTCAACTGTTATAATATTAATTATTAAATGTGTAATAAATTGTATTCATAATTAACATTTTCCCAGTTCTAATATAATTTGAACTACATTTAGGAGTTTCGAACTATGCTAGACAATATTCAACATTTCTGAGCACTAGCAATTTACGCCATCAGTCTTGCAACCAAAGGCCCGTTAAAGGCTGTCGCTTTTGAAGCGTTCCCAATTTAGAAATTAATATTTAAAGCTATCCCCCTTTTAATTGACTTAACAATTATACGATTACAATTTCGTATTAATTCAGGCTGAAAATTAATGAAACATAAATAAAGTTGCTTTAATTAATATACAAAGAATAATGAAATTTTAACATTTCCCTAATTTAATTTTTCCAAATGTATTTTCTTAATATAAATTAAAAATAATAGACAATAATAGACTGTTGGTGTGGTTGGTAAGATACTTGCCTTTCGCGACGTAGGTCGTGGGTTCGATTCCCACTCAGGACATTTGTGTGCATGAACATGTCTGTTTGTCCTGAGCCTGGGTGTAATCTTTATAAGTATATATTTACAAAAAGAAAAGTAGTATATGTAGTATACCAGTTGTCTGGTTTTCATAGTCTCTGCTTAGCTTGGGATCAGATGGCCTTGTGTGAATAATGCCCCAGGATATTATTTATTATTTACTAAGACTTTAATAAATACAAAGAAACGTAGTGATCATCAAGAAACCGTATAAATATTATATAGACATTCTTGTAGGTAATGTTTCCCGTGGAATGTTTTCTATCACAACCTTATTTATCTAAATATCTCTACTACCATAAATACTCGGATCGCATCACAGGAATGCCTGTAATGCTCGCCCAGAAGCGAAACGATTTATGAAAATAAGTAAAATTATATCCAAGCATATTTCTCAGATATTTCCAATCTTTGTATTAAACTCTGTTTTTCGTTAAATAAAGATATTATTAATGGTATATATATATATATATTTTTTTAATACAAATTAATTGAACATAAACTGTGTCGTATATTGTATTGTGGTAACGGTACGTGAGTGTCGAAGTAACAAAATATCAGTTATCAGTTATTAGCAATTTATAAAATTGAATAAAAAATTTAAAATAACCTGTAGTATCAAAAAAGAAAATATAACATTTAACCTTTGGTTGCCATAGTTTTCAAAGGTATACCTCGTTTTATAAATTAGCAAAACTTAGACAATTTTTTTTTATTTATTTACATAAGATAAATATCATTTTTACACTTTACCAGCTGTTCCCCGCGTTTACCCTGTTCTCATAACTAGCTCAATATCAAATTCAATTATTTATGATCGATTTAGTAGTTTTTTCATAACGAGGTTACAAATACACACTGAATCATTAATATTTATATATAGGATCGGGGGCGGTTTTAGACGGATCGTCAGGAGGTCGGGCTCCCATTTTAAGAAACAACAATTAATTTAAATAACAATAGATTTATTATTTACAATAATTACAGTAATGGTCTTAAAATAATTTATACACAATCAAAAAAAGCAAACAGATAAGCCAGAGATATACAGCGAAAGCAATATGCCGAAGGGCAGCGTAACCGCGTACAAGCGGACAAGTACAGCTAACTAAATAGCGTAGTATAGGCAGTCAAGCCTGAGGGGTAAACCGACAGTTTTGTCGGGAGCTAGAGCTCTTGCTTGAGTCGATCCTTGAAATCGACTTAAGACTAGCCAGTGAACACGGTATTTATACCCTAGCCTACTCTCAACAACTCTGTCCGTGGCGCGAAACGCCAGCCACGTGTTTACCAAAATGAAAATACAAAGTAATTAAATCTGCTTTTATGATTTTTAATCATAAAATATTCCAATATGAATTATCGTTAATCAAGAACAGTCAATTTGGAGTTATTTCTATGTGACACGAATTAAATAATCGTTTATAATGTTTCGTAACGCTATTAACAATTACCGAAATCGAAACTAGTCGTCATAAGTCAATCGCAGGTAGCTAGTAAATCATACCAGATATAATTAGGAATTGTCGTAAAAGATTTGCATTAAAAATCTAGCTAATTGTAATTATCATTGAGTAAACAACAAATCAATCAAGTCAAGTTGGGTACTTTTATCTTTGCGTTGATGTGACGACTGACTCCGACATATAGAATAACTCTAGAGTAAAATTACAAAAAAGTTAATTAAATATTGAGAGATTGGTTATTATTGGAGAGGAGACTAAAGTAACATAACAGCCTATAAATGCACTTCAGCTGGACAAAGACCTCCTCTCCTCTTTTTGAAGAGAAGATCTGGAGCTTACAGAACACAACACATGCAGGTTTTCTCACGATCATTTCTCAGCACATGAAAATGCAGTGGTTCTTGCTCGAACCCGCGATCTTTAGTTAAGATTCACGCCATTGGGCTATCCCGGCTTCGAAGATTACTGAATTATTTAAAATTAAATCTTAATCACAACAAAACAAGTTTGAAAAGAACAAAAAGCAAAAAATCAATCACTTTGTAAAGTTAAGAGTAATACTTTAGAGGGCAATTAATTAATAATGTTACAAATTAGTGGATTTGCCCAATGGTGTAATAAGAACGAAAAGTACTTTATAATAATTAGAATAAGGTCTGAACTGTGAAGATTTTGACAGCGCGTTCTTGTTATGAATATTAAGTGTAAATCAGTTCAATGTATGATACTAAATCGACTTGAATGAAATACGCAAAGTATGTAATATGTTTTCAAAGAATGCTAATATTGAAATTTATAGAAAATGTAAGCATTGTATACATTGTTACTGTGTGTATTGTAAGAAGAGGATTTATTTAAAGTAACTTACCAGTACTTGTAGATATTTTTAGGTAATCTTCTTTTTTTAGGTTTTTAAGATAATCTTCGATCCTATAATGAATTTCACATTGAGAATATTAGCAGCGGTTTATGCTTCCTACATGGCGTCTATAGACATATATATATAATTACTTAACATCAGGTAATACAAATAAACATAAAATAAATAAAAATATGTTGATATAATTTTAATTATGTCATTAACACTTTACTTGACTTTGAATATTCATTTAAAAAAACTTGAATTAAAACTACTCGTATTGGAGAATATTGATTTCTTCAGAATGTTTTCCTTCACTAACAAACTCGGGTGAATCATTGGCACAAATGTGAAAATTCTGTGGTGCTTGTCCAGAATTAATCGGCATCGAATCGAAACTTAATCGTGGACGCTTAGCCTATTTTTTAGTTTTCCCTATTCTACTTTGTCATTGATGGAACGTCAAAAGTTAATAATAAAGTTTGACTATGTCATAATTTTTTTATTTTTATTTATATGTACTCGAAGCTGGATCGGAATCGGTTTTACATTACTTTTCTTTCATAAATTATACGTATGCTCATAAATCTAAGTTCTTATTTAACATGTTTCTAATAAGTAATCAAAATTATCGTCGAGTACACAGAATATTGGATTGTAAGTTTGTATATAACTTAAAAAAGGTATATTGTACATAAATATGGTTTTGACTATATTTATTAAAAAGTAAGAAAATCAACAAGACGGGTAGTCAAATAAATTATAACTTTACGTAGGGTTAAGTACTTTAAAAGGGTTGAGTGAATTGATTTATCTCTCTGTTCATTGGTTGCGAAATCAATTAAAGGTAAGATACTAAATTAAGGTACTGTTATAATATTCACTGTTTTGATGTTTAATGCTATAATGTCATGTATATATCTTATATCTTCACCCTTTTGCCATTCACTGCCGGACGAAAGCCTCCCCCATAAAACGCCATCACGATGTGATAGAATGTGTCAGTGATGTGTAAAAATTAAATATACTCAGTGATATGTTTTGCTTTATTTTAAAAATAATAGTATTTGTTAACAGTATATTTTTATATATATTTTTTTAGGTTTTCCACCTATATATATATATATATATATATATATATAGGTAGGTATATATATATATATATATATATATATATAACGTCCTCCAGATCGATTTCGGCCACGGCGGCCAATCTCAAGAGAGATTAGCCAACTGCGCAGGAGATATTATAGTGCACAAGTGTGTGCGCAAACACAGGTGCACTCACTATTCTCTAGCTCTCATAATCCGATGGGACTGCAATCCGACACAACCGGAAAGAGTTCAGGCGCAGGACCAATGGTTTTACGTGCTTTCCGAGGCACGGGAGTGTACAACACTTTCAACTTCCAGACTCCGGGCTGCTCTTGAGAATTTTCTGATAGAAAAACCCAATAACTACTTATTGGCCCGACCTGGGAATTGAACTCAGGACCACCGGGTCTGCGGCCTTATATCTAGCCACTAGACCAACGAGGCAGTCCAGTATATATATATTTATATATATAAAATATTAGCTAAATACACAATTGCATTGTGGAAAAACTTATAGTATATTTATTAAAGTATTCTGTTGCTGTCCTTCCAAGTGAAAAATTAAAACATTGTTCTTTACGAGTTACTATCGGGGCTTAGATTCGCGTGGACTTCGGACATCGAGATACTGATATTTATCTATCCCTTAGGCACCTTCCATTCACCGAGACAAGAGTATCCTTTATACATTGACTACGGGTTTATTACTTAGTTTGGTTTTATCTATATCATATATTTTTATAGCTGTTGGTAAAATAAATTAATAAAAGATAAGATAAGATACTAACTAAGATGATATCTGAATATCCATTGGGTTAGAGCCTTTTTTATTTGAGGGTAAGATAAAAAAACTTAAAAACCGGAAAGATAACATGCTACCTACTATATAGTATATTTTTACCTACGACGACGTTTGCTACTGTTCTAGCAAATAGTAGGATCCAGCTAGTAATTACAGACACGAGAGACAACCATTTAGTTTTCACGGCTGATAGCACCAGAGCAATGCCAGAGCAGCATATCTAGCTCTATATACTATTAACATAGGTTGTAGTTAGATCTATCCAATTGAAATATTTACACGCCACCTTTTGTTTTTGAATAGAAATATTCAATCAACGAGTGCTTTCATTAAAAATACACCTTTTTTATTATTATTATGTACATATATTTTAAAGCCGAGATGGCCCAGTGGTAAGAACGCGTGAATCTTAACCGATGATCGTGGGTTCAAACCCGGGCAAGCACCACTGAATTTCATGTGCGTAATTTGTTATTATAATTCATCTCGTGCTTGACGGTGAAAGAAAACATCGTGAGAAAACCTGCATGTGTCAAATTTCACTGAAATTCTGTCACATGTATATTCCACCAACAACATTGGAGCAGCGTGGTGGAATAAGCTCCAAACCTTCTCAAAAAGAGGAGAAGAGGCCTTAGCCCAGTAGTGGGACATTCACAGGTTGTTACTGTAATGTACTGTACATATATTTTCATGTACGCATAAAAATAAGCAAAATTCCAATAAGATATATTTTTTAATATCTTTGGCTAATATTATGCGTTATATACTTATTACAGGAATTTGAAATATAAAAGAATATTATTGTGTAAGACTCAGACTATGAAATAAATACATTATCAAATAACAAAAACATGATGTTGTAAAAGAACATATTTAGCAGTAATTTGAAGTCAGGTAGAGCATTACAGATGGTTTCAGGCTGTAAGCGGATAAACGATAAGCCGAGCTGAGGCTACGACGGCGGTGCACTTGCTTTATTTACAAGTTTCATGATTTCATGTCAATTTAGCTGTACACGCTTTTAGAAATGTTTACTTCAGTTTGACAATTTTCTCCATTGGTAACAATATAATAAACTTGGCATTTGCTAATCTTAAGACGTATTCTTAGGTCTTAAGATAGCAAATGCCACGTACCAAAAATTGCGTTTAAATTTAGAAATTAATAATATTTAGGAAAACATTAACTTTGATTTAATAAAAGCTAACACATATCTAGGACTGTATATATTTTAATTTTCCTCTTTTATTACCACTAAAAAATTTAGCTCAAAAGCATAAAAGTTTAGTGTTTTAATATAAAAATGGAAATTACACCACTGATAAACAGAGTGTGCATCACTTCTTTCTTCTTTCGTTTGAAATCGAAATCTTTACTTAAGATTCAAGTGTCTTAGCAACTGAGGCATGTCTGCTCATCTGCTTGTCTCGAACGAATTTAACATATTATACAGTGGTGTTCGTATAATTAGAAACACTACCAACGGTCCTTGACATTATGTAAGATACTTCACCGCAATCGTTTTTATTTTGAAATTAAACAATAAATAGGACAACAATATGTTCAACGATTTATCATTTATTAGAAAAACAATATAAATCCCATTACACAAGTGCAGTTTCAATATTACATTACGGACAAACATTTAAATCAGTTTTAAGGTATGAACATTAATGGTCAACTAATTAGAAACAACAACAAAAAATATAAAAAACAATATTTTTTTAAGTATTAGTAATTAGTATTGTTATTTACGAAAAAGCTACTATCCACAGCCTACCAAAAGTTATAATTAATATTTAGTGGCGTATCCCTTATTTTCAATAACAGCACTGCAACGACGTAGCATTGATTCAATCAATTTCATACATTTTTCTAGGGGGATTGAATTCCATGCTTCAACAAATGCTTCATATAGTTCGTTTTGACTGGTGGTACGTTTGTTTGAGACTTTCTTTTTAACAATTTACCAGAGATTTTCTATCGGTTTTAAATCCGGACTATTTGCTGGCCAGTCTAAAAAGGATATACGCTGTTCGCTAAGGAAACATTTGATGCTATTGGCTGTGTGTTGAGGGTCATTGTCATGCTAAAAGATCCAGGTTATAGGCAAATGATCGTCCGAGTAGGGATTGATTGTGTGCTCTAAGATATTTTTGTATTGCCATCCATTGTACCGCCACCGTGCTTGACTATACTCCTTGTGTATTTATAATTAAAAGCATTGTTTACAGGGCGTCTAACATATCGCTTTTCATCGGAATTTACCATATTTATTTTTGTTTCATCTGAAAATAACACTTTTTTCCATTCTCGTACCGTCCAAATAACATATTTTTTAGCGAATAAGAATCGCTTCTCTCGGTGTTGCTTGGTAAGAAGCGGTACCTTTCGAGAGATTCTTCCAAACGATTTAGCTTCCACTAATTTTCGGCGTATCAGTCTTGACGAGATGTTTCTCGGGTCATCAGGCGAAAAACTTTATTTTTAATCTGGTTGGAGCGTTTACTTGGTTCTTTTTTAGCAACACGAACGATTAGCGTATCTTCTTTGGGAGAAGTTTTTCTTCGCCGAGGATTTCTAAGAACATTTCCAACAGTACCATGTGTTTTATAATGATCAATCGCATTAAAAACTTTCTTAACAGAACAATTTAAATGCTCAGCTATTCTTCTGTACGCCCTTATAATCTATATGTAAATTAACAATTATTTGCCTAGTTGACGCGTCACAACTTTTATTTTTGCCAATTTTGAACAAAATAAAATTCTGATTAAATTTTTTATTGCCGCCAAAATAATAGAAAAAGAAATGTAATTCTCCAATTTCAAAAAAACAACGAGCTGTGGATGCTTTTTTAAATGTTTCTAATTAGGCGTCCAAGCGGCCAGTAACAGAAAATAAACTCCTACATGTGTAAGACTCATTTTGTAATTAAAAGTAAGATATGTTTTATATTTTATGCATTTCATGAGTTTTTTATTTGAGTGGCTATATTATTGCATGATTATTAATTATTGAATGTGTATATTTTTTACGAATATTTGTACGTTGAAGTTATACTATCTTATGAACTTATATTATTGATACAACATGATATAAATAACGCTTGTCTTTCTTCAGTTTATGTTTTATAAATAAGAATGAATAATATAGTAAAATTATTACAGACGAAGAAATTTCAACTCTCAGTTTTCAAAGTTTATAACGCAATGTTTAGCCACAGTAAACCACAGTGGGTATATAAAGTTCCTTTAGACCAAGACAGACTTAAAGTCGTATTAGAAAAACCACTAAGCTGCGTACTCCGCCAGTGAGATATCACTTAAGATCTTTATGTAGACTAAGCTCTGAATTCAATCTCAGTTCAAATCACTTCAGCTCCGTCGGAAAAATATTTTCCTTCAAAATTACATCGCTTTTAAATGGGTTGTCCGCTATAATTTGTAATTAATTTAAAAACGCAATTACTTTTTAAGATAATTTAAATTTATCGATCAAGTTAATATTATCGTGTTTTTAAATAAAGTTGAATATAATTTGAAATATGTTATTGGTACACGAAAATATAACAGCTGTTTAAACAATAAGTTTGAGTTGAAACCATTTTCTATGAGCATATATTCTCAAAATCCAACATTTACGAGAACAATGCAGCATGTTTGCTTGGTGAAATATATAAAAATAATAGCCACGTACTGTAATCCGAAGAAGTAGAATACTTTAGGGAACAATTTTTAAGTTGGATCGAAGTTGCAGAAGGCTTTATGACTTAGCGACGTGTTCCCAGAATGGCTCGAATTCCTACGTTCTCAAATATTATTAAAGACCCGATGTCACGTACCGGCTTGGATTACTCTAATTTCTGTTTAGTCTATATAATCGTGTGTAGTATGAAATTTATGATTACAAAATAATGCTAATAAAAAAAAGTATACGTTTATGAATCATTCAATAGATTGAGTTTAAACTAACAATTATAATAATAATTAATAAGAGAAAAAAGAAATGATAAAATTAAATGAGATTTGTATCGTTGTTGTATATGCCAAACCTAAATCATTGTTTCATGTAAAATAAAATAAGGCAAAATAATAAAAGAAGCCGCATGCGAGAGTCAAAGAGCAAGTGAGAGGTTCTAATAGAATTTAACAAAAAATGAAGAACCTTCCAATATCTAATATACATAATATTGATTAATTATATTCTTCATATGTCAAATTTAGTATGCTTAGGTATCGTTCAGCGGCTATTTATAGGCTATGAATTGAAAATGAGCGAAATCAATCAGCAGTTTATATTTTGTGCTCTTGAAATATAATTAAGGCTCGTTTGCGAGCATTCGTATGAATCATTACGTGTCAATTGCAATAATTTTCTATAGCGGCAAATGTGTTCGGAATTTAAATAAATCTCATTATGTAACTAGTACATGAAATTAAATGAAATTCTTGTGAATAAATTTTATTATCATTAACAAAAACACAGGATAGTCAAAATATAATTTAAATTAGTTTTATCATAATTTACATTTGAAAATGGAGCAAGCAAGGAGGGAGTCAAAATTACTTATTAGAATTTTAAACCAAAAAAATATTTATATAAAAATGACTCAGTTTGTCAGGTGTGGGGTTCGAACCCACGCTCCCTCTCGGGAACCAGAGCTTAAATCTGGCGCCTTAGACCACTCGGCCAACCTGACATGTTTTTACTGTTTGAATTAGTATAATATAAACAACACTTACGTGTTGTACCTAAATATTTCTACATTAACTAAGCACCTACTAGTAAGTTGTCACCATTAAACAAATAATTCTACTGCCCCACTCATATCATATAGAAGTAGCCAAGCAATAACAATTATAGTGTATAGTTATGGATGTAGACGTTTGTTTCGTTTCAGTTTAGAAACTTTTCAATATGTGTAAACACTAAAATAAAAATTGATTGCCAACCCAACAAGCAATGAAAAGGGCATTTTTATTAATGAAGAAGTTTTATCTTTTTTCTATGTTCATAACAATTTACGTAACGTTTTCTTTAAATTTTTGATGGCCATATACTCTTAACCCTTCCTCTTTTAATTTCAGAAGAGTGTTTTGAAGTAAATCGAAAATTAATGATGCATTTTGTTTTCGTAAGTATATAACGAAGATATGGGCCTCAGAGGCATACCCTGGCGGCGATACTTGGCGGATATATCTCGCTGCCGAGCGTGATTAACGCCATGCTCGACAGTTAGAGGTGTTGGTTGGAAATCCTTCTGCGAGAGTGTCATGTCGCAGAAGGAGGCCGCAGAGCGGCAGCCCGAGGAAAATGCCTCCGCTGATTCAATCCGTCGAAGAGGACCGGGGAGGAGGCGTCAGCACTATGTGCACCTTCTCCCCCCGCCTTAACAGCCGCCGGGGCTAAGTGGGTTCCCTGTGTTCGGGAACCCACTTAGCCCCGGCGGCAGCAGCGGCGGCGGCATGCCGACCGTCGGGGCGTCACGGTAGCATGCACAAGCGATCCCGTAGCGCCCCCCGACCAGAAGGAGATGTTACCGCTGGTTTTTTAGTGGGTATTCCGGTGCCTTCAGTGCCGGTGAGCTCCACATACCCCTCCACTTCATGTGGGGGAATCGTGTAAATGCGTTCTTACAGCGAGAAAAAAAAAGTACATAACGAAGTTAAAATAAGTATAATCGGTCACAGTCTTCACTCTAATGGAATGAAACGAGCGAAAATGATTAATTAGATATACAACGTTACTCCGTTAATTTGTTTTTATCAACGTCTTATAATTTTTTGAATAAATTAATTCAATCATAGAATTTAATTATCTTTTTATTTATTTTATAAAGATCTAAACTAATATATATAAATACAATGTATAAATTTTGTATACTTCCCACCATAGTAAGAATATTATTGTAAGGAATAATTCAAACTTAGTTGTGAATTTAACCGTGAAATCAAAATGATCATTTATTTTAATTGTTAACTGATTTTTAATTGATTAGTTGAAAACGATTATCGAATTTAGTCCCGCAATTTTAAGTAGACAGCAGTATTTTATATATCAAGCAATACTACTCAATTATTATAAGACATACATTTTTAATTGCAACTAAAATTTCATCGGCGATGCAATTTTATTTTCATATAATACAAAGGAGTTGTGTTTTTTTTCACAGCAAAATAGATAATGAAAGGTTACTTATTTCCGTCATAATTGTTAGTTGTAAAATGTGTCAACAGCTATTGAGCTAAAAGTTAGAGTAACTTCGTATCCTTTTTTCTAAACAAAAAGTAAAGTCTAAAATTACCCAGTAGTATTACAGTGAAAATAGGTGCTGTTCACTCAGTCGCCGCTTGAGTGCAAGTCGCTCATTCGCCACGATTGAAATGGTAATGCGACCCCAGCCTCATTCTAATTGCCATGCAAATTTCCTAGTCTCAGCTTCACTAAAGTATTAAACCTTAATACTTTTTACGGATCACGTTCAAAGTGTTCAGAATTAATGTTTTTTTGATTCAGGGTATGTAAGATTTAAAATATTTGCATTCATGACTACTAATCTTTTGAACTATAACTAATTTTCAAGGATATACATATTTTTATTGTATTTAAATTGATACAATCTTATAATTCTATCTAAACTTATTTTAGTCACGGCTGTCATTCTCAAACAAGGATAGCCAATTGTGCAGGATACAATGTTCGTATAATGCACTTATGCGTGCGTAAGCGCTGGTTCACTCTCAATTTCTTCACTCTCATAGTCCGATAGGATACAGAGAGATCAAGATCAAAGGTATATCGTGCTTCATAATAACATTCAATACTATAATTATTGTAAAATATATGAAGTGTGTAATATGTACTTGGTGGTAGAGCTTTGTGCAAGTTCGTCTGGGTAGGTACCACCCACTCATCAGATATTCTAATGCAAAACAGCAGTTCTTGGTATTGTTGTGTTCCGGTTTGAAGGGTGAGTGAGCCAGTTAATTACACTGGACAAGAGACATAACATCTTAGTTCCCAAGTTTGGTGGCGCATTGGCGATGTAAGCTATGGTTAACATCTGCCAATGTCTATGGGCGTTGATGACCACTTATCATCAGGTGGCCCATATGTTCGCCCGCCTACCAATGCTATAAAAATTTTTAAAAAATCATATTTGTTGGTCTTCTTAGTATTTCTATAAATTTAACGTATAAGAAATAACTTTCATATATATACTTAAATATTGTAAATTTTTTGTTACTAAACTTAAACATATAAGGTCCGATTTCAGCCACGGCGGCCAATCTCATAATCCGATGGGACGGCAATCCGACACGACCGGAAAGAGTTCAGGCGCAGGACCAACGGCTTAACGTGCTTTCCGAGGCACGGGAGTGTACACACTTCCACCTTCCAGACTCCGGGCTGTTACTGAGAATTTTCTGACAGAAAAACCCAATAACTTTATATTGGCCCGACCTGGGAATTGAACCCAGGACCACTGGGTCTGCGACCTTATATCTAGCCACTAGACCAACGAGGCAGTCATATTATTAAATTATAGATATATCATATTATGGTTATGAATATTATGATCTGCAAGCGGAAAAATATACTTATTATGGTTCTCTGTTACCCGAGCTAGTGAGAATTCAACATGTGATTATTTGAATAATAATAATATACTTTCATTTAAAAAAACGTTTTTTTACTAAAGTATTTTATCTATAAAAAGTATTCAAAAGATACGTATTTTATATCTAGTATTTGAGATACAATTCCAGAAAGTTATTTGCATCTGGTATCTCAAATACTTAATTTAAAAGTATTTTGCATTTTGTATTCCAGATACTTTATTTAAGGTATCTTGTACATCCCTGCCCAGGACCACCGGGTCTGCAGCCTAATATCTAGCCACTAGACCAACGAGGGAGTCAAAACATACACACTGAAACTCATGGTTAAATAATACGCTCAAATAATTTAGATGCAAAGATTCTGTTCTGTTTATCTTATGTAAAAGAAATCATGGCTTAATATAAGCCAAATATAGCAAGCATAACACAGAGTCATATTTTATACGGCTATGAAGCCAAAATGCATGCTACTATCCGTATGCATAAACCGCACATATAAAAGCAACGCGCCATACACCACCGGTCGCATGTTTTATAAAAAACTTGCAATATTCTTAAAACATTTAAATATAGTAAAAAGATAAATATCAGTCAGTTAGTGTCAGTCTAGAATATTTTTTATTAAATCTTTCTGATAGTAGACAAAACGTATAAAAGCATAATTTAAAATAAAAAGAAATAACATCACAGTCAACTATTTTAAATGCAATCCAAATTACATAGCTTTAGAAAAATGTTTAAGTCTCTTAATTATCCTACCATTCAGGTCAAATATGTGGATTTACTTATTTACATAATAAATAATATACAATAACTAAGTGTCGAAAGTTGCAAGTTCGATCTGACCCCTTGGGGCCTCTTGTCATTCTAACTAACATAAGCTTTATGCTGAAGTCTGAGGAAAAGCTAAATAAATATATTGATAATTCATACTATTAGACATTGCTAAAACTCTTCCTCTTAAAAAAATATTTTAAATGCAGTACATATTATTAAGATATAAAATTATACAACGTAATGGAGTGTGTCAAAAATAGTAATAGTATCATAAATATAATGTGACAAAATAAATCAATAATGCTGCTTCTACTGGCTCGAAAATATTTCCCCGAACTATTATAAGTCATGTATGAGGAATATTTTCGACCCATCGAGCACAAGACCTGTACGGCACGCGAAAGTTCGAAACTCTAAACATGGGAATAGAGAACTTAGTTTGCACCGTTATTACTGTAAAATATTTAAAATAAATGTTAGTATATTAAGTAAAGTCTGACACAAGGATTGCGTTATAATCCGGGCAAGCACCACTAAGTTTTCATGTCCTTATTTGGTTCTTATAATTCATGTCGTGCTCAGCGGTGACTGAAAATATTATCATGTGTATTTAGCAACCCACATTAGAGCAGCGTGGTGGAATAAGATATACTTTATCCTCAAAAGGAGCGGTGGCCTTAGCTAAGCCGTGGGACTTGTATCTAACAAGTTGTTGCTTTACGTTTTAATACACGTATTTTAAAAATGTGATTGTATTATATTATTATGGAATTAGCACAAAAAGTTCCTCTTAATCAGAGGTATTAAATCGGCAATGGTATGTCGAAGAGGAGTTCATTTAGCTTGAGCCAACTAAAAAAAGGAAGAAATCATTAATCTATGCCCAATTCACAATTCAAATTCTTTACAGAAATAATAAACTAAGAAAATTACTCGAAATAGATATAAACTATGAATAAACTCTATCTAAAGAAATAATATCAAAAAACTAAAACTATCGCAAGTATTTAAACCTTATTATATTTAGAAAAAAAAAATACCAAAGACAACAGATCCAAGAAGATTTATAAATTTTTTTAGGAAAAAATATCTATAAACTATATTCATTTGACTGCAATCAACATATATGTTTTTTCTGGATTTTGCTTAATCTTTATTAATATAATAACTGATTTTGATTGTGTTGTATTCATAAAGATTTGGACATTATTAAGTATTTTTATAGTAATCGGTTAAGCAATTTTGCACACTGATTTTAAAAGCTTCTGCAAGTAAAAATGGCGTTTATTCTTTGATATTTGAACTAGTAAATACAAAACTAACGCAAGTCAACGTACGTAACTAAAGAATTGCTGTGATATTATTATAAGTCACACTATTTTAAGGATGAGTATTGGTATTTTAATTCTTCTCTCTCTGTTGAGAAGAGAACGCAACCCAACAAGTTTTATAAGTAATTAACTTGGTTTTTATTTTGAAATAACAATGCTTGTTTTCGTACTATTGTCTAAAAAAATTAATTTAACTAAACTTAAATTGCTATACCTAATAACACCGTTATTACATTCGACACAAACATAAAAACAAAAATAAAAAGTTATTAAAGAAAATAAAACGACTTTAAAAGTTTTGTAAGTTAATTTGATTTTTGTGAAGAGTTAATTGTTTACTATTCTTAAATATATTATACGTGCTAGTAAGGAGTGAACATGTAGCTCGCTCCTACTAGACTACTATTAAATTACTAATTAGTTTCAGTAGATTGCATGATAAATTCTCTCTACATATACAGCATACAAGTTTCTCACATGTTACGTTTTCTGAGGAAGCGAGTGGTTCGACGTATATTAAATTATAAGAAGCTATAACGTATCAAACTTAGACCAAGACAGTATTCATATGTTTTGCATATATAATATATAATTGATATGTTTTACTTTAAATATTTATAAGTTATAAGTTTTACTTTTGTTGCGATTCTTGACACTCAAATTGAAATGAATAGACATTTTAAATGTGGTCGTTAAAATGTTTAGCAACATCCAAATGAAATGGTACGATTTTTAACGTAAAGGTTACCTACCTACCTTGAAGTTCAAATGTCAATTGAAAGTTAGTTGAAAGAAAAAAAAACGTGTGCGTCTCGGGACGATCGACATAAGTGATAATATTTATTAATAATTATAATATATTAAATATAATTTAAATTAGTACTTGAGAGTTGCTAAATTATTATAAGTACTATCTGTATACGCTAGATAGCGTTAGGTTAGTAGCTCTCAGGTAAAGCAGTCCGCGTCGGTAATAGTGGCACCCACGGTCGTATACACAGGTCTTGCAACTGAGTCCAATTTCAGTGGTGAGAGATAGGTGCGAGTGTGTTACAACTGCTAATTCGCAATACCATCCGCTGTACGTATTACGTCGCTGCTATCGAAGCTGATATTTTTCTATCCCATGTATTGTGTTATTTAATCATTGTTATATCGTTTTGTTGAGTTTTGCGGATTTTTCGTTATTTTTGTTTTGTTATTTAACTGTTTTGTTTGGATTTAAAAAAGTGTTCGGGATAATTATTACGCGAATTGTCATGCCTCTGGCGGCCGTAAATTGAACTTAATAGCGTCATTATGTCAACGTACCCCATACTGAAGTTGCAAGACCTGTGTATACGACCGTGGTGGCACCGTAACGCGTTACGTTACGAAGCGGTTCACCCTCCCATAAGAAATTATCACTTCAAAAAGAAAATAAAAGTTTGAAACAACTTGATTTTATATAAAAAAAAACATGAATTACTTACAAAACCTTAAAAGAACAAAATATCATAGATAAAGTGACAAAAAATATTATGAAAGTGTAAAGTAAATAATCACATAAACATTCTTATTCTATTAATACCTAACTTTTATAGACTTTTTTAGATAGCTATACCACTATACATGTGTATATTAGATATTTACAACTGACGTGGCTAGTGACTTACAAAATACTATAAGTAAAGTAAATTTAGGAACGACGTAGATGTAAGTAAGTTTTCTTGGTGTTTAGGGCTTTGTGCAAGCTTGTCTGGGTAGGCACTCATCAGATATTCTAATGCAAAACAGCAGTACTTGGTATTGTTGTGTTCCGGTTTGAAGGGTGAGTGAGCCAGTGTAATTACAGGCACAAGGGACATAACATCTTAGTTCCCAAGGTTGGTGGCGCATTGGCGATGTAAGCGTTGGTTAACATATTTTACAATGCCATTGTCTATGGGCGTTGGTGACCACTTACAATCAAGTGGCCCAAATGCTCGTCCGCCTACCTATGCTATAAAAAAAAGTATGTTTACATATGCCTAATATATATTTTATCGAAATTGAAAAATTTAAATCTTTTCACATCTGTTGATACTTTAAAGCATTTCTTTTATATTCATAGCCACATAGAGCTATAACAGTTCATATAATATGGGATTTCTTATAAGTTTTATAACATAAAATATATTAAAAAAATAAATTAAAGGTTTCTTAAGACGTATAGATTACAACTATAATATATAATATAATAATAATATTCTGGGATATTATTCACACAAAACCATCTGATCCCAAACTAAGCAGAGCCCGTACTATGGAAACCAGACAATTGATATGCTACATAATATACTACTTTTCTTTTGTAAAAACATACTGTATCTTTTTAATATCCAACTTTACTTAAATTAAGACAAATAATCTTTCATCCTCATCCTTGTTAATGTTGTGAAATTGTGTCTTTAATTATATTATCTCACTCAACATTTCAACTGGAACACCGTAATATAAAGTATATAATTCTGTGTTAATTTTGCTGATTGGCAGTAGAATAACTTGTGAGTAAGTTATACCCTCAACAATACATTATACAAGACCTACAACCGTTTCATTTATTTTTATTATTAGGCAAAGTACGTATTTCTTTATATAATTTACTCATAAAAATTAATTGCTTAACACAAAACTTGTATTCAGTGCAGTTACTATTCAACAATTAGCTTTTGTTTATAACTATGTCTAAAAAAGAGTAAAATAACACACGTCAGAATTATTAATTGTAATGTTCTCTTGCCGTACGTACATTTTTTTCCTTTTATAGTGCAATATGAAAATGATGGAAACAATTGCATACTGGTTTACGTTTTTTTCTAGTGACCGTAGTGGCTCACCGCTTTGCGTTCGAGATAATATTTATAATCTTTCACAAATTAATACATTTACCCCGCTCTGGTTGTCCATACAATCACACAACAACATAAATACAATAAGCTAACTAATAATTCAACATTATTTTTTTAAACCGCACCGCTATTTTTTCTCTTTATTATTCTCTTGTTTTACCCATTCTCATTTCGAAATATAAACTTGTATTTTGTTTTTTTCTTCTGCACTTGCTTGTTACTTGCCAGTCTTTTTATTACAAGAAAAGTACAATAATAAATTGTTATTATATTAATAATTTATTAATTATGTATTTGTTTTGAGTTATAAGGTAATTTACCATATGCTTTTTGATAAGATTAACAGGAATTAATGATATCTTCACAGAAGTTATTGAGCGGATCAAAGGAGATTTACGAGTACTGTCGTCTCCTCCCTATTGCGGATTAAGGTGAATAAATTGAGGGGTTGATGTCTCTTGCAACATATTGAGGCCAAAGAAACCAATACATTAATTAGTTGTTAGAGGGAATGCATAATTTGATTCTTGCTATACTTGTAGCTATATAATTATATAGTATATACTAATACGCAATTATTACAAAAGTACTTTTACTTTTCACAACATATTTAACAATTTATGTTTAAAACTTATAAAAATTAAAAATATTGTTATGCAAAATAGTATGATATATCTTTTTTTTTATTAAGGTAATATTAATTTGGTTGTGACTTGTTAATGATGTTCTGTAACTCGTATGCAAAATTAACAAATGTTTTTGCTGGTTGTGGTTGAATTAAAACAAATCGGCCGGCTGAAGCTTCAAGTTTAAATTAAATAACAGTTTGTCATAAAGTTGTTATTTTAATCCATCGACTACTTATTCTACTTTTTTAAATATGTATGACAAATCTTGAAAACTACCATTTTATTGTTGCTTATCAATAAAATAATTTATATTTTGGCTTATGTATTAATAAGTCGACTCAGGGACGACTTATTACTTAGATTAGTAGAATTATAGAAGATAGTTTTGTAGAATCATTTTAGATCAATTTACTGTAACAACATTGTTATAGATTTTTTTAAATAGATATTTAAATAGATAATCTGATTACCAGTATATACCTGATATCTCGCAATCTTGTTCGTTGTTCCAGAAATGTTGTTTTCTTGTCATTCGGGAGATCTTTTCTTTAAATGCAGTGGTTTTTTTTTTATTGTAGGCGGATGAGTGTATAGGCCACCTGATGGTAAGTTTTCACCAACGACCATAGACAATGGCATTATAAGAAATGTTAACCATCGCTTACATCGCCAATGCGCCATCAACCTTGGGAACTTAGATGTTATTTCCCTTGTGCCTGTAATTACACTGGCTCACTCATCCTACAAACCGGTACACAAGAATATCTGATGAGTGGGTGGTACCTAGCCAGACGAGGTTGCACAAAGCTCCGAGTAAAGGTTCCTTGGTAAGATAATAAACCCTGATATAGCTAATAGAAGTTAAGAGTATTGATTAAAATATTTAAAATTGCTTATCTCTTAATCTTTTTATTAAATTGAAAAATAAGGTTTATGATTTTGAAAAAGATTTTTATTGTTTTATAGCTTTCTCATAACATTAATCATATAACGCTGTAAGTAACTTATAAATAAAATTTGAAATTAAAAAATATATTTTAAAACAAGGAAAAGACGATGAGCAAGTTTTAGGAAAGATTAAGATGAGCTTCTGAAGGCAAGCGAGGTCAAGTGAAGATCTTATACCGTGTGATGCATACATGAAACTGAAAGCGATGAGATAGACCTGAGATACATACGAAGTATATAATTATGTCTGAAGTGCTAAGCGATTTCTTTAAAAGGTTCAGTGTTAAACATTTCTTACGCTTCTCTAACTTTAACATACTTTAATTAGAACACGTGGAATGTGAAATTCTTGTTTTCTTTTTGTTCTTCGGATATCTTATAACTTTTAGATATTGGAATATATTACTTTAATTAAAATAATAATTTCAATTTAATAGGCACTGAACGTACATCCAGAGAGTAATCAACAACAGGTTGACCTCATTCCTTAAGCTGATATATAATCGCGGCGTGGGCTGTGCTGTATTATCCTCATAATAGCACTCGTAAGAATGGAGACGTCGTTCGGCGCCGTACGGACCGATTTTAATAAGACGATATCGACGTTTATTTATTTTCTGAATTTCTGTATCATGAATATTCGAAATTTTAATTATATGTAAGTTTGAATGTGTTATTTGTAAGGTAACGGCAAAAATACCAAACTTAAATTAGTAACTAAAGCTTTTCTTCAATTATATTGTTTTAAAATGTCATTGATACCTTAATTATTGTTATTGGTATCTTAACAGAAGTACTGTGATGGGTTTGAAAATTCTAGATTAATATTATATGCTGCCATTCATGGCATAAGTATAAAACTGCTCTAGTAAAGTTATTATTATTATTATTTGATTAACTAATTTAATTGACTCAATATAATTTTAGAGAGTTATCAATTATTTTTTAGTCTGTAGGATCTAAGCCGTATCTGTGTTCAATATTTAATTAACATAGACTGTAGTTATAAACTACAGACAGGACCTAGATAAATTGTTACTAAAATACCATTCAAATAAGTAATATGACCTTGGATGATATTGTTTTCATAATAACGATTCATGTTTAACTTTCAACAAGAGATAATTGTCACAAGTCTTAAAATGCATAATATTTTGTACCCACATCATTAATTATAATGTACACAAATGAATTAGTTAAATAAAACAATTTATATCATAAATTATTATTTTTTATTTTAGACATCCATATTTAAACATTGGTAACTCAATTATATCACAATAGAAACAAAATCACTTAAATTACTCAAATAAAATTATACACAAAAATAACAACAAAACGAACCAAATTAAAACCAACAATTATAAAATATTATAGGAATCCAAGCTCGATTGAGATAAATACATAATTAAAATTATTTCTTCATACAAATTGACTAATATATAATATCAAAATGAGTTGACTAATTTTTTTTGATGTGAGAGTATTTTATTATCACAGTGTTCGGCAATATTACAGCATACAAAGAGTAAAATAGTACGAAAAAATCATATAAAAGATGATGAATGGCATCTTAGCATATTAATTTAATTTACAACACAGAATATCATAGACAAAATAATGATGATATTACAGTTTTCAGTCTGTATCGTCCGGATTGATTATGTTTCATTATCATAATTTTGATATGCTTTAATATTTTGTTGTATTTATAAAAATGTCCGACACACTTTTATAAGATTCCATGTAATAGGAACAGTTCGATATTATATGATTTTCCACTGGCAGTGGTCTTTTCATATGTACTTAATTATTTACTAACTGTTTTTTTAATATTAGAGGAATAATAACTCTATTAAGTCTATTAATATTAAGATACATTTTCAATATGAAAATAAAACTGTTTCATATTAGGTACTCGAAAGAGTTTGTTCTAAATTTGTTTAAATATAGCTAGAACTTTAATTACTGAAATTACATATTCGATTTTAAAATTAACTGAAATTTAAACAAATAAATTCATTTTATTAATCAAAATTTGAATTTGTATTTGATCAAATGGTTAAGTGCTAGAGCGGATCATGTAATTAAAACTAAGAAGTCGATATCTTACCAATGATTCTCAAAGGCTATTTAAATAAACACACACTGTTTAAACAAATAAAAATAACATTTGACTAATTATTTTTTAATTTATTTAACGTTAAATGATACATTTGTTCATTTAAACGGTTGTTTTGCTGGATGCGTTAATGTCGCCGATGCTCTTCACTCGTCGATGTCTCCGTTGCTTCACGGAGTCGTCGCTTGTCTTGGCTGGCAGCGGTGAACTCACTCGATGAGCGTAGTCCGCTTTGTGACCATACCTGGGCGCATAACACTTACAATACATACACATACATATACACGTTGACAGACGCGGTGGCGTTATGGTAGTATGGCGTAATGCTATCTTTTTACGATATTTTTTGATAGCCCTCGCTATTAAATTTTATTGAAATAAATTCTTATAGGCTTTAAAGGGACTCAATTATATAAAATGTTTAGATATATTAACTTTTTATTGTTGTTATTGGAATATTTTTATACAATTCATTAAGTATCATAACCCATTTTTAATTGTTTCTTGTATAATGTTTATACATTATCTTATCTTCTCTAAATTACACCTATAATAATATCTATAGGTGTAAAATTTACATTTATATTTTGGTGTATTAGGCAAGAAGTTGATATGTTATAGAAATTACTTCGCTTTCTTGAAAATTAGCTTAGTTTTGTATGAAAATATGGTTTGCATTAATTTTGCGTTTTTTAGAAATCTAAATAAAAATATTTAGAAGTATGAATTGTAGAATATAAATTTATTTGTCTCCCGTTTTCGATTGAGTATTGTTGATTTTATTTGTATAATAAGTTATTGCTATATCTAACTACTAAATTTTTACACTACAGTTCTTTTTACGACTATGTAAAATATAGTAACAAAGTCAATGTTTTTTCATTGATATACATAGTAAATATACAGTAGATATTATAGTAACTGATTTCCTATTCATGTATAAAGCCAGTATATCGTTTTATGCGTATAGTTTTGGACATAGTAATGCACTAAAGCAGCTGCGTCCAGCTTACAATTTCCTATCATAGTTTATGTACCAATTACAATATCACATAAATGTATCAGGTGTAATCAGTTTGAAATTATATTGATATGATTTGTAACAGATCGAACACACCTGCGGTTATGAAGAGTAAATATACTTTCTTAATTTGTAAGGACGTACTTGTGCGAAATAATTATAGAATCTGCTTATTACATAAAACTAACAAAAATGTATTTTAAATATTCGTATATATTTTTTCTATTTTATACATATATTTAATTTAAGAAATTTGAATTGAATTCAATAATTCTATTTTAAAATCTGAAAAAAGCTTTTTAGCAATGTCTTAGAGTAAAGTTACTATTTCCAAGTAATAGTACCAATTTTTTTTAATTACTATTTGTTTATTTGACAACTTGCGAAGTTCTTTAGATGGTGACGATGATAGTGATGGTGTGTAATGTATTTTCTATGAAATTTATCTAGAGATAACGTAATTAAAATAACCCAGCTCGAACAAATTATTGTACATCTTACTTTATATCTTACCTGTGAGTAATACTCGTTTCCTTGATATCATTAAGTCGCTGTAAGCTGTCTCTTGTAGACACACTGGACTGAGAGTACAAACTCAGTGGAGTGTATATCGGCTCGTACTCCTGCAGTGTAGGCGGTGGAGCGTACGTCATGCTGAGTTGGGAAAGCGTACGGACCGCTATGGGAGGGGAGTACGACATGTGGTAAGGCTGTGTTAGACTCATCACGCTGGAACTCTCGCTCGAGCTGGACGGCGAGGCGCGGTCGTGTTTAGGTTTCAATACGCCCAATGCTCGAGTTATCGAGCCCTAGAAATACGAATATATTATAATCTGAATACATTATATTGATAATACTTTAAATCAGTTGGAATATATGGAAAAAGATTACCCTTAGGCTATGTCTTCTGGAATCGGCACTGAAGTCAATTCCGGGCAAACCCGTCGCCACTGATCTCGAAAAGGGTCGTCCTAACATCCTTATTTGATGGCCGAACATATTCCTGCAAATTGTCCTTATCGGTTACACTGTTCTCACGGAAGGTACAAATTTGAGAAAATATCATAGACAGTAAGTAGCCAGATAGCGGTCAGCAAATTCATTTCTCAATCGCGGCCTCAAATTTGTACTAAATTTATTTAACATTGCTAACACAAAAAGCATACATGCACTGTCTATTGTTATTTATACATTGCTTTCAGAAATCTGTTACTTAATTGATCTATTCCTTTTTATTCGATATTAAATGGACAGTTAATATTTAAATAGTTCTCGGTATACTGAAGAGCTATAGGATTCTCAACAAACTCTGCATAGACACCAAAAGCATGATGCACTTTACATAAAAATAATACGAATCATGCTTGTGTACAAGTATGATCACAAAAATGGCCTAAGAGTAACCAAGGAAAAATTTAGAAATATTGATCACAAAGAATGATACCGCTCGTTGCTATTAAAAACTTCCAGGAACTTCTTAAATAGTCTTAATTAAAATAAATATATTAAATTAAATTGTATTCATGCGATATTTTTCTTTGTAATGAATTATGAAAACAACAACCATATAATAACAATGTCTAAATTAAAGTAGACAAGCATATCACTGTGTTTGAAAACAATAAAATTAGTAACGAATGGTCCAAAAAATAAATCAATCAATGTTTATGGAAGAAAGAAACATCATACGGACAGAGTGGACAAAGGCCGAAAGGTGCGAACTAATGATGATGACAGAGGCATTCATGACGTATCGATTAAATGGTTTACCGTTCCGTCTCGATGCAAGGATCGCCAAGTTAGGGATGATGGTCAAGAAAAGAAATTGGCTCGATATCCCTTAGGGTTTATCTTTTATAAGGATTTATTCACATTTATATGCCAATCGATAGTGTTACAATAATACTAATACACCGTTCTCAACTTTACAATATGAATGTATACAAGTCAAAAACATAGTTATCTTACAATATTAATAAATACTATTTATTGTTATAACCCTAAAGCTATTGTGAATGGTTCCGTTTTTATATCTAATAATATTTAATGAAATTCAAATATTCAATTATGTTTTAAAATGTGTAATAATTCAAAATGAAAGTATAGTTACTAAATATAATTTCGTAATGTGACGAGGGGGCGTTGACCCCTATAACGTAAAGCATTTAATGCGTTTACGGAGATAGTGACTACTCGTACTTCGTATTTCATATACTTTACTAAAATTATTAAATTGATCATTTTTTGAATAACATGTGAATAATGTGACAAATCTAAACTACAGCGCGTAGGAAGGTTTCGGGGAGAGAACATCAAATCTAACATTGACAAAGGCGAAGGGATCTTTCCGAAGGTGTTCATTACGAACTTCGTTATACTTGACTTGCGAACCGCGTTACCTACTATTACATATCAGTCTTCACCGCTCGTAAAATTTTAGGACAGATAATTACAGACGAGCAATTTGAAGAAACTCCTATAAAAGTATACAGCGAAAGTAACTATATTTAGTTTCGTGTAAAAATAGCACTTTTACAATGTATTTCAACGAGGAAAATTTTACATAAGTACAGATCGTAAAAGGACATCGAAGCGACATTTATTTTCTGAAGGAGAGTTTTTTGATCTTTTTGGATTTATCTTTGCTTTGTGGACAACATGGATGCTCGGGCAGCCTCCACTTGCAGTTCTTCCACCTGGCAAAATATCGTATACCTGCAGGATTGCACCTCATATTATAATCATCTACAGGCAGTTCGCTTGTGACGGTGACTAGGCTTACATGCAGTGCTTCGTTTATTCAATGATTTGCTTCTTTGCGATACACTTGTCAATAATTGTTGGTGTAAAAATAATATCGATAGACTGTTGAGTATGAATATCAAATAAATTATCTTTGTCTTTAATTTGTTGATGATTGATCAATAGCGGTGACTATGTTATTGTTTTACTTTCTCAATTTTATTTAAGAAACTTTTATTCATAAAATGTTTAGCTTTGGATAAAGTCTCTTTTTGTTAAATAGTTCTACATAAATTAACGTTCGAGAAAAAAATAAGAAAAATAATCACCTCGCAGGAATAACCAGAGCATCAAACTCTGCAACTAAATGTCTTCGGATTATACTTTTTGATGGTGGTATACCGAGAGCTGTGGCCATTGTCTCTCCAGTGAAAGACGGCTCTAGAACCACTAAGCCACCGTGGACTCCGCTGTCTAAAATAAAAATAACAAACATAATATCTTTCAAGGATGTTGATTTTATTAATGTAGCTTCGTTAAACTCCCGTTATATCGAAAAAATATTGTATGTAAAAAAAATATTAGGTCTATTGATTTTTTTAACTTTTTATGCGTTTTGAAATTACTGAGTGTGAACTGATAAGGTTGAAGGTTTGATAAATAATGCTAAGATAAGCTTACCTTTGAGATTATCAGCGAATTCGCCTAGGTCGATGTTATGCGCCCAACGTATAAACCTCTGATTGGTCCAAACCAGTGGATCAGCGTCCACGTTTTCACACTGATGCCGTCGCACCGCTAGAGCCTATTACATGAAAGTTAATGCCATTTTTGTTTAAAATTTTTCACACTTAAAGATTAGTAACTATATACGTTGAAATGATTAATTTATTGAAATGGTAATTTTATTATTTTTGAAATAAAATGCTTAAAATAATGGTTGATGAAATATTTAACAAAAACTAAACAAAATAATAGTTGCATATAAAGCGTACGATAGACACTTTTTTATTGATTATTAAAAATAATCTTGTTTTTTTTTTAAACTACTTGGAAATAATTTGTACTGTGAGTTTATTAAGCAAAACCTATTTCAGAGCACCTTGTTATACCCCGCAGTAACACCCTCGTAGACGGAGCTCTACTCTTCCATACTTGTATAAACAACATAATGATCTAAGTTGTTCAAGAGATATAAACGTAAATCGAAAAATAGAGATATGCGATTATTGGAATAATTATATGATTACATGAATTAATTACTTATGAAAAATTATGACTTCAATTTAATTAGTTTGAAGGTATTGTGTTTTGATTTAAAGGTTAATTTGTAAATTCATATATGTATTTATATTTTGATGGTTAATTATTCTACAGATTAAATATAATTATATAGCTAGAAATAATGTTAAGATGCTATAATGATTTGTAAATTATATTATATTTAAACTTGTTAACGTATGCTTTTGTTCTTATAGTAATAATATAAAAAATAACCGATATGGCTCAGTGGTAAAAACAACTAAATCTTAACTGAATATTGCGGGTTCATATTCGGGAAAGCACCTCTGAAATTTCATGTGCTTAAAATGTTTTTATAATTCATGTTGTGCTCGGCGGTGAAGGTTATATTGCATTGGATTTCGAGCAGCGTGGTGGAAGAAGCTTTATGAAGTCTTAGCCCAACGATGAGACGTTTACAGGTTTACTCTTTTGTTATTACAAATTTATCGCTTATTTTATAGCCCAACATTGAAGTTTATTAATGACATGTTTGATTTAAAATGACTGCATCTTTTGTGCCGTTAATTAAAATGGTATGTATTTTATTTTAAAAGTGTCACTGGCAGATTTAATACATAAATAAAAAAGTCTGATAAAACATTGAAACCTAAGTCTTATCATAATTCACAACAATATTATTAAAAATGGGCAAGATAAACGAGGACAAATTTTGTTCAATGTCACTGCGGAATTTAAAAGAGGTTTGAATAAGAAGTGATTAATGGGTCCAACATTACTAGGGTCGCGGCTACATGAAACAGTTTGTAAGGGCGCACACAAGCTTTAAATTCAAAATTACTTCATAAATACTTTAAAAGGAAATATTTAGTTTTTATAAATATTTGTTCTTTTTAAAGTGAATGCTGCTTGTTATTTTTGTTAAACGAAAAATAAAGCCATTATAGAATTACCTTAAAGAGCCCAAAGTATTTCAAAGAACAAAAACATTTGTTAAACGTTTTTCGAGTATTTATACTAACTTTGTTTTAACAATTACAAAACTAGAACATAAGAGTTATTGCATTAAATGTTTTTATAATTCAGAGACGCTTCGATCGTATAAATTTTTATGTTTTTAATATCCACGCAGTTAGGCTCATGTTTACGAAGCATACAAACCGCCTGAAGGTTGTTTTGACTACCGTCTGTGCGCGTCTTAAGAGGCTTCAGTCATTCATTTACTTTTGCCTTATCTTTCTTCATTTATCGTGTAAAGAACTACCTGTTTATTTTACCTGACAAAGAGATTTTAACGCTAAATGACTATATATTTTTAGCTTTCAACAATATGCGTAATTTATTAAGGGTATCGCTGTGTATAGAGGTTGTTATTCAGGTAAGCGTCAACTCTTGGTTGTAAACACCAGTTTCCGAAGGGACACAGCCTAGTTTGAACATGAAAATCAGCTGACAGTATGTAAGCAGGCCGGCTAAGTAATGAGATCTATTCTGGTACACTGACACACTTTACACAGTTCACCTTGATGTTTGTAAGCCTGAAGTTGTCACAATTTAAGAATATTTATTTAACAAAATGATCTCTAATTTTAATACATTTTCACTCTTTTAAGACATTACAATTTATTTTATTTATTATGTAATCGTAACAAAATAATAAAACGTCATAATTTATTGAAATTAATATTGTATTAATGGGTGCTTCTTTTAATGCCGTATAATAAAATCAATATTGATATGTTTCGATTTCAAGTAACTTACTTGTCTATCATATTTCATTATCCTTAGCAGATGTATGCCGTGGACGATGGATGCCTGGTGGAATTTCCTTGTGACGCCGAGGTACTTCTCCAATTCCTTCTTGCTGATAGTATCCAGCATCCTCGCGTCCACTAGGTTAGCTAAGAACGACTCGGTATACTGTTGAAATAATTTACGAATTATTTAAAACAATTATTATGAAGTAGATTGATATTGTTTTTTGTTTGTTTCGTAATTTTTTAAAAGATAATTTTGGCTTTACTTATAAATCTTGTTTGGGAGATGATAAGTTAATCAATGCTGTATCTCCTTCTTTCGAATGTCAAATCAATGCGGACGGAAAGGGATAAATCAGTTTAACAAAACACTTGCTAAATAACGACTATAAGTAAGACCGTAAATCTTTAACTATTAAAACTTTTAAGTAGCACTTAAAGCTTTATAAAATTAGTTTGTGATAAGTAGAATTAGATATTAGTTACACATAATACTTAATATTATATTGATTCTTTTTAACAAGCCACTAAATATGGAGATGGCTGAGCTTAATCTAAATTTATTTTTATATTAAGATGTTCTGTATAATATACAGAGGTTTAATTCTCACCTGCGAGAGACCGAGGTCTGGCAACCACTCTGCGGCGACCCAGGCGTGCGTCAGTTGCCCCACGCTGGGGTTGCGCACGAGGTCAGGTCTTCTTCTCTCCTCGATGGCGAGGCGCAGCTTCTTCCTGTGCATCGGCTGAGCGATCCCCAAGCCCACCTCTAGGTCCGTGTCTGTCAGCTCGAGCAGAACCTGCCCATTCAAAGCACGGATCTAGAAACAACCAGAACACAATATTTGACGCTTATATTGCGTCATTTGCTTACTGTACTTAATTACTGATGATGCTTTAGCTTATGGTAAATACTCGCTTGTTGATTATATTCGAATTATGTAGTTCAGAATGTGACCATTTTATTTAATTTTGATTTTAATTTTAAAATATTAGCATATTCATCAACAAAGTAAAAATCATATGAATTATTATAAGAATCATTTGAAATGCATGTCGGATATATAATTCTAATTGTTTTTTTTTTCCAAGGTTCATCAAGATATAGTTGTCAGTACAAGTGTTTTTAAACATAAATTAAAGTTACCAAAGGTTTGTATTATGAAAAATAAAGAGAAAAAATTGCAATATAAATCAACCAGGCTACTCTGCATTAACCACTCGAAATTTCTGGTCACGATTTGAAGAAATGGGAAAGAAAAAGCTCATTTAAAAATCGCTGGCTTCAATAATATTATAATTTAAAAATATTTTTATATTAAAAAAACAGTAATGAGAAATATTATTCATACAACATAAAATCAATGTATGCAATGGCATATTAATTTTTGTTTTAATAATACCTCGTTACTTCCCGTTCAGAGAGCCGCGTAATATGATTTTCATATAAAATATGAAGCACTCGATGTCGGAAGCGCGATATGAAAAACTCGAGATAGTGTCAGGTCTATAAGCTACGAAGTTTCAAAATGACTTTTCAATATTCACGTACTAATAGAAAGATATACGGTATATTTTATTATTAAATATTTCCTGTATATGAGAGCCTGTAAATGTCATAATCTAATATATATATACAGATAGTAAATGGATACTGTAACTAAATTTCATCTGACACATGCGGGGTTCATCATAATATTTTCACCGTCAAAAAATGAGTTATAAAAAAAGTTAGCACATAATAAACTCAAAGATGTTAGCTCGGGTTTGAGTCCGCAATATTCAATTAACATTCACCTGTTTTTACCACTGGACCATCTCGTCTCGAGTTATAGATACAGAATATATTCATCAACTTCATTTGTTATTTCGTAATACAATTGAGATATTCAATAGCTATGTGCTGAGCTGTTTTCGAATTGAGAATTTCACCAAATATACAATTTAATTTCCTTACGATCTCTCAATTCAATTTGACCATTAAAATTAAATTTGAATGGTATTCCTGAAATGAAATAATTGTGCCAAATATTAATAACATAACACCGCTGCGAACTGATAACCAACGTGATTTGAATAAACAAATGGTACGATGAATTTATCAAAGGTCTGTGTTGCGACTTCATTTCCATATAAATGTGATAAAATTGCTATTGTGAATAATAAGATTTTTTCTTCTATTGACATTTATATAAATTTGATTGATTTCTCAGCATTAAGCTTTCATAAATAAATTAAATGAAATTGACGAATTAAATAATATTAATAAGTAACAGCATGTAAATTTTGTCACTGATGGGCTAAGGCCTCTTCTCCTTTTTTTGAAGAGTTTTTCGACTTTCTGGATACAGTTGGCAGATTTTTCGCCACATAAACCTGTATATGCTTATATCGTAAATATCTCAAACATTTTTTACGATATCTGGGGGCAAGCCATTGCCCCCGCCAAGTCTAGCAAATATTTTTCTTTACCAGACACGATATTTTTTTATGTTAGTAGGTTATTATGATATAAAAAACAATATAATATATTACGACGCCAATGTCTATAGGCGGTGGTTACCTTTCGCGCGTTTGAATAACTATTTTATAAAAAAAATCCAAATTATGAAATCCTTAAATCATCGTTCTTAAAATCAAACTAAATTGTATAAAAAGAAAATGAATGTCAATGAGGAAATTATATATGTTTATATATATATATATATATATCACATACATAATTATGTTGTTATTAGAGATTTTTTATCACAGCTTATCTGACTTAAAAAAACCATCAAATTATAAAATAAAAATGAATACAAATTTCTTAACGCCGCAGCTAATTTTGTAAAAGGATCTCAATCGAAAATTTATTTCCGTCTCTTGTAGTTCGAATGCATGTACATGCAGTTAGCAGTCAAAACATATGAAATACTTATCTTATTATCTTCACTGACAGACTGATATGTTTTTCCAATTAATATAATTATTGCGACGCATCGGCGGAATTCATTCATTTTTTATTCATTGCTAATACAGTAACTTTTCTTTTAATATTCTGACTTACGCAAGATTATCCAAATAGATAAATAAAATAACAGAACAAGACCTTCAATAAGGTGAAAGGCAAATAATTACCATATTACAATTATATTTTTTTATTAAAGACATGACAAGGTCCTGTAGGTTCTTTCATTAAATCCAATGGAATTACATTTTTACGCGACAAAATATAAATTCAGAAGGTGGCAATATAAAATGATTAATAACTCGGGATTAAAAATAACCGGGAGTGTAAATAGTAGCAAAGCAATAATCTTAACTATTTTTTGTTTTATATTAACATTATAAACCGACCTTTCCACTCTTGACGTTGTCGGCCACCGCGGCGGCGTACTGCGGCATGCCGAGCGCGAGTTCGAGCCACGCGATGATGGCGGGCGCGCGCCACCGCGATAGAGGCATCGACGCCGCCTCGCGCAGCGCCGCTTCGCTGCCGAGAGGAGACCACGCGCGACCTGCACCTGTTCCCGCGTACACCGGTTCTGCGTCCACGATTTCATTTGTGCCCATGAGATTGAATTATTATATTCTTTGTGACGTTAAAATACTAAAATACGGTGTTTGAAATTTCCCATATTTAAGATATCTGTTTTTTAAAGTATTGAAAAATGTACCATCCTATAATTGCAATCTATGAAGTAATGCTGAATCGATGATGATTGACTTTAGAATTATTCGACGAATATTTCCTCATTGTAGCGACAAAATGTTTTTATATTTTATTTTATTAATATGTAATATTACATCAAACAATACGCGCAGAAACTTATATCGTAAATATCACAATCCCTTTTATGGTATCCTTTTATAACAAATATCTTTCTTACCGCTCTCGTGACCACTGCTGGCCGCGCTGCCAGACTTGGTGCGGTGTCGGCTGCGGGCAAATACGCGCGAAATCGAGCCCCAAGCAGAACCTCTGCCTCTGCCGGCCTTGGAGCCGCCCGCGCGAGATCTCATACCCACCAGACCAGAATCGCACTCCCCCGGGCTCGATAATTGCTCTACTGACCTAAATAACCATTTATACTTGTCAAACATTTATTCATTTAATACGAAATAGTTAACGAGAAGGAGAAATAAGTTTTCCGTAATCTATTCATGTAATAAATACAACAGTTACAATAGTTTTTTTTATACAACTGTGAAATTCCGTATCAGGGTAGTTCTGATAAAGTTTGCATTGTTCAAGTTTTCACGATTGAGCTACAATGCTGAACATAGTATTGAAATAGAGACACGAGTTAATTTGGATTTTAGGAAATATATCTGTTTGGTAAATAGTAAAAGAATATTTATATATAACATGATTGAATTATATTATGTAAAAAGAACAAAACAACAAGATAATTTGTTATATAATTATAATACTAAATGGAACATTTAGAGATAAGAAATTTAAGAAAGGTCACATAGTTTGTAATTCCAATAAAACGAAGTTATAACATTCTTGCGCACCAGACGGCGAACGGCGAAAAGCGTCCATTAATCATTAAACTCTGTCTTAGAACTGTTACTCGTATTACTCGATTCTAGCATTACACACTAATTTTGAAGTTATATTTATTATGCTGGATATTACTTGCAAAAAATGTTTTAAGCTCTAATATATAATATGCTATAATAATTTTGACCACAAATTATTTCAATAGTATTAACGTCGAAAATTTACTTTTTGTTCGTTGGTTCATTTTTATTTAATCAGAAATAATGATTACTGATTTAATTTAAAAATAAACATTTCGGAATATTTTTCTTCTATTCTTCTTTATGTTTCGTAAAAGTAATTTGAAGTTATAGAAATTTTACGCAATAATATTGAAGAAAAAATTTGCTGTTGTTTTAAGCACCCTATGCTTTTTGAGTATTTTATAAAAGCCTGGGGAGTTTAATTCTATTATTTTAAAGTTATTATTTAATACTGGATTCTCAGTAAAATTTCAGCTCTATACTCCAGTTGTGTAACTTGTGTCCGTTGAAGTGCATTTTAATTTAATTTCGCACTGTTTTTAAGAGTAATGGTTTAAAAGCTTCAGTGAAAAATAAATTCCATGACTGAAAATTTAAAACTTACAGGACATTTGCTCTTTTATATAAAATAATTATAATATCTAGTTTATTAGACTGCAGATAACAAGATCTAGTTTCAAAATCGCCGTCGAGTCAATAAGTAGGTTTTACTTTTAATTAATTGTGAGTAGTCGCTCTGAGTTTGTGTTTTCGTCCTTCGGAAAGTACGAAAAGCCGTTGGGCATTGCCTTAGCTGGCTTAATACTCTCCAGCCTTTACTGATTGCCGTCACATGGGATTATGATAGTGTAGTATATAGTTCTTTGTTTACGCTCACAGTAGTGCACTACAATATCTCCTTGACAGCTGGCTAGTCTCAAAGAGAAAAGCCGCCGTTACTGAAATCGATCAGGAGAACATAACGTAGAAGCATTTTTTTAAATAAAATTATTTGTTATTATGACATGTGAGATATGATAAACTGTAACGAGAAAATCCGTTACCCAGTTACAAACAATGTTGAATCATACGATAAGGTAATAAATATAATGGAAATAGAAAAATAAGAGAAATAGAATGTACAAACCTGGACAAAGATCCTGCGTCTATGGAGCGAGTGAAGGATGATGCGCTGTTGTGTGGCGACAGAGTCGGGCTGCAGTCGCGCGGAGTGCTCACTAAGAACAATTCTAGTTGTTTATTATTGAGATAAGCTAAATTAGTTCTTTGCTTATAATTAAATACCACCACTTTATTCCTTTATATTATGTATATTTATTTCCTTTTATTTCTTCGACGTTTTTTTTCTCTTATCTTCATATATTTTATGAATTAATTAGTAAGAAAGGAATATAAAACAAGATGACACTTCTCATGATACTTATTGCGAGAGTTCGAGACAGGTCGTAGCTTGTGCAAACTGGTTTATTCTAGTTTTGATTACTTTCAATCGATTGTACAAATGTATTATAGCGTTATATACACGTGTTACACTACAACAAACGCAAAAACGTCTCTAAGCCGATTATCCTGTACAAGATAGAGTATCTGTCATGCACTAGAGTGACGTCATAATCAAAATACTAATACGAACTTATAAGCAAAGATACCTAAAGCCCCGAGTCCAAGACACAAAACCATAGTTAAATGAACGCTAAAATGTTACAGCATCGTTCGTAAATTTGTAGTTAGGGCTTGTTCGTAGCTGATAATACAAGCTGCTAGTGAAAGACAAACTATTGTTTCAGCTTATCTTCGCTTCCAGGCACGGAGCTGGGCTACGGGTGGGTATTTGAAATCTAAGACAATTGCAAGCAGATTACGTCACCCTTTAAGCTATTATTGTAAAGACTAGACCATTCAACATAGTAACGTTGAAATAGATATTCATTAAAATGTATTCATACTAAGTAATTTAATATTAATGATGATATCTATAAACTCTATTTTAACTCTATTTGTATTGATTTATATAAAATATGCAGAATGTTACAGGAGAAAAATAAAACATAAGTAGGTATGTAACGTATTGAATATCTCACGTAGACACTTAAGAACTTCACTTATATTTCTATGTTAAAAAAAATTACATTTACATACCCATATTATCAGAATCATTATTATTACATGTATATTTAAATGTTAATATTAATTTGATAATCAAAAGGTACACTTTCACGTGCAGGATTTAAAAAAAATGAATAAAAGATACGACATGAAATTGATAGCATTGTTCAAATTATAACAACGAAGCTTAAAAGTTTCGAGAGATTATAAAATGAATTGTGCAAATAAAATTTACTCCATATTGAAAACGCTTCCGATATAAAAACGTTAAAAGCTGAAACTTTTAGTGAAATGTGCAAAATTAAAATTCGTGCCTTACGCCTGATAGTGATTTTAATTTATTAAAATTGTTATAGTATAAACGCGATGTTTTCCTGTGCAACGTAAACACGAAATGAGAGAACTTTTCATTAAAAATATTTTTAATGGCGTTTTAAATTAACAATTCAAAATTTCATTTTATGAAATGACATGATCTGGTTATGTAGCTTGAACTGTTTAATTGTTAGTTTAATAAATAAACACCATCATATTTCTTATACAACATTTCACGGTATATTAGTTAGTAGCTCTATACGAGCCTTGCTGGGTAGGTACCACCCACTCATTACATATTCGACCTAACAATACTAAGTATTGCCATTAGGCATTATTATTGTGTATGGCTTAAAGAGTGAGTGAGCCAGTGAGCCAGACACATCTAAGTTTCTAAGGTTAGTGGCGCATTGACTATGTAGGTAATGGTTAAAATGTCCAACAATTATGTCTATGGATGATGGTGACTTCTTACCATCATGTGGTACCACCATACTCTTATCACCATTTCCCAGACTGCCCTTTTTCTTATAAAAACCACTCTTTCTTTACAATTTTTACTTTCGCCGTTCGACGCGTTCAAAACTTCTAATTACCTTCAAGTTTAGTAGCGTATACCGTTGAGTGTAGTGTTTATGATGGCCGGATCGAAATCATTAAGTAACAACAATTTAAAATTACAATAGTATATTGAATAATACAACCAGCGAACCACTCCGTCATACGTTGCCACAGGCTGTTCCGCGTCAACGTCTCTTTTCGCATTGATTTATTGGGCGACATAAGGGTTGCATCGAGATTTGCATGTATTGATTAGATAGATAGCTCAAGAAACCAAAGACTAAAAATAATTGATTCAGAGGATACATTGCATTATAATTTTTAATACCTTTAATTGTTGTTATTTTTTTTTTTTCAAACGCAGAAGATATCCTGAGGTATAGGTTGACGTATATATTTATGTTTCTCTCGTAACGATAACAGAGAAAAACGAAATTAATGTAACTCAAATGTAGCCATTAAGTGTAAATATATACACGTCTTCAATGATGAGTAAAAATCGATTTGTATTGCTGTTTTCGGTTTTGTCAGAAACATTTATCTCATGATAGGCTACGAGGTTAATAGCATGGCTAATACTTCTTCTAAGCAAAGTTGGTTACTTTACTTTCTAGTGGTATGTCGCCCTGTATATTTTCGTACAAGGAGTCACAAAAGATACTCACGTTGATATATAGGATGCGCTGAAGAAACGAGTGAGGCGGCATCCGTGTCGTAGGGATCGATGGTCGGAGGAACTCCTTCCGCAGTGGAGTCGGAGAGGTTCCCGCCGCATACGGAGGTAGCACCGCCATCACTACTACCTGTCACTGACAAGGCTTTATTTCGAAATTATCACAAAGTAATAAAATTGACCTGAAGTTAATTTACGTTAGTATTGTGTTATAAATTCGTTTTATGGAAACGTTTTTGGAAAGTCTTTCGTAAGATTTTAAAGATTATAAATAAATATTCTTGTTATTTAATTTAAATGTCGGAATAATGGTAACATTTAAATATCTTTCAAAATTCAGTTGTAATTACTAGGTGATTACTTAAATCCTATACTTTAAGTAATCACCTAGATATATATTATGACAACAGTTATTCTGACTTGAAAATAGATTTTAAATATACAACATGCGAACGACGAGAGAAAATCGTAAGGTGACCTGTTAGCTAGTCTGCATTATTGCCATAAATATATTACGTTATATATAATGATAGTACCTCTAACTCCAGAGTCAGCGCTGCAGCTGCCGCGGTCTCCGATCAACCCTGACGGCCCGCCGAGCAGCATCGGCGGACCGATTCCGAGCGACGCCACACTCTCGCCTTCCGAAAGGCAGCCGGCGGCTTGCAACTGTCTTCGAGCCTAGGAAAGATCAGTAATGTAATAATAAAACCTAAAAAAGTATATATAGCAAATTTGTTGTAATATGTTTACTTAATAATAAATATTATACTCTTTATCTGTAATATTGATACGCCTAGCGCCATCTATTGAAATATACCGAAAGCTTATGTGTGAAATCGAATCAACTGTCATGGCCGATTCTTCATGTTACTCCCGTACAACGTGTGTGTAATATTTTAAAAAGAGAAAATATAAAGCTGCAATATAAAATCAACTGGTTTTACTACCAAAAATACTCAATCTAACTAAACTAATCTAAATTATTGAAAACTGATATTTTAAATATTTTTGTAAAATATTATTTTATTATATAAACACGTTTAGTTTTTTTGATAAATACATAAAATTAATGTAGAGAAACAAGTTAAAATTATTTTTAATGAATGTTAATAATGTTAAGTAAAGCTTTATGGTATAAATTAAAATACACGTTAAGAAAAAATGCATAGAAGAATCCCCTCATGTCATGTCACTAAACGAGATTCATCACTCATAATTAATTAGATGTATTGCTATTAATACAAAATAGTATACATTGTAACGCAATAGAAATTCTAAATCATTGGTAACTTATGATACCTATAAAAAAAAATATACAGAGATTTGTAAAACATTAATGACCTCACGGGACGTTATTACTAACATTATAAGTGACAACTCATTTTCTATGACTTGATAATTCATAAAGAAATTATTTTCAACAAGTCTTTTATATTCTGCTAATAGTATCAGTAGTTAGATATATTACATTTTTGAATAAACGCATGATGAACTATGTGTGATTTGTATATTCGTTTAAATTCGTTATTTCGATAGTGATTATGTGATTATGTTAGTGGCTAGATATAAGGCCGCAGACCCGGTGGTCCTGGGTTCAATTCCCAGGTCGGGCCAATAAATAGTTATTGGGTTTTTCTGTCAGAAAATTCTCAGTAGCAGCCCGGAGTCTGGAAGTTGGGAGTGTGTACACTCCCGTGCCTCGGAAAGCACGTTAAGCCGTTGGTCCTGCGCCTGAACTCTTTCCGGTCGTGTCGCATTGCCGTCCCATCGGATTATGAGAGCTAAGGAAAAGAGAGTGCACCTATGTTTGCGCACACACTTGTGCACTATAATATCTCCTGCGCAGTTGGCTAATCTCTCTTGAGATTGGCCGCCGTGGCCGAAATCGGTCTGGAGGACCTGATTATGTTATCGTGACTAAGAAAGCTACAACTCCTAATATCTTATAATTTAAAGCAAAGTCACAAAACCTTTACTTTAATTTTGTTCATAAATAAGATCCAATACCTATTAAATTAAAAAATATAAATAAAATAATATATTTAGTAAATACAAGTTCTTTTTCATAGTTGAAACTAAACACAAAATTTCATAAAAATCGATTTATTGTAAAAACACAATAGAACATAATAATAATAAAGAGACATAATAAATAACTTTTGTATTTATAATGTCTGATTGTATATTAGCGCCGATGACTTGCTTCATTAACTTGTGTAAAGTAAATATTCGATGGTTTTCGTAGCCTCCATTCTTAATTTATCGTATTTTTCTCATTTCATCGGTAATATTACGTGAACAGGTTTGCTTAATTTCCTTCTCATTTTCATTGTAGGTAGCAATTTGAAATTGTAATTAACAACGGATGTTGTTGATGGATCGGCTCTATAGCATCAAGCTCTCCGCTATGGATATGTTGTAAAAAACATTCATCTGTTAAATATTTATGTAATTTTTAAATCATTAATGGCCTTACTTATAAACGTTGCTCAGCACCTGTTTGGTTAAACAATGATTTATCTCTTTAAGGCAGTTATTGTATATAATTTAATTATGCAATTTTTAACGCGCTTTTATTAAGTAGATTTCATATTTTATCTGTATAATAGGAGTTTCGGAAATAGCTATTTATTAAGAATATTCTAAAATTTATATAATTTGCAGTATAATGATTGTTAGTGGCCTAGGTAAGAACTATTCGTGCTTCGATTAGGTATATTATTACGTATAGCATAGCGACTTGCGTTATTTCTTTGAATATTTACTGTTAAAAATTCACAATTTTTTAAATTGTGATTGTGAATTTTTATTTAATCAATATGACATGTGAGAATAAAATAAATTAATTTAGTCCGGTTGAAAATGGTTTTAATGTAATCATTATAGGCATACATCAATTAATGACTAATACTAAGAAATGTGGTATTATTTATTAAAATGAAATTATAACATAAAGAGTAAAATATTTTTAACATCAAACGAGAGATAAGTATTTTAATAACACTTCACCTCTTCGGTCTTTGTTGGTATGAAACAGCGCAGATAATATTTAACGTTGGATCTGTGTGTTTACTGGCCTAGAATTATTTGTTAAAGGCTAATTCAAAAGGATTTTCACGCCACAAAGCTGAAAATAAACTGTTGTGTATTGCTCTTAATTGCTTTATTCGCACTAGTGATTATTAACATAAGCCTTACTTATTAAAAGTAAAGTAAATTTAAGTGTCAAAAGCTCAACTAATACGTCTTGCCTAGTGATGTAGTTACAGGTTCAATTCTTACTGAGTGGGCAATCGGCATGCCTTCATCCAAAATAAAATTAGACAGAAGAGAAGAAATAGTCTTGAAACAGGTTTTGCTATTATACTTCTAAGTTTTCGGTTTTAGTGGATGTTTGTCGTTATATTTAATAATGTACAATTAATCTAAAACAAATAACCCCTGTCCCAAAAATATATTATATAAATATGATCATGCGTATTGTGCCAACGATCTCTCCGTTTGCATCCAGCTGTAAGCCATTAAACATTCATAATACTTCTAAATCAGTATTTTATTTATGCTTTCATTTAAACGATATTTATATATTTACGACTAACTTAAATAACAATTCAAATTTACGAAATATACATATATGTTGTATTTTTATTATTTTATTTATTGTAATATACCTGTAACCTGTCATGGTATAAATACATTTTTAAACATTTAAGTTCCTGTTATGTATTTATAAAATACATTTATCATTAAACCTATGTTCGTTTAAGTAATATATTTTATTCTTATTTTATTTATTTATTGTAATAAGACAATATCGATAAGATAAGATTACAAGGGTTTCAAAAAAATACCACTGCTGTTGAAGTTTTATAGAAGACTATATAATCATTTTGGTTGTATATAATAAAGCTACTTTAATACTATAGTTATGCTGCGATATCTATTCCATTATATATTGCCTCTAAGTCATTACATTAAGATGAATTCCATTAATTCAAGAAGATTGAAATTCTACGCGTGTTGTTCCTTATTTCCTTCGGGCTTTCATTACTTGACAAGGGTTGTCTCTAAAGACAAATCATTGTAGTAATATTTGATGAGCCGTTATCAGAGATACTTATGTGTTTATAGTATATATAATAAATTCTGAGATTCTATAAGAATAAGAAAACATTTATTCAGGACAAACATACATTACAAACATAAAAAATAAAAATACAAAATATTAAAACAAAAGCTATATATATTAAAATTACAAAGAAAAATATACATACACAAACACAATCTTATCTTATGATGTCTGCAACTGTGATGTGTCCTGAAAAGGTGTACCATTCAGCTTTTATGTTGGGTTAGGACCGAACGCTGATTGTCAATGGTACCCTTTATGGATGTGACGTGCCGTGCCAAAGTGATAAATAAAAATTAATTATAGTTATATAAAATAATATTAATATAATATAAATAAACAGGTTACATACCTACTTATTATAATTCATAACTTTATTAATAATAAATGCAAATTTTAAAATTAAATGCAAAACAAACCGTAAAATAATAATTTAAATTAATAAAAAAATTAGACATTATATACATAAAATATAGCAATAATAGCACGATACAGCGAGTAGTAAAAGTAAAAAAAAAAGAAAAGAAAAATACTATTTACGACGATTGTAGTTGCAAATTATATAAATATAACTTACATTTGATACGAAACGTGTACAAGGTTTTTGAGATCAAATATATAATTGATATGCTACATAATTATAATAAATAATTGTTAGTATTTATGATTAAATGTTATACGATTAAGCTATTTAAATTTATTATTTTATAACATTAACTTGGAAATGAAGGACTTGAAAAAAACACATACGAACTAAAACTTCTTTCAAAAAATAAAATCTCAAGATTTAAAAATAAAATGTAAAAATTCTGGACCACCAACTAAATAAAAGAAACAAATCGGACGGAAGAAAATTTATATGATGTATTTAAGTAGCCATATTGTAATTTTTCAACATTTTACTTATTCGAAAAAAATATATAATTACAAACGTGAAAATATCATAACAAAGTACCTAGTTCTATAGATTTTCCGATGCTTTAAATTGCTATAATTTATATGTCTATAAATAAATAAACTAATAATTAATAATGTTCATATTATAAAATTTAATATTTTTTAATCACTATTTAATGAATATAACCCACGCCCACTATAATACACACATACAGGTGCCATGGAGTGTTTTATAAATTTCACGTCATGAGACATCGTTGTTTCTTGCTAAAAATACGTTTCATTCCTTCGACATAAGCTATCGCTTATATTTTTAAAGCATATAGATAAATAAACTTCTAGTGCAGTATACACCGTACATATACGTATGTCGACTGCCTCGTTGGTCTAGTGGCTAGATATAAGGCCGCAGACCCGGTGGTCCTGGGTTCAATTCCCAGGTCGGGCCAATAAGTAGTTATTGGGTTTTTCTGTCAGAAAATTCTCAATAGCAGCCCGGAGTCTGGAAGTTGGAAGTGTGTACACTCCCGTGCCTCGGAAAGCACATAAAGCCGTTGGTCCTGCGCCTGAACTCTTTCCGGTCGTGTCGGATTGCCGACCCATCGGATTATGAGAGCTAGGGAATAGTGAGTGCACCTGTGTTTGCGCACACACTTGTGCACTATAATATCTCCTGAGCAGTTGGTTAATCTCTCTTGAGATTGGCCGCCGTGGCCGAAATCGGTCTGGAGGACCTTATTTTATTATACGTATGTATTTACATACAGAAATCCTTCAATCGAATATTGTATGAAGTACATTAGTAGATTGATTTACATAATTATATGTATATAGTCGTCCGCCGCTCGACCTTTGAGTCTAATATAATTCACTGAACTAACAATACGCTATTACATAGCAGAGATGTTATCAAGCATTCCTGACCGTAGTCGCCTAAATACGTTCAACCGTAATACCTATTCTCCAAAATCGACCACATAGCATGATTATGTAATAGTTCTACTGTATTAACACGCACGATAACCGCGTTAGTATAGTGGCTTGCTTATACGGCTGTCGATCCCGAGGACCTGGGTTCAAATCTTGGGTCAAGCCAATAATATTGTGTTTGAGTGTTTACGTAATTCGAAAATTGAGTGGAGTTGTTGCTTCAACACCTAAACTCGTTTCTGTCGATTGCCTTTCCATCAGATGATGAGTGAAAGAATAAAAAGTGCTTTTGTGCTTGTGCACACATTGGGCGCTATAAAATGTTCCAGCACAATTGGCTTTTAGGCTCCCATTCGACTCGTCCTAGTGGCCGAAATCATTAATACGCTGCGCTTCAACGGTAAAATTAAAGATTTATCATAGATACATTACTGTAACAATAATCTTTAAAAAAAGATATACAGTGGTGGTCATATAATTAGAAACACTTCTTATGAATAAAGAAAGTATAACTTCAACGTACAAATGTTCGTAAAAAATATACACATTCAATAATTAATAATCATGCAATAATATAGCCACTCAAATAAAAAACTCATTAAATGCACAAAATATAAAACATATCTTACTCTCTTCTATAATTAAAAATTATAGAACTATCTTTTATAATTAAAAATTACAAAATGAGTCTTACACATGTAGGAGTTTATTTTGTGTTACTGGTCGCTTGGACGCCTAATTAGGCTCCAACCAATTTAAAAATAAAGTTTTTTCGCCTGATGACCAGAGAAACATCTCGTTAAGACTGATACGCCGAAGATCAGTGGAAGCTAAATTGTTTGGAAGAATCTCTCGAAAGGTACCGCTTCTTACCAAGCAACACCGAAAGAAGCGATTATTATTCGCTAAAAAATATGTTAATTGGACGGTACGAGAATGGAAAAAAGTGTTATTTTCAGATGAAATAAATATGGTAAATTCCGATGGAAAGTGCTATGTTAGACGCCCTTGTAAACAATGCTTTTAATTATAAATACACAAGGAGTATAGTCAAGCACGGTGGCGGTACTATGGATCAATGGCAATACAAAAATATCTTATAGCACACAATGATTCCCTACTCGCACGATCATTTGCCTATAACCTGGATCTTTCAGCATGACAATGACCCTAAACACACGGCCAATAGCGTCAAATGTTTCCTTAGCGAACAGCGTATATCCGTTTTAGACTGGCCAGCAAATGGTCCGGATTTAAACCCGATAGAAAATCTCTGGTAAATTGGTAAAAAGAAAGTCTCAAACAAACGTAACACCAGTCAAAACGAACTATATGAAGCATTTGTTGAAGCATAGAATTCAATCCCCCTAGAATAATTTATGAAATTGATTGAATCAATGCCACGTCGTTGCAGTGCTGTTATTGAAAATAAGGGATACGCCACTAAATATTAATTATAACTATTGGTAAGCTGTGGATAGTAGCTATTTCGTAAATAACAATACGAACTAGTAATACTTAAAAAAATATTGATTTTTATATTTTTTGTTGTTGTTTCTAATTAGTTGACCATTATTGTTCATACCTTAAAACTGATTTAAATGTTTGTCCGTAATGTAATATTGAAACTGCACTTGTGTAATGGGATTTATATTGTTTTTCTAATAAATGATAAATCGTTGAACATATTGTTGTCCTATTTATTGCTTCATTTCAAAATAAAAACGATTGCGGTGAAGTGTCTTACATAATGTCAAGGACCGTTGGTAGTGTTTCTAATTCAGTATGTATATATTTGTGTTTTAATTTTCAGATTTAGATACAGAAATTATCCTTTTCCTGATTTTTTTCAACACTATATTATTTTGTCTACTAACAAAGAGATATTTTTTTAATGTAAGATTATGCGGGAAACAGAGATGCAGGTTTTGATTCACATTTAACAGTAGCAGCAGCTGCAGCAACAGCAGTAACAGTTAATGTCCCACTGCTGGGCTAAGGCCTCTTCTCCTCTTTTGAGGTGGAGCTTACCACAATACTTCATTCAATGCGGGTTGGTGGAATACACATGTGACGGTTTTCAAAGAAAATTTGACACATGCAGATTTCTTCACGATGTTTTCCTTCACCGTCAAGTACTGATGAATAGAACTGATAAAATGAATTATAATCACAAATTAAGCACATGAAATTCAGTGGTGATTGTCCGGGTATGAACCCACGATCATCGGTTAAGAGTCATGTTTTCTAACCACTGGAAGATCTCGGCTTTTCAATTCACCTTTATCTTAAATCAAAAGATAATGGCCACCAGACTAATTTAATGAGTTTAATAAACATTTTTCCAGTTGCTGCGTATTGCAAGCGCATGTAGATAAAGCAAATAATATTTACAAAAATGTATTTCAGACTTCCGTTTCGAGAAAACCCCGGATGTTAATTTTTAACTTAATAAAAAATATTTAACTTGCAGACAATGAATCAAAGTAATGTATAAATAAAACTGACTTCGAAAAGTTGTTCCCTCGCGTGTCGCAGCTGCGTGTCGCGCGCACTGAGCGCGGCGGCAAGCTGCAGCGAGCGTTCCGCCTCGTCGCGCGCGTGCCGCAGCAGCGCCGCACGCTCGCGCTCACGCTCTGCGCGCTCAGCACCCAGTGCCGACGAAGCGCCGCTACGCGACCTCATCTGTACGGGACACACACTCTAATCTATCAATACGGATACCATTACATCGTAAAAGTTATATTTTACTTGTTTCCTCATACTTTATCCACATTCAGTGTCACTTAGAAAGATTTATAGTTCATTCAATAATGGGTAAATAAGTTATTAATAGTGACAATGGTAGGACACTGTTTTTATAACTATTTGAATGAATATTTAGTGGACAAGTTATATAGATACATAGTTGTTTCTTAATATCTTACTGTCACCCAGTACATGAACAAGTTATAACAGGGCATCTCATAAAAACAATTCACAACTACATAATATATAATGATCGTTGTTGAACATAGTTTTTTGAAATAGTATCGTTGGATAAAACAGAGTAATGGTGTTAAAAATAGTTTTAAATAAAAAAATGTAGATAACAGTTAAGGCTATTGTAATATGTCGATAGTTTTAGGGTAATTATTTATTTGTGTGTACTATGAAAAGAATAATAAAGTACAAATAAATCCTGCTGTACAGCTCGAGTATCCTATTAAGTTATTGCTAAAGTATAAAACAATGTCAATTTATGTCATTTATAGAAACGAACAGTCTTTGTTTCATTTAAAATAGTATTATGCTAAAATGAATGAATGTATAAGAGCAATTATTTTTAATAACTTGTATTGTTTCTTAGATACGTCGATGGCAATATAATATAATATAATTTCTATTATATCTGTCTATTATTTATAATATAATATATATAATATAATTTCGTACAATCGGTATTGTAATATATCAGCAGTCAGTAATTAATATTGTAACCAATATTTACCTTTTATTTTTTTAATTTACGAAATATTCGTATTAAACTTGTATCATAAAATAATCTCGAATAATACTATTATTATTATACAGCTAGGAGTCCTCAACAGTACCTGTTCATAATTTCTAATGAAGTCCCTGAGCTCCTTCTCTTTGTCCTCGAGAGTCGCGTACAGTTGCTTCATCTGATTCAGCAAATCAAATTTCTCCGCTTTGAGCCGCTTCTTGTCGGCTTTCAAAGCTGCAATAAAAGAAACTGTTAGTTTTATGCTTGCTATTCTCACGCTAAAGTGTTTTTTTCATTTTCTTCAACTATTCCGGTACAAGAAAAGGCTCTACTGGGAAAAGTCTTACTTAGTTATTCTTGTATATTTCTTGTAGCGAAAATATTCCAAACATTTTTTCAGGTAGATGTTACATTTACGTGATACAAATAACATTTATCACAGTAGGAGCAGAAAACAAGCAATCACTAAATAATATAAACAGTAAGAACTCCCTACAAGTAATAAAATCGACTTTTTATAATACACATCAGTTATGCACTGAATTTGATATTACATTGAAATTATTTAGGAAAAATTAAGGAACATTTTTTTTTATTAAAAATTATTGATGTACTTAGCAAGCATAACGTAATTAAATACACTTTTTTAACAAAAAAACAAACCATATATGAATATGACAGCACAATATCCTCCAACGATTAGAAAGCTTACACGCTGATAAGCGCCCTTTGATCGATGCTTCATTAAGCGCATCAAATTACTCTTTCTACCCTTATTATATATTTAATACGTTCAGTTTGATCATATTGTGGTCTTAGATAACATAGATTAGTTTCTAAAAAAAATCCTTAATATTTCATGTTTATACGTGAAACTACAAAAAGTCTATTTTTATTGTAACGAGCTAAATAAAATTGTAAATTTAGCCTCTTGAAATAATACAATACTGGAAATTAAATGAAAAATATTTTTATACAAGAGTTTTCGCTTAACAGCACTTTGTCGTCATAGTGAGTAAATCACTTCTGACAATGCTAGACAAACATAGTAAGCTCATGGTAATAACGTAACGCCAATCTTTTAAATCTATCGTGGCGCTTATTACACTATTTGATCTTACAAACCATAACACTAATTCCCTTTTGGGTACAAATAAACTTGGTTATTTTACTTATATAATCAGTATGAGGGGATTCAACGACCAAAATAAAATAGGAAACAAAATGATGCTTAAATAATTAGCGTGTTATGTTCCGTAGTGTAATATTCTCTTAAATTGTACTTAATAAAATAAACAAAATAAATAACAGTGGCAGTAATTGAATTGATAGATCGCATCAGATGAACTACACTATATAATAAACACTATAATCATTATATACAGTTCCAAAAATACCGATATTACTGAGAACCATCTCGCAATTTTAGTAGTTATTAGATTGTTATAGAGGCTATTTTGATTCGTATCCAAATAGTGCAATATCACTGATACTTCCTAAAAACCATTAACGTTAACGCTTGTCGTTACACGCGACACGTAGGGTGAAACATTTTGACGTATTGGATTACAAACAATCTTTTTTATTACCACCACAGTACTTTATTTTAAGCTTTCAGGTGTTATGTGTTTTTTACTGACTACGGAATTAAATTGAATTGGCAATAGTGCCTTTATATTTATTAACTGTGGTAAATTGATGTACCAATTTATAAATTGGATTAGAATAGTATGCTATTCTTTATTATGTGATATGTGTTATTATCTATGTCGTTCACAGATCTTAAATATTACATTTGCGTTATTACAGAACCAGTGAAGTTTGGACTTGGATCTAATTACATTGTCGTTTCCAGAGACTTATGTAGTCCACGTAGATCTTGAAGGTAAAGTCTTCACTAAAAATGTCGGTGAAAGTCAAAGTCCAACTCAGGAGTAAACGTGACTCGTAAACTGATTTACCCTTACTTTTCCGACCAGATACTTTCTAAAACATTATGACTTTAGTTTATCAAACTGTCGGCTTCCTACTTCTTTTTCCGATCAAGAACGGTTGCTTGAACAAATTGCCTCATTTCGTTCACTTTACGGCATTATGAAATATTTACTTTGTAGTTACATTCCTGATGGAGGTCCTAAGTTGTTTTGATTAAATACTGTTACAAGGGCATAGATAAACTGCACATTTATGCATTGAAGATAATTAACGTTTTATCGTTATCAAATATTATTCTATTGAATAGAATACGTGAATTTTAATTGAAGATTGCGGGTTTAATCCAGATCTAGAACTACTTAGTTGAACTAATGTTTAACTAAACCCATTTTAGTATAAGAATATGAAACTTACAGTTAACAGCTTCTCTAGCCAATAGTAGCTCCTTTTCCAACTGCTGCGGATCTAGAGGTGGGCCCTCCTGTGCGTCCCCCTGGGCCCTCTCTATCAAAGCATTCCCCGCCTCTCCCCTCTCCGCGGCCGCTACCAACAAACGCCGTACTCGCGTCAGTTCCGCCTGCATGGAGGATTAATAGCTGTCGATTTATAAACTTCTCCCGATATTACCATCCGTAAGCATGTTAAAGTGAGTCACGCGAAGTATCTACTTTAATACGAGTATATCTATATGCTGAGCCTGGATCGTTTTATTTTAAATTACTTATTTAAGACAAACGTTAACTCAGAGTTAATTTGTATTAGAATATAATAGAAGAATCTAAGGTACTTTGAGTTCTTATTTTTTGTAATCAAGGGTGCTTAATAGTATTTTTTAATCATAAAAACAATTCATAAAGGATGTATTATATACATCTGAATATTTATTCAATTAGGTATTTTCAATTTCATTTACTTTTTACATCTGATTTACGGAGCATTAAATTGCTTTTAATATTTTAAAATTAAAATGTAATACAAAGCGGCACTAAAGAAACCGCTACAAAAGTCCGCTACAAAAGTCTTTAAATTTACAGAAAACATTTAATGAGAGACAGAATTTTTCTTTGTCCTTATAAATTAAGAATGATTCTGAAAAACACGGAAAATAAAAAGGCGACCTGCAGACGTTCGTTTTCAAGACGTAGCCGGCGGGCCAGCTGCGCTGCGGTGAGCATCCCCGGGGACGCGGGCACCTCTTCCTGCCGCGACCGGTCCGAACGCCCACCCGGGGAGCCGGAACCTGTTTGTATTTACGTAGCAAATACAACATACACTTTAAGGCCAATTGAATAAAATTTAAGTTTACTTTTTTACAAAAAAACACAAGTCATTACAGAATATTCGACTACAAATTATATAAGATTCATCATCTTAGATTACAAAACTGTTTTAGTATATATATTATTTGAATTTGAACTTCCTGCATATATATTACAAAACCACGATCACACCTATTTTATTTAGCCCGATGACCACTATGATGACTGAAGTAGAAAAATAAAAAAGTATTGTCACGGTCAAAATCTGAACATAAAAAATATCAGATGTTTTTGTATTTTTTTATATTTCCACCAGAAATTTATAACAAAACCATAAAACTTATCAAATATTTTGTTTCTATTTGAAATAGTGTACAAAAATTTACTGAAAAGGAAATAACCATTAGGTATTTCCCGTTTCATTAATATTGATCATAATTGCTACGTTGCCACGTTATCAGCTTTTAATATTGTGAAAAACTGTCGAAAGTTATGTTGGTTAATGTGTATAAATTTAAACTGTTATGGGGACGTAAACGTTGCACCAATGCAAAAGTTCTCCCAGTCACGAAAGCCCGTTACCCCGTCCAGACGAATCGATTATTCGTTTTATCATGCGTCAGGGCGCAGGACGCAGGTGTGTATGCGACCTGTTTTATTGTAAACACTCAAATCTATTGACTCCAGAAAATATTGTGCAAGCTACAGAACAACTTGTATTTATGTTGCTACATATGTTCTTTTGTGCTGTACGGGAAAATTAAAATATGCAATTCTTTCTGTAAAACATTTCTTCAATAAATGAAATTGCTATAAAATATTTTTAATAACCAACATGAACATTTTCATTCGAAATGAGAAATAAACAACTAAAACGATCCAAGTAAATGAAAAGTACATAACTGCGAATTTATTTACTCACGACTACGATTTCCCATTAAAATGTCTAGACAAATAAGTAATGGAATGCTTTATGGTATTATTTATTATTCGTTTATTTTTTTTATATAAATTTAATACTGAAATTGAATTTATATTACACAGAGGAGATCCATTGGTTATATAGGTTTTATACATCGTTTTACCTGGATTTATACCCCAGTAAAAGCCATTCTTGTTATATACTTAACATATTGAATATTATATACTCGTTAGCTACACACTCAGCTACATAATATCTTAATGAGCAGAGCATTAGCCATAAAATAATAATAATAAAAATAATGCGAAATGTTATGTTTGTCCAATCTGTTCAAACCTGTCTACATTTATTTTATATATATATAGATATATATATATATAGATATATATATATATATATATATATATATGTATATATATATATATATATATATATATATTATCCATCATATATATACATTCATCATCAAAATAATAAACTTTCATCCAATAATAAATCAATTAAATTTTTGGGTGACGACGCCGACCTACTTTAGTAACGAACTGCAGTAAGTTTGCAACAAGCTCTTCACGCTGCATACTTTATTATTTATATGTAAATGTTGCAATAATATAACGGAAAGAACTTTAAGACTATTTCTTGTTTGATAAACAAAATAACCACACACTTCCTCCTTCTTCTTGAATTTGCTATGATTTGCTTTACAATCAATTATCAGTTTCGGCAGAATCATGAGTGTAAAAGTTATTAAGCAAAGTTTTCCTTCTTCGAGAACTTCGAAGTAGATTGGTTTGTCGAAGTATTTTACACTGAAATAACTGGTGTGCTAAATTTAATATATTTTCATATACAATAGTACGAAACTAACTTTTTTATTTTTAGATCTCGCAATGTAATAAAAGTGAGAAAACTTCTAATTATCAGATGCTAATTAAAAAGGTAGCGAAAACTAAATGACAAATTGCAACATCAGGCGGAAAGTTTCTTTCTTGCGAAGTTAGCTGCCTGTGCAGTCGCAAATGAGCTTATTCCCTACGGCAGTGGCTCATTAGCGCGCGAGATATTCCGCTAAGTCGAAGAGCAATGTATGAAAACTGTCTTAAAATTTCCAGAATTTATAAAGAGTATAACCACGAATATTTATTAGATCAATCTGAACATTAATATCTCGTTAAAGACTTCTTAGATTTCACTAGCTGTTTTTATTAATTTATTAAGAGTATTTGCGTAATCACCTAGACAAAATAAAATTGGAATAGAATGTCTATTTTAATTAAATCACATAATTATAAAATTTTAAAGCTGAAATCTGAATCTATCACTAGTAATATAATATACCTCTAAGAAGGCTGTTTGTCGGAGTTATAAACAACCTAGTTTTATAGAGACGCGATTTATAATAGCTTGTAGCGGCAGCTTTGCTGAAGAATTGCCAACTAACTCGAAACTTACTTCATCAGCAAAACAAACATGCCGGCCCCGACTAGTTAGTAACTATTATCTCCTGTTTTATACACTAAGTAAAGCAGGAGTATAAACTATATTTTAGACAAAGATATTCGTTTGTTCAACGTTTAATTCAATTTCAAGATTATTCTGCAAAGAAACAGTATGATGGATCACGGTGAAAGGTTCCCGAGATTTTTCGCCGAACAAAATATAGTAAAAAGGTAATCTTGTAATGTTACGAAAACATACTGAAATGGGTATGAATCGTATCAACGTTATTTTTATGACTAATTTAGAATGAAACTTGAAATGTTTTAAAAAAATATCAACCTCCGTTACAACCACTTACATATTATCATCGGTAAGGCTATCATTTGCATAATATAAAGAGTATATATAACTAAAATGGCCACTCTTTTTTTAAATTAACACACCAGTTTAGAAAATGTACATCAAATATATAATAATATTTAGATAAAATTTTACCTCCTTCGAGAGTAGCCGTTATATCAGCTCTAGGTTCCGGTCCATCACTACTCCTACCGGGGGAAGTTGCATCTGGCAATGGGACTTCTTCTTCAGAGCTATCAGCGGGATCTAAAACATTCCTGTCGCTGTTACTATTCCCCGCAGTGCCTATTTCGGCGTACGTTCCACTGTCGCTCCCATTTTGTGTTGACCATTTCACTGGTGAATCTATTTTGCCATTTGCTTGGTTTTCCTTGTTATCGTCATCGGGGGAGGACACTGTTGAAGATATCTTAAATTAAGTGTCTTTTTGTAGATACTAATTATACATTTATCCAGAATTGCTATCTTAACGACAGAATGTTGCAGAATATATTTATATTTAGTAAAACATCTAATAAGAAACTATATCCACGTAAAATTGTAATTATATCCATGAAATGGTAATTATTTCAAGTAATTTATATAAGCCAGTCACATATTATGTAGACACATATATTATCTATCTAACGAGATATATTTAAGAAATAATTTAAATAAAATGATAATATTTTTTATATGTTCGTATCATAAAATGAATCATAATTGACGTGATTTGTAACAAACCTATAAATGGATTATCCTTCCCATTCTTGATCGTGAGTCGCGTAGACCTATTCAACGTGCCCTCTTTGTCCCCATTCAGCGATCCATTGCGCGGTTTGTCAAGAGTGCTGATGAGGAGGCGTCGTTCTGGCGGGATTGGGCGCGGGTCATCGCTTCTGTCGAGGGCTGAACATGCGGGTGTTATCAGCGGGTCCGCTGGCTCAGGCTCTGCATCAGCCTCAACTCTCGTGCCCACTGACACTTGCTCGTCTACCATTTTGCGAAGTTTCGCCTATTAAAAATCGAAGAATTAATACAAAATCAAAATTAACTTGTGTTTAAAATATTTTATCAATAAAGAAACGCCTATATTTTATAATAAACTGGCTATATATAAAAACTACCAGCTTAAGCTATACAAGATTGTTTAGATTTTAGAGTAACTGTTAATTTTCATGACTTTAACCAGCAAAGTCTTGCCCGAATATGAAATAGTACTAATTTCAATTCGTTACTATAAACGAAACTCAAGGTAAAACAATAGAGTCGGATGTATGCGCTTTAAACCTATTCGACGCATAAGAAAAAAAAGATAGTATTGAATATATATTTTTTCTGTAACTAGTGTATTTCTGTAAATTTATTTTCATTTCATTCATTGTTTATTTTTAAAACATATGAATCATGTGTAAATACTTATATAAACTACATATTTTTTAATAACGTTGAAGAGATAATAAGATAATCCATTACGTTGAAATAACAAAAGCAAAAAGCAGTAATCACGTATTACATGATTCATTGAAGTAATATAAGAGACGCTTCGAGCTACCACAAAATGTAAATAATGAGAATCATTTCGTTTCATATTTAGGTCGAAATCTAAAGATTATGTATAACAAAAGCCAGACGAAAACAATTTAGGTACACCCGATTTACCGCAAGAATTATGATGGCACAATCAACATTCTTATTCCTCAATAGCAGGGTTTACATAAACAACAATCGTACACATAATTAACTAATATATATTTATAAAATTAATCTGGATAGCTTATCATTTATTTCATATTCATTTTGGACATAATGTTTCCCTTAAAGAAGGTATTCGTGTTTCTTATACAGAAATATGCAAAGATATAATTTAAATACATTTACTAGTGTAGTATTATTATTAGTTCTAATGTGTGATTTAAAATATAATTAGAGAATAATTTTCTATGATCTAATAAATTTGGTGTTTATTTAGATCTTAATCAATGTCATAACATTTTTGTATATATAGAGCACAAAAATGTTCTTTAATACTTGCTACAGGCAACATCGTTTAGCAAAAGTAATACTTGTTTAATAGCTAAGGCAGCTTCGGCTCCTTGATTGAAACGAACTTTGTAATCGATGTTAACACTTCGATGAAACTTTGACAACGCAGTACAATATAATTACGGGTTACCTGGCTTAGTTTTATGTTCTACCAATACTCAATCAAACTTCGGTTTATTAAGGACATACGACCTTTTCCAGAAACTGTGCACGTGGTATTTGGGCACAAAGTTATAACAATTTTAACCCTTAATTACTTTAGCAAAATTAAATAACTTGTACTTCCGACCAGGGCCACTTTATCTAATTCTAGGTTTAAGATTCGGTGGTTGATTTAAGGCATAAAAATATATAAATACATAAATTTCTCTAGTGATGCTCAATAATTGTCAAAATATTTCTAATGAAATATTTAAAATCAAAAACATATGAGGGAACTGAAGCAGCTTTGTATTCTGATGTCTATATTATTTATGCTATATTAATTTAATATTTACATTTTTTCTAATACAAAAATAAATATTGTAACAGCACATACATACATACGTACATATACATACCTACATAAATACACAATTTCACAAACATAACAATATAGTTATCATTTTTTTACAGTTATTTTAAAACGTTTTGGAAATGGTATTTTTGATTTTATGGTGTTTGTACATTCAATTAATTATAAATAATATAACCAAATGTAATATTGGATGTTCTAATTGCCTTTGAAGTTATTTTATTGAATGTGTGTTAATTTATAAAATATGGTATATTTATAATGCTGCATAATGTGAACGTGACTTAAAAAAAGAGCTAAAAATATAAATAATTAAAAACGAAAACACTTTACAAAATGTGAAAATGAAGAGATGTGCTTACACTCGATTTTCTTTCTAAAGATTACGTGACGCGTGAAGTTATAGTACTTTCATAAGTTTTATAAAATAGCAATCAAAAATTGTAAAACGTTGTTACTTATACTGCAGTTTTCACCTAAAGGAGTTGCCGATATTACAGATTATTAATTAAAAAATAAATAAAAATATTTAACTCTAAGACATTGCACGGTTATAACAATATTTCATTTCTTGTTATTTTATGAAGATACCAAGATTATATTAAATAAGTAACGTGATAAGTGCTAACGCGACTTTGTCTGTATAAATACAAAATATCAGAAAATCTAAATTAGAATGTTTTTGTAAATAACTACATTGCAACTATATCTTTTCTGAAACTTCTAAGTCTTTTAAACTATCAAAAATTAACATTTAAGTATAATTTAAATAACTTTGTTTTTTGTGGTTCTGAAGTATATAAATGTACCAAATATGTTAAATTAACATATTGTTCCTTAAAAACTTCTCAATAAAATTAGTTAAATATATTAATCGATCAGAATTAATAATATTAACGTATATTTGAATTATAGGGCAATAAGCATTTGAAATATCAATTTGCACGTTGTGGTACCTGGGCGTCGCCTAGTATCCGGCGCACAAGCGCCATTAGGCCGCCGTGGCAGGCGCTATCATGCTATCCACCTGCGCCTCCCCGCATGGTCCCCATCAAACTCGAACGGTAGCCAAGTACTCCTAATGACACCAAACTGTTTCCTTCTTCTTAATGTCTTTGATCAAAGTGAGCTGAAACAAACAATTGGTTAAGTTACTTGAGAATTAATGTATATAATTTTTTGTAGCATATTGAAAACGTAATTTTCGCGTAGGTATAATTAATAATAATTCAAACTTGCGTATCAAAATGTTTTGTAAATATTTATGCACGGTTTTTTTACTCTGTGTGATCTAGAAGCGCTTTCATAATTTAAAGTTGGGAAATTGAATAATGTTGATAAGATAAAAATTATGAAGAAACAAATTTTAATTAAAAGTGCTCGTTGCGCTCTAAATGGGTCAACAATGTCGGTCAAGTGGCATCAACGTGTGATACGATATTTTGATGCTTTCGTGTGTTTTAATTTCCTTTGATTATAAAACTTTTTTAACACATAAAATATAGAATAGATTTACTACAATCATTTTAATTTATACATGATTATATTATTTACGGTATTTGATATAGTATAAAAGAAATTAAGCATAAGAAATCAAATACATATGTAATAAAATAAATTTACGGTTTCCCTTTTATTAATTTTGGTATTTCAATAAAACCGGCGCTTACACTGTTAGTACCCGTACTCTATGGCAGTCATATGTACATTTATTAACCTTTCTGGTAAACAAAAGCGCTCAGTCGTTCGAAGGTAATAAAAATGCTACGAAATACCATACTGATATTGTCATTTAATTGTTTTAAAACAATCACCCACACAAATAAAAGCAAATAAGAAAATAACAATAATATTTATGATTTCAAAAATATTAAACACATGACGAATAAAATTGTACATATAAAACATTATTTAGTACTTATTATAAAGTAGATAAGTTGAGATCAATATCAAATCGAGTAACCAAATAATAACATTCTTATGCAATATACTTATATATATTTTTTATATGCACATAGAGTTGAGCTGTGAGTGAATGGTACAAATTAGTATATTCAAAAAAAATCAATTACCTGTTTTAAAAAGATATAAATAAATGTTTTTATGTGGTTTTGGTCTCAAGGAAGTTGAAAAAATTATAAAATGTTCTTAATTTAAAAATATATATAATACAATGAAAACACTCAGGAAACGCTTTTACAGAGCCTCGGGCTTGTTTACAAAATTACCTTTTACCTTTGAAGTAACATAATTTTTATCGACTTTCATCTGAAAAGAAATAATTTTTTGGTGTTTCAACTTGTAAGTAAAGTAATGTTCGTATTTAATTGCTGTTTTTATTAAGTAGTACTTATTATGTTGAAATCGTTATTCAGACGCAAATGATTAATATTTTTTGAACTTGAATTCATATTAGTTTAAACTTCTTTGTAATGTTGAGTTTACAAAAGTGATCCTTCATTGAATTTAAGTAAAGAACCCAATATGATAATGTTCTTGTAAGAAGTTTTGTTTTGTAAAATATTCGTCCCTTTCGAAATTAGCTTACATTTTCAACATGAGAGAGCTTTCTGAAGTGTTTCGATATAGGACTGTTTTATATAAATTTACATTTTTATTTTTTGTTTACGATCAGTTTTATTAATATTGTTTATTTAAATGTACCTCTCTTGCTCCGTTCTCAATAAAACAACATCGCGGATCTTTCGTACGTGCTCCGTAATGTAAGTGGGTTGTTATGCAAATTGCTAAAACGAATTGGCTTTTTTTTTAAATTTAAGTTTGTTATCCTGTAGAATATAGTACAAACACTTCGTGGCGGTAATTTGAAAAGTTACTGATCCAATGATCGGGACCTTATGGCTCAATAGCCAGCTACAGTTATTGGTCGTGAAGTTGATTAAAATTCCAAAAGTGTTTGAGGCTCAAACAGCCAACACTATTTAATTATCATTTAATCAATTTTTATTTATGATAGCTTTTTACCGTTTACCTACGTCTGTCAAAGATATATTGATAAATATGTATTTCAATTTATGATTATATTGATTATTTTAATTATACTTACATACGCTTATCTGAAATATTAAATACACTCATTTATCCCTTTCTATCATTATTTAATTAACATTCGAAAGAAGAAGACACGGCATTGGTCTAACTAATCGTTAAAAACGTTTATAAGTATGGCCGTATGTTTTTAAATATAATTTAAAATCGGTGTAAGATAAAACAATTACAGGCTACTTAACGTTGTATGATTACAAAATGAATAGAAATAAGAGGGAAACTAAAAATAGTTTAAGGGCAATAACGAAAAAATATGTAGTGCATTTGTAAGCGGCACTTTTATGATAAGCGGTCCAAATAGTCCGCCGCCAGATAGAAATGTAATTGGCCTGTCAATCCTTTTGAGAACCGAGTTGTACAGCAAAACAAGAAAAAAAAAATTATTTCTATGCATGCATTGACATTTATTGCATGAAACGTGATATTTGTTGTTTCGATGGAATATGCTTTTAGCTTTTTATATTATCTCTTAGATATTTAAATACCTCTTCAAAATAATATGTATTTTAGATTAATATAATTTATTCTCTAATATTTCATGTACTCTAAATAATTATCACAGTTTGCTAAGTATTATACATTATTATTATTAAGTGGCTACAACACAAATATGACATAATGTTTTACCGTAAGAAAACTCCATCAATAAATGAACGATAAACTGATCATTTATTACATTAACAGTTTTTGACGAAAATGCTTATTTTGAGAAATTTTGAAATCACAGTTAGACACTTCAATTTTATTTATTTCTATAGTTCGATGTATAGATCACAAATCCGCCACTTTAGCTATTAACTTCACTTTCTTTTGTAAGACCGTAAAATGCTACCTTTTTTTCCACATATAAAAAATCCTAAGTACGGTTACATACGGCACGGTTATATATTATGAGTTGATTTCAAAAATTAACATCCGAATCCAATAGTCATTAATGATTATCGGTTGAAACACGGAGTAACCAATAATTACTATATCTAAATTTATAAAATTTACGTATTAAGACTATATTTCTTACTAACTTTTATTATATTATTTTGAAAACATGTATATAGACGTCAAATAAAAATATATTGCGTTTCTATCTTAAAATTACAAAAAGCCAAACTTAAACTTGAACTCTTCTAAAATATATTTTACGAGGGCCTTTTATGCAAATCTGACACGCGTACAGTATTCATCAAAGCGATTGCGCAGTGTCATTAAAAACCAGGTCACATCTTCCTCGATTTGCATAAAAAAAGTTACCAGGCGGAGGGAATGAGTTGTGATTACATTAAACTAATTTTTCATTTGGTGACTTTTACTTTGAAGTATTTAGTTACGAATTACGCTTACCGGTTCAGAGTTAACCTGGTTTTCCTGTGTTTAGTAGTGATGACTTGACCGGTTTTCTCTCAGCATGGGGGATTTTCACAAGTATGTGCATAAACCCAATTGCTTGTGAATTTCAGGTGTAGGACTTACACCATCACGTGCTTTCTGAGGAACGAGAGTGGAACTGCCATCTTATAAATTTACAGACAGCTATTTTATAGAAATAAAAATTATACATTTTATTGTTTCGACCTGGAATCTCATAATTATCTATATTAGATATCCACTAGACCCACGAACCAGTTATATAAATAGTCATGTTTCAAATCGTCCAATAGCCTAAAACGCAGGATTAATACTGATACTGCACGTCCTACACTGTTTTTTTACTTTGTTTCTTTTGAATATCTTTCAACACGCTGGCTGAATTTATAAAAACGTGATTCTTTTTCATATACCTTACTCGCAAGTATTATTAATAGTAATTAGGTTCATGGTTATTCTGTTGAGATTCTACCACAGATAATCCCACGGTTAAAGACCTTTAGTAACAAAGTACATGGACAAGATTAAAATCCTACTGGGATATGCTTTTTTATGATTTAAAAATTACATTTTTGTTAATATGTTAAGGCATGGCATATTAAATAAAATTGTGAGATCGATTTTGAGATGTACATTAATGCTTACACTTAATTTATAAAAGCGATAAAATAACTGATATAAGAAATATGAAACATTTCTTACATCGCTAACACGCCACCAACCTTGGAAATCAATATATAACATATTGGTTTCCAAGATTGGTGGTCCCTTATGCCTGTAGTTACACTGACACACTCACGCTTCAGGAACAATACTAAAAATTGCTGTTAAGCGGTAGAATATTTGATGAGCGGTGTCTCTATACAGGAAGGCAAAGCCCTACCAGCTTCTACTAAAAATTTAAATATTAATATATGAATTCATACTCGCAAATTGCATGTAAAACTTATGCCGGCACACATTCTCGAACTTTCAAAGTTGCACAGGGCTTGTCACTGCGGCCTTTGAATACTTCATACTTTAATTAAAACGTATTCAAAGAGATTTTGTATCAAGTCTCACACACCCACAACATAATATTTAAATTAGATGCATTTTGTAAGTATCAAAATGAGTACGTACCGTTAAGTAATAAGCGGGCGTTGTCTTGTAGGCATCATCCATCATTTTAATATAGACGGTGTCGTCATTGTCAGTGTAAGGGATGATCTAATAATAAAATTGATCAGCTTTGTAGCGGAATTTACTTTAAATATAAGTTATATTTATGAATAATAATACTGCGTCGTTGGTCTAGTGGCTAGATATAAGGCTGCAGACCCGGTGGTCCTGGGTTCAATTCCCAGGTCGGGCCAATAAATAGTTATTGGGTTTTTCTGTCAGAAAATTCTCAGTAGCAGCCCGGAATCTGGAAGTTGGAAGTGTGTACACTCCCGTGCCTCGGATAGCATGTTAAGCCGTTGGTCCTGCGCCTGAACTTTTTCCGGTCGTGCCGGATTGTGCCGTCCCATCGGATTATGAGAGCTAAGGAAAAGAGAGTGCACACACTTGTGCACTATAATATCTCCTGCGCAGTTGACTAATCTCTCTTGAGATTGGCCGCCGTGGCCGAATTCGGTCTGGAGGACCATATGACTATGAATTAAATATAGAAATACAATATTGCGTTTTGAATGAATACAATTTTTAGTATAAGAAAATAATTTTACTATTTTATAATATAATATACGTTTGTAATATTTATACTATTTTAAATACTGTTATCGTTTTAAGAAGCAACAATCCCTAAGGTAAAGTAAAGATAGTCTTTATTTCATATTAAATCCGACACCGTCGAGTTACAAAGAAATGGTCCTTTTTATGAGATTAGAAAAATTATTTAATCTTTACTGAGGTTGTACTTTTTTTTATAACATACAATTATTTTATTTATTAAACACGTATATTACCTTTACGAAAACATTGACTGTATTAGAACTGGCTGATATACGAGTCGGAATCGCATGAATCTTTTAAAAAGGCCAGTGATTATTGCTTGCGGCAATATTCGGACCGATCAAAGCAGTAGGAATGTAACGGCAATCCTTCATAAGGGTTCTACATTTCAATATTATTACATATGCACCGCTGTTAAGCTTACGTATTAGCAAAATTTTTACTGCTATTATAGATTAACTTCTTAATCAATCAAATCATGTATAAAAGATTAGCAATCATCCGTTTGCATGTTTTACTAGTCTGTATTATTATAATTAAATGTTTTTTATATGTTCCGCTACGCTTCGCACTACGTACCGCTTCTTACCAAGCAACACCGAGAGAAACGATTATTATATTGTTAAAAAGAAAGTCTCAAATAAACGTAGCACCAGTCAAAACGAACTATATGAAGCATTTGTTGAAACATGGAATTCAATCCCCTAGAAAAATGTATGAAATTGATTGAATCAATACCACGTCGTTGCAGTGCTGTTATTGAAAATAAGGGATACGCCACTAAATATTAATGATAATATTGGTAGGCTGTGGATAGCAGCTATTTCGTAAATAAGAATACTAATTACTAATACTTTAAAAAGTATTGTTTTTTATATTTTTTGTTGTTGTTTCTAATTATTTGACCATTATTGTTCATACCTTAAAACTGATTTAAATGTTTGTCCGTAATGTAATATTGAAACTGCACTTGTGTAATGGGATTTATATTGTTTTTCTAATAAATGATAAATCGTTGAACATATTGTTGTCCTATTTATAGTTTAATTTCAAAATAAAAACGATTGCGGTGAAGTATCTTACATAATGTCAAGGACCGTTGGTAGTGTTTCTAATTATACGACCACCACTGTATATATAATGACAGCTTTATAAACTTTTCCCTAAGTTTAAGAGGAAATCGGTAATCCTTAAACTAGTTCTATAATTAACCACATTTGTAGTCAAATAATTAAACAATAAACTAAATTAATATTTAGCCTCATCGTTACTTCAATATTAAATAGCGTTTATAAATATCTTATATTAAGCTGATGTACTTATAGTAGCGTTCCTCTTCCCTCCTTCCTCATTGCCGCCACAAGCCATTAAGTAATTAAAACATTGCCCAATATATTATAGACTTGGAGGACTTTCAAATAAATTTGAACGGCATTTAAAAGGCCTTAAATCAATTTACGGTACTTTGAGGTTTAATTTAATTTGGAACACGTAGAGCGATAATAAATCAAAAATATTTCAATTGATATTTTATTTTAAATATTATACACATAAACGTTCATTTGCACAATATATTTGAAAAATGTATTATTCAAATTAATATCTTCAACAGTGAAAATGACACTACATTAATTTTAACTTTGTGTACGACTCATTTGAAATACATGAAAAAATTCAAATACAAAAATATTTAAAAAGAAAAGCAAAAATCACAGGCACGTTTTATCGTAATTTCCTATCATTTAGCTTAGTTTTTAATCTTTTATGTTTGTAAAAACCTACTAAATTATAATAAATTTGAGTATCAAAATTGTATTCAAATACTTTTTAAATGCACACTTCAATTTTATTATGCAAACTTAATGATGATTATTTTATAAGTCGGGATATGTGAATCGGTAACATGCTATGTAATATTCAGTAGGTTGATTAGAGATGCAAATAGACACGCTCCGATGATAGGTATCTCAAACGATATCAGTGCCATGTCACAAGAGATACAAACATAAAGCTTTCATATATATTTTGTTAGGAAAAAACTTTGTCGTCGTTGAAGAAAACCAACGTTATCTTATTGAAATAACTTTCCCCTGAAATCTGCCACATCAAATTATATTTAATATACAAACACGTTTGTATATTATATAGTTGGGACGTCAGATGTATAATTTTTGACGTGTCGACGTTTATATGAGTTTCGTATTAAGAGTCGTCTCATGTAATAATGTATTGTTACGAGATACGAGCTAAAAGTTCGTGTATTTCTGCAGAGTACCGTCAGCACGAACTGCGTTCCTGTTGAAAAAGTTTTCTTCACTCCTTTCACATAACTCGCTAACTAGACGGGACGTGCTTGGCAAACCGCAGCTGCATAATCTTTATGATACTTTGAGCTTGTCTTTAGTACATGAAGCTATTATTTATAAAATTGCTTTTTATTACGCCAAAAATAAAAAAAATAACTATATCGCAACAAGCTCAATGAATTTTCTAATTTTTCATCGTACTGCATACATACCATCAAACTTTCATTATATACTAATAGAAGCAATAATTTACCAAATGATATGCATTTTTAATTAAAATAGTAAACTCGTATTTAAGGCTTTAATTTGAAACTACACTATTGATAACGAATATGAGTCGCGGATATGTTAATTTTCACGTACATAATGATCACTGGTTTTTGAAGTGAAGTTATACTGAAAACAATAAATTACTATTAAAAACTATTTGATGTATTGTAACAGAAAATACCAATCGTTATTTCATTGCAAATTCCAGATAAGGTCTTCATAAAATCATTAAATTATGTAGACTTAATTCAAATTTTTTAAGATGTTTCGTTCTTGTTTTAAAATTTAAAGTTATAATTTGTTTGTAATTAAAGAACACGCGAACGAATAAAAGAGAAATGGGAATAAAAGCTAGATAATTATAATTTATTTATATAAATATTATTTCTGTTAAACCTTGAAATATCGTAAAAGTGGTAGATATACGAGAATCTTATATAATATTTATTTCGATTGTCATTAAATGTCATTAATGAATTTTAATCACGCGAAAGAAATAATACAGATATCATAAATTGGCACAAAGAAAATTTGCATTCCAATCAAGAGTCAGAAGCGGTCGTGTTTCATTTTGTTGTTGGCAATAGCAGTGCTGTTAATCTCCCGTTCATAAATCACAAAGCAATCCATTTCAGATGACATACCCATCCGATGCCACCTGGTTAGCAATGCCATTTGTCAAGACTGACATTTTGAAGGTGCTTTGGTTATAAAGTGACTTACATTGACCAATCCAATCTATTTTGCATTGAAATTTATTTGTGATAACAACCGTTTTGTTGGATTAATAGCATTTTAATGATTACCAAACCCTTAATATTAATGATAATTAAATAAATACATTTTTTTAATTGTATAAAATTAAATCGTCTTTTCGAATATATGCGTATTCGTTGCGTTAAGCCATACATTTTTTTAATTTAATAAAAGTACAGTAATAGTTTTGTGATATACGTAGTTCCAGTCCTTATAGGTGCTTTTAATAATGTTGAAAAAATGCGTAAAAAGAAATGTTCTAAGATGGATTAGCTCAGTAAATCCGGATAAATCGCTTGGATCGATATTTATTTATATTATTACATAATTTAAAAAAATGTTCACCGTACGAAGTCGGGACGATTATCTAGTTAAGTAAAAAGTAATTAAGTATGTATAATAATAGGCTACTCTATCGCATTGAATTAGTAAGTATGTTGTGACAGATGCGTGTATGGCTTAAAATATAGTTAAAGTAATAAATAAAAATATTAATTCACAAATTATAACTCAATTAGAATACAAAGTTAATTTAATTATAATTTAATGAAAACAGACACAGAGAGTTTTATGATATAAAGTTAACAGCGTTAATTGTTTTAATTTGTAATTTAAGATTTATGGACCATCCGGCTGCACAGAAACTAGAGTTAACGTTGAATTAGCTTTTTTATGAAAAAGTTTCAATGGTCCAAGCGGGACTGTAAGTTACTGTAACTCATCTATCACGAGCACACTCTCTTAAAAAAAGGTTTTAACCCATCTTCCTATAATTGAGATAAACTATACATTTAGTTTAATTTACTTTTAATTTACACTTAAATATTAATTTAATTTAATTTTAATTTTACTTTATTTATTATACTACTGAACTTTAAAAATGAGCTGTGTAGTTCAAAATATGAATACGTAATTATTTCATTACGTTTATCAATTATAATTATTTCAAGACGACCTTGTTGTTTTTCTTTTGTTCTACCTTGGTAAATGTACTTACTGGTCTTATTTGGAAATTTAACTATAAGTAGAAATATTATTTGTATAAAAACATTTTAGTACTTTATATCTAAAATCGCTAGCTCCTCTGGGTAGGTACCACCCATTCATCAGATATTCTACCGCAAAACAGCAGTACTTACTACTGTTGTGTTCCGGTTTGAAGGGTGAGTGAGCCAGTGAAATTACAGGCACAAGGGACATAACATCTTAGTTTCCAAGGATGGTGGTGCTTTGGCGATGTGAGCGATGGTTAACATCCCTTATAATATCTATGGGCGTTGGTGACCACTTACCATCATACTTACTTGGCCCATAAGCTCGCCCGACTACATACGCGATAAAAAAAAACAACTCCGAGAGTGCCGGCAGAAGTGAAAACTTGAATATTAACGTTGTGCATTTTTGATATTTTGGAATGATTAGGGAAAAATTTTGATTTTAATTATCAGTAGAAAAGTACTATCATTTATGTGATAAAATACATATTCATTTATTGTGCTATCGAGTACAAACATGACAATTTATATTACATTAAAAATTTAACTCTTCAAAATCCGTCTTACGAATTTTCAATCAGGGTCACGTGACCTGACGCGAGTTTAACATTTTTTACCCATCACAAAAAAGTACACAACGCCGCTAAAGAAGTTTTTACTTCAAAAATTTAACACGTCAGAATCCGTCTTGCGAATTTTCAATCAGGGTCACGTGACCTGCCGCGATTTTAACATTTTTTTACACATCATAAAAAAGTGCACAACGCCGCTAAAGTAGTTATCACTTCAAAAATTTGACAGCAAATCTTATTACTCGCGATGAACACATCGGTTTTGAGCAACCGATCAATATTCATATTATGAATGATTTACGTCGTATTAATAAATTAATATTGTGAGCGTATATACATAACATATTTAGAAGATATTTGATATCACTGTTATAGTTGTTGATTAATTAATTCGAATATCGGTATCGTATGTCATAGCGCAAAGCGTCTGCCGTCTGTTTGCATACTAGAAACACAGCACAATAACTACGCGAGTATAACGTGGTCTCCAATATAGCTTCATACAAAATCCATGTGCATTTTCAGAACCTGCATTTAGCAATGAACTCACTTTTTCTTCTTTGTATTTGATTTTCGTTAATGTTAAAGGTATCTTTAAATGATATCATATGTCTTAATAAATACATTTTTGCTTAAACATCTAAATATCTTTCATAACTCTGAAAACGTATATCAATAACTCAGCGTACACATACGAATACCCAAAATACAATTGCATACTTTTTTTTTTTTTTTATAATACCCGGGAGGGCAATTGACTCTACTCCACCTGATGGTAAGTGGTAGTAGAGTCCAAACGCGACGACGGCTAGTGCAGTCAGGAAGAATGACTTGTTCTAGCCGCCCCCACCTTGCCGGCCCGCAAGATGCCTCTTCACGCCTCGTTTGAAGGAACCCAGATCATAAGAGGAGGGGGACACATGTGCTGGTAAGGAATTCCATGTTTTGGAGGTGCGACAAAGAAAAGAGTTGCCAAATTTCTTCGTGCTCGATGGAATTGATGTCACAGTTAGGCGGTGACATCGAGAACCAGCACGCGTAGACTTGTGAAGGAATGGGGAAGCAGGAATGAGGGAGAATAATTCCTCTGAGCACTCGCCGTGATACAATCGGTAGAAAGCGCTCAGTGCCGCTATCTCTCGACGCAATTGTAAAGGCTCGAGAGTGTTGGTGACCTTTACGTCGCCAATAATGCGAACCGCACGTCGCTGCAACCGATCCAAGGCCTCCAGTAAGTACTTAGCGGAGCCATCCCAGAGGTGCGAGCAATATTCGACGCAAGACCGCACCTGTGTTTTATACAACAAGAGCAGTTGTTGTGGCGTGAAAAAATGCCGCACCTTGTTCAGGACTCCGAGTTTTCGTGAAGCTGTTTTTATAACAGCCTCGATGTGGTCCCTTGGATTGAGGTCGCACCGAACGTCAATTCCCAGTATGGCGACTTTGCTTTGCATCTCCAGCGAAGTGCCACAGAGGGAGGGAGGAGGAGAAAATGGTAACTTTTTCGCTGTGAGAGCGCAATACCTGTGTTTTCTTGGCGTTAAACTCAACAAGATTGTCAGAGCCCCATTTGGCAATGAGTCCTAACGTCCTATCGAGTTCAACAACAAGATCCCTCCGTCTCTCCTCGGTTTCAGCCCGCCCAGCTACTGCGCCTCCGTGGTATCCCCCGTGTACTATACTATCATCCGCATAGCAATGTATGTTCCCAAGAGAGAGCATATCATTGATATGCAGAAGAAAGAGTGTGGGGGATAGCACAGAACTCTGGGGGACCCCAGCATTCACTACATATAATTGTGAAGCGCAACCATCAACTAAAACGCGAAGGCTACGCTTGTGTAGGAAGCTGGCAATCCAGTTGCAAAGCTGAGCTGGCAGACCGTATGCCGGCAGCTTGGAGAGAGGACTTCTGTGCCAGACCCTGTCGAAAGCCTTGGAGATATCGAGGCTGACAGCCAACTATTTCCCACGCTTGTCGATAGCTTCACCCCAGAGGTGTGTTACGTACGCTAGAAGATCACCTGTGGACCGTTTCGGTCGAAATCCGTACTAACGATCATTAATTAGACAGTGATCTTCTAGGTAATGGATCAGTTGGTTGTTTAAGATCCATTTCATCAATTTACAAAGTACTGAGGTGATAGCTTTTGGCCGATAATTTGCCGGGTCAGACCGATCCCCTTTTTTGGGAACTGCTTGCACATTAGCTTTCCTCCAAGAATCCGGCACACATCCTGTAAAAAGAGACAGCTAAAACAGGCGCGTCAACACAGGAGACAACTCCGCTGCACATTTCATCAGCACTATGGCTGGCATTCCATCGGGACCGCTAGCTTTCCGTACATCGAGTGATTACAGCTCTGCACGCACTTCACGCTGCCTGATTTTGATGTCAGGCATCGTGTGGCCACATGAAGGTATTGAAGGTGGCAGCGCACTGCAATCATCGATCACTGAATTATCCGTTTTCGTTATAGGTTGCTTTCAGTGAGTCAATGTTAGATGCCCCGCTAATGCTGCCATTGATTTAAGCGCGATACGCCGCCTGTTTGGATGACGCAGCATCGGCACATTCGCGAGTGAACCAACGGTTACGCGTGCCCTTACTGATGAGATCTGAGTTAGGAATGTAGTATTCTATCCCCAACAGGATCTCATCAGCAATAGCAGCGGCGCTAGCTGTCGAGTCATTCTCCCTGAAGCAACGTTCCTTCCAAGGGACTGATGCATAGTAATCGTGCAAACCGTCTCAATCTGCCGACTTATAGTGCCAAACGCGACGTTTGCATACCGCTGGTGGCGGCAGCTTGGCCTGTGGCACTTTGGTGGATATCAGGCAGTGATTCGAAGAACCAAGAGGAGCCTGAACCTCAACCGGATATTCCACCGGGTGAGTAGTCAGCAGAAGGTCCAGTAGGGAAGGCGCTTGCCCGTTAATGTCTGGGATCCTGGTGGGTTGATCAACCAATTGGGGCAAGTAATGCGTGAGAGCGAAAGCATGAGCAGTCTTTCCAGCATGGTCAGTTTTGGGAGAGTTCAACCATGATTCATGGTGAGAATTAAAATCCCCCAAAAACACCAGTTCCGCGCTAAGAAACTGCTCTTGCGCAGCATTTGCCACCCGACTAAGTTGGTCAAATAGTCGGCTAGTCTCCAAGTCACCATTGTGGGATCTGTAGAGGCACACGTAGACTCGACTCTGACGAATCAGGTCCACACGTACCACCAACATGGAAAGGGAAGGGTCCTCCAAGCAGCGCAGACGGTGGCAACAAACATCCGCCCTGACGAACAAGCATACTCCGGCTTTCGCTTTGAAGGATTCTTCAAGCATGTAGCCAGGATAATTAAGGTAGCTGGTATCGGCAGGACGAAATATTTGGGTCTCCGTAAGAAACAACATTGCTGGCCGTGCTGTCTCGAGGTGGACAGCATTGAGGTTAGCGAGGAGTCCACGGATGTTAGAGAACTCAATTTCAAACAGCGAAGGTATGGTGGGGGTGTGCACCGCTGATCGACCGTTATTTCTTTTATGCCCTGTCATGTCATGGGAAAAGAAGGGAGCGACGTGAAGCGAGCGTCCCATTGCCACGATAGGGATGGTTAAAGTGTGGAGCTGTGTTTCCCCAAGAAGCTGTCAGAAGGGAAAATATATTGATCCGCCAGACGGAAGGGCCCCCGAACCCTCCCGGTAATGGCCGCCGGGACTCCACCGTCCGGTCACCAACCGGCACGACGGTGCACACCGAGATTATGCGTGGCCTGGTGGGGCAGCCTCGCGAGCTGGTTAGGAACGCTTGGGCCCCTGTACTCTGCCACGGGCGGCCAGCGGAACAACCGTTTCTGCGGGTCTCCCTGGCCGGCGCGTCAATATAATTTCCCCCGGCATTGGTTCAACAGCAGCTTCCACTGGACCACCACATATCGCGGCAATGCGTGCTCGGGCACTGGTTGTACGCTGGCTGATCTCGAAATGCGGCTGCATGCAGCTACTTTACGAGTTTTTCACCATGCGTACGGTGGTAACAAGCCAGGCGGATGAGAGACATCCTACCACCAGATAAGCAGTTGGTCGCTCAGATATCCCTTAGTCGCCTCTTGCGACACCCATGGGAGACAGAGGGGCAGTGATTTGTATTCTTACTCCGGCACTGCACGGAACATCTGTACATATAGTAAAACAGCTACAAAGCGGTGTCTCATAATTAAAACATTAATAACAATATCATAAAATTATTAAAACACAAGATTATAATATACCATTTATACTGAAGAATACTGAAGGCAGACGCGTAAATGAGCTCCAGTATGAGTAAGTTAAGTTCACCACAAATCAGACTGAGTGAATGAGTCTGTGGCATGCACTGTTTGAGATACTATCTCTTATACCGTCATTGAGCCGCCAGTCATCGAAACCATGATGTCACAAAGGGACACTGTGACAAGGGCGAGTAAGCTTTAACTACAATGGAATTACATTACGAAAAATGGTAATATACAGTATTGCTTTTTGGTGGTACGTACCCAGACGAGCTTTCTTATACCTACAAGTATACCTATGTATGTAAAAAAACAATAATTACCTGAAACATGTTTATAATATCAATACCTTAATGTAAAGACTTTGCTAACATAAACTGTTCGTTTAATAAAGCTTTCATAGAATCTCGCGCACGGATTTGATTAATAAATTTTAAGTTTATTCAGTGGCTCAAGTTTAAGTTTAATGAAAATCAAGAGCGCCTTAATTGAATTTCAACATAATTTTATATTCTTCAATTTTAATTGACACTAAATTAATAAATATACTGTTAATTTAAGGCTTCAATTGTTTTTGTATTAAATTATAATTATTTTGTGCTCCCATATCGTTCTTTAGACTCAATGTAAATATATAAATTAGTGGAAAGGATCAAGGAACAATCTACATTAAAAAACGGTGGTAGCTTACATTTAATTTAATCCTAGAAAATATAAGTATATGTAATAAAGTGGCTTATACGAATCTACATGAATAAATAATATTTTGCTATTGATTTTTTATTTTAAAGTACAGTTTTATGCTGTAACTAAGCAAACACACGTTTTTCATTTACTCTAAGCACACGCCCACCCCAGTTTATCTGATTATAGAAGCCATTCTCGAACAGTAAATCTAGCTTCAATCCAAATCCTTTTAAAACCCAAATTCTCCATTTCCAATTCGTTCTAAAGCTATGCCATTGAAGAAATAAAGTTTCTATCAGATAGTTCCCAACAATTTGTTTAAAGAGTAGGGCCGTCTACGTTGAGTTCAGGGGTAGATACAGCAAACAGTCTCGAGTATCTATCAACTCCAGAGGTACACTCTCCGGACCGGCAGCCACTAAACCTATTGAAAGTACTTCAAATAAATTCTACTTTAACGTGCAAAATTTAAAACACAACACTTCTTGGGCCGGCTCGGTTTAGGAACTTTTCTAAAGAAGACACGTTTTGCCTTTTGTGTCGAAATGTGATTTTTTAAATAGATTAATTATATATTATGTACATACATATATAGGCGTAGCGGTTGCATATTCACATTAATTGACCAAACACGAAAATGTGTAGAGCACTGACTTGTTAATATGATAAATTCGACCACTTTTCGATAATTATTGACATATCAAAGGGATCAAATAGCTCAAATATCAGCGTTCCAAACTCCACTCAACTTCGCGCAGTAGTACGTGGAATTAAATTATTTATTTGTAATATTTGCAAATACAACAAATATTTCGACAAATTAGCGAAAATATTATCAGTTTTAGCGTATTTTACCTTAAAAATACAACTGACAATTGTTTATTGTTTTCACTTCATGTAATATATATCAAAACTAAGGGAGTTAGTCGGATGCCCATATATTGTAGTGCAACACGCAACGTTATCTTTATGTTACAGCAGTTTAGCCTAACTTATTATGTTGTTCGTGCTTAAACTTATAGTTAAAACCGTAAACACGCGGAAAATATTTAGGGGTGAACTTTAAATATATAACGTGTCATATACAAAACCTTATTTCACATATCTCAGAATGAGTATCCAATATAATAAGCAATTGTCATAGTTATTCATCTTAATTTTATTATCATACGATATTTATTTAAAGACATAAAAACTAAATACACGTCTTCAGTTATCTGTAAATGATTTTATTCTTATTATGCTTGCTTTTTCTTTTATATTTAAGCTTTGAATAAAACTCCTAAAAATGTCGCTATTTGAATGATATGTTTACAAAAGGTTTATTCACAATTCCATTAGCGTAGGAATAAATAATGTAGCAAAAACATATCAAAGGTGATAAGATATCTGAGAAATAATATAAATAGAATTTTACATTGAACTTTGATATTTTGATAAGCTGAAAATAAATTTCTTAAAAATAATAATTTGATTTAATAGACCGAAAATCGGATCATAACAATATTTAATAATTGATTACTGGACATTGTTACGCGATAAAGATACGCATATTAAACCAAAACCAAAACTTAGTCGTGTTATGAATTACGATTAGCAAAAATCTAACCTATCAAAGCTTTTTGTTCGTTTACGTATTTATAGAGTCGTAATCAATCTGAAACCTAATTAAACGTAACTAATCACATGAAAAACAATGGCAGAGTAGCATGTTTGCAGTGCTTATACAACTTCAATAACTAATAACCGATATATATAACATATAAGATTTACATAAAATAAATTATTTTACATAAAACAAATAGATACAAATAAATTCCAGAGGCCTCACTGTTTTCAAGCCTTATTGATATACTGCAAAAACAATGCCGCTTTGTATAAAGTGGGCTTTGTATTTTCGGTGTAGTTATTGTGAGCTGTACTCAAAACTTTAATTGCATATGTAAATTGAAGGCCCCGCTGGGTACAGTTGGCGAGTTCATGACCCGAAGGTCTAACTCGACCTTGTCTATAATACTCTCATTTGAAATATTCTGCTCTTTAGTTTTAATAGTAAAAGTTTTTGTCATAAACATGCTTGTTTACACTACTTTTATATGTGTATGGCTTACAAAGTTAAGTAATAATGGAGATGCGGAGATCGCGCCCTAAATAAATCGACTTATATTAAACTCTAATAATTGTTACATTAATATTATTATACTATACTAGCTACCCGTTCTGGCTTCGCACGGAATAAGGGTCTACATAAAAATGTTTACATCTTACACCATTAAAGCTCCCAATCGTCATGATTTCTTCGATATCTTTTTTTTTTTTTTTTTTTTTTTATTGTATAGGTTGGCGGACGAGCATATGGGCCACCTGATGGTAAGTGGTCACCAACGCCCATAGACAATGGCATTGTAAGAAATGTTAACTATCACTTACATTGCCAATGCGCCACCAACCTTGGGAACTAAGATGTCATGTCCCTTGTGCCTGTAATTACACTGGCTCACTCACCCTTCAAACCGGAACACAACAATACAAAGTACTGCTGTTTTGCGGTAGAATATCTGATGAGTGGGTGGTACCTACCCAGACGAGCTTGCACAAAGCTCTACCACCAAGTAATCATCTTCAACGATCATCGTCACATCGTCAGCCAATTTACACAAAACCCTAATGAATTATTTACCTATTCCTTCCTCATGTACCCAGTATATGTCCAGCGGGTTCAGACAGACAGACAGTCAGATGAGGCGGGTGAACTTTATTTTATAATTTGTTGTGATATCTACTGTAATGTAATATTTATTGGATCGTTACACAAAATATTTTAATCTTATTTATTATAGTAAAATAACTGCTTAAAACTTCTAAAATCATACAATTAAGATAATGTTAAAAGGCATTAAAGATAAGACAAAATTATTTCACAAAGGTATAACTTTGTTTCAAATAAGACATTAAAAATTAATTTCCATTATGACATAAATACAAACAATTTGCGTTCCCTCCCAGTTATTACTCGGTTTAATTAAAAAGCTCAACGCACCAAGCACTCACTAACAGGGAATCACAACACTCTGTACTCAAGTACTGCGTGTCCTTCAGATGAGAGAACGCTTAGACCCCGCAGGCCTATTTGCTGGGGGAGTATAATTTATATTTCAACATAGCTTAACCCATGGATTTTGCATAAATAGATTTTCCGAATAAGCACTTCGGGTCGTCTTGCCATCAAACGAAATAGCAGACCTCCTTTGTTTACTACTGAAAAATGAACGATTCCTCACGATTCCTTAATGTAATCACATTTTTCGAAATAGAAAATTATATAAAACCTTTTATGCTAAAATAAATCAACAAATATGTACTCATAAATATCAGATATATTTTGTTGGGAAATGTATTCGAAATATGCATGAATTTCATATATTTAAATCGATATTTAAATAAGGTGACCTCACCACATACATGATACATGCGCACCACAACATGACTTATATAATAATACATTTAGGTATATAACATACATTTTACCATATTAAAGCGAAGTTTAGCGGCATAGAGGAACGGGAGACAAACACTTAACGTTAATTTACGCGTCATAAACTTTGCTCACGTATTGCGATTGAAAGAGATGCGAGCAGGCCGTACAATGGGACCTCTATCAACGGCCCTATTGAAAAGTTCGTGGTCCAAGAATCCTTTTGTCCATGTAGTTGGGCCATTTAAGCCTTTGTTATCATATACGAGTATAATAATAGCCCATATGAATGATAAATTTTTGATATATTATTTAGTTTAGACATGTATTAAGCTTCACGTACTACTTAGTCTTTAGTGATATACAGTGGTTGTCATATAATTAGAAACACTTCTTATGAATAAAGAAAGTATAACTTCAACGTACAAATATTCGTAAAAAATATACACATTCAATAATTAATAAACATGCAATAATATAGCCACTCAAATAAAAAACTCATTAAATGCATAAAATATAAAACATATCTTACTTTTAATTACAAAATGAGTCTTACACATATAGGAGTTTATTTTCTGTTACTGGCCGCTTGGACGCCTAATTAGAAACATTTAGAAAAAGAATCCATAGCTCGTTCTTTTTTTGAAATTGGAGAATAACATTTCTTTTTCTATTATTTTGGCGGCAATTCAAAATTTAATCTGAATTTTATTTTGTTCATTTGCATCATTTTAATGCAATTGATCATTATAAAACACATGGAACTGTTGAAAATATTCTTAGAGAGGCTCGGCCAAGAAAATTCTCTCCCAGGGAAGATACGCTAATAAAATAATAATAATACGTGTTGCTAAAAAGACCCAAGTAAAGGCTCCAACCAGATTAAAAATGAAGTTTTTTTGCCTGATGACCCGAGAAACATCTCGTCAAGACTGATACGCCGAAGATTAGTGGAAGCTAAATTGTTTGAAAGAATCTCTCGAAAGGTACCGCTTCTTACCAAGCAACACCGAGAGAAGCGATTCTTATTCGCTAAAAAATATGTTAATTGGACGGAACGAGAATGGAAAAAAGTGTTATTTTTAAATGAAACAAAAATAAATATGGTAAATTCCGAAGGAAAGCGCTATGTTAGACGTCCTGTAAACAATGCTTTTAATTATAAATACACAAGGAGTATAGTTAAGCACGGTGGCGGTACAATGGATCAACGGCAATACAAAAATTTCTTAGTGCACACAATGATTCCCTACTCGGGCGATCACTTGCCTATAACCTGGATCTTTCAGCATGACAATGACCCTAAGCATACGGCCAATAGCGTCAAATGTTTCCTTAGCGAATAGCGTGTATCCGTTTTAGACTGGCCAGCAAATAGTCCGGATTTAAGCCCGATAGAAAATCTCTGGTATATTGTTAAAAAGAAAGTCTCAAATAAACGTAACACCAGTCAAAACGAACTATATGAAGCATTTGTTGAAGCATGGTATTCAATCCCCCTAGAAAAATGTATGAAATTGATTGAATCACTACCACGTCGTTGCAATGCTGTTATTGAAAATAAGGGATACGCCACTAAATATTAATTATAACTATTGGTAGGCTGTGGATAGTAGCTATTTCGTAAATAACAATACTAATTACTAATACTTAAAAAATATTGTTTTTTATAATTTTTGTTGTTGTTTCTAATTAGTTGACCATTATTGTTCATACCTTAAAACTGATTTATGTATTTAAATGTTTGTCCGTAATGTAATATTGAAACTGCACTTGTGTAATGGGATTTATATTGTTTTTTTTAATAAATGATAAGTAGTTGAACATGTTGTTGTCCGATTTATTGTTTAATTTCGAAATAAAAACGATTGCGGTGAAGTGTCTTACATAATGTCAAGGACCGTTGGTAGTGTTTCTAATTATACGACCACCACTGTGTATTTTAATAGTTGGTATTTCAGAAGAGAAGATTTTATAATAAAAAAAGACAGTGATTTATTCGAAATGCAATATATTTTTTGTTTAAATTAAATGTTCATTCTACTTTATTTAAAATAAAAATGTATTTTATTTTTCCAAGTCCTATTTCCAAGTTATTTTAACTTTATGTTGTTATTTTAACTAATGTATAATGTTTTAAAAACAAAATACATTAGTCGTATAACTTTAAAAACGTTCAAATTACATAAACTGTAATTCTAGTAAAACAGAGTAAAATTAGCAGGTAAATGGTAGTAAATGGCAGCTGTCGAACATGACTGTGACGTAATTTCTTTAATTTCATGACAGAGCAGTGAAAATTGTCCTTTTCAATCAACCACCCCTTTTCAACTTGGGAAATTTAATTAAATTCCCGTAACCTTTTACCATTACTAATAATTGTGTATCACTTATAATTTATTTCTATATATAATTTATAATTCAATAGAGGACCTTTCAAGATTACCTTTAATCTGAAATTCATTAGTTAAGTGCTTTTAAAGTAGAGTCCATATTGTTTAAAACTCTTTTATGTACAAAAAATATTCAGTTTTTATTTATAACTTGCCTATGTTGTTCTACTAAAGTTAAATTTTTTGTTACTATTCTAATACTATATTTAAAAATGGCTGAAAAAATGTTTAAAATATATTTCACTACACTGCTCCACAGCGACTGCTACATTAATAATAATAAAAAAATATATATTATGTTTATATTTGTAAATTTTATATATTTAAACTTCTTCACCTGGACTGATTCGAGTTTGACGAGATTCGGTAAAGTTTTAATTAAAAGCAGCAAATAAATTTAGATCCTCTTCAAGTCGGAGGATAAAGTGTTAGATTAAAGATACGATGAGGATTAAGAAATCGTAACAACTTTGAAAGTATTGTAGATATAAACTTAAAGTAAGTCTACACGTTATATGCCTAGCAAATTATGTCGTGCATTAAATATTCAATCAACGTGTTTTATAATAAATAATCGACGAACACCCAGTGGAAATGTGTTGTGGATAAAGATCTTAAATTTCTTCTTAAGAGAAAGGCCTATCTGTAGTATTTACGCGCCGGCATTGTTAAGGTTTTCATTTTTTCTACTGCCTCGTAGATCTAGTGACTACATATAAGACCGTAGATCTTCAGGTCCTGGGTTCAAGCCCTACAAGGGCAATGACGATGTAATGAGTGATACCTGCTTCTTCTTTTTGCAGTGCTTATGTCAAAGGTCACTTAGTTACAAAAAAGAGTCACATTTGTACATTTGGTTAGGAAAGAAAATATTTCCTTTTTATTTTAAATACAGTTTAAATAACAATTAAAAAGATAATTTTATTAAATTTTACTGATACAACTTCAATCAAGATTCTTCCGAAAGAAAACATAAAATGCTACGTAACGTATTGTATTCTTTTTTTTATTGTATAGGTCGGCGGACGTGCATATGGGCCACCTGATGGTAAGTGGTTACGAACGCCCATAGACAATGGCATTGTAACAAATGTTAACCATCGCTTACATTGCCCATGCGCCACCAACCTTGGGAACTAAGATGTTATGTCCCTTGTGCCTGTGATTACACTGGCTCACTCACCCTTCAAACCGGAACACAACAATACAAGGTACTGCTGTTTTGCGGTAGAATATCTGATGAGTGGGTGGTACCTACCCCGACGAGCTTGCACAAAGCTCTACCACCGAGTATTATTAGTAGTATATATTATGAGTAGTATTATTTAAATTAAACTTCGTTACGTTATAAAAATCTATAAAGCATCAAATGCACGGTTTATTCTATTCTTGGACCGTAAAAGCAGTTGCGCGAGTAATATATCTTTCGTTTTATCTCGAAGAAAGTTTTTAAATTGCTTTGCGAAAGGCATAGTGAAATGTAACAATATATTTTAATGTTCATAAACTTTAAAAACTAGCATTAGGTGGAACTTTGCAATGATGGAGCCTTGAGCAAAATTTTTTATTTCTCTTGCATTATACATGCCGTTGTTCTGTCAAAGAGCCGGTAAGACAGCTTACATTTTTTATTATGTAAAACAAAATATGAAAACAAAGATACGGAAATAAAAGTTTCTTACATGCAATTTTAAAAAATAGCATTTAAATTGTTTTTTTAAATAACGTGGCTCGTAATATATCATTTTAAATCTGGTTTTTTTATTACGGAACATGAAGATTTAATGCCTGATACTAAAGTCAGCTTTATAAATTGATATATAAGTTTTAAATTATTTATCGTTTATTTTATTTAATTTATTAAAAAAATGATGCTTTTGTTCGTACATATACCGTCTCCTAAATATTTAGTAAAAGTTGACTAAAAGGGAATTCATTCAGGCATTAGGTTTGCTTTTTGTTGTGTCAATGACTGTGTCTCCAATAAAGTGTTTAGAAAAAGATAACATATTTACTGCGCGGCTACACTATTAAACGTTTTCGTTACGATTGCAACTTCTAAACTATTAAAATATAAATAATAATACTGTAATGATTAAATATAAATATGTGAATCATAAGTATAAGCAAAAAAATAATTATTTATTTATTTATTATTAATGGAATATTTACTTATTTAAAATAATTACTTGTGTCTATCAAAATTATTGGCCTTACTATATATGTATGTGCCTCACTATACTTACACGTTTTTAACGGATGATTAGTTACACAATGATGTGTCTTCTGACATATCTTTCGAGTGTCAAATCAATAAAGATTGAAAGAGATAAATCTATGTTTAACTAAGCAGCCGCAAAGCAACTTGTATAAGAAAGGCCGTAAGTACATAAGTACAAGATTATACTCGAAAATATCAAACTAGTACTATAAAGATGCCCTTACAAAACTTTCGCCGAGTTCTATTGCCATCTGCAAGCAATTGGGAGCGCTGCCAGAACTAACTAACCGATAAAGTTCTTAGAAAATCGGATATCAGCACCCCGATGCAATTTACTTTTACATTTAAATGTTGTATAGAAAATAAAGAAAAAAATCTGCTTATTTTATCGTACAGAGATGGCCTAGTAAATAAAAATCTTAACAGAGCATCGCAGGTTCAAATACGGGACAGTGTCCCAATGTGTAATTTGTGTGTCTCGTAGAAAAACATCGTCAGGAAACCTGCTTATGTCGAACGATTTTTACCAAATCGAAGTGGCGCAGCTCAGTGGAATAAGCTATTAAGAGGAGAGGACGGTCGCCTACGACGCGCATTGTAAAATATAAGCTGTTACTTTTTACTTTATGTAATATTATAAAATATATTGATTACATATCGGGATCTTCTGGCATACCACATACATCAACGTAAAAATAAAAATAAAATTGTAACATTCTGCGTACTAATCTGTTTACGGCCACGGCTGCCAATCTCAAGGTCTAACCAACTAGCACAGAAAAAACATTATAGTGCACACGTATTCGAGTCCTCCAGGACTTACAGAAGCTACCAAATATAATACAAAGCAGTTTTTTTAACTAGTGCTTAGTCAATTTTTTTTTTTTTTTTCGTAGACGTAGGTACGGATCGGAGAGGATAATAATATAACTTTATTAGGCCATGGGTATCGCCGTTGCATTTTAAGTGAGTTTAGGAACGATAAAATAACAAATAGTTTAAAACTTGAAACATACGATGCTTCAAAAGTGCATATAGTAGCGTGAGATAAGCGCTTTTGAATTATCATATGTTTCAGGATTCAATTAAATGTAAAGCTACCATCGGGTCGGAATATATAGTTTTTCCAATTATTAAATAATATACGAATGTTAATTAAATACAATTAAATCGTTTATTTATCCTGCAGGGATTAACGAACACCAATTCCACACATTTTTATCATCTATTTAGTATTTTATCAGTATATTTAATTGTGTATTCATTTTACATGAGATTTTAAATCATTGATAATTAAAAGATGAAATTATTTTATATTTATAATAATAATTACTAGTGATCACTCAGCTGTCGAAATACAAACATAATTATTTTTAAAAATTTGACCTTTTTCATCGAATATTATAAGCTTCATGAAGTAGCATCTGGTAGTATATCATAACTACAGCTTAACTATAAAAAGTAAGTTTATTTAATATAATATTGAATAGTCCATTTTTCTAGATGTATATAAATTACATTAATTAATTTTATTATCGGACTTTTTATAACTAAGGATGTCACAAAATAAAAAAAACACACTTTGAAATCACAAACTATTTAACAGTTCTCTATAAAGGCTACTTCAAAGACCTATTAATTAGTTAGTTAATTAAAGTCCAGACAAAGAATGTACTTTATTTATTCTTAACTGAAAACTAAACGAACGAACGAACTTAAAAATACTGCGATCGCGCCTTATATTTTATAATTAAGTGTTAACTTATAATTCGTAAAAGACAATACGTAAATGAGAGAATCAAATGAAAAATTGCGACAAAATACTATTTGAACATGAGCCCCACAGGCTGAGCTGGAAACTCAAATCTCTTTACATATATTTCAATTGACAGCAACTTTGTCGCTACCCAATACTGCATGTTAAAGTTACTGCATCGTATTTTATATGGTTTTAAAAATTGCATGAGTTTTTTTTATTAACTATAGAACGATTTCGATTCGATATAGATTTATATCGAATCGAATTGCATTTAATTTCCAATTTATTTTTATTTAAATGTGTACTATTTTTTTAATTTCTAACAAGGTAGCACTGGTGTCAAATAGATTTTATAATTAAGTCTACCTCACGGAATAAGTACTAGCGATCACTTTGCTAATTTGCGTATAGTATATATAGGGTTAATGCTCCGCTCCTTTAGATCGTATTGCAAGTAAAATAACCTTCTTAAAGAGATATATTTGACGTAAAAATAAAAGTGAGTATACTGCTCACTAAAACTACCTATGCCCGCCGGTTTCAATACATATGTATAATACCTGACTGTTGCATAGAATTTGCCTTTTGGTTGACGTGTATAATTACTGAAACCATCCATGTAATCGTAGCTTTTATATCATCAGAAAAAACCTTCTTTCCGATTATTTAATTCTGGCGGATATTTTTGAGGTTAGTGCATAAAAACACACAAACTCTCTAGCTGTTATTTGTAGAATATCGATGTGGATTGTAAATGTTGGTCTCGAGTTCAAATCTAGCTCTAGGTCTAATTTTTATAATTCATCTCAGGCTCACTTCATATTTAATATAACCTCAGCTGCGTCATTTACATTTAAAATATTCCGTAAATTAATTCACTCCGTTTCCAGATGGGGATTATAATATCTAATTTTGTCTTTAATTTTCATAAATATATGACAGAGAATTATCTACTTATACACATACGGACACTGGTTCAAATACGGTATACACTTCCTTTCGCTTAACACATCCGTTCTCTTAGCTTAATTGGTTGTTTAGTAACTGCTTGCTATGTACAGCTATCGTAGGTAGCAGGTATATACGATTATCATTCAATAATCATGTAATGTAAGCATATGATTCGCTGCAGAATTTCTCAAGCCCTATGTCATGTCATCAAAACACGTCCGTCATCGAGTGTTAATATTCCATGGCCGTATCCCAAGGGTGGCAGTCGACTCACGTACATACGACCTCATTGAGCGCACTCACTCATGGTAGATTATATACTAGTAGGTACATTTGGCAATATACCACTATTTGACAAACGATAGAATTCGCAATTTTTTATATTTTACGCGTAATAGTTTGTAATATTAGTATTTAGGTTACCCACTGAGTGTTCATATTTGTTTTATTCTATAAAAAATTGAACGGTTAGATATGTAACAGGTAATAAATGCATTTTGAAAATAGATATATATTTTCTAACTTATAGTAGTAAGTATTATAGTTATAATATTTGGAAAATTAAATTGTTACTTCCATGGATATATGACCTCTTTTTTAAAATAATACCTCGATCATTAAAATCGATTGAAACCGGTGACACTTTTTACCAAAATACACACAAAAAAGCTACATTCCTTATTCTTAAAAAAGACGTCACGTCGGCTAAAACTTTAGGTAAATCTTCAGAAACATTTAAAATACCTTAGAGGTAAGAATGAAAGGTTAAGCTGTTTGCCTTCTTTAAAAACATTTTAATTTTAATTCGTCACCCATGTTTATTGATATACGATATGTAAGTACATTATCATAGTACATAATGCAAGGTAAATAGAGACAAAGTAACATGGTCGGTTAACGAAGCGGTCGGGGCGTGAGGCAGCTAACATTGACTCTGTCAATCGATTCCCCACACTTGTTACATAAATAGACGTACATATGAGTATCAACGAAATTGTTAGTAAGATTGCAGAACTAAGACAATGTATAGTAATAATTAAAAACGTCGAAACGATGACGGATTGCAATTAATATTCGAGTACTGTAGACACAGTAATAATTTCAAAGTCTATAAATATAGATAAAGTCAGTGTCTAAACATTAAAAAACAACTATGATTGTAAAAATGTAAAAGTATATATTTTTTTCGATTTTAAAGTAAATATGAGCTGAATGTTGATCACTTTTTCAGATTAACTTACAAAATATACTATAAATACAAAAAGTAATTTTATTATAATATTTTTATAAGTATTTTTTAATAAGTTCGTTGAGCTTCATTTAGACATAATTAAAAAAATGAATATTTTCGACGGGTCTCCAGCTAGACATCGGCCTTTTTTCATCGACCTGAGCTGGGAAGCCAGACGCCTCTTTTATAAGTAAGCACGCGATTTACTACTTAGCTGACGTATTTAACTGAAATATACTTAGTCTAGTGCTTAAGAAAAGCTTACGAGAAAAGTCATTGACCCGAATGGAATTTAATTTAAATCCATACTTCGTTATTGTTATCGACCAAATTCCAAGTTATTAAGAACAGCTGTACAATAATTTTCCATAAAATGTACTTATTTGAACGAAATTAAAATAATATTTTCTGTATAATGTATAATGGTTGACAAACGTGACGTAGTTTAAAGTACACAAAACGATGTAAAAAAAGAAATCGTTGTATCCGATGGTCACAACATAAGCTTCTGCTATCAATCTAAACAATTATCTTATATAACGGCCCAGTTGTTTTCACTTATACATTATTTTTCTTCCATCTTTGAACTATACTTTTATGTAAAGTACAGTTGATCCGTTATTTAAGTCAAGAGTAACGCAAGCCGTGCCCTACAATACATCACGTCAAACGGACTAAGAACAAACACTCGCTCGTCTTGATGGTTAACGATGTTGTCCGATTTGTATGTGCTAGCTATTCCAGCTTACGCCCATGCGAGCTTGGATAATCCCTTTTTCCAAACAATACAAGTAGGAATAACAGCCTATAAAAAGACATACGAGGCTTATTATAATACTTACATGTATGATCTTAATATATACATAAGTCCCTTCCGTATATGGATAAACCAGTGGTGAGAACGCGTGAATCTTAATCGATGATCGTGGGTTCAAACCCGGGCAAGCATCACTGAATTTCATGTACTTAATTTGTGATTATAATTCATCTCGTGATTGACGGTGAAGGAAAACATCGTAAGGAAACCTGCGTGTGTCAAATTTCACTGAAATTCTGTCACATGTGTGTTCCACCAACCCGCATTGGAGCAGCGTGGTGGAATAAGATCCTAACCTTCTCCTCAAAAGAGGAGGAAAGGCCTTAGCCCAGCAGTGGGACATTCACAGGCAAATTATTTGTATTTAAAGCTAAGCAAATAAATCGTATGCATGTTTCGTATATTACTTATGTTTTATGAATATTATAGAAGAATCGAGAATTAACGGCCTTACTGGTAAACGTTGTATAGATTTGATTATTTAAACGATTCTGTGTACCCTTTTTTCGAAAGTAAAATCAATAATAGCAGAAGGCGCGATTGTAGTGTTTAACTAAACAGCTTCTAACTTCTTTTTACATGTACGTATGACTTCATTAGCCGCTCAGCAACGTTTATAATAAATTAAGGTGGTAAATGTTTATAGATTAAAATGTAACATATGCAATTTTTTTATATATATATATATATATATATATATATATATATATATTCATTATTATTATAATAATAATTTTTATCAATGATTAATTGTATAATATTAATTGTATAATAATAAACGGGTTATTAATATTTATAATTGTTTTGAGTATGAATTTCGTTATAGTATAAAGTTATTCCTTATTTCGCCCATTGTGAACCGAATTTGGTGATTTTAATATTGAATAGACTAATAGCTGAAGAGTAGTACTAAGTAAATAAAAATCACAACTGAGATTGTAATGTGAAGAAACAACATGGTTTATTATGCCCAGATGTGTTAAATAAGTGTGTTCTTTAAACACCGTTATTCATAATTATGTGGAATAAATGTAAGCTAGGTAATTTGTCACTTGTGCTCTTGTAACAATGATGTAATGCTATTTATATTAATTTAAACTTTACTATTAATGTTTAAACCTAAAGGCTAAAATCAGTTAGCTGAAAATACTTCAATTTCTCTTTTTTAAACTGTCATTATCTGAAAAAACCTATGTAGAAATGTTCAAGGTATTGTTTCACAGGATTCAAATTTACAATATTACAAGAGCATTAAAAATATTAATTTTAATAAATAGATGTCTTTCAGGGAGTCCATTTGCATTTAAAGTTGTTTCTCACACCCGAGGGCGTGCCCATTGTGTATAGATTATGGAGTATCGCAACCCCCATTAGAATGAACGGGCGTGCCTTACTGAGGCAAGTTTATAGGATCATCAAACGTTAACATCGAAGTGTGTATTGATGTGGAAAATATTGAAAATAATATTGGCGTCCGGCCATTAGGTGAAGATTAAAACTCAAAGCTAAAAGTCAACGACCGCTTGGCTCAGGTTGAATACTTGCTTGATGCCAAGTTGGACGGTAATTTGCATAAGATAGCGTTCAGTGATGCATTCGCGATGTTCCCCCGTGTAATACATTGTAGTCAAGTAATTTCATTTACGGTTATAATAAGTATTTTTGTTACATAAACTAATTTTGTTACAAGTCATAAAAATATTTTCTACGATAAGTTAAAACTACTTATCGTTCCATGTATCCAATATATCGTTTATAACAAAGTATATTTGTGTTTGAAGGATAATTAAATGTCTCCAATTTCCGTACTACCTCAGTGAGTTTCTAGGTCATCGTTAAGAAAGTCAGTAGAAAACAAAGGTTTAATAATCCAAGCAATCAGTGGTTAGCTTGAATGCAATAAGCCTTAAGATCTACGGTCGTTAAATATGCTCACTGAAATAAATCTCGATGGTTTCGACGCCCCTGGAATTTTCCCCATTAGATTTTATGGATTTCTCTCTTGTCCGCACATTAAATTATAACCAGAGGGAAAATGGTATGGAGGATTGAAATTTAATTTGAGATTGCGTTTGAAAATAGAATTTTCCCAAATAAAGATATTATTAAGTGGGTCCTTCAGTTAGCAGTTGTATGTAGAATTGCCTCATACATTTCGGCAACTTAAAATAAAATGTTATTGTAAAGTAACTGAGCAGAAAGCCTGTAATTTAAATAACTATATATCTAAACGGTCCTTATTTATATTCCTGTCGTGATTTTTTTTATTTTATGACTATACTGTCAACGTGTATCAGGGTGTTATTACTTTAAACGAGTATAATAATATAAAATTTAATTTTCTCAATATTTTTAATGACATTAAGATAAGACATGAGATTAACACACGAAATAATTTTAAGAAGAGTATAGGTATTATTTACTATTTGATATCAAATGGATACATAATGCGTTGTTTTTATTGAAACACGGTTATATACCAAAATATAGTATTAGCAGCCTGTGAATGTCCCACTGCTGGGCTAAGGCCTCTTTTCCTCCTTTTGAAGAAAAGGTATGACTTAGCAAATCTCCATCTAAAGCAAGCTCAAAAGAAATCCCAATTCTCATAACGAAAGATTTTATTTATCCGTGGCGGCACTCAGGGTCCAATGTCTAAACAACAAGATGGATTTTAAATGAAAAAACACTCCATTAATCGACTTCTATAAATTACAAGACTAAGTTTACCATGTTATAATTTGTTAAATTCTGTCAAATATTAAATTGAAAAAAAAGTAAAGAAACGCTTGTGAGCTATTATACAATTAATGAATTTATGAATGATAGCACACCTTCGGAATGAAACGATCGCCTCCTGGCAATTTTTTTTCACTGTAAATTTGTTAACGAAACATGGTATAAAAACCGCTGAGTTGCTTTCCTCGTTTATTCTCAAGGCTGGGTGTTTCTTTTCCGAACCGGTGGTAATTCTATTTAATTTGAGTATCAATAAGTAAGCGTGTACTATGTTATGTAAAGTATTTTGATTTTTAATGGATATTTAAAAAAGTTAATAAGTAACATAATGAAAAACATAATAAATACGTGTACTGCTAGATTTTCTGGTGAAAAGGAACTGATCGGCCATGGTGACCAATCTCAATGACCAGCCCATTGAAAATGTGTTATTATAATATGTAAAAATGTGAGCCTATCACTCTCTAATCTCCTTCAACACTCTCGTAAGCCGATAGGATTAAGCCGAAGCGGATGAAGAAAGATCAAACATATGTATGCCGAACGGCTGTACTTGTTTCGAGGAATGATGTATAACATATTCAACCTTCAAACTCTGGGCTAGTATTGATTTCTTCGAAAAATATAACTATAACTTATCTATATTCAGCTCGATTAGGAATATTTAATTATTTATCGATTAATCTTAATATAAGCACCAAAAGATAAAAATCCAAGATGAACTACGATAGCATTTATTTTCATCCTAGCTAAAGTCCTATTTTAAATAAACCCTACACAAGTTGGGAATGTATGATTCTAATCCGTATGTACTGGTATATAAAAGAAACATTTAAAAATCTAAATGAATTTTCGTCATAAATAATAAACAAAATTACCTCTTCAGAGTCGTTCACAAAAAACGCAGTCGACAAATACGAGCAACATAAAAGTAAATAAAACACTTTCATGCAGCGTATTTGCAAAAATTTAATTAGAGTCCACTGCCGGAATGGCTCCAAGGCTTAATTCAACACATTTCACGAGTTTATATTTTCCTTGCGATGAAAAATCTAAAATACAACTTTCTGTACACACTAGACAAGACAGTTGCGTTGATTTTACAAGTGCTGGCAACTTTAAAACTGATTTTAAAAACAGTGTGATTTGTTTTTTTTTAACAAACTAATTGATTTATATTTAACAACGTAACAAGTTTGTGTTAAACAAAAAATAATATTATAATTTTTGCCGTTGTATTTATTACTTGTATATAATATTATCATTATACATAGGTTGTGATCTTTACAATATAATACATAGATAGATACACAGATAATAAATTAAGGTTTAACAAAATGTGTAATACTTTTTTTAATATTGTGTAAGCCGAGATCTGTTTTAGAGCTTTATCGTCTGCTTAAATACATAATTTTTTCATTTGAAATGCAGCTGGCTGATATTTACTGGGAAAGATTAACTTCATACCGCAGGTTTTGTAAGGCATTTTTTTTATCTTACATAATATATGGAATAACGTTAAATGTATTTGTTTTAGACGTTAATTTATAGTAGTTATTCAAAACTCTAAACTCGTACTGGTGGTAGATCTTTGTGCAAGCTCATCTGGGTAAGTATCATCCACTCATTACATTCTACCGCAAAACAGCCGTACTTGTTATTATTGAGTTCCGGTTTGAAGGCTGAGTGAGCTAGTGTAATTACAGGCACAAGGGACATAATATCTTAGTTCCCAAGGTTGGTGGCGCAGTATCGATGTAAGCGATGGTTAATATTACTTACAATACCAACGTCTATGGGCGTAGGTGACCACTTACCATAAGGTGGCCCATATGCACGTCCGCCTACCTATTCAATAAAAAATAAAAAACAAAACAAAAACTGACCCCAATTAATATGAATAAACTTAAAATCGAATGTAATCTTAAATTTGTTACTTTCACCTTTATTTTATACCTGTGTTATAAAAAATATTTATTAGTTTTTAAGTGTAATCATAACGATTAAGCTCATAAACTTCAATCAAAATCAGTGTAGAACTTTTTGCGTGGCGCTCGATAAAATATACAATATACAATTTTACTATAGTATAAAAAAAATAATCAGGTAGGACACTAGCCAAATAATAGATTAAGGAGAGCATTAGTGTCAGCGAATGTTCCATGCGTCTTGGAACCACCAGGTCTCAGTCGCTCTGATGGCAAGAGACCGGATGGTTTGACGCTTGTCCCATGGCAAAGGGGGAGGAGTTTAGTGTGGGATGCCACCTGTGTCAATACCTTCGCGGTATCACATCTGACCCACACCACACGAACGGCTGGGGCTGCTGTCGAGAGTACAGCTGAGAGAAAGCGGGAAAAATATGCCCCCTTGTGCGCGAATTACATATTTGTACCACTGGCGTTCGAGACGTCGGGATGTTGGGGGTCGGATGCCCTTACATTTATTAGGGAGATCGGCCGTCGCCTTAGGGAGAGGGGTATTGACAATCGCTCCGGGTCTTACTTGGCGCAAAGGTTGTCCATTGCCGTACAGCGCGGAAACGTTGCCTGTGTTATGGGCAGCTTTGCGTCGAGTGAGAATCTGGAGGAAATATTTTAAAATTTGAAACAATGCATGTAAGATTGATTGTATAAATAGATTAAGGTGGATTATTTTTCTAAAATAAAATATATGGTACAAATATATTTGTGTACTACAATAAATAAAAACACATTATTAGATATTGTGATAAAGAAAATAATATACACGAATATTTGTATATAATATATAAATATAAAAATGTATATCTGTAATGTTAATTCATAAATAACTAACTTACTTCAATAAAAATATTGACTACCGCATTTTATGTTAGAATAAAGGAAATTTTCGCAACAAAGATGTTGAGGAATTAATTGAAAAAAACTCTTAATTGGCAGCTTAATTACAGAAACAAAGCCTCAGATGGGCCTTCAATCAATAACCGCTACTCGTTCTGATCCCGGACGTGATACGAAATAATGAAGGCTCAACAACAAAGCTTTAGACTCGAGCCCTCGTACAGTTACATTCTGAAGTTTTCAAGCTGAGCAAGAAATAGCATTGCTATTCAATTAACCCGAAGAGCATCGCACCTAGGAATTCCATGAATATTTAAAACCAAACTATTGCATAATTAACTTTCTCATGGTTAATAATAAATTTATTACAGTTATTAAAATTCACTACGCATTTCGTGCTTGCATGCTATTTTAACAAACCTCTAAGTTACGTTTTTATGTAAAGGCACCCGCGACTATACATTTCTTATTAATTTTAATAAGAAATGTATAGTCGCGGGTTTATTTATTATATTTATTTGTCGAGATTGTTTGTGTTTTGCAAATACAAATTTTACTTGGTGGTAAGTCGTTGTACAAGTCCGTCTTGGTAACTACCTCACATCCATCCCATATTCCACACCATAACCATCACATATTCTATCACCGAACAGCAATAATTAGTAGTGTCGTGTTTCGGTCGAAAGGGTGAGTGAGCCAGTGTAACTGTAAGTGTAACTCGGGCACAAGAGACATCCGTGATGTAAGGAATAGTTAATATTTCTTAGGGCGCCAATGTCTATGGACCACTTACCATCAGGTTGACCACCGACCTCCTAACTAAATTATACAAAAAAAAAGAAACAGTCTGTTATATATTTTCTCAGCAAGGACCATTTCTTTTTTTACGGTAAATGAATTGAAAATTTGCCAGTTTTCTGGTACATTTCAATCTGATTCATATATATTATGATGATATTTTGTAAGAATAAACTCAGAAATGTAAGAATATGATATATCACATTAACCATAATAATTGTATTCAAAAGAAAGGTACCAATAAATATAGATAAAAATTATACGATAAATTAGATAGTTTTTAGATATGAAACAAAAAATACCTATCATATTCTGTATCAGCAACAATAATTTATTGTAATATATTATAATAAACAGTTTATTTTAATATTATCATCCAGTGATCTCACTACTGTGAAAAGTGCGCATCTCAATGTTTTACACATTGTATCTTTTACGCTAGATAACATTTAAAAAAACATTAGGTATTGAAAACTTGATTAAAAACTTTATCTGTTTATAACTGTGAAATAAAATAGTCTAATATGTTTTGGTTTAGGTTTTAGGTAATACCTTTATAATGTTAAAATGTCATGATAAGGCATGGCATCGAAACCGTTTAGGTATAACACTAGATTTTGACATTCATACATTTCCGAATTTAGTATTTATCAGTAATTTATTACTAAACATATAATTATGTTACTGTAATAACAAACAACATACATACTAACTTGTATTAATAAAATTTACATACGCTCAATATATTTTTAAGTTTAGTGAAGTTAGTTGGCAGGAAAGGAGGTATTTTGGCGTCACTATATTAATAGCTGCTTGCCGGCTGTGTACTAAGAAATGAGAACCGAAATGTTAGATAGACACGCGATAATAATAATCTTTCAATGTAACAAGGCAAGGGACGTATACAATGATATTACTTCAAAAATCGCATTAATATTACGGTCTTTTTTCCCTATAGTTCGTAAAATCCACATTTCAACCGGTGCGGTAGCTAAAACAATAATGACGATTTTCTATCTTATATTATTTTGCATAAAATTGTCTTTTATAAATAAAAAGAAAGCAATAACGCGAACACAGACTCAAGTAACATGTCGAAAGTTTCGAAGTGAGATCAAAAACACTCGCCTGGAACGAACACACCACAGTATTTCAATTATTTATCAAACATCCGACCGCGGGCGAAAAGCCGCAGGAATCAATGATTCAATTCTCATGTCCGTAACATTTATACACGAAAGCAAAACTAAGAAAGCCGACGTTCAGTGATCGGGGAGCCTTGAGCGTTACATGCCTGTGGCTTTAATTTAATAATAGATTTAATTTTGAAATAAGAATTATTTAAACTTTTAATTAAATGTAAATGTCTTCATGGAATGAAGAAACATTAGACGTTTTATTAAAACTAAAAACATAGTAATAAATAAGCATATTATATTATACTACATATTATACCATATTATGTACGATTAAATGATAAAAGAGCTTTGAGTTAGTAGTATAAGAAAAGTAACTACTTAGTTTCTTACTGGTTCTTTTCGCCAGAATCAAAATTACGAACCGAACGGTGGTAGCTTTACATTAATTTTTTGTAAAATTATGATTTTAATGAGTTTGTAATAGTCTCCTTGAATTAAGTATATTTTGATTTTGATATTGATTCTAAACTAATTCAGAACTAATAAAATGTATTTAATAAATTCAGTTTAAATTTAAAAACATTCTAGTTTGAACGTAGAATTTTCTCACGTGTTGTATAATCGATTTTAAAGTTAATGACAGGCTTATTGTACGCTATAATGAAATTTCACGTTAATGGCAATAAACCAATTTCAATAAAGTAATACACACCGCAAAATGGTTAAATATCGTAAATGATACGGTTTTATCTTAAACGAAATTTGTATTCACAATTTATGCGACAAAAAGTTTAACTTTATGTGCATGTATACCAACATTTTACATTATTACAAAAAATAATTAAACCAAGAGAAAACAACATTAAAATAAAGCATAATATCCGCATTTCATCGCATTCGCACATTAAAAGCCCCAGTTTCTGAATTTTCTATACTCTGCGAAGTTACAATTTTCGCGCTCACTCAACCTTGAGCGAGGCGGGCAAGGGAGGCACGCGGACATTAGCGAGGGAAAAATTAGATTTAACCCCGACACCAGTGCGAGTTTTACCTTAGAACAACAAAGAAGTATTTTATTTATATATTTTATTTTAAATATTTTTTTAAACATTATTATATGACAGTTAATGCTAAACTTTTTATGGAAATCGATTTTGTTCCAATTTTGTTTCGCTGCATGTTTCATTCGCTTTCAAGACACTTCTATTATACTTTATGTTCTTAGGCTTACCGTCACCGTATCCCGTTTAGCCACTCCGCCCCTGCAGTTTATCCATTTTATATTTCCTCTCGACCACGAATAACGGAACGGATATATTTCTTAATTTCACGCGAAAGAGGAGTTGTTCCGTGTTCGTTTCTCAAATTACGTTGCTTCTGTCGAAAGGAAAACACTTATACGCTTATTCTTATTGTGCAATATTATTACTTTTGAATTCGTATAGATTTAAAGGATTTTATTTATTTTACAACGATAAAGGGCAATTTATAACAAGATAAAAAAATGTCTGATTATTATTTAATTTGAATGAATGATATTTGAAATCGTAATCAATCTTACAAAAAATACAACGAAAATAATATTTTATATCTTTAATTTAAACTTAATTTCTTCATTCATTTTCTTTAATTTAAGCTTAAGTTCATTGATAAAATTGTGTCCAATAGTTTACACAGATAAAAAGTCTGAGCGCATACAAAGTCGAGGAAAACCGTTCGTGATTTACATGAATACAAAGCATGAAATCGTGAAGATGCTGCAACATCTTGGTCTATTCTGAATTTAAATATTGAATTTCAAGTAACTGAAATTGTGGATGCGTTTGAAGCATTACGAAATATAATTCGAAATTATGTACACGCGAACCGGAGCGATTTTACTAAAACCGACTTATTAAAAGCAAAAATATTGTTTCCAACCTTCAAGTCTCATCGATAATTATTCATAAAATGTTTGAATACTGCCTGCCGAGTACGAATTATGTTATCAAGATCATTTTACATTGCAAGGGTTTCGGTTCCGTTGTTTTAACTTCGGATAATTTGATATTGGAACTCATAAAATTATTAAAACATTTATTTTATAAATATATAATTTTAAAGCTTTTGAGGCATATTTTTTATATGTATGTATTTTATATTTACAGAATAAATTTTTACTTTTAACTGCTGATTGCGCAGCTACTATAATGTTTACATAGTTTGTTTATATGTACGTACATATTCGTAGGCCTATATGCATAGCCTTTATAATTATAACAGTATATATAACCCTATTATACAGGAATATAAAGTTTAGATACATAAACCAAGCTCTTTCTCATAATTCAATATAAGGATTACTTTAGTTGAGCTTTAAAAAAAACATAAAACTTTAGTCATTACGTTGAATGCGCTATGATAACTGTGGATTGAACAGAAACTGTGAATGAATTTACTGCTTATATTCAAACCGAGTCGTCGAGTCTATGAAATGCACGCTTAAAACTCATACCACGACTCTTCAGACAACAAATAAAACAACATCAACTACACACCTACAGCAAAAGCAAAAGACGATGTTGTGAACATTTTATCATTTCAATATTTTTGAGTGAGAAATAATTCAAATATTTAATCCAAATATATTTAAATATGCGTATTTGATAGAATAGATAGAAAAATAAACTTAAGTTATATATCCTCACAAGTTGTATAACAATGTAGTCAACAAGTACTAATAGCCGAAATGGTATTTGACACTTTAATTAGTGTAGAGCGCTAACACTAAGTAGCGGTATTTAAAAATGTTTTTAAAACGATTAGACGCACGACGCTTAAAAAACAAGTCCTCGATTGTAGGAAGCACAACACGGCGTTCCGTGTTTACGGTCCCCTTTTGTTCTCAAACTAAAAGGGTTAACTTTAAACATCGCACTTAACCCTCCGCGAGCTGAGCCACTACGTGCAAGCGTAATGGGGAACAGAGTATTCCTTCCGTAGTGGGAGAGGATGGCATATTGTTCCTTATTATTAACTCCTAGGCTGTATCTGATAAATTAAACGCTTTTCGTAATATGCTTCGAAATTTCTATTAGGTAAAATTTAATTGTTAAATAGAAGATATGAAATGTGAATAGTAACTAATGTCATTCTTATTTATTCTCGGCAGAACATACATTCCAAACAAGTGGTAGCTTTACATTTATTTTTACCTTGTATTATAACGATTCAAAATTGCTTGTTATAACCTATTTTAATAGCTCAATGGTTAACGAGCCGCCTAGCGAAATTAAAATCGCAGGTGCAATTCTGTCCCCTTGAGCTATTGTCGTCCCCGCTCATAACAAAGCTTTACGATTGATTGAAATAGAAAAAATCTTACTTATTGATATGACAACATTTCAACCCACGTGAAATGAGTTGTCATATTGATAGCTTAGATTCAACTGATTGATTCCACTATGATACGCTTACTTATGTTTGTCGTCTCTGCATTGATAAAATTACGCGTTTTCATATTTCACGTTGCTTATCTTTTGCTTTATCTTTAATAAATCACCAATTTACTCTTTGCAAAAAACCATATATTCTCGCAATTGTACTCAAAAATTCTTGTGCAAACATCAAACTTGAAACTATAAAATGTAATCCCAGATTATACACGAAACAAGGAATGAACAAAGTTTCAGAATAAAGCGAGCCGACAGCTTAGCGTTTGAGTTAAACAGCCTATCACCTCACAAGAAGGATTTTAAACTCATTTAATTTCACGCTCCGAAAGACCAAGTCCGGCACAAACCGTACCAACATTATCGTAAACCATTCGAAAATCCTCTTTCTCGAAAGTAATCAAAACTATCATTAATCACACTCTAAATACTTTGAAAACAAATTATAATCTGGATGAAAATACTCCATTTTATGTCTATTTTGGTTTTATAGTAATGAGATAATATAATGGGTATATTGTGAAACAATAGGGCTTTGTGATCGGATTTGCAAATTAATTAATTAGAGACAAAATGTTAATAATTCAAACAACTATGTCATGGAACTACTATATAATTTCAATATTGATAAGATTTATTATACTTTATTAAAAATAATAAGTTTTAAATACTTTATTTAACAATTTAAATATTTATCTATTTTTAGAGTTTCTTTTTGAAGTAACATATTTTTATTTTCATTATTTATATTAATTAATATTATAAACGCGAGTTAGTGATTTGCATTTATAATTTATGTCTTTAATGCTTCCACGGCTAAACAACTGAACCAATTTTGATTAAATTTGGTTTGAAGCAGGTTTGCCTTCTAGGACATGAGCTACTAAACATTGAAATTAATATTAATCATTAAACCTAACATCAGCCCACCTCTAGTAAAACCTTATAAGCAAAAGAATATGAGTATTATATTCTTGTATAAAATGATAGCAGTTTCAGCACTCCAACCCTAAAATAAATGACAGGAAAACAAATCATGCTAACGAAAGTGGCATTAAGGAACCTCGAAGAACAACATTTCTAATTCGCAAAGAAGCTCAAAGTTTAAAAGGCTCAAAAGTCATTCGCTAACAAAGAAAACTTGCTAGAAACATAAGCTTCAAATCGCGAAAACAAATAACAGGAAAAAAAAGGGATAAGTGATAAGCTTCGAAATCCATCACTTTTCAATTATTTTGGGTTTTCTCCGAGGGATAATTGCATTGTTTGTATAAACAGGTATTTATTTACCTGAGTCGTGCTATGGCCGCAGGCGAACCCACATGTCGGTATTGACAGGTGCGGGTAAATTCACTATTTATAGCTCCGTGAACATGCCAGCCTTCACACAAAAACCATGGACCGCACCGAACTGGCTATATGAAATGAATATTTAATAATATCACTGATATGGAAACATAGTTATTTATGTATAATATTCTATTGCATTAAATGTATACATACATATATGTATGTTGTCTATTATTAAGCATTGGATTACTATGAAATAAATAAGAATATTATTATGTTATTGTGTTAATCGCCTATAATTGTAAAGCCCGCTAAAAAATCCCGCTGAGCTTCTTTCGCCGGTTCTTCTCAGATCTGAGGTGTTTTTTTCCAAACCAGTGGTAGATTTATGACAATCGATATATAGTATAGTTTTTATATAACGTACTACACGTTATTTTACGTATTAATAGCTGCGATTACATTTCCAAAACACTGACACATTCGTATGTATAATTTATGAATTGATCGTATTGCTTTGTTTCTCCAGTGGAATTATTATTTAAATATGTATTAACATACATTTACATAGTATTTACAAACAACTAATGGAATAAATAATAATCTGTTAACATACACGAAATTTCCGCCTCAGTGAGGAGCCACAGAGCCATTGAATATTAAAGTTGATTTAAGCCACCGTGCATTTGCACATAGCTAACAATTAATATTCACATTACGTAGAAGGTAATCAGTGATGTTACACTTGAGGCTGAAAACAAAGCTTTTAGTGGTCTTGTCAATTATAATACACGAACTACGTAGTCGAACCGTTTAAAACATTACTCGCTAAAGATGATGATGATGCTTATGATTGGTACGATGGGTTGACAGACAGTTTATATATTTCGCATCTTTTAAAGACATTTTCATCAGACATGTAATACCTAAAAAAAATCCCAAATCTTGCTTATAATCATTTAAATATTGTTATAGTGAATTTAATTGACTAAGCCTAATTTAAATATACATTTGTAAATAAAAAATGACTACATAAGATTATATATATCAAGGTACATTTTATAGGTGTTTAATTGATTATATTATTTAAAGGTTATTGTATGTAAAATTAATATGAATGTTACGTTTAAAGCTATGTTCAGTACTATATTTCAAAGTTAATTTCAACGAAACACAGAAATCTCATTGAGAATGCTTGTAGCTACTTCAAATTTAAGAGAGAGTGTTAAATATTGCCCGCGCTCACTACCATTACTTTCCTTTCAACAGAGATGCTTATTCGTCCCATCTGAAAAACCTTTGTTACGGACAATTAACTCCAGTACCAAGGAATTTATTTCTTTCTTGGGTGCTTTTAAGCATCATTCGAAACCTGGCTTTACAAACATTAGATCTTTAATAAGTGATAATAAAGAATTAAATTTAGTCAAAGAAGCTTATCGCTAACTTCTATTTTTTATTCGTTTTATTTTTAAAAAGGGTTAGAGCCGAGATTTTCCTGTAACTAGAACAGTCTTAACCTAAGATTGCGGGGTCAAACCCGACCTGGCATTCATATAGTGCTGTGTATGTGTGGGTTAAATATCTTCCATAAGTGTATCAAACTTCTCCTCAACAAAAAGAAGAGGAATTTACAAGTATATACGGAGTGAGAAAATATAATTCTCATAGTTCTTAAGTTCTGTTCAATTCATGTATATTTAATAACTATTAACAGTAATAATAATTATTAATTCAAAGCTTCTATTATTGTATTATTTATATTTAAAAAGACAGTCCTTGTTTATATATTGCTTGAGTTGGGTCAGAAGACGGACCTTAGAGTAAAATCGTTGTAGTAACTTATTACGGTACAAACGGAAAACTAAAGTAGTACCAAAAATTCAGTTACATTCCGAGATGTACCCTAACATTAACAGCTTCTTATTCTATGCCGTTTTAAAGCAATTTGTAGTTGTTGTCTTACCCACCATGTAAGCAAAAATATTTAACGGAATGCATATCGAAATTCCATTCAAAGGTATAACACAATGTCACACTTGCTCGCGACATTGTCTTCATCTATTATTTTGACATACTACATAATTGCAGTAATAAATGCCCTCAATATTTACCCACGTTATTTAAATTATGTTAATACTAAATTCGCAGTATTAAAGTTATTAGTTTTCTCATATTTACATTACTATAAATAAATAAGCGGTTTTAAAATAACATAAAACACTCAAACAATAATACCGTTTTATTCATTGATTTAATAAAGCGTTTATTGCATAGCCTCTTCCGAAATAGTCGTTGACAACTGCATTTATTCTCTCCACGTATATTGCCTGGTTCTCGCTTTCGCACTGATATGGCTCATCAGACGAATATTTCAATTCAGTCATTTTTAAAGCCTCCTCTGTTACTGCCGTTATTATCTTCGTTGATATCAATGCTTCTATTAATCCTAATACTGAATATTCAATTAAATGTTTTTGCAAAATTCTCTTAGGATAAATGGCTTCCACGTCTAAATGACATTGACGTAATACTGCTGATAAGGTTCCATAGTATATATCAAGAAGTTGATTGTAGTGATTGGAAAGTATTTCTTGATCCACACACATATATAAATAGTACGATATGTCTGTCACTGGCGAAGCATAGCGGACTAACTGATAATCCACAAAAAGAACATCGACTGGTCTCTTGCCCTGTAATTGAAAGCGAGACTATAAAACGAGAAGTCAGCCAATTAAAATTTTTAAATTAAATAAAAACGAAAAAAAACAATGTTTACACTAAACATTATTCCGATACCGAAAATTTTTATTTTCCTTTCTTGCATTGTATAAATGTGCATCTTATACTTTGACCAATCAAATTCTGACTCAAATTTATTGTTAAACTAAATAGAATGCCGAGATTAAGTTACCTGATATTTAAACAAGATGTTATTATTCCAACAGTCGGCGTGACAAATTGCACTATAATTTAAAACTGGCACAGAACATTTATTTAATAGCTCCAAAATATAAGGCGATAATTCTTCAAGTTTTATTTTGGCTTCAACATTCGTTATAACGTTCAAAGAGTCTTTATAATAATCAACCAAACATTTCGGTATAGCTTCAGGGTTTGCGTATTGAACATCTTTGCTGCACAAATTTCGTATAACTTCAAACACTTCGGGTGATAAATTTTGTAAAGCAAATGATAGCCCGTGTAATTTTGCAAGATTCTTCAAAACTAGTGAGGAGTGATTGAAATCCATTTTATAAAATCTGTCTAAAAGTTTGAATTCAGTGTCCAAATTGATAACGATCGTTTCTTTATCGTACTCCATATTAGCAAATATACAGTTTGGGAACTTTAGTTTTAGACCTTCAATAATTTTGTAATTTTTCTGAAGTTCTAACATATTTGGTAAAATGTACTGATAAAAGACACATTCTCTTTGATAGGCCGCTCTAAAACATATGCGATCTGAAGGCTTAGGATGCCATTTGATTATAACACTTAGTTTAATTTTAGCACCATCCCTCATTCCCTTAATGATAACTTTATGTAATCCAGCGAGGAAACAGTCTATTTCATCTGCTCCAAATTCTAAGAAATATTCAATTTGTTTAATGTTAGTAATATCAGCCACTTTAGCAATAATGCCTACAAGATCTTGATGTAAACGAGATGGTTTCCGAACGCGCATATTTTACGACTGTTTTCTTCAGTAATGATAAATCACTAAAAATTATCTTTACGATATCAAATACACTATTTTGATAGATGTTATCTTATTTTTTTATTGCAACATTACAATAAAATAATTTGTATAAAAAAATAAAACTAACTACTTTGAATTGCATCTTAAAGTAATTTTGATAATTAACCAAATATCATATTCAATATAATGTATTATTTAAACATAATCATACTAATTCTTAAATAAAATTAAAAGTATTTTTACATAGTTCTTTATGTATTGTAAATGTAAAAAACATCTAAAACTGTTTTTTTTTTATATAAAACAAATACATATTTTTTTCTTGTATGTATTGAAGTATTTCAATACTCAAATGTAAAAGGGAGCTACATTCATCATATAAAATTAAAACAGTATTGACCGAGATAATACAATGGCCCATTAACAGCGTTCTGACTAAAATGATATGTTTGTATTTTTCATTACATCGAAAATAAGTCAGTATCATTTCGAAAACTCAATAACAAAGTTACAGTTTCGTGAAATCAGACGAGAGATAATAATATTCAATGACGTCTTTAGTTTCTTTCATAACATTTTTATCAGTAACGTGACACTGGAACACTAACAAGTTTCACATTGCGCGTTATCAGCGCGGAACATGTCCTGTCCAGGCAAGTATGAGATAAACTCGTCCGCACAATTCCTTTTATAATGTTCTCAATGTATGTCCGACCACTTGTCCTGTATATACATACATACATGTAGGCATTAACGGCTTTAACGCTTTCAACGTTGATGCGCACGTCATTGTGTTAGACTTTGTAGAACCATAGCATCTATTGAATGAGTCCTGGTTAGTTGACGTAGTACGCGTTGAATCTCGTATTCATCGAAAAAAAAATACTAGCTATTTCTAGGTGAACATAATATTCACTATAATTTTTTTGTTTAACATTTTAATTATTTATGTTAGTGAAACAATAGTTGAAAAGTTTAGAATCAGATATGTGAGAGATTGATATATGTCATGTATGTGTTATTTAAATTTTATTTAATATTCTACAACATATAGGACTGATAAACTTTATGTATTCAGAAGGTGAGGCTTTACCTTTTTCGATTAGTATACATTTACTCAGTCAACTTCGATTTCGTTACACAGTTTCTGTAACACATGGCCATATATCGAACACAACAGAGCACAGGTATTGCGTTAGTTTCCTTTACAAAATATTTCCCCGGCAGGTATTCCAGTTTGTTTAGGAAATTTTCGTTTGTTGACGCGGGTCGCCTGCCTTTAGGCGCTTCGAATTTATATCGTCTCAACACATTTATACCGCTCAGTACTCCCCGCGATGTAATGAAAGAATCCATAAAATATTTTTACACCGCACTCAGTGGGACTTATAACATGATTTTGATGTCGGAAATAAGTCTAGACATTCGGGAAATCGATTTGCCGCTGTTGTACAATTTTCTTTTATGGTTTATGTGTAAACGATAACATTATAATAGTGCTCTTCAGTTTAGTGCGAACAATATGTTTTAGCTTAGTCATTTTTGTTTAAGCTGAACTCCATTTTATTTCAAGACCTCGATGTATATTGAATTTACACAATTTGAATCTCAAATGCATTGTAGCCATGTTCTTTGTCGCCTATAATAGAGTGGAAAAGCTTCGCCCAGTGCGCTGAGCAAACAAGGGCAAATGCTGTACAATATTGTGTGCAGTGTAAGGAACTACGACGGTGCTAGTTGTATTTACATAATGTCGATGTTGAAAGATAAAATATCAATGGGCTGGAGCATAAAAGACTATGTTTTATGCGCAATAAAAAAATATAATAAAATTCTCTTTAGTTTTCCTTCCAACTGTCCATTTAAATTATTTTTCTATATTTAAAAAGATTATGTAACTATTTCCTTATATATATATATGTTATATACAAGCAGAGGTACTATATATGCAAGACTCGTGCGCCGATAAAACGTTATTACATCGTTCTTTTAGTATCGAATCTGAGAATAGCAGGCTTGGTGCTTATTCCACCACTCAACTTTAGTGCGGGTTTGTGGATGTGTGTGCACTTTAAATGAATTATAAACAATTTAAGCACATGAAAAGTCAAGGCGGCTTTTCCGCATTTGAACCTGCGATCATTGTAAATTATATATGCCGAATATATCAAACACCGGTTTATATAAAATATTACTTAATGCAGATCATGTTTGCAATTTTAGTTGCAATTACAAATCTAATTTCACAGTTAACCTCATTTTATTTACACTTAATTACCTATATTTTAATGGAACCGTAAAAATTAATAAAAAATTGTAATGGTTATTTAATTCTGTAAATTATGTAAAACGGAACGGACTCATAAAATATATATAAATATTTTCTGAAAAATCGAGCAAACTGTGTCGAGATCCGCTTTGAGCTACTCAAACGCAATACTGGCTTATTTTGCATTCAAAGCTTTGCGAAATATTTTAAAAGACATGGGAATCATCGCGGACACACTTTTGTAAAAAGAAATTTGTTCCTTTATAACATTTCCTATGACGTCTTGCCAAAACACTGTCAAAGATGAGATGATTCATTGGAATATAAATATGATTAATCAAATTTCATCAACATTTCTTCTTTTTTTTTTTAATAAATCATGAATAATGTTGTATGGAATTATTTTTCAATTTGTGTAAAAGATATTTTGTAAGTATATTTGTTATAAGACAATTCTTCATTGTATTGCATACATTTTAGAGAAACATAGATCTCGGATACATTTTTTTTAAACGTAATCAAGGTAAAGACCGTCCGTTTCTTACTGAGAAATAAGTTGGACCAATTATTATGTATGGGTGAGGTTGAAAACACAGCTAATTATTTTTAAGAAGAATTTAAAAAAAAGTTATTCACAAATTAAGATAAAATTCTTTAAATATCCCATTGATAGGCTAAGATATTTTCTTTTTCAAGGTTAATCGCAGATTTATATTCCCATATCCAACAACATATTTCCTCAGGATGTTTTCCTTCACCACAGAGTACGGGATGCATTATAAACTATACCCCGATGAAAACGTAATACGTCATGAGACATTTCAAATTAATAATGCTTAAAGAATTAAATGCGAATTCGAGATGGCCTATTGGTTATATATACGTTAAACTTAACCGAATATAAGAATCATGTGATTCTTAGTCGGAGTTAAAGGTTAGCTTAGGTTTCTAAGATCAATACAGAGCAACTATCAGCAGTTTACTTATACGATAAAATATTTGAAATTTTCGAAGCATTTATAATTAATAGATACTAATGAAATCTATCAAAAAAAGAATAGGATGTAATTTGTGGTTTTGCGGTAAACAACACATCGACAAAAAGGTGTCATTAAACTGTAACAGTTACAATACCCCCCTTTAACCGCAGAACCACTTGACATAAAGTGGTTTTAAACAAATTGTTTTTTGGTCATTAACACTTCTGCTGTTGAAATAACATTTATTCTTCGTCGTATTAGGCTGGCGTGTTGCCAGGATCAGTAATTCTGCATATTAATCTCATTGGAATCTTAAATGTATCGAATTTTATACTGTATCCTATTGATATTGAGATATATTTTAGAAGAATATATTCAATCTCACAGAACTATGGATATATAAACAATCATATGTTTGTAATTTTAGTTTATATTTATGAATGGGTTATAAAAAAAAACTCGTTTCGCTTTGTCTATAAGTCCCTTTTTGGAGATTTTATTTTTGTTTTCATTTTTACTACGATTACACGATTATTGATAACATGTCATATCGAAAATCTAATAAATCATGATAACATGAAATTGGAATCAATTGCGGGCAATACCAATCATATGTTTTTTTTAAAATAAATTGTATTCCATCAATATATTTATATTTTAATAAATACATACATGCCGACCCAGTTTATCTTCCCTTGCATTGCCTAGTGCCGGTGCTAGGGGTGCATTAGACCGGGGTGCGTATCGATTGCTCGCCCGCACCCTACGATATTACTGCACCCCTTTCATTACACTTGCAATACTAGTTTTAGATATCAAATTGTTTTTAATGTGATGTGTTTCACTATTACTAGTACGATAAAATTATTTTAGTACTGACTGTTTTTTTTTTTTTTATTATTAGTTTACTGTTTAATTCTTATAGTATAATTCATAGTTATTAACGATTATTTGAATCTTTTTTTTAAACTAACAATACGAGTCTGAATCTCCGAAGATGATTTGTTCGTTCAATTGACATTAAATAATATAATATATAAAATGGTAACAGTGTCTTTTTATATAAAATATAATGTTGAAAATATTTTCTATCTTTCGGCGCAATCTTCACAGTTGAATGGAATTTAAATGAACCTCTCTGAAGTGATAATTGAAAACGTGAAATTGTTTACTTTCACGACAAACTAAGTAAAAAAAATTAGTCAGAAGAAAGAAAAGAAGTAAGAGAAAACAAAATACTAACAAATAAGTTAAACTGGAATAAACTTCGTCATCCTCAAGTGTCCAATTACTTTAAGTAATCTCTTACCGACAATCTTCATCATGAGTAGTAAGAGTAAAGAAATAGGATAGTGAAATATATATATATATATATATATATATTCAATGTAATGTATTTTATTTATTTTATTTTTGTTATATTTAATGTTCCATCCATCATAAAACCCATCGCTCGCGGAAAATTAAAAACTTTACTTTGTTAATAATACTTTTCAGGTAACGAATTTGTCTATACTCTATAATATAAGGTCCTCCAGACCGATTTCGGCCACGGCGGCCAATCTCAAGAGAGATTAGCCAACTGCGCAGGAGATATTATAGTGCACAAGTGTGTGCGCAAACACAGGTGCACTCACTATTCCATAGCTCTCATAATCCGATGGGACGGCAATCCGACACGACCGGAAAGAGTTCAGGCGCAGGACCAACGGCTTAACGTGCTTTCCGAGGCACGGGAGTGTACACACTTCCAATTTCCAGACTCCGGGCTGCTACTGATAATTTTCTGACAGAAAAACCCAATAACTATTTATTGGTCCGACCTGGGAATTGAACCCAGGACCACCGGATCTGCGGTCTTATATCTAGCCACTAGACCAACGAGGTAGTCACTCTATAATATAATATATTACTCGGTGGTAGAGCTTTGTGCAAGCTCTTCTGGGTAGGTACCACCCACTCATCAGATATTCTACCGCAAAATAGCAATACTTGCTATTGTTGTGTTCCGGTTTGAAGGGTGAGTGAGCCAGTGTAATTACAGGCACAAGGGATATAACATCTTAGTTCTCAAGGCTGGTGGCGCATTGGCGATGTAAGCAATGGTTAACATTTCTTACAGTGCGCGTTAGTGGGCGTGTAGTGGGCGTTGGTGACCACTACTATTAGGTGGTCCATAAGTTCATTCGCCTACCTACTGAATAAAAAAAAAAAACTATAAGACCAAATTAATTATTTTCCTTTTAAGCGAAAAATATGACAGAGTAAAAGTGCCTTTCACATTACAAAACAAATATCTGCTCTAATTTTCTGTTCTGGCATTAGTCAGGACATTATATATTTATATATTGATAAATAATAATTTATTGTTCGTGATTCCGCTTTGTAAAGACTTATATGACTATTCTAAAAATAGTGTATGAATGATGACGGATGAGCGTGACAATACGACCAGCTACCGCACAATTGTCGGACTCGCTGCTCCATTCCAACTCTAATCTAATAAATCAAACGCCAAACACCTCGTAGGGGTGAACTCAAAGAATTTAAATTGAATAAACAGAAAAGTGTTGATTTATTTTAAGATTTTTTTGGATTATCGCAAAAACAACCAATCGTATATTAAATATAACCTTTTAGATTTCTAGCTAAGAACGTAGGAAATATAATAAATGTATTATAATTTTATAAGATATAGTTAACGTCAACGTTTTACTCGGTGGTAGAGCTTTGTGCAAGCTCGTCTGGGTAGGTACCACCCACTCATCAGATATTCTACCGCAAAACAGCAGTACTTGGTACTGTTGTGTTCCGGTTTGAAGGGTGAGTGAGCCAGTGTAATTACAGGCACGAGGGACATAACATCTTAGTTCCCAAGGTTGGTGGCGCAGTGGTGATGTTGTTATTTTTTTAAGAAATATACAAACCACTGTCTATGGGCGTTGGTGACCACTTACCAACAGGTGGCCCACATGCTCGTCCACTAACCTATAATATAAAAAAAAAAAAAAACGTTGTCGTAAAGAAAATTCAGTGGATATCTTTTCGGTGAAAGATGAACTAATACAAGTATGTTATATAAGAGATTTATAAATCTCAGCAATATTTACAGTACATTACATAAACACAAAATTACATTACATTTACATTAGAATGTACATTTTTAAATTTAAAAAATGTAATGTATTTACTGCTACCACATTATTAATTCAAATATAAATTTCAAAGAACGGTAGAAGTAGGAATACGAAATATATATTTTGTATTTAAATTGTCCTTGACTCTATTTGGATAGGCACTACAACATTTTAAAAAGAAAAACGTATGTGTAATGTAAACCGTACTGCGCGCTTTTAGGTGTAACAACAATAGTAGCAATTAGGCTGAATGGATACGAAGATTGTATACAGCGTTTTGTATCTTTAAAAAAAGGTGGATTCATCGTAAGTTTAAAATAAATTGGATGGTAATACTGTTTTCCTTATATAAAAGGTATATTAGCAAATTTTAGGAATAGTAATATTATGTTTTTTGCAATTAAGTTGTCCAAGTAGTAATATCGAAAATGCAACACAAAGTTTCATCATATAAACTTTTAATGCCTCTATTCGCGAAGTCACTTGCTAAACGGACGGAAAATATGAAACTAAAACGATATGTTCATGCTTAATCCGCTTACATCCATAACACTTACACCAGGACACCCTTGGAATTTAATCCTTCCGTTTAAAGTATTATTTTCAATCTCAAGGTGTGCATGTTTATCATGATTTTTGCATGGATTTCGTTGCTTAGGAAATCTTATCATCAAAAAGTATATAAGCTGTACTAAGTATATAAGTATAGGCTTTACTATTAATATTTCAATCCAATTAAGTACGAAATAAGGTTACAATACAAGCAGAGTAGAATTTGAAAAATAATACAATACATATAAAAATTTCGCTCTTGGAAGACAAAAAAATAAAAAGTTCTGTCAGGTTGTCGACTTATTTTGAAAAAGGCTCAGGTTTAAAAAAAACGCTTCCTTATTAATTTTTAATCAAAAACAATATTTACGCAACACGTTATAATAGAAAGAAAAATATTTTTGTATCCAAAATTATAGATTATTTTTGGATATACGTTAAATATTTATCCTTACATCCCATATATAAGGTTAAGTGTTTACCCTTGTAATGTAAGATATATTTAAAAAATATTTGATTGAAGTTTTAACAGGCTTACTTATATAAAGGGACAACCCTATTTTATTGATCACCAGGCAGGTCAGGGCGGTTGTCGCTTACAAACGCTCATTCGACGACAAAACGCGGACCACCATCTACGAGTATTTAAAATGTCACTTCCAATATATTTGGGTCGCGTGTTAATCTAAATATAAAATAATCCAGGCCATTCATAGAAGGATACGTGTGGACTACTCAACTTCTTAGCGTTGTCATAATGACCAACACTGATATTAAATAAATTGCATTTTTTAAAGTAAGTTTTTACACGTAAAACTTCCTATCTATGCTGTTGGCCATTGAGCATTACCTTCCTCTGCAACCAATTCTTGGTGTAGAATCAGATCATGCTTACTATAAAAATGCGCAAGTTAAAATCTAGTAATTTGGTGGTAGGCCAGTTACCACAATCGGTGTTACATTGGCTAAGGGCAGTGGTGCTACTTACTATCAGGTAGTCCATTTTGACCAACTACCTTATATAACAAAATATATTTTATATACTGTGCTTTTTCATATAATCATTTTCCAAATACATTTTAAAATACTAATCAATTTAAAAGCTATTAAAATTTCTATCTACTTAGTAGATATTAGCTGACATGAAACAGACAAACTAGGTCAACCACGTAAGCCTACAAAATTGCACCTCTTACACGAAAAACTTCGTTCCACAGATAAAGCGTGACAATATTTATAAAAAAAAAATATTTGATTACCACCTTAAATAAAAAAATAGTTTTTGCCATATTCTTAGATCTAAATATGTCTATTGATTAATTAACTTGGATAATTAATTGTCAAATTTCTTAAAACTTATATTCTTGATTAATTATACTTATGAATTAAAATTAATAACTATTTCCCGGCTGTCAAATTTACATGCATGCTTACGATATTCATTTTCATTTTATTTTTGAAGTTCATAAAACAATGTGAGTAGTTACTTATATTTTGATAAAAGGCAAATGTGCATTTTATATATATATATATAGGTTTTGAAAGAGATGCGGGCGATCAGGAACAATTTAGTGAACAATACGTGTTTCAATTGGCACAAAGTAGTTAGTTCCGTAATTGTGCCTACATACGTCTTATATAAGAAATATTTTGTGTTTCGAATACGAACTACAGAAATACATATTGATTAATATATAAAATGAATGTAATAATCTATTAAACCATTTCTTCAGACACCTTTTCTGTTAGGCCTGCTATAAATAATTCCTCTAATCAAACAAAACAGGCAAATATATTTGGCGTTACGAAGCAATTTCTGCAATTATGAAAGCAAATTAACCAGCACACAGTATTTAATGTCTAATTCTAAATTTAGCTCAATTTTCGCCCGTCATCATCATAATTACGCACCGTAATATCAATAGTATTATATATACATATCCAGCTATATTGTTTTAATCACTAGTTATGGAGACGTCGAAGTTTAACCTGGCTTTGTGTTTTATAATACGAGTATGTCCTCGGATATTTGTATATTTGATATATGACATATCATTGAATGAAATTTATTTTTTATCTCCACATTCTTTTAAATATTTAAATAAGATATTTTTTCAGAAATTATATCGAACGCCAAAAGCTAAGCTAAGAATAAAATATGAATTAAATGTTCTTAAAATTGATAATTAAAAAATAAAATAAAATTGTTTATGATATGTAATATGAAAGGAAAGTTTGTACTACAACAAGTAAATGATAATATACATAACAAATTAATTACAGTAAGAGTGCTTCGAACCCTTTGCTATAAGTCTGTGAGAGTTTGAAGTATCCTACTATTGAAGTAGCGTTAGATATGTTTGTATGAAAATTTAATTTAATTAAAATGAATTTAATTTTTATAAGTAGTTCTTGAATGATGATATAATTCATAAAACAAAGATAACATTTTGAGAGAAACATAAGTAATCTATATTGAATAGACTAACGTTAATTATGAATTTCTTAATTTAATCTAAGTTTTGGTTTTAAGTATCAAAATACAGTATACTTTTTACAAATATAAAGAAATATATTGTTTATAGTTGTGTTTAAATAATGATAAAACATTAGAACACAATCTCGTATTTAAAATGAAAAGAACATTACTTTATTTTCAATTCTGACTTGTGTTATAACAAGATTTATCTTCATTAAATATTTTCGTGATAAATTTAGCAATACAAAAAATTTAAAATTAAATACAGATTACGTTATATAAAGAACGAACACAAATTATTTCAATCGAATCAATTTAGAGTTTTATAATTACAGTATAAAACTCTACTAGTTGTTATATTTTTTAGTAGTTAGGTGTAAATATAAATTCAACGTCATGTTTTGGTAAACAACCAAACTGATCTATAAAATATATTTATTTGTTAAATGAATATGAATTTTGTGTCAAATAAATAAATAAATAAATATTGAGTATGTTTATTATATCACAACTTGTAGTTGTTACATAATGAATTCGAATATCGATACCGTATTTCATAACACAAAACGTGTCTACCATCCTTATTCATAGCGCGTACTTCGCGAGTACAACAAGGTATCTAATATAACTTCGTACTAAATTCGGATTTTTTCCCAGAACCACCTTCATTTAACTGTGGACCAAGTTTAAAGAAAGAGAAGCGAAATCTCCTGGATCGACTATTTAGAATAAAATAAAAATTTAACGAACATTAATTTTATAACAAATCAAATCAAATATTCATGAAAAAAAGTGGTAAGTAAAGTAATCTTAGAAATCTCGAATTATATAAATATTAAGACAATTATACATATGAAAGATTAACCTCTAAAGCCTTTCAATACTTTCTAACTTACATAGATGTAAAATATCTTTAAAACCCTTGTTATGTCTTCGGGGGATAAAACTTTTTCAATTTTCGTCCAAATGCCGACTTGACGGCACTTAACGTAAAAATATTGCCGAATTTAAGCAAAATGTTCCCCGGGTACTTTTAATAATTTTTGTTTTCAAATACCCTTTCTGTCAAGTATAATATATCTATATATACATTATCGACTGAAACAAATAAAAAGTGGAAAATCCATACTATACAACACATCATAGTCACTAAACATTTTGTGAGTATGTCTTTAAGTGAAGTAAATCTATTAAAAGTAACAACATTAATATTTAAAGAAATATAAGAAACAAAACTCAGACTTTAATAGAAGTAAATTAAAATTTTAATCATCTAAATCCAACCAGCATTTCGAACAATTTACCCGACAGTTCGTGTGCTTGTCACTTCGAACAGTTTGAAGATGCGAAAGACCCTTTATTTGGAAGCTCGTCGTCGACCCGCGCCCCACTTCGAGTGTAAAGGAAGATAAATTGGAGTCACTGTCGACCATTACCGTTTTGTCGTACAATATCGTTTTAGAATACGGTGGAATGATCCTCACCTTCCACGTAACCATAGTAAAGATCAAGTTTATTATTATCGTAGTAACAAAATTAGTCGAAGATTTGTTAAATTAGTGTGCTGTTTGTAGTTAAGCATTATGGTTGAAATTCTAAACTGTTAAGTTTATATTACACACAACACTCACACACACACACACACACACACACACACACACACATATGGCTACTGGTAAAGAAATATGTAATTAACGATTTAAAATTAATTTCATGTTCTTTGTGTGTACCAATTTTCATCAAGATTAGTCAAGCCGTTCTTGAGTTATAAGAAGACATACAGACAGACAGACAGACACTAATAGATTTATATAGTAGTATAGATTTGTATAAGCTTATGAATATTATGAAAGATATTGTTTGAAACAAGTAATATCTTTTATTTAACAAAAGTTACTTAAAGTACTCAGTTTTCAATATTAAATAGTGATACGATATTTAATATGATATTTATTTTATTTTCCTATCTGACATTTACCCTTAACATATGAATGATAAAAACTTTATACGGAATTGTCTAAGATGTTTTTAAGAAGGGATACAAAAGCTTTATACGAAGAATATTATTTGAACTTCAAAGAAGCAATTCATATAAAACGGGTACTACTTCCCAATAGCGATTGTACAACGTTTTGAGCACAATTTATGTATAAAAATAAAATGTGTTTTCATAGCGATTATTTAAATGCCTATTTGAAGGTAAAATAAATAAGAGTGATTATTTGATATATTTGGGTACTTTGTTTAGTTTTAAATTTACGCTAATAATAACTTCTATAATTGTAAACGAACCTTGTTATTTGCAGACGTCGTTTTACAATAGTTTTTAATATTAGTATTATTTAAATATAAACAAAAATATTATTACCCTTTTTGTATATCCTTTCCTCCTATAATTGTAAATACATAATACGGTTTCTATTAATTAAAGAATGTTTCCTTAAATAAAATTTAACAACTGAAGGTGAAGGAAAACATCCTGAGGAAACCTGCATGTGTCTAATTTCACTGAAATTCTACCACATGTGAATTCCACCAACCCGCATTGGAGCAGCGTGGTGGAATAAGCTCCAAAACCTTCTCCTCAAAAAGGAGAGGAGGCTTTAGCCGAGCAGTGGGACATTAACAGGCTGTTACTGTACTGTACTGTACTGTACAACTGTTGGAGACAGTTAAATAAATAATGACGGTGTTTAATTCCATATAATACATGTCACATCACACCGCTAATACAGCAGTCTATTATATAATATGGTGTTCGTATAACATTATTATAATAATAGTATGACACTACCTTATTAACAGGAGCTAATGGAATATTCTTTGACGTTCCGGAAACATAGATAATACAAACATCAAGGCCACAACAAACACATACACGTATGACTGATCAATCGTATTTGGCATAGGAAGGCGGACGAGCATATGGAATACGTGATGGTAAGTGGTCCCCAACGCCCATAAACATTGGCATTGTAAGATATGTTAATAACCATCGCTTACATTGCAAATGCGCCACCAACCTTGCGAACTAAGTTGTTATGTCCCTTGTGCCTGTAATTACACTGGCTCACTCACCATTCAAACCGGAACACAACAATACCGAGTACTGCTGTTTTGCGGTAGAATATCTGATGAGTGGGTGGTACCTACCCAGACGAGCTTGTACAAAGCTCTACCACCAAGTAAACTATAACGAATAACAGACTTATATAAAAAAATCAGATCAAATTATTTATGTAAAATAGTTTTTATATGAACCATTCATACTTCGGATATCGGGTATAGCGTGAAATATCAAGTAAAGGATGCTTCCTTCATTACTTTGGCTGTACGTCTAACGACTTTCATTGTGAGCCGAACAATAAAGACAAACACTACCATTTGAATATCTGGAACGAATCTAGAACCAGGAAATGGGAAAGCGTTAAAAACAAAAGCTATTAAAGACTATAAATGCCTATTCGACTGAAATTCAAATCTAAGCAAGTAATGTTTAGAATAAAAACTTTTTTTTATTCTGCTTCTACAGTACGTGGCCGCTGTAATTGTGCAATTTAGTTTTATTAAGTATTTGGAACCAAATCAAAATTATTCAGTTCAGCCAAGTAATATAAAGTTGAAAAAAAAACTTTAAATTAATAACTATTAGTATATCGTAGTAATAACAAGTATCCTAAATTCATTATACCCACTTTTGTTGCATAATAATCCCAGTGATTGAAGATTCATTTGGCAAGGCAATCCCTGATAGTTTAGTATCGGCGCCGAGCCAAGTTTCAGATCTGATAGATAAAAAGCAGGCTTTATCTTCAATTAATAGACACACTTCATTTTGAAAATCGTTAATATGTTATTATCTAATTATATGACATCGGTTTAATTTCGTTAGGAAGTTTTATTTAATATCCTCTCCTAATATCATCCTCATTTTATTTCAGTTATATAGCACATCATGAAGTTTCAATTTTAAACTACTTTCTTTGTTCAAACACTTCTCTATTTTTACGTATTATTAAAATATATTGAATAAAAAGACCAGTGAATAGATCTCGAATGTCAAAAAACCTCGAAAATATTTTCTAAAAAGAAAATTCAATTTGGAATTACTTTTATTTTATATTACGTTTGGAGTAATCAATTTTGAAGGAAAGTAAATAAATATGTCGATACATAAGGAATTAAAGAAAAACGTAGTTGACTACACTCGACACGACGTGAACGTCTTTACTTGATAAATAATTTATCTTGCTGCGACTGGAGATGCAACGGGTATAAAAGATGAGACATGTACTTTATTACTATTTACTGAATCAATAATAAAAAACCTATTCGTATACACATATACAATAATAATAAGGTCCTCCAGACCGATTTCGGCCACGGCGGCCAATCTCAAGAGAGATTAGCCAACTGCGCAGGACATATTATAGTGCACAAGTGTGTGCGCAAACACAGGTGCACTCTCTTTTCCTTAGCTATCATAATCCGATGGGACGGCAATCCGACACGACCGGAAAGAGTTTAGGCGCAGGACCAACGGCTTAACGTGCTTTCCGAGGCACGGGAGTGTACACACTTCCAACTTCCAGACTCCGGGCTGCTACTGAGAATTTTCTGACAGAAAAACCCAATAACTATTTATTGGCCCGACCTGGGAATTGAACCCAGGACCACCGGGTCTGCAGCCTTATATCTAGCCACTAGACCAACGAGGCAGTCACATACACATATATAACAGAACATACACACGGTATTTATGTACAAAAATATATTGGCGAGTATATCATGTCGAATATTCATTATATTCGCTATATTCATTAGCTCAACGGCCATGTTCTGCTTAGCGATGTGAAAGTCACAGGTTCGATCCTCATCCTTATCACTCCTGACACAAGCTTTTCCTATATTTCTTTAAAAACCAATTTCTTTCATTTTCATGTGAATTCCACTATTCCGCATTGGAGCAGCGTGCTGGAATAAGCTCCAAACTGCACCTCAAAAAAGGAGAAGAGGCCTTAACCCAGCAGTGCGACATTCATAAGCTGTTACTGTCCTTCACAATATGTTACATTTCATTTTATTTTTTATCAAAGTTATAGCTTCCATAAACTGCGATAGAAACTCGGTGTTAGTTAATTATTTCAATTTAATTTATATGCACATACCATTCCCAAAATAAGCAAACGTTTTCCCAAGTTGCGCTTTCGTCTATAAACTCAATAATCTCATCTATTACATACAACCCATAAAACACAACTTTAAATAGTTTTTATTCAGCAAAAGAGGTTTTGTTGATTATACAGAAACAATACGACTATATATTTAACCATTTATACCATTTGTGTTAAACAAATTTTAATAAAACATTTACAATTAAAGGTTCAGTTATTTTCTTTTATAAAAAAATAACGATAAACACAATCAAATTGTAATTCATGAAACGAAAATTAATGTTAAATCTAATTTGAAAAGCCGCAAGAAGTTGTACTGTACCATAATTAATAGACTAAACAGAAATCAAAGCATTTTCCAAGATATTTAATTAAAACTACAAAGCTACTATTAATTGAACGAGCTAAATTACTATCGACTAATTATGTTACTGAATGCAGGTGATAAAAAACAACAATAATTAGGTATTATGTAAGTCATTTTATAACGAATGTATCTTGTTTGGTTTTATGTATTATACATACGCGTTTTACATACATATAACGCGTTTTACAATTTAGTGATTAACCAACCATTATAATTATCATAATTGCGTCTGTAAGAGACAATGCGTAGACTAATATATCATTCAGTTGTTTCAATGTTTCTGAACTGTACTCAATCTTCTTTGTTACTTTTCTTTTTAATATTCTCATAAACACGTATTACTATTTAATAATCGTTAAGTAGATTTAATATTGTTAAAAATAGGTTTTTTGTATTTTAAATTAAATAAATATTTTTAAGGCAAAAAAAATATCTAGAGATTTATCTATCTATAATATCATTTCATATTTAAAGCAAAGATGTATTATATCATACCCCAATGTATTAATTATATACCGTCGGATTCATAATAAAATGAAATAAGATAAAATATTATCTCTTCCAACCAACCATGTCGTTCCGTCGGTGTAAAAATAACGCATAATTTCAACGTGAAATAGAGTGGAAGGAAACACGATTGACTCCTAATTTGCTTTTAACAAAAACAAGTTACATATTCTATAGATAAACAGTCTTCATTTTAAATTCAAAATATTATAGAAAATGATTACAATGCTCATGAATTATTTTAAAATACAATTTACTACTAATTAATAAGCATGTAAAAATATATGAAAATTTGTTTAAAATTCATCGACCCCTCAATGCTCATGTGGGTAATTTATAATGTATTTGATATGTTTAACTTAAACAAACGCTATCGTGTCAAAAAGCTATCCATTAATAATATTGAACAAATAAAAGTCTAGAACGAGCCCATTATCATAAAAACCGAACAAACGTATACCACGAAATCCATTATTATAATTACAAACCTCATGTCCAAAATAAAATTAAAAATGAGACGTTTTTATTATCTACCGTTCCAGCATCCTCTTCTCAGCGCATTTTATATCTCAAAATGTAATCTTTGTTTATAGTATCATAAAAACCTAGCATATGAAACGAGTCAAATTAACGTAATGGATGCACGAAGCTTCTACGTTTTAGTGAATTTACACTTGAGTCACCTTCACAATATTGTAAAGCAGCCTTTATTAATAAAATATTCATACTATGTTCGAATACCGATTCCTTTGTCGCAGAATTCTGTATATCATCTTCGTTAGATTCAAGAAACAAAACTGCACCTCTGTGTCAAGGTCACAGCCTTAAAGAGACTAAGTAAGCGCTTTATGTGTAATAAACATACGAGAACAAAACATGTTTGATCAATATTTGTGTCCTTGACATTCAAATTTGACTCGCATCTCAGTTGTAACTGTTCTCATTTCGTTATTTAATATTCACCCACCTTATTTTCTGGTATAATGTACTGCGAGCACTTTTACTTTTCCAATGTAGCACTTACACCGCTCACTGACAATTCTAGTTGATTCGTTAACGTCACAGTCACAGGTAAGACACGGGCGCGTAGTGTACCTAATGTACGAGGAACGTGAAGGCTACGTAACGTAGCAGTTCGTAGGGTGCGAGCGTAGCTCACGCGAGTGACTCGACTGGAAGCCCCGCTGCCGACGCGGACACGGATTGCGATCCGCAGTATACACAAAATTTCAGATAAATCTGACTCACTTGTTACGTTGCATGATCAAACTATAATTCATATTTTATAATTATTTTATTAAAAAATCATATTCGTTCAAAGTGAAAGGTTCACTAGATATAATTTTAGCATAAAATGACTTAGAAAATATTGACAGCTCGAAAAAATAGTTTACACATTTAATATAACCTTTTCATTTCATTCATGTTTAATTTTTATTTGTATGTACCTGTATATAATAATTTTATTTGTAATACCTATATAATCTGAACGGTATTAAGACAGCTATTTATTTATTTTTTGTACAAAATAAAATAATTTTCATATCAAAAAGTGCATTGACTTAATCAATTATATATAAGTACATTTATCTAATCGCTTTACTTATTCTGGGCATCAAGGAGCCGTCTAATGCGCATGCGCCAAGTGACGTCAGCGCGTCGCTCACAAAGACCGGGGCACGCTCCACGCCGCCCGTCCTCAATGCTCGCTGCAACACGCTATAAATCAGCTATGATATTGAAATACTCTACCATCGTAGCTGTGTTACTGGGTCCACTCTGGAGTATTAATTGCTTTATCTTATCAAAACAATAGCAGTAATTCACTAGCTTTTATTTTATTATCTTCTTCTTCTTTAATATTCTTCTAAAAATTGCATATCATAATGCATGGAAAAAAGGAATCAATCATTCTTTTGTCTGAAATAAAGCTCATTTTCCAATATGTTGTTGTTGTTTGTTTTTGTTCCATATACTTAAGTTGTGTATAAATAATTAAATCTTCAATTTATAAGCAGTGACAGATCAGTGAAAAAAATCATAGAACTAGATAATAGTTGACTAGAAAAATCTAACAATGTACCATAAAAATAACTTTCTTAAATCTATCTTATTAAGAAGGTATTGGTGTTTTATGAAAATATGAAAATACTAGAATACTAGAATAGAAAATAATAGAATAGATAATCGCTTTCGGCTTAGCAATCTATCGACTGAAATCGACTTGTGTGAACGCGGTTTAAGGAAATCATTTCATTGATCCGTACACATATTAGGGCAAAACTAACATCTATGAGATTCGTAACAAAAGGACAGACGCGAAGTTTTCTCTCGGAGCCCTTTCTATTTGGGGTTGTCGTCACCCCCCGATACACTGCCCTTTGTGAGGGGACACGGCAATATGGCGCAAGCTACGAGCGAAAGAAAATAATAATAAAAACAATAGGCACAAAATAACGATCGGAAGCACAAACAAAACATCTTCTACGGCGTTTAACTTTGCCCTATTCTCCTTACCCTTCGAAGATTTTATATATATTTTTACAACACACTTTCTATGTTTTATTCAAAAAATTAATAAATTATTACTAAAATTAAATGATAAATATTAAAAAAAATACAATATTTTTTAGAAAACTCCAACCCTTGTCCTTAAGAAGAGAAGTTATTTTTACATTAATTACAATGTCCAATACATTTGTTGCTATTGTTTGTTAAATAAAAAAGTAATAATTTAATTTGTCGTATTAGTGACTTTAATATCACATTTTATACTTCAAATTAGAGAGACCAATATAAAAAAATCTATATTCCAATACAAAACTTTATTCAAGTCAAGTTCATAATCATCGGAACCCTCTCTCAAGTACCCTTTAAAAGGGACACGCATTGTTGATATTTCAACAGGTCATAAACAATTTGAAACATAATAATCGCCAGAACTTGCGCCGAAAAGATGGAAGGCTATTAACAAAAATGCACTAGTGATCGTGTGATAGTGACCCTCTCGCCTCTAGCCCCAATATAGTGGCTCTGGCATTGATCACAATAAACCCTCCGTTACTCCTCTCACACGCCATACATGGAACAGTTGTATTAACACTATTGAAATTATTCAATCATGCTATAGGACGAAATTACCTTTTTTATTATTTCTTATATGCCATTTCTAAAAAGGATTCTATGAATCTCTGAGTTCTATTGTCAAATTATATGAAAAAAAACAAAATTAAATTAAATTAAATAAAGTGAGTGTATAACTAGTGAACTAGTTTAACAGAGTACCGTATCTTTGTTTGTATCTATAACAAGTATAATTCAAAATATCCACTTGCGACTATTGACTTAAAAATGATATCGTAAACGAATAATGACAACATTAAATGTATTTCAATGAAGTTCTTATTCATGGCCTATATAACTGGCTGGCTTATGGAGTGCAGGGCATTCAACTCTTCTAGTGCCTGGAAGGTAGTCTTCGAAGTGCTTGCCATGGCACACACTAGTTTGGTGATCCGTACCCGCTCAGGGCCGTGCATAGGTACAGCCGAATGCCTTTTGAAGGTTTAACTAGCGTCATAAAAAAGTCTATGCCCCTTAAGCTACCACATTTTATGGCGGATTGCAAATCCGATGTCCCGAGTTTAAATCTTGTGTCAGGCCTATAAAAACATAATCATACCTCTAATTAGCATTTGTGCACATTTTTGTTTTTATTTATCGTTGGCTAAATTTACTCCTTGTTTGATCAAACATCTGCCAAAACATTCCCAAAATCATCCCAGAGGTAAAGAGTTGACATCGTTATCGCTCCCCTGCTTCCGTCGATCCTGCGCCTGATCTTTCCGATCGTATATCGTCGCGTGTATTCCGATATTTATGCACATACATTAGTATACCTCTTACGCGGTTAGCTAGTCTTTTACATTGACCATTGGAATATTATATGTATATTATTACACAGTAAATAAATAAATTGCTTCGTATCTCGGATTTAATTTACTATATTATATAACTACTTTTTGTATAAGAATATAAATAATATGTAACATTTCCTTTACAAGGAATAATATGGATAAATGTTATTAAGTAGATGGTACCAACTCGTCTCGTCCAGGACTTCTAAAAATAAAACTACAATGGTCGGTCGATAGACATCCTATGACCTTTAAGCTTGCTTCATAATCAAGTTTATATAACTTGAAGATCGTGGTAATATTAATATTAAAAATGTTATCGATGTTCGCTATACTTAAGCCATTCTTATATTATGCAAAAGGCGCCACTATACTTCAATGTCTTTAAATCATGTCTCATAATAAAATGTAGGTACTTGTGCATGTTATATGAATATAGAGCAAACTCTTGATAGAGATTTATGAACGGTTTATGAACCAAATCCGTGCTGGAATTTAAAGTCACTCTCAATTACAGAAATAATTTGGGTTTTGAGTGATTGAGATGTTATAGTAACTGCAACGTCGTCCTCTACATGTGTTTTATGACTTAGCTCAATGATTTTAAAGTTGACTTATCATTTCATGATACCATTTTTTTCTTGAGGACGTTAAGCCATTTTTATAAATGACACTATAAATATTTATTTTTTCAAAGTGTTACCTTTAAATAGCTAAAACTATATTTATTTTCGCATCCATCTACTTATTCGTTAAATTTATTTTAGTAAATAAATAACAAATTATACAAGATGATATAATAGAAACATTTATTTAAGCAGTTAAATAATGCATGCATGAAAATAAACGAATACTAATTCCAACCTTTTTCATATTATTTGATGTTAAACGAATTATATTCCATTTCCAATATTATTAAATTGACAACGACGTACCTTTAAACAGGTGATTTTTGTCATATATCAAAGTTATAAGATGCATATTATAACTAATAGCTGCTTATAATAACCATAACTAATAATAATATTTATTTTTATGAAACAGTTGACTTTATTATCTAATAAAAAAAGATAGTGACGAAACGTAATTATAGTAGTGGTAAAAATAACTAAAGCTTCATGTAGTAGAAAATTTGTACCGATATATTTTTTTTAATTTAAAGAGATACACCCTCATATTTTTTGTACATTAAAAAGGCTGAGGAGCAAATGGGCCACCTGTTGCTAAGTCAAATCCCTCAAAGACAACTCTTTCCATAGTCGTGCACCAACCATGGGATCTAAAATGTTATACACTTGTGGCTGTAATTACACTGACTCACTCACCCTCAAACTGAAACAGCAATATAGTATATTGATGTTTGGCAATAGAATAATTTATGAGTGGGTGCTACCCACCCATCTGGCCCTGCATAAATCCTACTACCGGGTAAATTTTTTATTACACATCAACTTTATTTTATTTATGACATCGATTAATGCTGGTGGCAACATTTTTGTTTCTTTACTTTCTCTTGTATTTTTCACAATGTTCAATCAACTATATTTTCTTACCATTACAATACTATATAGAACTTTAGAGTGAAACACGTTGGTATTGGTTGGATTATCTGTTATAGAGTACATATACGTGTATTGTGATGCAAAGTTATCCCTTTGAAAATGTTTACTGAGTTACAGATATTTTGCTTGTGGAAATACATTTTAAAAGTTGTTTCGACGACAAAGAGCTCGCCTCGAGAGTTGACGTTCGCCAGTTGGTATCATTTTTACGTTTCTCAATTCCTAAAGGAAAGATAAAACCTATTCATATCTTGTGTATATTATTATTTTAAATCATACTCTTGAGGAATTTATGACGACTATTCTTATTAAAGTTCATATTTTAAACATAAAACTTTATACTCTGTTAAAAATCAAATATAAAAAAAAATTAACTGGAATCTAATACATATTATAAATATTAGATTGAAGTTAATATTTTGTTAATCCTTATATCTTAAATATAAAACGCAACTCCCGTTTCTCATTAAAGCAAAAACATATTCCATAGGTATTCCTGACATTACTCAAAAATAGTATAATATACGTAGAAGTTCTTATGAATTATATTAAAATATTACAAAAAGACAGAATAAATTAAAACTTTTCAGTTCAATTAGCAGTTAAGTTGTTATACCATTAATCCACGTGATTAAAATCGAAACTACTATAAGAACCTATTCGAAGCGAACTTTATTGCTGTTCGTTTCTCTTTGACCTAACACACAGAGCCATTTGTCTTTTCCAACTCGTTAAATTTTAAAAATAAGACTTCATGCTGTTATTCTTGGCACATTGTGAAGTTCAAATTAATTAATTGACTTAACATAACAATTATAACATACATAATTATAATAAGACAATTTTTGTTGTATACAAAAACAAAACAGTCACAGTAGAAAAATAAAATATAATATGACGTTACAAAAGATCTACCTGTATAAACATTATAATAATATTAATAATATTGTTTTTAAAGATAAAACAATTTGAATTGCGCGACCTTTCAACCCACTCATACCACTTTATACTGAAATTGCCTAAGCTTGAATACATAATTAATATTAATATTAAATACATTTCTTTGCTTAACCTTTGCCATTAAACTTTGTTTAAGCGTAGGATTCAATTTCGTTCATAAATATACTCAAAACATGAAATAAGCAAGTCTCACAAAATCTTTACCCAATATTGGCTATTATATTGACTTATATTACATGTTCGATCGTCAATCAAAAAACCACCATAGGTCGCTCCCCAACGACTTGAACTCAGCTGACCCGCTCTTATTCGATTACAATTTGTTTCGCCACGTGATTTATGGACTCAAGTCGCTTACTTAACCACTATAGGCTTTACAAGAGCTATAGAAACGATATTTACCGAGTTTACTTTTGGCCATATATCCTGTATATATGGCCAAATGTAGACTAAGTATTTTTTTTGCTTAGTATTTTAAAAATTATTACATAAATAGAACCGAGACACGATACCTAATAACCACTTCACGGGTCGGACACGAATTTTGTTACACGCTGTATGTATGAGCGATACTATTATGCTCGCTACGCTCATATTATCGAAAGAGATTCAAAGTAGTACTTGGTAAAGTAGTAGGACGTGTATTCCGATCAACATCCACATTAGGTAAATTTTATTTTCTCTCGGCAGTAATAAATAACTCATTAGGCTCTATACATAAGTATGAGGTCAGTTACTTATATTATTCTTTATACATTTTTTATCTTCTCAAACAGGCGTATCGAGGCCGGAAGCAAATTTGACAACGAAAGTAATCCAAAGGAGAGTTGGCGTCAGGCAGGTGGCCGGCCGTAAAAGCCTGCCAATTCACTTCCATGTGGCTTAGCTGTGACAACCCTAACGGTTGCTTTTATTTCAATATTTTCGGAATGATAGTAATGACATAGGATGATTTTAACTCATATAAATCGTTACACAATGTGTTTGTGGTGCTACAGCACCTGAGTAAAAGCAAAACTGTACCATATGTTCCAGTGTTCCACATATTCCGTATGTTATATAAATGATGATGTATTTATTTTATTTAATAGCTTCGTTGGTCTTGTGGCTATATATTATAAGGCCGCAAATTCTGAGATCCTGCGTTCAAACCCTAGGTCGGGCTGATAAAAAGGGTCTCAAAAAAAGAACCAATATGGCCCAAATGTGAACGCAAACACATTTGCGCCATATTGATTCTTTTTGTATACGCCCAGTGAAATCTTTAAACGAGATACAAGCGACTACTTCTGAATACTTTTAAAATATAATAATGTCAAAAATTACGTTAGTTACTCCTCATCTTGTTTATATAATAAGTCTTATAGGAATGGGAGGAAATAACGATTTTAACTTCTTCGGAACTAGCCCTAGACGACATGGGAAATGATTATGCTTAATAAGCACAGTTAACATACTTTACAAAACTTACGCCAACTATTAAGTAACTATAATATAAGTATCGATATTAACTTGAAAACTAGAACATTTAAAGCATTATATGGGGTTTTCCAATAGGGACGCTTGAACTTTGACAGCTGATTGCGGCCATGTTGTTTGAGTGACAGCTGTCAAATGCAGTGTGTTATATTCATTCCGTCCTCCCAAACCACCATGGCAGGTTACAGTGTCGAGCAGCACGTGCAAATCATAAAATTGTTTTATGAAAATGGGTCTTCAGTTCTAGCAACGTTCCGCGCACTTCGCCCGTTTTACGGTCGCGATGATCGTCCTGCCGAGTCGACTATCCGTCGATTGGTGGACAAATTCGAGTCAACCGGGTCAGTTAACAATCAGCCGGTTCCCGTGCGTCAACGTAACGCGAGATCTGCCGAGAATATCGCCGCTGTGCGCGACAGTGTCCTCGAAAACCCGCGGCAGTCAATTCCGCGTCGCGCACAGGAACTCGGCCTTTCGCAGACGACAACTTGGCGAATTTTGCGTTGTGACTTGAGCCTGCACCCGTACAAGATCCAGCTGACCCAAGAGCTTAAGGTTAATGACCATAGTCAGCGCCGTGTGTTCGCTGACTGGGCATTAGAGCAGTTGGAAGTTGACGCCGATTTTGGTAAAAAAATCATCTTCAGCGACGAGGCGCATTTTTGGATGAATGGCTATGTCAACAAGCAAAATTGCCGTATTTGGGACGAGACCAATCCACACGAGGTTCACCAAGTGGCAATGCACCCGCAGAAAGTGACTGTTTGGTGCGGATTTTGGGCCGGAGGCGTGATTGGTCCGTATTTTTTCGAAAACGATAATGGTGTGGCCGTCACCGTCAATGGTGAGCGATACCGGTCGATGATAACCAACTTCTTTTGGCCTGAAATCGAGAATATGGATCTGGACAACATGTGGTTTCAACAGGACGGCGCTACGTGCCACACAGCACACGCTACGATGGAAGTTCTGCACGATCAAGCGCCCTTAATGGAAAACCCTATATATTGCAATCTTAGTCATATATTGATGGATTTCGGGCGTATTATTTTTTACCACCCAATCATCGTTAGTATACCACTATTTCACAATACTTTGAAAATCTTTGTTCCTGTTATTATTGTTGGTATTAGATTTAACCATTGGATGAGGGGTCTAATTTTAAAAAACATCTCAGGTACCCTTTGTATATAAACATAGCAAAACAAGACATTGTCCATTGCTGATAAAACAAGGCATCATATCAAAATATTATTTTTGAATAAACCAAAGTACAGTGTACATTGTATGTGAATTTTGGAGTGTGCTTGTTAGAAATTTGTAAATTATTCACGTAGTGTATGAAGTTTCATTACCCACACTGAATTATAAACTGCGGTCTAACTCAAACAATACTGTATCATTAGAAAACTAAACTCGTCACGTACAAAGTTTCCGACAGTTCTCACTGTGTAGCATGAAAATAATGCACTTGGTAATAGTAGTGTGAGAGTACGAGAGTAGAAACATAAAAACAATAATTAGGACTCATGACATCAAGTTTCTGGCATAAAACATACTTGCTAAAATATTTATTATTATGTACATATTTAAATAAAAACTTCGATTTCGAACGTTTTTCAAAAGATGATTTATAAAAGTCGCAAATTGATCACTTTATTGCGGCTTGTAACCCTCCATAATACTTGGAAAATTATTAGATAACTGCCTTTTTTATGTATTATTTTTGACTGTGTAATTGTTTTTAGGAACAGCCGCCGTTTTTTATCTCGCTGGGAAAATGTATTTACACGTTACTCCCGTTTGAAGCGGCCGGCGGGCGGGGTATGTATGACTCACCGGCACTGAGCGCGCTGGAATACCCACTAAAAAATCAACGGTATCCACTCCATCTCCTCACGATCCAATCACTTGAATATACTTCTATGACGCCCCAGTAAATAATTTGGAGAATCACCTTGTCCCCGGCAACACTTGCCGCAGGGGGAAGGTGGAAATGCGCCGACGCCTTTTCTCTGGTCAGCGGAGTCACTATCCTCACGCTCCTGCTTCATGGCTTAAAAAACCTTTGAAATAACCTTTTCGCAGAATGCATCTACTTCTAACATCTCTCGCTACCGATCATGGCGTTTATTGAGCTTGGCAGCGGCATAGTTTCTACCGACTATGGTTGCCTATAATTAGAATACTCCTAATTAAAATACCAAAAATTAGTCTAATTATTATAATAATAAAGATACTTCTACATACATAATTTGATTGTAATTCTTTCAAAATATTGTATCATTGTTATGTTTGCAAAATAACATCGTTACAATTTATTCCTATATAAGTTTTCCATGAGTTTAAAATTCGAATTTAAAACGAATATTCGTGCCAATATTTTTTAGTTAGTACGTAGTACTTTCTTATTTTCTCAACGCGACGGCGACGTTTAATTGTAATAAGACAGGCGGGACCTAATTTTGGTGCGTCCTTTCCATGTTCTACAGCTTAACATCTTGAAAATGCCCAATTTTCTATGGTGGTTTAATTTAATTGGTTATTAATGATTATTTGCTTCGTAGCCTTTGTTTTTATTGTAATAACCTAATATCTAATGCTACCCTTAAATTATTACATTACCCTAAGTATTAAAATGTTTAAAATAAACCACTTAACAATATTTTTGACATATTATTTAATATAGTCTTAATATTGCTTTACATGATAAATCGTATCATCGTATTTCCCAGTCAGGAAATTTCCTGGCCTTACCAATAAAATCGATGCCATCCTTAAAGATTCTTAAGAGAAAATTCTAAATTTGTCTCTTGATAAGTATTCCTGGACCCAAGCTACACTTCCTATACGGCATGGTGGCATCGGTGTGAAGAAAATTTCAAGTGTTTCCCATCCAGCCTATCTCTCTTCTGTACAGTAGCATTTCAGGCGTTTAAATATTTTAAAATCAAATATAGTGAAAATCGCAAATGATACAGAGGCAATAGAAAACTGGAAGGTAAAAAGTGTCCTAATGATCCCTAAGGAAGTTACCAAACAAATACTTTGGGATTCGCCACTAGTCCACGTTACACAACAAAGTTTGACTGAAAATTTAACAACTACCAAAAACCGTGCACGGCTTCTAGCTTTATCAACTAAAGAGTCAGGTCACTGGTTGCATGCATGCAACGCATTGCATGCAGTACCCTCTAAAAATTTTGGGACGCTTTTAGACAATGAATGTTTTCGCATAACAATAGGTATCTGACTGGGAACACAGTTGTGAATTAAGTACAGATACTAGTGTGTGTGTGCTTACACGGTCTCTCTTGTCCAAGGAATTCAGGGAAGCTTTTCCGCCACGGATTATTATTTAATGATACAATAAAAAGAGCTCTTGCCACCATTGACGTACCTGCTCTTATTGAGCCTCATGGAATTTGTCGGGTGATGGCACAAGAGACCTGATGGACTGACATTGGTTCCCTAGAAACGAGGATGGGCCCTAGATTGTGATGGAACATGTGTTGACACAGTGGCCTCATCTCATATCAGGGAAACAATGTTAAAAGCCGGAGCTGCCACGGAAAAAGCTGAAGCGAACAAACGTAACAAATATTCCAAATTATATTTTTGTTCCGTTTGTAGTTGAAACGCTTGAACCTTGGAGTAATAGTGCAAAAAAATTCATCCAAAATATTACACCTCGTCATACTGCCTCTACTGGTAATAGGAGGGTCCATTTTTTTCCCAGATAATCGGAATTGCGATTCAAAGGGGAAATGCTGCTAGCATTCTTACAACCATTCCACACGGTCATGATTTATACAGTAACTATTTGTAATTTTTATATGTATTTATTTAAGGTTTTAATGTAAATAAATAAATTATTATTATAAATTATACCATTTCTTTATTAAATTTGTATCTCCACAGACGTGATGTCCGTGCCTTGTATCTTATCTTAATTTTTATTTAATTTTATTTTAATGTGCCTGCATATTTAGCACCAGGCCGTTATTAATGATATAAATATTGATTTTATTTATAGGGAATCTACAACTATCCAAATTAAATTTTCCTGTATGTATCTTTAGTTGTAGACACAACTTATTCTTTGTAATTCGTTTATGTTCATTACGCAGAAATATTTATTGAAAGTTATATAGGAGATCCTTTTCTTAACATATTGTTGACAATTTCATAATTGACTTGAGCCTAGATGACCCTTACTGGCCCTTATTGAACCTAAAAGTCGCGGGTTAAAAATCAGAGCAAATGTTATCGAGTTTGCCAAAGTTTAATAGGGAATTTATGTTAATAATTTAGTTCGTGTTCGACAGAAAAGAAAAAATAATCGTGATGAAAGCTTGCTGTATTAACTTGGAGTCAACTCTGATGTAGACAGAGCTTGTCTCAGAGGAGAGAGAGAGAGAGATTAATTTCCTCCCCATGAATCATGATCGTCACACAGAAAAAGTACACTGTCCTCCAAATGGAGTGTCCTCAGAGTGTAAGTGGACCCTAGGAGCATCGCGATTGCTTGATCCCATGGACCAGGAACTCTGTCTTGCAGTGCACAATGGGAAAACACCTTAGACCCATTCATTCTAGCTTAGCGTGAACTTCTTTGACGAGGAATCTATCATGACGCCTGTATCACAAAGTCGAAAAATAAATGAAAATAAATATTTAAAAATATTAATATGTATAGACGTTAAATATAATTACATATTATGCAAAATGTGTATGATATTTTACGCATGAATTAACTGTTTATACATATATGTAAATTAATAAATTATTTTGAATTTAAATTTTACAGAGTCGCAAAATATAAAAATATAAATAAATTGTAAAAGATGTGAATGTAGTACAAATAAAAAATATCTAAGATTCTGTTTGACAGTGCTTTTATGGCCTAAGAATTTATTTATATATCATACCATGTAAACTACAATATATTAGGTCCTTACATATGAAATTAGCGTTTTGTCGTACTGACCACTTTGATCTGAATTATTTTTGGTTAAGAATTCCAAATTCAAATTTATAAATTCATTTAGCTGGTACATTTGAGTTTTGAAAACAGTCATACATTTGTTTTTTCCTCATTATTTGGCGTCGCTTATTACCGCACAATGGAAAACATGAAATATCGGTATATTTACGAGTACGAGTTCTACAGTGGCACCAGTGCTGCAGAAACAGCTCGAAGGATTGATTATGTGTACGGCGCTGGTGTCGCAAAAGAAAGCACGGTACGTTTTTGGTTTCAACGTTTTCGTTCTGGAAATTTCGACCTTCAGAACCAACCCCGTGGACGGCCGGAGACCAAAGTGGAAAATGAAGAATTAAAGGCTATTATGGAAGCGGATCCATCACAAAGCACTTTAGAGATAGCTTTAGGCTTCGGGGTAAGTGATAAAACTGAATTAATCCACTTGAAGCAAATCGGGAAAGTAAAAAAACTTGAACGATGGGTACCTCATGAATTGAGTGAATCGAACTTGCAAACACGCGTCGACTGCTGTGTTGAGCAAAGTCAATCGACACAAAATGAAGGGATTTTAAATCGAATCATTACTTGTGATAAAAAGTGGATACTGTACGATAATCGAAAGCGCTCGTCGCAATGGCTGAACCCTGGAGACCCAGCCAAATCCTGTCCTAAACGAAAATTAACTCAGAAAAAAATACTTGTGAGTGTTTGGTGGACTAGCGCCGGTGTCGTTCACTACAGCTTTCTAAAATCTGGCCAAACGATTACGGCAGATATCTATTGTCAGCAACTGCAAACCATGAAGGAAGAACTAGCTGCTAAACAACCGAGATTGGTCAATCGCTCTAGGCCACAGCTGCTTCATGACAACGCAAGACCACACACTGCACAACAAACTACAAATAAGTTAGATGAGCTACAATTGGAATGTCTGCGACATCCACCGTACTCCCCGGACCTTGCTCCAACAGATTACCATTTTTTCCGGAATTTGGACAACTTCTTACAAGGAAAAAAATTCAACTCCGATGCGGCAGTCCAAACCGCCTTCAAAGAGTTTATTGATTCTCGCCCCCATGGTTTTTTTAGTAAAAGGATTAATGAACTACCTATGAGATGGCAAAAGTGCATAGATAACAACGGTGCATACTATGATTAATTAGATATATTTTACAAAAAAAAAATTGACTTTATATTCCTCCCATACAAAACGATAATTTCATATGTAAGAATCTAATACAATAATATGCATTAATAGTCATCATGAATAATAAAGCATATTGAAACGTGGCATTGGTAAACGATAATTTAACGGTCAGACTACCTTATTGAAATCGTTTAATTTAAAACACAAATATTGTGAACTAACCCGAAAAATCTACTCTGACTTCTACTTGTATTTATAATATATTTTTTCATAACAAATGACCACTGACTGTTTTAATAAGACAAAAATGAAAATTCACAAAATATAAGTGATTATAATATTTGTTATTAAAGATTGTGAGGCGTAAAATATCCAGGTATTTTATAGTTCGTTTCAAAATAATGAATTCAGTGAAACGTACTTAATACTCAGCTTGAACTGTAATTAGAACTAATAAGTATGAATATGCATTACTATTAAACAATTATAATATTTACTATTCAATTACACATTTCGTTTGATTTCTTAAACAATTGACATTAATTAAGACGGTAGTTTTAATTATTTTATAGTATTATAATTTAATATAATTAGTATTATAATTTAATATAATTATATATTTTTAATAAGACGAGCTAAGATACAACGTCTGTTATTAGAATGCACCATTGAAATTTTTGCTAAGCGCAATAATTGTGTTTATAATTTATCTCATGCACAACGATGAAGGAAACCGCATAAATATCCACCAATCCGCATCGGAGGGGTGTGTTAGAAAATGCTCTAAGGCTCCGTTAGCTTAAAGGCCTTAGAGCTTTGTGCAAGCCCGTCTGGGTAGGTACCACCCACTCATCAGATATTCTACCGCAAAACAGTAGTACTTTGTATTGTTGTGTTTCGGTTTGAAGGGTCACTCAGAGCCAGTGAAATTACAGGCACAAAGGACATAACATCTTAGTTCCCAAGGTTGGTGACGCTTTGGCAATGTAAGCGATGTTTAACATCTCTTACAATGCCAATGTCTATGGGTGTTGGTGACCACTTACCATCAGGTGGTCCATATGCCCGTCCGCCTACCTATGCTATATAAACAAAAGAAGATATTTACAGGCTGTTACTTTACTTCTACTTTTCTAATAAGACGGTTAGGTAATTGCAAATTGAAAAATGTAAAACGATAATAATGCTTAAAATATATTGTAAATTAATGTTATAATAATTTATAAAAGACACATTAATGGTCTGGACCAACTCGTTTCAGTTGAATGATAAACTAAAATCGTTTTTCAAGACCGAAATCGATTTAAGCCGCTATCACCGTAATCAGATTCCCATTGCATCGTCCATTACGAACTTCGTGCAACCGTTAAAAACCTTTTTAAAATATATAACACTTCTATATGCGTATAAATGATATATTTCTTAAAAAAACGAATTAACGTTATTATGTACTATATGAAAATATGTTACTGAGTACGTAATATTATACGACAAATGTTCCCGTGTAATTGCATATATTAACGATTTACGGAATATAAATAACGACGAAATGGAAAAATCAGAATGGTCTCCAACTCTCGAAGCTCTTTAAAATAAAATCTCCGTTTCATGCCCCAGTAACTTCGTCGAAAGATTTACCATTCATTCCCTTCACATGTGTTTACTGTAAATACAGCAAAATTTTGCTAGCTCGCTTTTACGATATTCTTTGATGTCATTTCAGAAAATTTCATTCAAATAATATCGTTCAGTAGTTCATTTAGGTAACAAATAGGTACATTATTCCAGGTACTTTTTTATATTGGTAATAAAATAATTACATTTATTTAGTTAATGTATTTATAAGTACTAGGATGAGGGTTTGATTTATATATTTATTAATTAGGTACTGTTTGCCATATCAAGAATCAAATAGCTGCGACATCCAAAGAGAAATGTGTAAATTCTTTAGGAATAAGAATTTCCACTATGCACTTATAATATGGTGTGGTAATAAACTTCATTCCTTATATATAAAGGACCTGTAAATAAATTAACGTCTATGCGGGCGAATTGGTTGTTATTATGGCTTGTTAATGCTGTTACTTCAAAATAAATCACAATGTCGATTAAACTATCTGACATAAAGTTTTTCATCAAGTTATTTTTAAACGATTTTTTAAAATAAGATACCACGAGAATATTTCGTTCTATTTTTTAGAAGCAGCAAACCCATCACATGCTACTATGCAGTCGGTAGCTAAAGATCTTAGACGAATCATTTTGATGTCTCGTATCCTAAATCTTGTCTTAGCTTCTTACTCTATAACTCTAATATTTAAATTTAGAATTCATTTATGTTGTAGGTTACAGACTTCGTTGACGTATATTTTCAACTTGAAATTCGACGACGGTTGAATGAAAAACGACAGATTTATTCGCTCTAGCCTTACCATAGGTTAGGTGGGCGTTTGACCGATTCGGCGGAAATTACGCGCAGCTTGCCTGAATCGCTGATCCGGTTTGAGTCCGCACTCTGTCTGCCTGTTCCACCTTCTCGAAAGATTTTACCCGATATAGTAAATATTACGCAATACGTTAAAGTTGCATTTAAGGAAATAGAATATTCTACCTCGGTTCGCGAAACTTTTTTATTATTCTTACAACACGTTTTTACTTTACAGTAGGTAAAACAATACAATTTTCAAAACGTAAAATATGACCATGATGAGATAAAAAATACCTCCATTTTATATTTCAAGTTATTTATTTTTTTGTAAATTCCTAAAGCTATGACGACAAAAACGCAAAAAGCGTAACGGTACTCTCCCTATTATGGGAATAGCTACATAATATTTTTTTAATAATCTGCAGAATAATATTGCTCACGGCACGCCGCCGAAATTTCTAAATGTTTTTACAATGTACGTATTATAAGTTATAGATAATATTAAGTAATTTATATTTCAAGCTTCTTTCTTACATAGTAGCAGAAATAATTAAAAATCGTTGCTTAAGTGATAATATATGTATTATACTTTATCAATGTTTCTATTATATAGAAGCAGGCGGATGGACAAATAAGCCACCTGACTCATGTCAAAATAAGTAGGTAAGTAGGTAATTATGCATTCTTATTTATAATAATTTGTATTCCCTAACAATATATTTTCATTATAATATATTTTGTTTCTACTCAAATAATTAACAGAATTACGGGGAAACAAAACCAATTATTAATTGATTCAATCAAATATAAAATGAAATGCATGATACTAGAGTACAAAAAATATAATTATACACAAACAAACACATATGTATGTATTACAGTTACTAGTATCACTTAATATTCCTCGAAACTACAAATAGGTAAGTAGGTACCTATGAATGTAATTATAGTAAATAGGACATTTGATCAAAACAATTAGTAAGCTTACAATATAGGTTTGTAAAGTATGCGTTTACCTAATTTCAGATATTTGAATATGTAAATATGCACTTCCATTGTATTTAGTGTATAAAAGGGAAACGAACAAACGAAATTTTATATTCAGTTCTAAGACCAGCTACAAATCAGTCAAGTTAATTAAATGTTGTAAAAAGGAATACTTTTATTTAAAATAGCTGAACAATTACAACATTAAACGTAAGCATTTCATGGTATATTAACTCGCAATGTTTGTTGAACAAATTCTTGTATGTTATTAATAAAATGCAACTCTAGTAAGAGTTATATTTCATAACATTTCATTTATGGTTTTATGTTTTCTTTTTTGTTTATCAGAAAATGCCTCCACATGTGGATCCAACGCCGAGTGGGGTTGTTTTTGAGACAGATACTCAGACTTCGGACTTAGGTCTTGATAAAGATGTATCCGTTCTAAAGAAAGCTACGCCTAGGAAATACGAATACGTATGGTTTAATATCTTCTGGTTCATATTTTTGCACATCGGTTCTTTATATGGAATTTACTTAGGATTGACTTCAGCGAAATGGCAGACAAATGTGTTTGGTACGTAAAAATCCTTGTCGTTAAGTATTTTCTTCTTAATTTTATAAATTATTATAACTTTTGAATATTATTAATATATATTTTTTTAAGGAATGGTAGGCGGACGAACCTGTGGGCCCCCTGATAGTAAGTGGTCACCAACACCCTTAGACATTAGCAGTGTAAGAAATTTTAACCATTGCTTACATCGCTTACATCGCCAATGCGCGACCAACCTTGGTAACTAAGATGTTATGTCTTGGGTGCTGCGCAAAGTATTCTCTGTTTTCCAACTTCAGAAGCTGCGGTAGCGTTATATGATTCGGTAGCTTCGTCTCGTTAGTGACTTCCTTTATACTTAAATAAAGGATCTGTGTATTGTATATGTTAAGATATTATGGGGCTAACATGTCCAAATGGACAAAAGTCTCAAAAAAAAAAAAGGAACAAAAGGTGTTATGTCCCTTGTGCTTGTAATTACACTGGCTCACTCATCATTCATACCGGAACACAACAATAACAAGTACTGCTGTTTTGCGGTACAATATCTGATGAGTGGGTGGTACCTACCCAGACGAGCTTGCACAAAGCTACCACCAAACTAAAGTATTTATTTCGTTGACAACGCTATAAAGCTATAGTTTGTTATGCTACTGATTTTCAACTTTATACTTTACTATACCATTTTATTTTAACTTTATGATTTATTAATATTTCTACTAAGCCTCGATAGCGCATCTGTTTTGATTCAGACTAAAAGGAGTATATATAACTAATGAAAACGCTCTTCAATAAAAATAACTTGTTCAGTTTTATTAATTATTTTATATTTACAGCATTTGTTGTCCACCTTATGTGTGCTACGGGAATTGGTGCTGGATCACACAGACTCTGGACACATAGAAGCTTTAAAGCACGAACTCCACTTCGTATCCTGCTTATGATTTGGCAAACAATGGGTTTCCAAGTATGTTTTATAATATTATTTTACTTATTGTTATACCTGAAACGTAATGACATCCTAATTGTGTATATTATACATCGCAGGACAGCATATTCGAATGGGCCCGAGACCATCGCACTCACCACAAATACGCAGACACCGATGCCGATCCCCACAACGCTGAACGTGGTCTATTCTACTCACATATGGGGTGGCTTTGTGTGAAGAAATTGCCCGAAGTTGTTGAAGGCGGGCGTCGTCTTGATCTCAGCGATCTATACGCCGATCCTGTGGTTATGTTCCAAAGAAAGTAAGAAACATTAAAATACAATTATTTAAAAGATCTATACTTAAATTCTTAATAATTTACCATTTTAACTTTATGGCACGTTAATGTACAGTACATTAAATAAATATATAATTTATTGACGTGATAACGTCTTATAAATCGATGAACGCCGGCTGCACGCACGTAAAAGCATGACTCATTGTCACGTTCCACCTGAGCCGAGCGTGCAAGCGAGAGCGTGGAACAAGCGATAGAGAGGCACGATCGGCCTAAGCATTTGGCTTGTGACGCATCTATCTCTATTCCACTCCATCGGCCGATGCGTCCGAGTATTCATCAATGTTTTCTTAAAACGTTATCATCCGTAAACCGACTTTACAGACAACCAATTATTCGTTTTTTTATTACACAAAGTCCTCGCGTCAATGTTATTAGCACTAAAAACTAGTACTTCATAAACAAGTTCTTACTATTATTGTCTTCAGACATTACTTGAAGATGATGCCGCTCCTGTGCTTCGTGCTACCGACTGTCATTCCCGTTTACTTTTGGAATGAGACTTGGGTCAATGCTTTCTTTATACCAACAATTCTTCGATACACGTGTGGTATTAACGTTGTGTGGAGTGTAAACAGTTTCGCTCATAAGTTTGGATACCGACCTTACGACAAGTAAGATTTTGCATTTATTTCTATGCTTTATGATTTATTATTGCCAAATATTGCAATGGAACTTTTTTTCGAAAGTTAATATTAAAATCATATTATGTACAGCGAAAAAAAAAGGTACTAAATATTAGAAATAAGTGTAAGTAAACTAAAACCTCAGCGTTTTTACAGTTTACGCTCTTAAAATGTAGGTAGGCACTGGTATGCAATTTGTTTGACTAATATTATTTTTAAAGACTAGTAAGTCTTGCGTTACAACATTACACTCATTACAACAATTCTATCATTAGAACTAAGTAATTAAAAAATATTACTTGTAATCGTTTTGTGTTTGTGTATGTAATGTGTTAATTAACACATTTCTTATTTATATATAAGCAAATTAAAACACCTACTGAAATAATCAATGAAATACATGAAATAATTTACATATTTTAGACCGGATTCATAATCAGTCAGTATTTTGTGTCCTATTTATGTACCTACACAAAATGTTTATAGGTCATTGAATCCCCGGGAAAACCTCGCTGTATGGATGATTTGCGTGGAAGGTTTCCATAACTACCATCACACATTCCCATGGGATTACCGAGCGACTGAGCACCCTATTCTAAACATGCTTACACCAACTATTATGTTTATTGAGGCCATGGCTAAGGTAATTAAACAATTTAATATAATTATATTACATTTTTGATACTAAAATTGCTACATAACTACTACATATTCTATATGAATCTTAAACAAATAGTTATTTTTGTATTTTTCATAAAAACTTCTTTAATTCCTAAGTATTAAAAGGTAAAATTCATTATTTTCAGATCGGACAAGCTTATGATTTGAAGGCAGTTACACCTGAAATTATAAAACAGAGAGCTCAACGCACGGGAGACGGAACACATCACCTTTGGGGCTGGGACGATCCTGAATTTACAGAAAAATTAAAATCACGTTATAGCGTTGTTTTTAATGCAGAGAGAAAAACTGCTTAGTATTTTAATAAAATTAATATTAATCATGATATTTGAACTTCAATCTCAAATCCTTTATCTATAAATGGAATAAGTTCTTTATTTATTATTAAAGTAAACATAAACAGAAAATAAAATATTTTATTTCCTATTAGTTTGGCTGTTGAAGGTCTCCTTTAAAATGATTGTTTTTTATGTCGCAGCTGGTACTGTAGTAAACGATAAGCGAAAATCAATACGAACCTTTTCCATTAGCAGAGTATAATTAATGCAATGCAATCACGTACGTACTTACTGAAAGTACTTTATATCTACTGTTACAAGTCATTTAGAAGGTATAATAAAACAAAAGACAGCGACAACTTTAATTGATTGTATAATTACAATATATGCTTCAATTTTTGTAAATAGTATATAGAAATTTATCAAGAGATTAGGAAATTACAACGGAACTTATATATCGGTTGAATTCAAACGTTACTTATTGATGCTGAACGGATAAGTAAAAGTAGAAAAAGTTTCAAATAGTGTCACTTTAAAAAATTAATAAATAGATATTGGATCGAAGTAACTAAAATTACAGTTTAAAAATTTGAAGATATTAAATAAAGTATATTTTAGTATTTTATAGATTTCAAACAAAATTGAAAATCAAGTGCCAAAGTAAGTAACAAGACCAAACATATTTTTAAATTATATAGTAATGCGTTTAAGATGCCTATTGTGACGTTCATTGTAGTGTATATATTGATGAAAACCAGGAATTCGAAGACTTTAATTTTAGGCCCTAGGATATGTTAAGCTGAAACGTAAATCATATTCCAAAGTTTGTAAAAAGTTCTTTATAAGACGAATAGATGCGAGAATACACATCTAAATTGTTTTTTAGCTTTAAGAATAAAATGACAAATTACTTATTTTGACTATATATCTGTGTCTGTATTTTAGTAACTCTACCAATATTACAATTTATTAAAACAATACATATTATGATGCTCTACGATTGCTTATTGATTAACACGACCACGACGAATTACACCATTTGGAAAAAAGAAAGCTTTTTTTTTCCTTGACTGAAAATGATATAAAATGAAAACATTTTATTCGTTTCAGTATGTTAATGAAGTATTTCAAATTAGCTTAACACGATCGTCTAAAAGAATATTTCCATTTACTTCACTGCATTGTGGCATTGATATTTAAATTATAAATCGTTATTTTGTTGGCTATTTGGAACATTAGTACACTGTTAAAATGTGGATATACAGTTAGGCTGTATAATGCAATAATTTTGCCTACATCAAGAAGAAAGTAAATGAAACAATAAATGTCACTGTCAGTATTACTAAAATCGTATACACAGGTCTTGCAACTTCAGTATGGGGTACGTTGACATACTGATGCTGTTAAGTTCAATTTACGGCCGCCAGAGGCATGACAATTCGCGTAATAATTATCCCGAACATTTTTTCAAATCCAAACAAAACAGTTTAATAACAAAACAAAAATAACAAAAAATCCGCAATACTCAACAAAACGATATAACAATGCTTAAAAAACACAATACTTGAGAGAGAAAAATATCAGCTTCGATAGCAGCGACGTAGTTCCTCAAGCGGATGGTATTGCGAATTCACATTTGCACCTCATCTCTCACCACTGAAATTGGACTCAGTTGCAAGACGTGTGTATATGACCGCACTAAAACTACACACTTAACTATACACTTTTGTTGTCTTGCTAAAACTAAAACTATACACTTTTGTTGTCTTGCTAAAACTAAAACTATACACTTTTGTTGTCTTGCTGTCAATATCAACATATAAATACACAAAAATATAATAACTAATATCTGTGTATTAAATAATAAATCTAATTTCATTTTAAAGTATTTTCACTACATAATATTGTCTACATTTTTATAAGAATAAAGTTAAAACATATTTGTACGAAAATGCTCTCATCCTTAATTAAAGAACATCAAACTAAACAAGCAGCTAAACGAGTAGTACAAGGTAACTTCTATTTAATATTTATATAAGAGCCTATTTTAATATATATATCATGGTAATTACTTATGACCATTTCAGAACAAAAACGTAAAGAATGCATTGTAGCTGCTAATGATTTGACTCAAGCACTAGTTGATCACTTAAATGTGGGGTAAGTGTAATTTAATTCTATATAAAAGTCACAAAAAATACAAATATACTAATCTATAATATATCAGCAAAATAAATGTTACATCCTTAAAAACCAAGTTGAAGTATTTGCATTTCCATTTCAACTTATTGCTTAAACTGAATGTTTTTTTTTTTACAGAGTAGCCCAAGCCTATTTAAACCAAAAGAAACTAGATGCTGAAGCAAAATTGTTACATCAAGGAGCTATTAACTTTGCGAAACAAACACAACAATGGTTGGCTTTGGTTGAGAATTTTAGTAGTGCCTTAAAAGAAATAGGCGATGTGGAAAATTGGGCTCGAAGTATTGAAAGTGACATGAAAATAATCACAGATACATTGGAGAGAGCTTATGAAACAACCCAAGAGAAACCCAGCTCTAGCCAATAATGTAGATTATAATAGCATAAAATAACATAAATGTAAATTTTCAGTACATATATTTATTAAGGTATCAATTAAATTATAGCTTAAGTTTATTTTATTCTATTTCTGAAATCATCAAAAACAATCTAAAATAGTTCATATGATTAGCATTTGAGTTCACTTCATATATTAAACTTTAAAACAATTTCCAGATGTAAGTCATAGGTTAGCAAAAAAATATTCGACGAGTAATTTAATTCATAGTCATAATAAAACAGTTAGCTTCATAATTTAGCATCCTGGTATGGTACATGATTTGGTCTATTTTTCCAATTCATTTGTAAATTTATGTTAACACACCTGATCTGTGTCCCATAACAAAGCCTAAAAGTTATTATGGCAAGTTAAACATTAATAAGTATGGTCTGAGTTAAGACTTAAGGTTAAGAGTATGTATTTATGTGCCCCTCAAAATTGTATGAAATTTAAATATACTGCTGCAGCTAAGAGTGAAATTTGATGGAGTGCACTAATAACAATAACATTCTCCTGACCGATTTCGGCCACGGCGGTCAATCTCAAGAGAGATTAGCCAACTGCGCAGGAGATATTATAGTGCACAAGTGTGTGCGCAAACACAGGTGCACTGACTATTCCCTAGCTCTCATAATCCTATGGGACGGCAATCCGACACGACCGGAAAGGGTTCAAGCGCAGGACCAACGGCTTTACGTGCTTTCCGAGGCACGGGATTGTACACACTTCCACCTTCCAGACTCCGGGCTGCTACTGAGAATTTTCTGATAGAAAAACCCAATAACTATTTATTGGCCCGACTTGGGAAGTGAACCCAGGACCACCGGGTCTGCGGCCTTATATCTAGCAACTAGACCAACGAGGCAGTGCAATAATATTCTGTAGATGTTGAGTAAAATGGATTTAAGGTACATCCACCTTCAAGAAGCTATATTCAAGTTATTCTATGAACCAAATTTTTAAATACGAATTATTATATTTTATTATAATATTTGAGCCGGTTGGTAAGATGACGCCGCAGGTCGTGAGACCCAGGACAGACATTTTTGTGCATGAACATGTCTGTTTGTCCTGAGTCTGGGTATAATTATCTATATTAGTATGTATGTAAGTATATCAGTTGTCTGGTTTCCATAGTACAAGCTCTGCTTAGTTTGGGATCAGATGGCCCTGTGTGAATAATGTCCCAGGATATAATTGTTATTAATGCATCTCTGCTTTACAACTAAAATTTTAATTCATCAAGAACATGTTAGTATGTTATTACTACACTATTCGATACTGTTTCATGTATAAATAGTTTTGTAGATTTTGTTCATTAACAGGTAGTAAAAAAAAGAGTACTAGAAATATTAACATTTATTAATTTAGTTTCATATTATATTTTTTAGTTGTCATAGGCTGTAAGACGTAAAACCTTCGCCTTTTCCAAAACTAAAAAAATGTTCTTATCACTTTGACAAGTGACAACTACCTATTATCATTTAATTAATGTTCATACTTAACTATTTATTAAAGTAAACGATTGTAATTTGTATTGTAAGAATTAGTCAGTCGGATTTTATTTTATAAATGTCTAGTCGTTTTTCAATCTTTTGTACAATATTTATTAAATTCTTAATTGCAAGATTATCTTAGTTAATATAACTTGAGATTGAGAATTTACTTTACTGTTGCTGACCAATAAAATAAAAAATCTTAAAGAAAAATGTCTTCTGAAACTCCTAGGGTGTTATCAATCCAAAGTCATGTTGTTCACGGCTATGTTGGTAATAAAAGTGCCGTTTTTCCTCTTCAAGTAAGTCATTACAAAATTTTTGTATTTTTATTTCCTTATATGGTAAATAAAAAAAAAATCCAACGAATTATTTACACACCCTAGGCTTCTAATAACAACCTAACTACAAGTTTAAAATTCAGTGACTATTTCCGAATATATCTTTATAACAAAATATAATTTGGGTCAAGGCTATAACTAATTTTCTATACAATAAGATTATCACAAACTATTCCATTAGAATAGTGAGCATATTAAAATGAGAGAGCTCTGTCTTATACACATACACATTACTAAACATTCTAATTACTAACTAATAAATTAAATATTGGTTGATATATTAAATACTAAACAATAATTAATAAGTTTTCTTTATTAAGAAATTGCTTTCTCACTAATATTTTGCATATTGCAGATTTTAGGTTTTGAAGTTGATGCTATAAATTCTGTACAATTTTCAACACATGGTGGATATATTCATAAACATAAAGGCACAATATTGAAAAATGAAGAAATGGGAGCACTTATTGAAGGCTTGATGTTAAATGAAGTTGATTATTTTACACATTTTCTAACTGGTTACTCAATGTCCCCTGATTCTTTGAAACAAATTGCCCAAATCATTAAAATGCTACGACAGAAAAATCCAAACTTGATTTATGGTGAGTACATTTTTTTTCTTATTTATTATTCAAGAACTATTTTCTATAAAAGTTAAACTGAAAGCAACTCCTATGATAAAATACTTATTATATGATATTTACTATAAAATGTATATGTAATGCAGCTGTAGAATTTATATCTTCTAAGAAAACTGCTGTGCCAGATGCTGATATTTTCTCTCTTTTAAAGTTACACAAAACAATAATGATTCAATAATGTCCATCCACAAATCTCCATGGCATGAACACAATATAATTTTAGGATTAGTGATGTGAATTTACAATATTAATTGTCTTACATTTATTTTTCCTTTATATAATAATTACTAATGAATGATTCAATAAAGAATCAATTTCTTATTTGAATGTTATCACTTTCGGGGACATACTAGCTAAGTAACACAAGATACAAAGTGTCACAAGGATTAAACATAACCATAAAATCTATTTCTCATACATTGTTATTTGTTATGTGGTAGTAACAATGGCAACATTGTTGAAACAAATCCTTCATGTTACATTAGTAAGAAGAATATGTGTAAACATATATAATTGAATTAAATAATTTTTTATAGAGAACAATATATATTTAAAAAAAAATAATCTTCATACTCATATTATAAAAGAAAAACTTGTTTTCTTGATTAAATCTGAATCAATCCAAATGAATAATTTAGACGGTTGGCGTGGTTGGTAAGATACTTGGCTTTCACGCCGCAGGTCGTGGGTTCGATTCCCACCCAGGACAGACATTTGTGTGCATGAACATGTCTATTTGCCCCTGAGTCTGGGTGTAATTATTTATAGAAGTATTTATTTACTAAAGAAAGTAGTATAATATGTAACTATATCAGTTGTCTGGTTTCCATAGTATGAGCTCTGCTTAGTTTGGGATCAGATGGCCTTGTGTGAATAATGTCCCAGGATATATTATTATTATTGACATGGTATTTTAACACCATGATTGTGTACAGCCACACGATAAATTAAACCTTTATTGTATTTAACTTATATCATTTTGGTTACTATGATGATCTATAGTTTTTTTTAGTAAATAAATTGAAAGAAAATTTAACTATAGCTATTGTATAAGAACTGTGTTGTTGCAGCATTAATTTGCTTTAGTATTAGACAATAACCTTATCAAAATAAAATAACAGAATGAGATAACATATTGCTATATAAATAACATCAAGGTCCTTGCTATTCTTAATTTACAGTCGTTATATTATCTGTCAACTATAAATTATACTGATAATTTATAGATTAACACTATTGTAATATATTGTTGTATTCTAAATTCATGAGAATATAAAATGAGTTGATTGTAATTATATTTTACCGTTTGGATTTCCAAAGTTAAACAAAAAAATAAGGTAGACAAATTTTAACAATTTTTGAAGTATATTTTGCAGTAGTTAGTATGCAACAAGTAATTAGCAAATACTATTGAATTTTGGATAGATGAATTTATTGCTTATATACTCTTGTTTTGTACATTGATTAACAGTTAAAATTTTTAGTTTCTCTATTCACTGTACAGTAACAGTCTGTGGATGTCCCATTGCTGGGCTAAGGCCTCTTCTACGTTTTTAGGAGAAGGTTTGGAACTTATTCCACCACGCTGCTCCAATGCGGGTTGGTGGAATACACATTTGGCAGAATTTCAGTGACACATGCAGGTTACCTCACTATGTTTTCCTTCACGGTCAAGCACGAGATGAATTATAATCACAATTTAAGCACATTCAGTGGTGCTTGCCCGGGTTTGGACCCACGATCATCGGTTAAGATTTACGCGTTCTTACCACTGGATCACTTCGGCTTCTATTCACTGTACATATTAAAAAATACAAGCTTATTTTTTTTTTTTATTGTATAGGTTGGCGGACGTGCATATGGGCCACCTGATGGTAAGTGGTCACCAACGCCCATAGACAATGGCATTGTAAGAAATGTTAACCATCACTTACATTGCCAATGCGCCACCAACCTTGGGAACTAAGATGTTATGTCCCTTGTGCCTGTAATTACACTGGCTCACTCACCCTTCAAACCGGAACACAACAATACAAAGTACTGCTGTTTTGCGGTAAAATATCTGATGAGCGGCGGTCGAATGATACCTACCCAGACGAGCTTGCACAAAGCTCTACCACCGAGTAAAATTATATTATATTATAGCTTATATTGTTTTCAGTGTGTGATCCGGTAATGGGAGACAATGGGAAAATGTATGTGCCAGAAGCTATCCTACCAGTTTACAGGGATATTGTAATACCTTTAGCCGATATAATAACCCCAAACCAGTTCGAAGCAGAGCTGCTAACTGGATTGAAAATGAACGATCTTGACGGAGCCCTCAAGGTCATAGATGCACTACATAGTATAGGAGCTAAAACTGTCGTCCTCTCTAGTACGATATTGGGGGACGAGAACAATATGATTGCGGTTGCCAGTAATAAAGGTAAAATTAAAATTATTTATAATCATTAATCCCTTTGCAGGCGATTTGGAAAACCACTCAAACATACAATAAAAAAGAAATACTTTTTATATGAATAGGACGTTGTCAAACTTAATGGTTACCAACCATGTGCAAATCAGAAAGAAATGTAAATAAAGTACTTTGTGTGTTAAAGGATATACCAAACTAAAAAAAAAGATATTAAGGGAACAGAATTAATGTCATATTACAAGACATTACTTATAACAGTTACCATAATATTACTTCTTAATACCCATATACTATTTGAATAAATATCAATATTGTATGTGTAGATTAAAACGAACTGCCTCGTTGGTCTAGTGGCTAGATATTAGGCTGCAGACCCGGTGGTCCTGGGTTCAATTCCCAGGTCGGGCCAATAAATAGTTATTGGGTTTTTCTGTAAGAAAATTCTCAGTAGCAGCCCGGAGTCTGGAAGGTGGAAGTGTGTACACTGCCGTGCCTCGGAAAGCACGCTAAGCCGTTGGTCCCGCGCCTGAACTCTTTCCGGTCGTGTCGGATTGCCGTCCCATCGGATTATGAGAGCTAAGGAAAAGAGAGTGCACCTGTGTTTGCGCACACACTTGTGCACTATAATATCTCCTGCGCACTTGGCTAATCTCCTAGGCCTAATGGCTGGAGGACCTTATATATAGATTAAAACGAGTTTATGGGGCAAAGTCCAGGCAAATACCACTTCGTTTTTTTTTTTAATACAATAATTATAATTTATCTATTGCTATGTATGGAGGACCTATTAAAATATATAACTCCACCTTTCACTTATCAATCCGGTTAAAAAACTTTTTGCCAGCACTACTGTAACACATTAAACTAAAAGTTAATGTATTCTGACATTTAAAATATAAATTGTATGTGATATTTATCATTACAATAGTGGTTGACTATGAGATAAGATACACTTCTAAATGTCTGGGTTATGAAATTGATTAAAGGTCTTGATATGTTCCAATTTAATAGTATGTCACACATTTGTAACAATAAGATTGAAGTTGGTAAGATTTATTTGCATTTGTTAATGTGAACAATGTGAACAAATAATTCATAAACTAAGTTACAGAATTTGTTAATGACTGTCATGAATGATTTCACAACTGAAGCTAGATAAACTAGTTTGTAACGCCAAGCAACATTGCTGTTATTATTCTCGTTTAACAATTATGGCCCAATGATAAAGCACGTGGATTTTAATCATAGATTACATGTTCAGTTATACTTGGCGGTTGAGCTTTGTGAAAGCTCGTCTGGGTAGGTACCGCCCACTCATCAGATATTCTACCGCAAAACAGCAGTACTTGGTACTGTTGTGTTCCGGTTTGAAGGGTGACTGAGCCAGTATAATTACAGGCACAAAGGACATAACATCTTAGTTCCCAAGGTTGGTGGCGCATTGGCGATGTAAGCGATGGTTAGCGTCTCTTACAATGCCAATGTCTATGGGCGTTGGAGACCACTTACCATCAGGTGGCCCATATGGAAGTCCGTCTACCTACGCTATATTGTTAGATATGCATTAGGATCATGAAAGATGTATTAATTAAACAAGTATATTAACCAGTACAAATTATTTTTATTTTCCTTTCTTTACACATAAGTTTCGCTCCATTAGGCCTCTTTATAGTATTTAACTATAAAAGAACAATTGAACAGAATATGTATTAACGTACTTACTTATTAACCTAAAATATTCTATTATAATTAATCAAGGAACTTAAAAACATGAACTATTTAATTCATTGCCTCCCTTACGTTATTATTAATTTACATAGTGACTATATAAATAATATATGTATTATATAAATAATTATATTTCTCAATCAAAATATTTCATATAAAAAAAGTACTTAAATTGTTTAATACTACTCGAACGAGCCACCGCAACTGTCAACTGCCTTTTTCTCATCCACATGAAAATTGTATCTCCCGTTATCCAGCGTAGTTTTGTCCAAAACTTCTTCCTCTCAAGATCCGCTGAAAAGTCCCCCTCGTTTTTCTATTTTTCCACCTCCTGTCATTTCTTTTTTCTTTTTTCACTGAATGTCTATTGACATTCTAAGTTGACAGTTATAATAGCTCGTCCATCCTGACGGAATTTGATACCACGCAAATTATATAATCAGTAATATTGAAATTTATAAAATGTTACCCAGTATAACAATAAAAATAACTTCTTACTTTAACATTTGTAAACTTTTAAGTTTATAAATAACTTAATTAGAAATTCTAGCATTTATATCAGTAAAATACATTAATTACATTTTGATTTAATTCAATTACGTAAAATCTTATTTACTTCTTCGACACCAGGTTGGAATATCTGTAAAATAAAATATATAAACATGTATTATATATGTATATAACCTCATACAGTTCTACTCCCAACCTTTATCTTTGTTTATTGTACCCAAAGTTTTATTCTCTTTTGTAAATTATTATTAACTAACACAACCTTTATCGTCATAATTGTTATAATAATTTGACATTGGGCTACTCAATACACTCATATTTTCGAATAAATTGCCCTTGTCAGCTTATTTTCATCATCATGATTATCATAAACGATGGTCCTAGTTTTACCATCGTCCAACGAGACGGCTCTTAACTATTTATAACCATCATCGTGATTATCATATCACGATGGTCCTAGTTTTACCATCGTCCAACAAGACGGCCCTAACTATTTATAACCATCATCGTGATTATCATATCACGATGGTCCTAGTTTTACCATCGTCCAACGAGACGGCCCTTAACTATTAATAACCATCATCGTGATTATCATATCACGATGGTCCTCGTTTTACCATCGTCCAACAAGACGGCCCTTAATTATTTATAACCATCATCGTAATTATCATATCACGATGGTCCTAGTTTTATCATCGTCCAACAAGACGGCCCTTAACTATTTATAACCATCATTGTGATTATCATATCACCATGGTCCTAGTTTTACCATCGTCCAACAAGACGGCCCTTTACTACTTATGTTCATCATCACGATTATCATATCACGATGGCCCTAGTTATCTCATCGTCCAACAAGACGGTCCTTTCGTCCTTTTGTCTTTCTACATTTATATACCCTGATATAATCCTTCTAATAGATCAATTAGTTCATCCGTGCTGTCAACTTGTGACATCTGATTCGCTCTTTTACATGATCATGATATATGAATCTTTTTAGAGCATCTGAAGCCACCTTGCATTTATAATATCCTTTAATGCTTTAATGGATATAATAATGTATCTGTCTCTACCTAGTACTATTATTTTTTTACCTTGTAGGGACTACTACATAATTATGTATGTTTTAGCTTACGCACAGTATCTTTGCTTTTACTTTGTGCTAGTTTCCAAAGTACTAAATCTTCCATATTATATTTTGTCGGTTTCTTTCTTTTCTCATCACCATCTTAACCATCTTTTCTTGTTTGTAATGCTTTCTCTTTATTAAGAGAGGGTGGGTCGTCATATTTGTTACCTGACTTTTTTTTTTTTTTTTGCATTACAGAACGACTCCCTTGAAACATTAGTCTATAAGGTGAAAATCCTATTTTAGTCTTTTCAATTTTATTAATGCCCCAGGATTTGTTATTAATACATATTTTGTCCCAATAGCGTTCGTCGGTGGTACTTTTATTAATGTCTTCTAGCAACGTTCTATTATAACGCTCTATTTGTTCTTTAGATCGAGGTGAGGCTATCGAATTAATCACGTATTTTATTTGATTAGAGATGCAGTATTTTTTTTTAACTCTTTTACTCTTTATGAGCTATGCCATTGTCGAAAATTATTCGTTTTGGATAACTAATAGAACAGAATATCTCTTCCAGATTTTATTTTACTTCCATAGACCTGGTCGTGCACGTTGTAGTTGGCTTTGCCCAAGTAAATTTTGTACATTACTCTAGTCATTTAACAGTTTTACTAAATTATCCTATATGTTAATTATGCTGCCTTCTCCAAAATAAGTAGCGCATCTTCTTTATTACCGTATCGATCTCGTTTATAAAGACAATCTATGCACGCATCGACGTACTTCCTTAATAATCTTGTCATACGTGGGAACCAACAGTTCTCCTTGATCAATGTATCGCATTTTTTTTTTTAACCTAGGTGATCAATTTATCCATATTTTCGCACTATATTTTTGGGAGATACCCCTGGGACTACCATTCGTAAGTTAAAGTATTTAATCTTCCTGGATACTTTATTATCCTGCAGAACATAGTTGTTTATTATATCAGGATGTTGTTCTCTGGTTTTTGCTTTATTATGTCATCTTGCCCCTGTAAATAACATGTCCAATCTAGTAAGTCAAGAACAAGCAACTGCATTATTATGTGATGGCCTATTGAGAGCATCAACATATTTATGATGCACTCCAAGTGTATGGGCTATATTCATATCGTATTCTTGAATATTAAGCCACCATCAAGTAACTCTGGACAAAAATATAGTTGTTTTTTTTTTTTTTTTTATTTAAAGTTTACTTACAACAACATAAATTTGTTACAATTTTAAAATGTATGCCAGTCAAATAGACCCTAAAACTCTTGAGTGTCTCTACAACAGCTAAGGTTTCAAGTTCAAAGGAGCGATAGAATGCTTTTTCCTTACTAGCTTTGCAACTAAAGAATGCCACCGGTCTCAAGAGCTTATCGTGTCCCCATAACAATATTCCTACAATATATTTGTTTGAAGCGTCCATATGCACTTCCGTTTCAGCCTTAGAATCATATACTGCTAAAATTGTTTTTTTTTGTCAGTTTCAATTTATCAAATATATAATATATATAATATATTCCTGTTCCGTTTTTCCCCAGATCCAAGGACATTCCTTTCTCAATAATTAATAAGATCATGTGACATAATAGCATAATTGCGCACAATTTTTTTTTTATAACTTGTATTAAGAACCCGGGAACATACGTAATTTGTAAGCATTGCTCGGTACCTTTTACTTTGTGACAACATATGTCAGCTATATCAGTAACATATATCGTAACCAAGGTATTCCACCGTAATTTGCAAGAAATAACAATATTATCAACGTTAAGTGTCAGCATAACATCTCTCAATATTTGTAATACTTGTTGCAATACATTAAGTCCTTCGTCATTTGGGATTATAAAAAAAAACCTTGTGATAAACCTAAACTTGTAAAAACAAAATCTAGGCGGTCAATTTTTCTAGTTGTTCCTTGATCATCGGTAATGGATATTTCTCCTTGTAAGTAAAACTATTTAGTTACCTGTAATCCATGCATAGGCTGTAATTGCCAGTCTTCTTTTCCACCAGAATAATGAAACTGGAAAATTGCGAAATAAAATCTTGAATGAGTTTATTTTTTTAAAAAGGTCACCTGTCTTTTTTTTTCTCACTATGTGTTTCCTTTTCTGTTACTGCTAATCTATAGAGTCGATATCACACTAGTTTTTCAGTGTTTAATTCAATATGAATTTGTTGTATTCGTACAGTCTAATTTTGTTATATCCATCGAAAATCCATTCCTTTTTTTAAGTTAATCCAATAGCTTTTGTGTGATCATCGTGATCTACAGAGCCAAATTTAAGTCTGTTAAAATCAACGGTAATTATAGTATTATTAGTTGATTGTAGCGCAGAAAGTTGCTCTTCCCCTTTTTCTTCACACCTCAAGACTCGGGCTAAAGTTTCCACTTCAAACAAAAATAGAGAAAAAGTCTGATCTCCACTTATAATGCCTGAAGGTATAATAGTCCTTACCACTATTTTTATAACATAGGTAGGCAGACGAGTATATGAGCCACTTGATGGTAAGTGGTCACCAACGCCCATAGATATTGACATTGTAAGAGATGTTAACCATCGCTTACATCACCAATGCGCCACCAACCCTGGGAACTAAGATGTTACGTCCCTTGTGCCTGTAATTACACTGGCTCACTCACTCTTCAAACTGAAACACAACAATACCAAGTACTGCTGTTTTGCGGTGGAATATCTAATGAGTATGTGGTATTTACCCAAACGAGCGCAAGCTCGTCTAGCTTTGTGCAAACAAAGCTCTACCATAAAAGCTATCGTAAAAGAATCATCAAATCAAAATCGTTTAGACAAAATAAAGTATTTTGTAAATCATTATTATTTTCTTTTAATACTGTGTCAGTTTTCAATATATCTTCAACTGTCAATTTCTTTATGTTGATAGTAAAAAAGAAATCATGATCACGTAACCAGGGTCATTTTTTACTGGATGTTCTAATATAATAATCATTATTCTCATAGGGTAATCAATGATAAAAAAAAATTGTATTAAAATTGTCTTCTACTCTAATTGTCGCATTAACTCTTAAGTTTCTTGTATCCATACTCCATAGTATATACCAGATAATCAAGACGGCATAAGATATGAATATATGAATTCATACTCCAGTTGTGGATTGCCGCTAAATATTCAATTTTATTAAGCCATTGTGCTGTTTCCATAACATTTTTTTTTTTCAGGATTGCAAGAGGTATTTTATCAACTTTGACCGTTACAGCGCTTAAAATATATGGAACAGACTTACCAAATGATTGTTTGCAACTATAATAACGGTTTAGTTTGATCTCGAATTCTGTACTGAATTATTCTTCAGACGCATCTGATCCATCAAACCAAGGGTGCCATCTCTTCTCAAAATATTGTTCAGAATTCTTTGAATGTTCTCTCAGCTGTTTTTGGGCACGTTTAGGCAATATCCCACTTCTGAAATTGTTAGATATGCATTAGGATCATGAAAGATGTATTAATTAAACAAGTATATTAACCAGTACAAATTATTTTTATTTTCCTTTCTTTACACATAAGTTTCGCTCCATTAGGCCTCTTTATAGTATTTAACTATAAAAGAACAATTGAACAGAATATGTATTAACGTACTTACTTATTAACCTAAAATATTCTATTATAATTAATCAAGGAACTTAAAAACATGAACTATTTAATTCATTGCCTCCCTTACGTTATTATTAATTTACATAGTGACTATATAAATAATATATGTATTATATAAATAATTATATTTCTCAATCAAAATATTTCATATAAAAAAAGTACTTAAATTGTTTAATACTACTCGAACGAGCCACCGCAACTGTCAACTGCCTTTTTCTCATCCACATGAAAATTGTATCTCCCGTTATCCAGCGTAGTTTTGTCCAAAACTTCTTCCTCTCAAGATCCGCTGAAAAGTCCCCCTCGTTTTTCTATTTTTCCACCTCCTGTCATTTCTTTTTTCTTTTTTCACTGAATGTCTATTGACATTCTAAGTTGACAGTTATAATAATATAAAAAAAATTACTTCAGCATTGAATGAATTATGTGCTGAATTATCGATAATTCATATGTACGGCTACTCTAACTATTAAATTATGTATTTTCACTTATATTCAATGTAGTAGCGAGATGTATAAAGCCCTCTTAGGTGGAGAACTTTTCAGATTAGTCATTAACTCTATTTTTAAAATCGAGTGAGGCAGTCTCTGCTGCGAATTTGTCTACCAAACCGTCATAACAGGCCCGTACGGCAATTTAAAAACAAAAAGAAAATGTTGTCCATTAAATGATCTAATTTAAAATAAATATATTACTTATTATGTACGTATACCAAAATCACTCACACTTCATCAGGCCTGGATATATTGCACATATGAGGCTTAAAATTATGGGCACATAGGATTGATGACATCCCATATGAACAACATCAAAAACGACATATGCTCGAATAATGTGTATAGAAAACAATTGCTTTAATCTTTACTTTTATGTGATACGTCTTCTATGTACTTCCTAAATGTCAATATTTAGTTCATTATATTACTTTCAGAGTCCTGTTACCAGATCGAAATACCAAAAATTAACGCAACGTTTACCGGCACCGGAGATCTGTTCGCGGCCCTGTTCTTAGCGTGGTCTCATAAAACTAACAATAACTTGAAACTGACGCTTGAAAAGACAATAGCGACGCTCCAACACGTCGTCAAGGATACTTACGAGAAAGCAAGAGGTATTTATTATTACTATATTATATATATATTTTATAAGTTAAAGTTTTGAAAGTACGAGACTATATGCACGTGTCTGTGTAATGAGTATAAATGCTTGTGTATGTATGTATACTTACTATAAATCGATATCATTATATTCTTGTTGTAATATAATTAAAAATATATATATATATTGATTAACATTGACCCTGGCCGACGACCTGATTCAGTGTTGATCGAATTCGATTCATAGCTTTTTTATTAATCAGGTCGAGCACCATTGAGTTTCGTTTGCTTTTGTGTTTATATTTGAACTCGTGCTCGGCGATGAAGGAAGACATTGAGATGAAACCTGCATCTGTTCGATGAAATACTTTACATGTACTGTATCACCATCGAGCAATAGAGCAGCGTGGTGGAATCAGCCTCGAAGCCTTAGGAGGCTCGAGCCCATCAGTGGGACACCTCGTGTTAATTAGATACAACAAATGTAACGATCCGTACATAATGTATATAATGATAATATATACGATTATGATTTCATTACAGCGTTGCTACCAACTGGAAATATTCCACCAGCATTGTTGGAACTGAAATTAATTCAAAACAAAGCTTCTATTGAGGATCCAAAGATTGTTATAAGCAGCAAGGAAATCAGAGTTTAAGGAAAATTTAATTTTATAAGAATATTGTTAATTTGTTCTATATTAAATTTTATTATTTGTTGATTTATTTTAATTGTCTTAATCTAATACAAACGTTTTATGCTACGTTATTACAAATGTAGCCTTATTCATATAATGAGTCAAGGAGTAGGCGGACCAATAGCTTCATAATTGACAACTATTTAGAAAGAGACAACGCGACTATGCGGTCAATAATTGACATTGTATAACTTCATAAAGAATGAAACGTCACAAAGTATGTAAATCACGGCCCTGTATACAGGTTTATCAACGGAGCCCAATTTCAGTGGTGAGCCACGGATTTTTTGTTATTTTTGTTTTGTTATTTAACTGTTTTGTTTGGATTTGAAAAAGTGTTCGGCATAATTATTACGCGAATTGTAATGCCTCTGGCGGCCGTAAATTGAACTGAAGAGCATCATAAAGCCGACGTACCCCCACTACTGTTGTTGATAGACCTGTGTATACGGCCGTGATGTGAAGAGTTTTACTGGACACTTTTGTCTTCGATAGAGATTACATTGTATTGATTATCAAATTAACAATTTACGGCGTTAACTATAAACGTGGTTTAGCGAGTGATCAGTTAAACAATCGATTGAAATTCGAAAGATGAAGACACAACAATATTGTTTCTTCTTCTTTCGAATGTGAAATCTATTACGACTGAAAGAGAGTTGTTTCACTAATCACCTAGCATTGGTCATATATAATAAGTAAGGCTTTTATTATAAAATAAATTTATGAATATTAAATAAATAAAGAACATATGAATTATGATTATAATCGTATAATGTATGTCTACACATACGTTTATCAGTAGAAATAAATCAAAGATAAGATCTTTTATTTACATAGGCGTTTTATTCCGCATTTATGAACAAAGTTAACGCAAGAAAAATATCATATTCAACTTGATTACATTAAACCAATACACAAATAACAATATAATATTGATTAATATCGTCCGTTTGCAATTCGGTTACTTATACATAAGAAAGATTTAAAATGAAATCAGAATTATAGGCGAAACTTCCAATGCTAATAAAGTGTATACTATGTAGGTATATAGAAATGCTGTAGGTAGACGATTAATATATTGTTATGATAAAGTATCTTAACGGTCTAATGCAAAGTGACGCTCTGTACATTATGCAAAAAATGTTACTTATTTTGTTGCATTTTTTTTATGTAACTAATAAATATATTACATTCATTCGCTATTAAGCATGTTAATAGTAAATGTTAAAAATCAACGATTCTTTTATTATGATTTTGTATAAAATTAATGCATAATTCAAAATTCATTCAACACATATAGATATATTTTCATATATATATATATATATATATATGAAAATATATGTTATAATATATATATATATGTTATAATATATATATGTATATATATATATATATATACATATATATATATTATAACGTTATATTTTAGTCTTAAATTCTTTAGAACGCCAACAATTGTCTTCCATACACAATAAGTGTCTCTGTGATATGAGGAATAATAATTATTATTTAATTTACGAAATAATGTCTGAATATTTTAATTAAACACTTAACTTTTGTTATGTAATTATTAAATATTATAATAAATGTCTATATATACAAACTACATTCGTTTTCTTTATTCATATAATCAAATAAAACTATTAAATATGTATGAAAATTTATTCATAAGCTCTTCTAGTTTTATAAACGATAACTGAATAAATCATCAAAACGAAAAGGAGCAAATGGAAGATCCAAAAAATTGAATTATAATACCTTAAGACGGTATCAGTATTTTTGATAACGAAACACGGGGTAAGGTACAGTAGACAAAACATACGCATAATTGAAAATCCGATGTCCCATGGAAGCTTTAGCTAAAAACAAATATATATATAGATACACTGAAAATGTTTTATAATTAAATGGTTAGAGAAAACCGACTCGAAATATCTACTGAGACTAATCGAAAAGACGTCTCGTCTAATTTTATATTTCTGATATGAATGTTAGAACATAGGCTTAAATTTATTTGATCAATTACGTCAATTATTATACAAGGTCCCAACTGTAATTATTGCTTATTTAAAAATAAGGTAAAAAGTCATTGAGTTAGAATAGAAAATTAATATATGTGGATGATCTAAAAATAAATATTGTGAGTTCCATGAATTATTATGAATTACGGATTTTAAAAATAGTCAGACTATTTTTACTCACTACGCCGGATGTATCGTATAAAACACTGTACTCGGCCTCAAGGTGAACGTAAACCCACAACGTTGACGCAATTATGAATTGAGGTAACGTCGGACCTGACCATAACGTCCAAGCCAAAAGTGAAAATGCACTCCTGTAATTAACAACAAAAAAATCATAACATTTTGGATTTTATGTCCGTCTAACGGGAACATACCAGGCAGTACAACTTAATTATTATTAGTTTTTGGAATTAATAATTTAAATTAAAACGTGGTGGTAGGGCTTCAAGCAAATCCATGTTGATAGGAACCCAAGACAGACTTGCTTGAAGCCCTGAAAAAACGTGGTAAATCATAGCTCGCAAATTATATAATTACTTATTCAACACATACCTCACTTCTTTGTTAGACTTGATGAAGGTTTTTTGTACATATGCCCAGAACCAATATCGTGTTGGCATGTCCCAACTCCGCATAGTATCCTTCATCTTGGGTCCTATCAGCAATCCTTCAATGTTGAAGCATTTCAGCATTGAAAAATTGTATTCCTCTTCAAGCGCCACGCCCGTAGAAGTGGTCCTGGAATTTTATATGTAAAACGTGAAGCATTAGAATTGTGATTAACAATTAATAAATAGTCATAATAAAATCTTGTCACAACGCTCAGCGTCTTCGCTACTATCGATATTCCAAATATTTTTCAAGAACGGGAATCTAATCTGCAATTTCGCAACGTTCACACAGATTCCAGCAACTATAATACTCAAAGTCACAAGTATCCATAATATGTAAATGAAATTTTAAGATTCTTAACATTTTTCACCATTATACAATATACAGAAAAGCTTAAAAATGAAAACTTACGCCAATGTAACAAAACTTAAATGAATGGATGGTCCAAATCCTGGAATTGGGTGACATTTAGCCGGGTACACTCCGAACCCAGCTTCAGTAAAGACACTCGTGCACAACATCATGACCGTCTGCCAGTGCAGTAGATACATCGTCAGTTGCGGTATATTGTACAAATAACGAAAATCAGCTCCATATATATTGTAGAAAAAGTCTTCATAATATAACTGAAATTTCGGTATTATACCGAATAGGTACTCAAAGAACTCATTTTTCTAATGACTGATAAAATGTTGTTAATTTAAGGTATATTTTTATACTTCTTTTTAGTACCTCTGGAGAATATTTTGAACGCAATAGCAAATATCCAAGCCCGCATACAATAGCCTTTTTTAACTTTTGTTCCGTAATAATCCTGCAATCTCCTAAAACTCCGAAATTGGCGTTGAAATGATCATGGAAAATTTTCCATCTATAATAAGGACCTTAAAAATTTTAATAATATATTTTTATAACTCGAAATTGATCATTACCTAGTGCTAACTATTAAAAATATCTCTACCTCTATGAAGTCCTATAAAATAATAAGAATACGCTATAATATCAGCTGCACTGGGTTCCGGGGGAACGCTGTCAACATCTCCAATATTAATTTTCGACACGCTAATTCCCTTGGCATCTGTCCTTATCTGAACTGCATTCATTTCGAAAGCTAATCCAACTAATTTCAGAGCTAACGTTTGATTCAGCCATATTGTGTAAATGTTCGTTACATTTAAATGAAGGTATATTAAATATATCCATGTGAATGCCAAGCTAATTTGGTGTAAATATCTAGAATAGTTAAAAACATTCTTTGAATAATTTAAGTTTTGACTGATACATTTCGGTGATTTATTTTTCATGACATCAAAACTAAAAATTATTATATACTATTATGTAAGCCTGCAAATCTATGTACACTTTCATATAACTTTATATGTTCATTCAAGATATAAGGTAATATTTTTTCTTTGAATATCTATTAAAAATTAAAATATAATGTACAAAATAATTACACTTACCGCCTGTCACAGCATTTGATAATAATAGTATTCCCCCAAACCATAAGTGCGGAGTGGTACACCTGCTGACCACTAATCAAGCAGACTAATAACAGGCCTAACCCTGTCCCGTAATTGCGTTTCATGTCTATATCGGTTATTTTCTTATAATAACTTCCAAGTGATACGCACACTAACAAGGAAAAATAATATACAAATTCAGACATTATTTATTTTTTCTTGAAATTATTTCCCATTTGTTTCAAGTATTTTTTTCAATATCGAATCGTTTTTTAAATTATACTTTATAAATTAATTTAATAAAACAAATATATGTATTAGACCATTGTTAAAATATTTTATACTCCACAAATTCCATTTATTTTGAAAAATAATTTCACTGTGGCCATTCCACTAATTTAGTGTCAACTGTCAAGTACATATCACAATCACATCTTATTTGCAATTGCAATTATTCATTTATAAGCAAAAAGTTTGAGACCATATTCAATTCAAAGAGCATACTGACCATATTCATACTTATTTTTAATTTATTTAGATAATAATTAACTTTTAATCTTTAATATAATTTAGATGAATATTTCCATTTTTATTGGATTACTTACGGAATCTTTAAAATTTATATAATTATTTGCAATAGTTTTAAGATTACGTTGTATGTATGTGTTATGACAGTATTAAGTAGTCTCGTTTGTAAATAAGGAAATTATGATTAATAAAAGTCTGTATGATTAAATAAACAATTTACTACACATAATGTAGGTTCACAATAAAAATATTTTCTAAAAGAGGTATGTACGATAACACATTGTCTGATACAGATCTAGCTGTGTGTATTGTTCTATAACCAACTACATAACCAATTAACTTCGAATATCAATATACGCTATGTAAAGTGGTGAAAAGCAAAATACAAGCAATAGAAAAAACCTTAAATGCTTTTTTACATTATTTAATACTAATTTGGCAAAACGGAATGTTGAGAATTCATAAATCCATTGTAGCCTACAAATTGTTTATATAATGGTATTATATTATTTTTATTGTAAATTTTGCATTGGCTTCCACATTTAGCATTAAGCCATTCAACCGATATTTGATTAGAAGTAAAGAGCAGAAGCAACAAAAATAAATACAATTTAGTTAAAGACAAACACTGAAGCCTCCTACATGTGAATATGCATTTTAAAACAATATTTATCACATTAGACAGAATGATTTTATCAAACAACCTAACCTATAATACTGTTCAAGCTGTAAATATCTATTGTATTTTCAAAATAACTTCATTCAATTATCCAGTTGTGTAAATTCAATTGACTAGCATCTAATTCATACACTATTATTATTTATAACATAACGTGCCGAGTTTAAATATAAAATAATATATAAAAAGGTACATATAAAATAAAATCTTACGTTAGAGAATAAATATTCATTATTTTATACATGTCCATAGCTGACATTTATATTAAAATGTAACTTATCTAGAATTTTATGATACATATTTAAATATAAAAAAACAATATTTTATCAAATGAAACATAATAATTCTAAAATTATGATTTTTATACAACCAGACCTGAAGACCAACAGAAAATAGATTTTTTTATATTTAATTCCCAAATGTTACTTTATGTTATGAATGTATTTCAGTATCCAATATATTTTGAGTAAAATGCATGAACACAAATAAGATTGCGATAATAACTATTATAAGTTATATAAATAGCATAACATGGATTGAACTCACTTTTTAAGCACAATAACCATATTTAAGAATATTATCATATAAAAAAAATCTATCTATTTTTATTTTTTTTGTTATATTCATAATGTTAATTGTATTATATTTAAAAACTAGCTTGAAATGCATCACATAATATATATTTAACAATCTATATATGAGTTCAAACGTCATATATATACTTTAAAATTTATCGAAATAAATCTGAATCCACTAAACACATAGTCCGGAAATCTAATGAGTTACTAATAGGTAGGCAGAAACAATATCTATTGGTAAAACGAAAAGTTCCTACTTTACTAGCTAATAGGACTTTTACGACTTATTATATTACGCCTTTAATAGTATATTATGTACAATTAAAAATTTATTGCATCGTTTTATTCTACAATATTACAATAATAACTATTAATTCAAAATAACATCACACCCTGTCACCTTTGTATGTTTAAACATACTGAGGTGTCCGCATACACTCACCGGATAATAATTAATCAATCACCACAAAATGCTTCTTCATTTATGGCCTAATTAATTATAAACTCAGTATTACTATATTACATTGAACACTAGTGCCTAGATAGCTCTTGAAAATAATAAATAATTAATTTAATTTCTCAAAAACATTTTTTATTGTTTAAAACAATTATACCATTTTGATCCAGATTTACGATATACACATAAAATTGTGATATATTTTAGTAATAGACAAACAATTAAATCTGTATCAGACGTAAACTTTCGTTTAAATAAATTGCATTTTTATAAAACATACAAATGTCTCTGTAAAATTCACTTTCAACATAGTGTGGAGAAAATAATTATGATAAAATTCTTAAAATTGGAATATCATTTAAATTCTCTCTAATTAATAATTACTTCACAACTATTGTTATTACCACACCTAAGGTAGTTAGAAAAGTATTGCCTCTATATTTCATATGAAAGGAGATTATTTTTATTATAACTTTACTTATATATCTTTTTCTATTTGAATAAATAACAAACTTATTGCATATGCAATAGTAGATATGAAACAAATATAAATTTAAGTACCTTGTAATAAACAATTGCTAAATTGATTTAACTACACGTAATGCAATGTAAACTTATTCAAATTGCACAAGAGAGCCAGCGGAGATAACATAAATACATTATAAGTTATATTTTATACATATTGTGCAATAGACAGATGTAACTGAAGTGCTAGATTCTCTAATTATAATATAAATCGATTAATTTCAAGCATCTATTAATACACTTTTGAATCGAAGTCAAGACACTCTAATTTTTATTAATAACCAATGTCAATTAGTCAACTTGTATTTTTTTTTTAGTATTATTATCTATTGCACAAACACAGACATATAAGTAATTTTCTATATCTACTAGATTTATGTTATTCATTTTTTACATAGTTAAATACAACATCCAGAATGTTACATTAATAATTACAAAATTTAATCCGTGCAAACAATTACAAAAGTTATACCCAATAAAGTCACTGTAAAGGAATTTTATTTATACACTTTATTGAATGGCTCTATATGATTAATTCGTACAACAATAAAAATACGAACAGCATTTATTTATTAATAATTGGCAGTCCTAATAGTCACTATAGTCCTTACTTAACGAGCGGCGGCTTCGAGCGGGGAACGACGCTACCGGCATTCGAGCGGCTCTCATGAAACTCTCAGTTTACTAATATGGAAACGGCCGAGGCCGTCCGCTCGTTCGTCTAGTAGCTTCATATCGTAAATCTATTAAATCAGAATACCTGAACGGTCAATCCTCCGTCGACGATTCGACTACACTAACGGGCACACCACTCATAATTCGCAACACATCGACATAGCATCGTCAGTTCGGTACGCGAGCGCCGGGCGCCGTCGGTCAGTACTGTACGGGGGCGCGGACGCACCGCTCGCCATGTTCCGCCGCCTCACTTGATGAGCTGCGCGGCGCTCTTGGAGCGGCGGAACATCTTCGCGCCCTTGTTGGGCGCGGAAAGCTCGTGCTAGTTGCTCCCGTTGGGCGCGCGCGCCAGGGCGGGCGAGGCGGCGGGCGGCGGCCGGCCCAGCGCCAGCGACTCCTTGGCGCCGTCCGTGCCGTAGATCTTACCCGCTTTCTTCGCCATGGACGCCAGCAGCTCCTGGGAGCATTTGTGCGCCGATCGCAGCGATAACGCCCACTCTTTGAGTCCGATCTCGTCCTTAAATTAGTAATAGAACATATATTTAGATATGACGAGCTCGAATGGCTCAGTTTCTGTCACAAAGTCAGTAGTATACTCACAGTATTAGTTAAAACGATTTTAGTATCATTCCTAGTCCTCAATACGATACACTGCTCGCCTTTAACGGAGACTAAATCGGAGGAGACTTCTTCGACGGTGTCGAGGAGGATCATTTCCGGCTTGGCGCTGTTCTCGAGGTGGAGCTCCAGGCGGTTGGGATACAGTTTGGCATAACGTGTCTGCCAAGCACTAGCGAATGGACCGCCTAACTTTTTTATATATCCATGCAATATGCAATCAGACTCTGAAAGACAATATTTAATAAAAAATATATTTATAAAATAAAACAAAGAAAAATAATATAAAAAATCATTAAAGTTTAATAATATTTATATTGATATATTCTTATACTTCAATATGAATTTGAATTTAATTTTCGAAAATATTACAGCTTTTAAAAATCACAGTTAGCAATACCAACCTTTTTCATCAGCGTCAAACTTTTGCTTCTGCTTGGATTTTTTCTTTAGTTCGAGTTTATCTGCTTCTTGATTGATTGTCTCGAACACGGTTTCCGCAACTTCTGACTGCCAGCGCTCAGATATCACGAGTGGAAAATCTTTGTACTGTGCCTGGTCAGCTTCTGTCAACTATGAGATACAAGGTTATATTAAAATTTGTTACATTAATTGCGATGAATATTAGCAATCCTTAGATGTTAAAAAACAATATATTGTATGTTAAAGGAAGCTTTTGATTGATTTATTTTTTAAACGTTATCATTATCACTTACCAAATTAAGTAAATCAATTTGATGAATATTTTATTCATCATCATTTCCTTGAACATTTTTAAAATATCAAAAACATCAATCAATAAAAATAAAAAAAAACTTTATATGCACAAACTTGATTTTCTCGATGCATTACAAATGACGTAACATAACCATACTGAAACAGGACTAAATTCTACGTCAATACTATGTATTGCTGCAATACGTTTGAAAGCCATGAGCCAGTGAGTACTATTAGACATAAGATGCATAATATCGTTCCAGTCGTGTTTGACTGCGCATTGATGATGCAAGTATAAGTTATACATTTCCATCTTACATTGTCATAGACAAATACGACTCGCTATGTACATTAGCACTGATGTGTTCGCTCGTTCGAAGCTGTTCTTTCCCATCGGCGCCTCGCTGTGTAAATGATGTGTACCTTAATGCCCTTGGTGTCCTCCTCGTCGAAGCTGCCGATGTCGAAGGCGTCGGCCGCGTTGACCTCCCCGCGCGGCGGTATGAGCGGCGGCGTGTACTTCTGGTGGTACACTTGCTGCCAGTCGATGCCCGCGAAGAACACGTGCTCCTTCACTTCGTCGGCGCTGTGGCCAAATTTATATATCACTTAAGAATTTGGAGAAAATAACAACAAATAATCAATTCGTTACACACACAAATATTCTGAAATATAATTTCATTTTAAGCTATTTCTATATTTATATATAAAAAGACTTTGGGGTTAGAGACTTGAAATTTTGACAGTTGATGCATTTTATGGTGAAAACGCGTACTAAGAAAGGATTTTTGGAAATTCCACCCCTAAGGAGGTGAAATAAGGGATGAACCGTTGTATGGAAATCCGTCATTTTCAAAGTTAGAAACATGATATTTCGTATACAAGATTCTGGTTGGAAATAAATAAGTACGCAAATCAGAGTTTTTCAAAATTCACCACGTAAGACGTAGGGTGAAATAGGGGTTGAAAGTTTATATGGGGAGTTCGTCATATTTGATGTAAGATGCATGAAATTTTATATACTAGCTTCTGTTTAGAAATAAATAAACACGTATTTCAGGGTTTTTTAAAAACTACCCCGCAAGAGGGTGAAATAGGGGTTGAAAGTTTGTATGGCGGGTCCGTCATTTTTTATGTAAGAAGCATGAAATTTAATTTTAAAGCTTCTGTGCAAAAATAAATGCAAATGTATTTTGTCATTTTTAAAAATTCAACCCCAAACGAGAGAAATGGGTTGAAACATTCGTATAAAAAAATGTACTGTTTTCACAGCTTAAATAGACCATAATTAACATATTTTATTATTTTTCATTATGTCGCGGGCAAAGCCGCGGGGGAACCGCTAGTTTAAAATAAACAATAGATTTACATATTTCATGTTATTTACTTGTTACTTTATTTGAACGAAAGTTGCGATTACAACTTCGGCGACATTCAAAACGCATTTTTTTTTTTATAAATTCATTATGAATACCATAGATTATTTTAAATCTCGACCAATGTTGTCGTTTCAATTCAAGGTCAACGTTGGCCACGGAATTTTCTGCAACGATCTCAATTGCATATTATAAAATGATAGGACGAATTTCAGTTAGATTGCAATATCGCTGGAAAGATTAATATCTGTTATTATAGAAGACTCGACGTTTTAAATCTTACCCTCGTCCCTTACAGCCGAGCCGCTTGTTTATGTCTCTTTGTAATAATCCTTCCAACAAACTCTTCAAACTTGGGCTAAATGATTCAGGCAGCTCAACATTCTAAAACATAATAGTTTTTTTTTTTAATGAACTTCATACAACATATAAATATTATAAATTTCAAATATATTTTTGCACACCTCAAAGCCAAACGCTTGAGAAAAGTTTAGATAATGTAAAACATTTAAAAGAAAGAAAGGAAATCTTTAAGTTTGTTTAAAAATTTCAAAACATGATAGCGATAACATTCTTTAATAGGTAGTTATTTGATTGACACAACTTTGTAAAGAAAAGGTGGAAAAGAGATACAATCGACTTTCTTGCCGATAAGACTGCAGACCGTATTCCAAATCGTTCAAATATTATTCTGTAAAATGAGTTAAAGGTGTTTGTAAAAGCCTACTCGAATAATGTATATTATTACTTTCGGAATATAGGAAAATACATCTCTATTTGAAATTACTATCTCGAGCCACGTCTCTTGATATAAAATCAAAATTAATAATTCGACATCACAGATACGCGAATTGGAACAAGATCTCTATATAGTTTTTTTAACATTAATATTCGCGATTGAGGTGTGCAATTTTTTTATTTTAGTTTTATAAATATAATATTATTAAACTGAAACAAAGATTACATGTACCATGGTGAGAGTCATCCTGTCTATTTCGTGTTTATCCTTAGTTTTGTGTTGGCGGAAAGGCGAATGTCCTTTTAGAAGCTTGTAGAGCATACAGCCGAAACTGAACCAATCAGCCGAAGAGTCGTAACCGGTACCCTTGGACAGCACTTCGGGCGCCATGTAACCATGTGTCCCACTGGAAATTATAACCGACTTCACTGTTACCTTACTCACTAATCGCTTTTAATCTATTATTTTAATAGTTCTCTCGGAGTGGTAGATTACAAATTTATTATCATGTATTTGTAACCTACAATCGACTTTCTTGCATACATTTAAAATATATAAACATGTGTATTATAAATGTATGATAAGACCTTTTGTACTGAAATATACTTATTTCCTAAATTACGTTAAACAAATAATATGAGTCTGAACTGTTACAATTATTATATTGACTGGCACAATATTAATAATGCAACAAGTTTATTGAATAATATTTGTTAGTGAGTAGTTGAATAAAACATTCAATTCGATAAATCAGATCTTTAAGATTGTGACTATTTATAATACATATGTAGGGTGGATATCCTGTCTTAGTAGTTTTATATTATAGACAGTGTTGTATATCTTTGTTATACACTTACACGCTAGCGTGCGGTTTCTTCTTAGAGAAGTCGCAAGCGAGTCCAAGGTCGGATATCCTAACGTGACCGTGTTCGTCGAGCAATATATTCGCTGGTTTCAAATCTCTGTACACTATGTGTCGTTTGTGCATGTGCTCCAAACCTAGAAAATATCGTAACGTTATCATTATTTATTCACAGAAAAATTGTAACACATGTTTATTTTCTCGTATCCTAGCTGACTTTAATGTTTGTTTGTTTGTAACAGTGTAACAGTATCAGGGCTACAGAAAAGGACATTGTGTACCTAACCTAATCTGCCCCCTAGCCGTTCACGCGTGGGCGTAGTCGCGGGCGGAAACTATCAATATACCGTTAAAAAATAAATTACTTACGCTAAATTTAGCAAAGATAAACAATATGGATTATGATTAAAAACGCATTTGTTTAAAACATACATTAAATTATTCTAATGACAATCGTTACGTGATATTAGATAATAAAATAATTATAGGCTTTATTTATTATACAAAGGTGTGAATTTCCCACACCTATGCGTTATAATTAACTATTTTTTTAATTATATATTAAACGAATAACGCAACCCATTCGTAACACACTAATTACTATTAATAATCCTTTGTTTATGTTATTTTACTGTGCAAATTGATTATTATTATTCATAATAGAAATCGCATCACGAAGTTGACGGTATTTTCAAAAATATTTATCGAATGATTAGTTAAATTTAATTTATTAATAGAATATACAGTGATAACCAACAATATGAGGGCGAGGTTAAATATAAGCGGCATAAATTATTATTAAATATGTCATGTACAATTGACCGCACTTTTCATAAAACACAAAAGATAATATCGCCCTTATGTTGTGGACAATAAGGATAAATAAATGGATTGGTGTACATTCATATTGTATACGCAGGATGCCTTTTCATTACAGTCAATTAAAACTCAGCGGAGTTCGATTAGTGGGACCTAACTGCAATTGTGACAACTCGAATGCACTCCACTTTGACCATCTCGTTAAAGTTAATGGCTGCCCACATCTATTGGCCACTCCGATCGAGAACCGTCGCGTTACGAGTGAAATTTCACGTACTATTTTCTACTGCAATAAACAATTTTCAAACACAAAGGTATATAAAAATACGAGACGTTAAACAATATTCCTTAACGTTGCTTAAAGCTCAAGAACGAGAGATTGCAAAAATAATTTGCATAGTTGCTACTTTAAACGAAGCTCTACAAATGCGAAAAGAAAAATAACCAAGTTGCCTTTATAGTTTTACGAGACACGAATTAGGAAGGAAATAAATAATGAATTCCGAGATTCAATCTAGATTTACCTAATATGACTTCGGCTGCATAAAACTTCATTTCTGCCTCATTGAAGACGCCATGTTGGGAGAGGTGGTAATGGAGATCCCCACCGTTCATAAGGTCCAAAATGAAGCAAAGCTTGTCGGGCGTGTGAAACGCGTACGTCATGCACACGATGAATGGACAATCCACCTGGAATAGACGCACATATTAATTGTAGGAAATTGACAAATGAAACGTCATCGCACTGTAGTTAGGTTTTCACGTTGAGTCAAACCGTCATAACCACCCGAACTTTCTCAATGACTCATTTTTTTTTATAGCATTGCACCAGCAATCTCATTAATCGTAAAACGATCGATCTATAACAAATGTTTCAAATACAATTCGAGATATTTCAAAATTTTAGGTGAAGTTTATTGATTTAAAAAACATGTTACTACTAATAACAAAAAAATATTCAAAGCCGATTTCATATTGTTTTTGCTTTCGTATTAAATTCTTGGGAAGTGTAAATAAACATAGTTTGACGCATTGGCTGGTCGAAAGGCGAAATAGCATAAAACTAATAAACTGGCGGAGCGTTATGACGGCGTATTACGACAAGCGGAAATATTAACTGAGTGTTGTGATGAATGCGTTCCCTTTGTTTACAATGCGTCCGCGTGACAAGTCCGACCGGGTGAATCGAATAGTTTAACCGCTTCCAATTACGTGGTAACAAATAAAATTATCAAACGATCCCACTTCATCAACATGTGGTAATCGAATTATGTTTTTGTGACCACTTCAAACATTATCTTCGCAGCGCCGTGCGATTATTTTGATTGATGAGGCTCGATAATCGCAAATGCGTATGAACATCGATTCGGACCATATTTTAAATGCAATCATTAAAGACCTATGAAACACATATAATTCATTGATTTATTCGTTCATTTATATATTATATAAGTTTACAAAGTTAAAAAATTTGGACTGCTTAATGTTCTCCGAATAATAAAGACGAATACAACAGAAAAGTGAGAGATTAACATCTGGTACATGTGAACTGTGATCGATGCATTAAAGTTGTCTTTGTATTTGAAGAACAAGTTGATCTTCGAGACAAGGCGTGTCGCACTGAGATAGCCGTGATCTTGTTAGTGCTGTGTACGACATAAGCAGACGAGGCGGCGCCCTGCCACCAGACGAATGCTCATAAAAGATAAGCTTAGTCGTTCTGACAAATGGACTGGAAGGAATTAAAACTACTCCGTTTCGAGCTAATAATACATCTATTTGCGTGAACGATCTTGACGCGATGCAATATATGAGTAGAAATTGATTTGAAAGATTAACCTCATATCAAAGCAATTACCCCTAAATCGTTTTATAATGTGTTGTTAATGCATTTATTACGAAGGAAGTTAGTAATTTATCGGTTTATCATGCAGTAAGTAAAAATGATTACCTAATGATCGGTACTCGATGATTCAAGTGGTCGTTTGAAATATGATTTCAAAATAGTAACGATTTAAATAAAATTAAAGGAAATTGGTTTTTATTTACCTTATAATGAATTATTTATAAATTTAAATTAAAATGTCAAAAAACACATTGGTAAATAAGGCTAATTACTCAATAAAAGTTGTATTCGTGGACTTAGTATTCGTTGAATTTCATGCTTTTGTAAATTGGAAGAAAAGAGTAACTACGACATTCTTGTCTGTAGAATCTATATTTCGAACCAGTGTTAGCTTTAAATTTAATTAAATATTGTACATTTGTATTCAAAAATGCTTCTAAAGTATAATTTGATTTTGAAAATCGTTTTTCAAAGTTATAAAATTGTGTACAGATTTTGAAATAAGGTCAAGAGAATAAGAGACTCACATCGTAAGTTAGGGCAAAATGTAAATGTAATAAGTTAAGACTAAGAGGTCGAGACGGTTCCCGTTTTATAAACTTCGGATACCGTCGGACTTATCCGACCAGGGAAAGGCTTTTAGGTCACGAGAATGGATATGTTTTGAGTTCTGTAGATTTATCGTCTCTTATATTTGATTTTATTTCTAAACATATAGCCTGGAACGAAACCGTGTCAGTATGTCGGTTATTTTTTTCAAAAGATTTAATGCTATAGTCTTTCTTAGCAATATAAGAGCTAAATATAATAACATTTAAAATATTACACTGCCTTCTGTGTATAATACATAGACAAATATCTAACAAAAATAAAAATTACTTTTCTATGAATTCAATATTCAATAATGTCCAGGATACTTAAAAATACTTATGAACAGGCCTGTTAAGCGCTTGTGAGGTAGGTGTACTGTTGAAACGACATTTTACAATTAATTGCTACTAAATGACTGTAAAATGATTCAAAAGTGTTCGTGATAGCCTACTTGAATAAATATATTTTGACTTGACTACTACCATTTTGGAGTTTACAGAATACAAACAGCAACTAACTTAACAATTATTTATATTAATAATAATGTATACGTCAACGTACAATTGTAAGGACGGTTAGTTAATAATAAATATAGATACAGACAGATTGTAAGCTATCGAGAAATTGTGAACGCAACATTCAATTAAACTCCAATAAAACGTAAATTGGATCTCGCGTTCTTTCGGCGAGGTTAGTAGTTTTATAATTTAACCGAAATTGGTCCGTTATATCGAAAGCAATATTTGCCTTTCCTAACAAATTTAAAATCATTATTCACATAGAAGCCTGAGCATGATACATTCTTATTGATTGTCAAAAATCTATCAACGGTTCGGAACCTCAGACTTGAGATGAACTGGCGAAAGAAACTTAATAATTATCCGATAACATATGCATAAAACTTAAAATATTTATGTGACAAATGCAAATATATCTACGAGATCCTATTACCCTACCCAATGGAGTATTTATTGACTTTGTGGAATCGGAAACTTGGTGTAATATTAAATTTATCATTGCTTTTCGTGTTTGGTTAATAAATTTTTGTCACTATTTCAATCGAAATAATCAATATAAAATAGAAGAACAATGTAAAACATCGTTCCCGTTTTGGTAAAAACATCTGAAAATAAATGTCTAACTAAGAATTTTAATAAGTCAAATATATTTTTATCTAGAATAAAAACTGTTTCGATATCAGTGATGTGGGTAACAAAATAATATGACATAAGTCACAATTCTGTAAATGTTCAACTGCTGGGTCTCTTTCCTTGTGAGGAACGGCTTGGAGTTTATTACACAACGCTCAGACCCATAAGCCTATAGTTCTATAAAGATAATTAAAATATACATCTGTTGCCAACCAGAGTATATGCAGAATAAAACAAAAATATCTTTAAAACCAAAAAGTAAAGCATCAACATATTTACGGACTAAACATTAAAATTTCAATAACAATGAATCTAACGTAATTAAAGTTTAGAATGATGCTATTAATAAAGATGAAAAATTCAATTGGTTTGAATTGTAAAACAAAATGCAACGGAAGCGGCTTGGACTACGACAAATTGAGGGCGAGCCAATTCGTTTCAGTCCAATTGGTCGGATATCGTTTATGTCCCCGATGGCATATCATGTATACACAGCGTTATGAAGATATTACTATGAATCAAAGCAATATATAGATAAACAATCAAATCGTTGTCATCATAAAAACAACTTTACCCGCTTTACGTATAGTTTATGAAACATTTAGCCACTTGAAGATAAGATTTGTTTTCACCGAATCGTGTACTAATATAAAATTAATTATTTATGATAGTTTTATTCGTGTTCATTAAAATTATCAATGTATGTTTTTCGAAGATGCGAATGAAAAATAAAATGTATGAAATGAAAAAAAGAAACACACGTTTTCTTTAATTTTTAACTTAAATTTCTGATTCATGAAACATCTGATAACGTAGATATTGAGATACAATTACGTGAGGTGGATCCTAACGTTATCATAACCACTGGTGAAATCAACAATTCTATAAGATTAATTAATTTTTCTCATAACTAAAAAGTAGGTAATCTCAGCTAACCTTTAGTAAGCAGAGGGCAGAATGCAACGAATGTAGTGAAATATTTAATTGATCAGGGTAAGATAAAACAAATATTAAGTCTCAAAGGTTGAATATTGCCCGTTTTAGGTCAGTGTCGAGTCACCATGGTTAGAGCAGCCACGCTCAAGGTTCGTGCGAACAAATCTGCACAAGAATGTATTGAATAGACGAGCTTCCAACTTTTTTACTATATATATATACAAAATGTCTCCGTAGTACTTCTAACAATACTTCACGTATATGTCTTGATATACCTACATTATTAATAATGCACTTACATCATAAGAAAATGTTAAATATTTCTAATAAATGTCAATATAAAATCGAGAACGAGTTGAAGATCATGGTGAAATATTAAACATAAAATTGTACAGTTTATTATTATCAATACAAAAACAAAGACCAAATATTTTTCTCTACCTACTGCACTAAACTACTGACAAAACATAATGTTTTTTTCGAATGACAAGTCGCGGAAGAAGGTCTCCGATTTAAATGTAAGAATAGGAAAACTCGGCATTAAAGCCTCATGTACCGAGGGGCAATACATGGTTGACTTGTCGCCAACAAAGACACGCGTCATGAACATACAACACATAGGCCAGAACATAAGTTTCCGCCTTCTATTTCTCTCTTAACTTTGATGCAGACAAACTTATATTTATATCACAAACTTTTAAAATATGTACACATAATACACAGTATATATTTGAAAATATATACATATAAACAGTCATTCAATAGTGTCAATATACAAAATTCGAATGAGACTACTGAGCTGTTTAGTTATCTAAGTAGACCATGATGCTGTTTTAATTGTTGCTTAAATTTTATTTATTTTTAATGACTCACACAATGATAAAACCGATGATAATGACAAAATTGTGATGATAATCGAAAAATCGATCGCGGTGATCTTATTCAACAGAATAACTAAACGATATATTCAAATACACAAGTATGTGAGCACAGATGTACGGTGTATTTTGTCACACTTATAAGGACAGGATCCCAGGCGAACAGGCTTGCCATTAAACCAACGAGGTGGCCGACCATCAAATATAACGTATATAGATAATACTCATACCATTATAAGGTCAAGCGATATCGTTTATTTAATCTAAGAAGGAAGTACAGCTTTCGAATAGAAATACAGTTAAAAAGGTAGTAACAATTGTACTTTTTAGTTGTAACTAAATTATGCATACTAATGTCATATTTACAAATCGTAGGACCGACATACCGTGACTGAAATATAAGTTATTTGTTAAAATAATACTTTTAAAAAAGTAGTTCTCTATGAATGAAAAAAGAAAATTTACAGTCAAAATTTCAATTACACAATTTAGAAGTTAATCAATACAATAAGAATAATAGCTTGTATTGTAAAGTTTCTTCAAAGACGAGATTACGAGATTTAAAGTTAGTTATTAAATTGTTTTTCTCTTTATAAATTTTTTGCTAAAGCAAAACTTCATTGGAGTTTGCAGCGGAACTGTATTCCTAAAACGAGTTTAAAACAAAGATACAATTACGGAGCAAAATCGAGTTAATAGTTTTGATATTTAACTCAAAATAACGTCGAAAGTTTTAGTAATAATTTGATTTATTCTAACAAAAATAAATAACGTTCTTAATTACATTATATTTCTACTCGTAGGAAATCGTTAAAAAGGATTAGTTGAAATAAATGTTATTATTTTAATTACGGTATATGGTTCGACTGTCATATTGGTCAAATACAAGAAATATATACATATGTATTTACATATTATGTAGTATGATATATGAACATATATCAAATATACTGATAATCATAACCTTAAGAAGTTCACCCTTAATAAAGACGATAAATTTGAATAACAAAAATAACTATACTGCATATTTTCATAAAAATACAATATCTATACCATAATATTTTTTTTCAATAACTTGCTTTCATGATTTACTTACGTGTGCATTACCACATTATATAAACAATTTGTAATAACAAATTAATCAAAGCCCTTTAGAAATATTATTGCAAACTACTTGGTTTCTTACTCCAGAGAGTACGGCATTGTAATGCTATCCCTTTGTTTTAAATATGTAAATTTCCGTGGCGCGAACCACGCGATGGAAACATTAAGACGAGTAAAAAAGCGCTCGTATTTTCTTAAAATGTAATTTACGAGAAAATTTTATACTTATTTATATAATGCCCTGATTAATGACATGGTTTTGAAAGCGTATCTATTTATGGTTGTATATAAAATGCAAATTAATGCAAAATAATAAAAAAATACTAAAGAAGTGTTATACTAATAATAATTTGTCCCGAGTGTAATTGTAGATTCGATGTATAAAGATTAACAAATTATAAATAAAAGTAAATAGAAAATATTTACAAGATTTATAGGAACCTAACCTTTGGTTAATATAACTAGCTTGGGTAAAATGCATCGAGTTAAAATTGTAACCTATCGTTTTAAAGTAGTCAGACTGCCTAGTCGGTCTAGTGGTTAACTTATAAGGCGGAATTTGGTCCTGGTTCAAATCCCGGCTCAGGCCCCTGAACAATTACATGTTCAACTGACAATTGTCAGTTTGAAAGCAGGCAGTATTACAGAACATTATCTCTAAAAACACGTAAAGCCTTCGCCTCCCTCCATCGTGTCGGATTGAATTATTACCTATTCACCTGTTTTTGGACACACGTAATATGATGCACTATATAATAATATTTGCTGCGCAGTGCGCAGCGTGACTGATAGTCGATCAGGGGGATATTTCATTAACAGACAAGTTACATTATTCTGTATAATATGACATAGATAATAAAAATCGTAGTGTATATAAGCATACGCTGATTTCGTTTTAATTGTATAGAATGGATAATAAAATAGCTAATCTATACTAATAATATAAATGCGAAAGTAACTCCATCTATCTGTTACGCTTTCGCGGCTAAACCACAGAAATGAATTTGATGAAATTCGGTGAGGCATGCTTGAACCCTAAGGAAGGACATAGGTAACTTTTTGTAAGCCTACCCATCCCGCAAGACGCGAGCAAACCTGCAGGCGAAAACTAGTTGAGAATAACTACAGTTTGTCTCAGTAGAATCTTCATTCCGAATTGGCGGTAACTTTTCATTTAACTAAATCTTGTTATTTGACTATAAAATGCCTTGTAAAATCTTCCTTAGATAAAGTGTATTTACAATTTATCGTTAAAAATTAATAAAATAATCCACTCACCCCAGTACTGACTAGAGAGAGCATGATCCGCTCGTTGAGAGCGAGCGTCTCGCCTTGCTTCATCTTGATACGCTTCTTGTCCAAACATTTCATAGCGTACATCTTCCCCGTGTCCGCCTTTCGGCAACCATATACCTTGCCACGAAAGATTATTTATTAGATGTTTTGTTATCAGTTAACAATATTAGCGAATGTTATAATAGGAAGCCTTGAAACGTAATAACGTAATACATAAGAGAGCCACATCAAGCCGCAATAGAGCTAAGAATAAAGCTTGGATTAAATTTGAGATTATTCTCTTACATGGAACGACTTTGTTCCTTACGTAGCATTAAATATAGAAAATGTCATTCGATTGAGATTTATTTTTAAATAATGAAGACATGATATTGTATAAAGTCTTGGTTTGAAACTAAAAGATTGAATACATCAATTAACATTTTCAGTATTTATACAGATAAAAATTATCTATTCAAACATATGAAATCTAAATGAACATTGCAGCATTATGAAGGAAAAGTAGGTAACTTTCTTTTCTATTCGATTGCAATCCTAGAGATAGCGCATAGATTTTTCTTTAGGGCTACCCTGGCACGTTTACACGCAGCATATTAATGAGCTCTCGCCATGAACTATATTCCCTTCTCATATTCCAACTTGAGTAAAACATAAAATGATGCTTTTGATAATCCTAATTAACTTTTTTTATATTGAGTTACCAAGTAGAGCACTATTTCTATACGATATATATCTTTTATATTTAAATAATAATAATTAAAAAAAAAAAGAACTCTCCATTATACTTGGGATGAAATTAGTCTAAATAGAGTTAACAAAAAGAGAAGGGATTTTCATTGACATATACACTCTGTTCAACAAGGCGTGGAGATTCTAACGTCAAAATTGCATCGATTACAATTAACCCGATATTACAATAACAAATACATCGTCACGTATTTATTTATTAATATCGTGATTACTCTTAATTTCGCAACGACAATACAAAATATCGAAATGCTCGATATTTTGTATAATAATAGTTTCGATATAATACATTTTTTTTTTTTTTTTTTTTATATCATAGGTAGGCGGACGAGCATATGGGCCACCTGATGGTAAGTGGTCACCAACGCCCATAGACATTGGCATTGTAAGAGATGTTAACCATCGCTTACATCACCAAAGCGCCACCAACCTTGGGAGCTAAGATGTTATGTCCCTTGTGCCTGTAATTACACTGGCTCACTCACCCTTCAAACCGGAACACAACAATACCAAGTACTGCTGTTTTGCGGTAGAATATCTGATGAGTGGGTGGTACCTACCCAGACGAGCTTGCACAAAGCTCTACCACCAAGTAAACATTCACCAATGTAATCATATAACAATTTTTTTTTTTTTTTATTTCAATTCGAGAAGCGGATAAACATTTTCATCTTATATTTCAGAAAGTACCGTCGCGAATATACAGTATCGATGTGTTCGCGATGATATAATCGTGAGTGCAATATCGGCGTACTACCAAATGGGAGGATTTGGGAATGAATACATACAGTGGTGGTCGTATAATTAGAAACACTACCAACGGTCCTTGACATTATGTAAGATACTTCACCGCAATCGTTTTTATGTTGAAATTAAACAATAAATAGGACAATAATATGTTCAACGATTTATCATTTATTAGAAAAACAATAGTAATCCCATTACACAAGTGCAGTTTCAATATTACATTACGGACAAACATTTGAATCAGTTTTAAGGTATGAACAATAATGGACAACTAATTAGAAACAACAACAACAAACATAAAAAACAATATTTTTTTAAGTCTTAGTAATTAGTATTGTTATTTACGAAAAAGCTACTATCCACAGCCTACCAATAGTTATAATTAATATTTAGTGTATCCCTTATCTTCAATAACAGTCTGCAACGACGTGGCATTGATTCAATCAATTTCATACATTTTTCTAGGGGGATTGAATTCCATGCTTTACCAAATGCTTCATATAGTTCGTTTTGACTGGTGTTACGTTTGTTTGTGACTTTCTTTTTAGCAATATACCAGAGATTTTCTATCGGGTTTAAATCCGGACTATTTGCTGGCCAGTCTAAAACGGATATACGCTGTTCGCTAAGGAAACATATGACGCTATTGGCCGTGTTTAGGGTCATTGTCATGCTGAAAGATCCAGGTTATAGGCAAGTGATCGCCCGAGTAGGGAATCATTGTGTGCTCTAAGATATTTTTGTATTTCCATTGATCCATTGTACCGCCACCGTGCTTAACTATACTCCTTGTGTATTTATAATTATAAGCATTGTTTACAGGGCGTCTAACATAGCGCTTTCCATCGGAATTTACCATATTTATTTTTGTTTCATCTGAAAATAACACTTTTTTCCATTCTCGTACCGTCCAATTAACATATTTTTTTGCGAATAATCATCGCTTCTCTCGGTGTTGCTTGGTAAGAAGCGGTACCTTTCGAGAGATTCTTCCAAACGATTTAGCTTCCACTAATCTTCGGCGTATCAGTCTTGACGAGATGTTTCTCGGGTCATCAGGCGAAAAACACTTTATTATTAATCTGGTTGGAGCCTTTACTTGGGGTCTTTTTAGCGACACGAACGATTAGCGTATCTTCTCTGGGAGAGTATTTTCTTGGCCGAGTCTTTCTAAGAACATTTTCAACAGTTCCATGTGTTTTATAATGATCAATTGCATTAAAAACTTTCTTAACAGAACAATTTAAATGCTCAGCTATTCTTCTGTACGCCCACTTATGATCTATATGTAAATTAACAATGATTTGCTTAGTTGACGCGTCACTACTTTTATTTTTGCCCATTTTGAGCAAAATAAAATTAAGATTAAATTTTGAATTGCCAAAATAATACAAAAAGAAATGTTATTCTCCAATTTCAAAAAAAAGAACGAGCTATGGATGCTTTTTTAAAATGTTTCTAATTAGGCGTCCAAGTGGCCAGTAACAGAAAATAAACTCCTAGATGAGTAAGACTCATTTTGTAATTAAAAGTAAGATATGTTTTATATTTTATGCATTTAATGAGTTTTTTATTTGAATGGCTATATTATTGCATGATTATTAATTATTGAATGTGTATATTTTTTAGGAACATTTGTACATTGAAGTTATACTTTCTTTATTCATAAGAAGTGCTTCTAACTATATGACGACCACTGTATATAGGAAAATATCTTTTTTTAATTATTTTTGAAAAGAACGAGCTATTACATAGCCTTCGTTCGTTTATATATACTAAAATTAGTATGAAAATAATTGTACGGCTTCTTGTTACCTCATCACTATTAAGCAACTAAACTTTACTTGGTAGTAGTGTTTTGTGCAAGCTCGTCTGCTAGTCCGCCAACCTATTCCATAAAAAACTGATCTACCGAAATTTAACCAGATAACATTACCTGACCTACTTGCATAGGCATATAAATTAAGGAATTTAGAAAAATGCGACGCGAACAGAGAACACGTTGTAGTGAAATAAATCATTATCAATAAAATCCAATTCTTATAGCAGCAAGATAATCACGCCGTAACAAACGACTGTATACACTGTTTAGTAGCGTGTTGATGTTTGTTCTCGGAGACCAAAGAGGATTCTCTATATGTAAATATATATATAGTTTAGTGTCTGTTAATATTTACATTTTTAGAGCGCCTGTTAATAGAAACGTTTTAACTTTTAACTTAGTAAACTCTACTTTTAGAACTTTTCACAGACAATACAGTAGGGACGTAATCTGATAGAAAAGAATTTATTAGACACTATATATATATATATATAATTTTTACACACATACGCACAGGTAACATTATTTTGATAAAAGCATAAAATATATACAAGCCATACGAATATGAAAAATAATAAACGAACTCACTTCGCCGAAGCCTCCTCGACCGATGATACGATGTACGCTAAAATCGTTCATTGTCAACTGTATATTCAATTCTAAATTCTTCCATTGGCAAAATCTCGTATATTTATCACTGAAAAAAATACACATTAAGAAATAATTCTTGATCTCAACAATATATTGTATACAGCCGTTTCACTAAGATACCTTTCTAAGAAATTTTTAAACGGTTCTCCTCTTAAATGTTGGAATATTTCTTCAATATAGGGCTGAAATATAAGGATAATTTTAGTAATATCCAACAGAATATTAAATTATTACATATATAAATGTAATTTTACCTCAAATAGATTCGGTGGTACCTCGTGTTTCATTAAATATTTTTGTACATGCGCGACGCATTCCTTAGAATAATCCTAAAACCAAACGAAAAAATCAAAACGTTATGTTATGGCGATTCGGCTTAAATAGTGAGTATGTTTTTTTTATGTCGACCGGGAGGGCAAAGGACTCTACTCCACCTGATGGTAATTGGTAATAGAGTCCAAACGCGACGACGGCTAGTACAGTCGGGAATAATGATCTGCACTAGCCGCCCCCGCGCCGCCTTGCCGGCCCGCAAGATGCCTCTTCACGCCTCGTTTGAATGCTTGTGTAATAACAGGCATAAACGACAGAAAATCTTTTATTCCAGTTTGCGGCGAATTGATTGTGGAATTTATATATTTTTTACAGTCCAAGGGACAGAGGTGCCCAGGAAACGGCAGCGGCCGGCAAGCGGAACCAAGGAAGGCTAAACAAAGTGCAACCGACAATAGTCGTCGAGGTGATTTCGAACTTCGCCTTCATCTTAACTATTCAATACAATGCGTTAATAGTTGAAAAATTATATATTAATTCCATATATACTAGATTTCTATTAAAAAAAAAACACTAAATAGGTACAAACATTTATTTGTAAAACAAAAGCATTAATAGGTCTTTGCAATAAAATATATTTAGTCTCACTAAGAGCACTTCACTCGGCAGTATACCGAAGACAATTATTTATACCTTTTCTCTCCCCCGAGAACGTCACTGTTAAGACAGATAAGTAAGGCGGCGAGCGCTTGGAAAAAAGGAAACAATTCCCGTCCAATTGAAAAAAAGTCGTTTCAAATCTTCAATTTACTCACTAAAGAGGTTCTTAACTTTTAAAAGAATCTCGCCTGCATTGGATTCAGTTACATAAAAAAACAAACTAGTACATTTATCGTTGCTTTTAATAAAGGTCCTAAAATACGCCGAGATTTTCTCACGAATCTGTTTACACTTTTAATACATGTTTACTCGGTGGTAGAGTTTGTGCAAGCTCGTCTGGGTAGGTACCACCCACTCTTCAGATATTCAACCGTAAAACAGCTGTACTTTGTATTGCTGTGTTCCAGTTTGAAGGGTGGGTGAGCCAGTGTAATTACAGGCACAAGGGACATAACATCTTAGTTCCCAAGGTTGGCGGCGCATTGGCAATGTAAGCGATGGTTAACATTTCTTACAATGCCATTGTCTATGGGTGTTGGTGACCACTTACCATCAGGTGGCACATATGTTCGTCGGCCTACCTATACAATAAAAAAAAATGTAAATACACAAAGTTAACTTACTGTTTTTTAGGAATTCATTTACCCCTATTTAAACGTATAGTGTATTATAACTTTTATATTATATAAAAAATACCATCCATTATTATTATATAAGACATTTTTGCGTATATTATTTAATTTCGAAGATTATTTGAACCAAACTGTATTCATAACAAATGTGATTTAACAGTGAACCTCATTTAGTATTCTTATTTCAAAACGGTAGTAGATTAAAGTTAACCGCCATAATATATTAATGTATTGAAATTAAAAATTGATTGTATTTTATTTAATCTAATCTGTTACCAAGATAGGAAAAACATGATATTAGAGAGCATGATGTGAGAATAGTATGTTACGGTACGGCATTTATAACTAATTATCAAAAGTATTATCCACTTGAACTCGTCTGTTTAGATAATTAAAAGCAATCCGAATATCATATTATTCATTGAAAATAGTCGAATCGACATTCATGTAATGACATTCATTGGAAACTTTTATGCTCTTTTTTCCAACGGATGTTTGCACGAGATTATTACAGATGAGTGAACTTTCAAACGGATTGAATACACATACAGTGTTTACGACTAATGTATAAGTAAGACGTCGTACATGTACCCGTATTGCGATTGAAGGCTTACGAAGTGGCAGACGGCTGGCACGTTGCCACGAGTATCTACTTAAAAGTGCTCTTTACGCAAACATACGTCTGCAGCAACACTAATGACAATTTTAAGATTACTTAAACATTTCACTTAACTGAAAATCTTCCTTCTTTTATGTGTAAACATTTTGGTAAAACTTTCACTCGTCTGTTAATATTATAAGGCTTGAGAGTTTTGTACGTTTGAAAGTGGTCGTCTTAGTGTAAGCGATATGACAATATTTTAACCGATTTATTAAGACAAATTATAAGCTACATTTCTATGTAACTTCACTCTACATAGATAGGAGCAGTTACCGTGAAAGTAAAGTCAAGTACGCGGCATCGTGATGTGCATCGGCATGTGATCATAAACATGAAAGAAATACGAAACAAATTTATTGAGGGTGAATCCGGGGTGCCCTGCAAGTTATTATGTAAATATAACTGTAAATAATGAATATATGTATTCAATTGCATAAATTCTTGTCGGCAAAATCAACTTTTCGAATCGGTGGTAGCTTATGTTTAATCTTATCTTACTAATATTATTGCTTGATCAAGTATGATTGTTTTTAATGCTTCAACCGAAATTTCAATGAAACTATAACTCTTTATCGAAAAAATAAACGTCCTGAAAATAACACAACCACAGGATTGGTTTGAAGTTGAGAGTAACCAAATTATAAAAATATTTCCTCTCTCATTTAAATATCTAGCGAGCTCTGTGCGTCTCATTAAAACCTGTAAAATATCTTATGCTGGGAACATATACATCAACAATCTGTTTGGGTTTGCAAATAATTTTGTATTAAAAAATGCACTTAAATGCATGAAACTAAACTAAATGAGGGTTGGGTGTTCATTATTTAATCTTTAAATTATATTTTTTAATGTACCTATTATTGTTTTAACTGTTCTAACTGAAACAAATTTTACAAAATAAAATTACAACCAATTTTCGTAGCTTGACATGTATCAATCTAAAATATTATAAAAATTACGAAAACCAAATTTTTATTACTTGAATATTAGTAATAATAGATATCTTATCGGATTTTTTATTAAATCAGTTAATTATACTGATTTAGATATAAATACATTATAAAAGGACGCAAGGCGGTGATATCGCTTAACGCGCGCACAAAAAAATATATTTTTAACAAAAAATACCTTGACCAAAATATTGAATTAAAAGTATGATAACGCGTTATAATTGCAAAAAAAAAAATTATTCGTTCGTTGAACAGATATAAAATTGAAAAAAAAACAGACTTAAAAAAGTTACACGTTGTAGGCGCCAAAAGCTTTATATCGTTATTAAAATAAAACGACATTTATTTACGTGATTACAAAAATCCCTAATGTAAGACCTAAACTATTTGGAAATCTATTTTGATGAACATCGACTCAAAGTAAGTTTTTATTTTTGTTGTTAAATATGATAACTTAAGATAATATGATGACTTAAGCATGATAGTTTTTTTAAAGTTAAATATGGGTAGGTCCTACTCAGCACGCTGCTTAGATGAGACAACGACAACGTCATTTAGAGAAACAAGTGGCGAGTATATCTTTTCCACCCTAAACACATACCCTACATCTTTATAAATAAATAAATGTTTTCTTTATCAGATCAAAAACTAGAGTAACAGACGTGCTTGAAAAGATTGACTAACAGAAATGGAGATGGACGGGCCATATACTGCGAAGTACCCAAGAAAAGTGGAGCAAAATTATTACAGAATGGTATCCTAGAGACGGAAAAAGGAATAGAGGAAGGCAAGGAAAGAGATGGGAGGACGAGATCAAATTAACAGCTGGTCCAAATTGGAGGAGGGTTGCTAGAGATAGACAACAATGGAAAATGTTAGAGGAGGCTTATGCCAAGAGGCACACTGAATTAAGAGACATTTTATAAAAAACACACAATAATTGCAACTACATTCCAAAAAAAAAAAAGTTCAGGATAAATAGGCTTATTGATTGATATTGATTGATTGAAATGTTTTCTTATAATTGGGACAACCTCGAAAGTATGATATTTTCGATAAGAACAGATTTATTTAAATCAATTAACAATTAAAGATTGAAGAAAGATGAAAATATTGTCAAAACATTTTACTCGGTGGTAGAGCTTTGTGCAAGCTCGTCTGGGTAGGTACCACCCACTCATCAGATATTCTACCGCAAAACAGCAGTACTTTGTGTTGTTGTGTTCTGGTTTGAAGGGTGAGTGAGCCAGTGTAATTACAGGCACAAGGGACATAACATCTTAGTTCCCAAGGTTGGTGGCGCAGTGGTGACGTTTTTTTTTTAAGAAATATACAAACCACTGTCTATGGGCGTTGATGACCACTTACCATCAGGTGGCCCACATGCTCGTCCACTAACCTATACAATAATAAAAAATAAAAAAAAGATTTATATAAAGAAAATAAACTCAAGTTTTTTTTTTTTTTATTGACTAAATATCAATAAAAAGGAACTTACGTGCGAATGTGCTAATAGTTCCTTCATTATAAAATTGTCATAAATATCTCTTGCGATTCTTCGCCTTTCCTCCACACATTCCTGCTTTTCGTATAACTTTATCTGATAAACAAAACGCAATATTATTATTGATTTCATTTAACGTTTATTACGCGTATTGGCGTCGTATTATTGTTTACCTCTTCGTAAAATTTTAATTGTGGCACTGGTTCTTCTGACGTTTGTTCGCAGAATTCCTTAAATAATAAATAACCTGAAACAAACACAAACATTTTTAATAATTTTCGTACAGACACTGAAGATAGATAGATACATTTAATGAATATACGTAATTGTTATATTAACTATATAATATACTATTTGTGTAATTTAAAACAAATCACATAATGTAAATTCCTAGATAATATTAATTGAATAACTTGTTACATAAATCGGACAATTTATTACCAAGCCATTGCTTTTGATATAAAATTACCTATATTATCTCTTTGCTGTGCATATTAATAAAATCCGATTAAATTACAATTGTATATCATTCATCAAAAATAGGCTTGTAGAAGCCAGGTATTGTAATGAATGAACGATTGAGGGATTATAAACGAAAACTGAATGGTTGCATACCGTATACTGAATTAGCGAAAGTAATTTATATATATTTTATAAATAAAAAAAAGATAAAAAATCTCACGTGTAAAGTATATAGATCGGTACAAGTGCTACAGTACATTAAAAATACCACATATATTTGCTCTACCGTGATTTGTCGTAACTTACGTATTAAAAAAAAAAAGATTTTGCAACAATCTGTTGTATCCATAAATTCATTTAAGTAGGCGTTTGATATGAAAAACTACGATATGATTTTTTACTGCTGCCTAACGAAAGGAATTTATTTCTAAAATAAGTAGTATTTGCCACAGGAGAGACATCGCGTATAAAAACGATTATTTGTATAATTTAATTGTTTTACGTCAAAGACATCAATGGAACTCAGCGGTGACGTATATTGTTTTCACTTTTCAGTTCCTCCATAATTTCAATAAAGATGAATAAACAAAGTTCACACATTCCGCAGTTCCTGACGTAAATTCTCATGCGTAATTGTAAATGATACGATAGTCATATAAATAATTATCTATTATATTACTAAATAAATATCACAAGGTCAATATCATACATATGTGTACATATTTCCATATAGGTCAAATTGCATTGCAAGGGGAAATTTTAATAAATAAAATAGTATTATTAATGGATAATAGTAAACATTTGGAAATTGAAGTGCTTATGGGTTATGGCCTGTGGGCGGTCACCACCCGCCCAACAGTTAATATAAAGCTGAATAAACTTTGTATTGCCATGTCCCGTTTTAATGGTGTGAGTAACGTATACGTATGCCATCACCACCAAATCGACTTTCTGCAGTGCGTAGCAGTCACGACAGCTCCCAGGGAATGTTTTTGAACGTTGTTCAGTTCTGCGGTCAATTGGAAGTTAAAGCCAAATTGACTTCCAAAAATCTTGGTGTGCTCAACAGGGCGAGACAGTACTTCACGTCGGTCCATCGCCTAAAACTTTAGAAGGCGCAAATTCGGCCCCACATGGAGTACTGCTCTCACCTCTGGGCGGGTGCTTCCCTGTACCAGCTTCTTCCTTTTAACCACATTCAACGTAGAGCAGTTCGAATTGTCGACGATCAAGCTATTACCGACCGGCTTAATCCTTTGGATTTGCATAGAGATGTTGAGTCACTCTGCATCGTCTATTGGCATATATCACGGGAGTGTTCTAAGGAGTTGTTTGGTTTAGGCCCGGCCGATAAATTTCACCATCGGACATCGCGCCAGAACGTAAAATTCCAAACTCACCTCCTCGATGTCTGGAAATCCACAACAGCGAGATTTTTAAGGCATTTCCTGCCTCCCACAACCACTCTGTGGAACCAGCTTTCGCCGGCGACTTTTCCGAACCGATATGACATAAAAACCTTCAAGAAGAGAGCGTTCTCTTTCCTCAAAGGCCGGCATCGCACCTACAAATCCTCGGATGTTGCAGATGTCCATGGTCACTTTCCATCAGGTGAATCTCCTGCTCGTTTGCCCCTCTTACATAAAAAGGGAAAGACCATGAACGTATCCACAATAACGTAGTTAGAAATCTCTAACTATTAACATGGTTATCATTAATAGCAGGAATTTGCTTGTAACTGTGTTGTAAGACCTATTTTCCAAACATTATCCTTATGTACAAAATAGTTCTGGTTTTAAAGAAATACAAAATACAGCCTTACGGTTACCGTTGACATTTTCGTGTAATCGTCTGTCTATACCTATATGGTGCATTTACCCTATTTACACGTTGCTGACTAAGGATAAGTTCACACCTGATGCAACTAAGCTAAGATGAAGCCATAATGCAAAATAAAATGTGTGTTGATGTTTGATAGTTTGATTGATAGTTTTGTTTTGCTTAGTCGGGTTGGTGTTGATCCATAAACGCGATATAATCAAATCTTATTTCAGTGGAGTGCAGTCTTTTATTATTCATTATACAATATATAAAACGAGCCAAACAAATAAATCTAAAATATTACAAATATATGTTGACTCGATATTATTCTTATCGACTAAAAAATAACGCCCAATATTGCATGCAAACAATAAAATAATAAAACTGTGACTTATGTGTTTTATGATAATCAATAAAATATAAATTTATAACTCTCATCAGTGTCTTCTGCGTATTATATACTGTCTATATTGTAAAGATAAGATCCAAGCAATTACTATAAGTCACTGTAAAATTATGTAACGTAATTATGTGGAATGGCTATGCGTAGATAATGAAGGACGTGCTCGGCTAAGTGCAAACCAAATAGCCTTTGCCCTATCCACATAGCATCCAGCGCACCCGATAAAGTTATTTACTGCAAGTCTAAGGGGCCGCCGCCCGTAAATTGCGTTTGTTACTTGCCTTGAGTAGGTACTCCAGCTGCAATATCGAGCCGGATAAATCATCGAGCTATATCACAAATAGACTATCGCACAAATTGATATTGTTCCTTGCTGACGTTGAGCATTTACGTCGTTTTTAGTGAAAGAATTTCATTAAAAACTTTTTAGCAAACATCCAGACTATATTGCTTATTTCTTAGATATCTTACTCACTGTTGGCGCTGTAACTATAAAGATAGAAAGAAAACTCAATAGCGTTTTATTCGATCGACCAGACGACTACCGTGATATAAGAGATACATGGATGATAAAAAGAGCTATGCATTTTGCATTTTATATTAATTCGTAAATAATATTAAATTACTTATTTCAGTCATATATTCATTTACAATTGGATTATTTTGGCGGATCTTCTGAGTATAACCTACAATCCAAGCCACTGGAACAATCATAGAACAGTACCACGGTTCTATCTCTATCTATCTATAGCTATGTTTATATTATAAATGAAGAGTTTGATTGAAAGCGATTACGAGTACCGTACCTTACCGTGTAAACCGTATATGACTATCTATATAATATTATAAATGCAACACTAAATACACACAGTGCAGTAGCCGTATAAATCAACCAATATAGAATTCATTTATTATCCAAACACGGGTGAAACCGCGGTCACAACTAGGTACCTTGTAAATATTATTACATAAAAACGCTTATTTAAATATTTTTTTATTCATATATTGAATTAAAAACTTCCGACTTTTATTTGTTTTTTTTTTCGAATTCGCATAAAATCTACTAATCCGATAGATATGGATTGTTCGCATTGTGATGGTTTAGTTTCAGGACGGATATAAGCTACATAGTATATATTTTATATGTTGTATATTTTTGAGATAGTTTATTTTGTCAACTTATTTGTACGTCTCTTATATTTGTACGGATAGTTCGCCAACAGCATATTATACGTACATAGACTACAACAAGAGGAATATGGACAAATACATAAATTTGAAATTGAATCGAGTAGAGGGTAAATGAAATAAGGCATTATTGTGTGTGTTCAGTTTTGTACATCTAAAGTAAATTTTGCTTAAAAGAAAAGGAATGTCAGTTATGTATTAGTTAAAATAAAAAATCTTTGATCTTGCAGTGTTCGACGATTCAATAAAGAAGTCAATTTAGGCGGATTTTGATTCAGTCTAAAACATTTAGAATTAAGATATTTAACAAATTTATGTTGATTTTTTTCTACTGTATGAGTATAAATTTTATATAGTGGGTTCCAGACTACAGAACCATATTTCAAAAATGAACGGACAAAGCAATTATATAAAAGGATGAAGGTTGTGTCATTTTTAAAATCTTTATTAACCCTGAATTATTACCCTGAATTATTGGTTTTATACCAAGCATTCAAAATGACTTTGCAACTATATAATCTATATGGAATTAGAATGTTTATTTTCTGTCTAGATATATCCCCAAGCCTCTCACCTCAGCTACTCGGGTAATATTGTCATTATTCAATTTATAATTAAAAATTGTGGGATTTGGTTTTCGTGTAAAAGAAATAATGCAACATATAAGTTTTCGTTACAATAACTACACAACTTATATAGATCATTTTGCAAAAGGCTACAATCCGAAGGCTTAGCAATAACTCTAAAGATTTTCATGTCATCGGCATATAACAGTATAGATGCATGATCAAAAATTTGATGAATGTCATTTACAAAAAAATTAAACAATAACGGACCGAGGTGAGAGCCCTGAGGTACACCAGAAGAAACTGGAACAAAAGAAGAACAGAAGCCCCTGATTGTCACCGCTTAATCTCTGTTGCGAAGGTATGAGGACAACCAATGAAGCAGGTCGCCATGTATACCAACTTGCTCTAGTTTATGCTGTGATATTGTGTGAGATATTTTGTCAAAAGTCTTAGAGTAGTCAGTATACACAACGTCAACCTGATAGCCCCTATCCATAGCCGTGGCATCATGATGTGTGTCTCATGACATAACTATAAATTAATCAAGTAGTTTGTAGTACATAATATAGTAAAGCTATTATGAAATCGCACGGAATATGAAAACGTATGGTTTGTTTAATTGTTTAAATGTACAACTTCTTCGATTGGAATATGCTATGTCTCATAGAGACATATACATAAACAATTACGATTGTATATTTAAAATATTGGGAAAATAGAAAACAATAAATTAAGTTTAATATGAATACTTTAACTTACCAAAATCTTCCGTTTACCTTATTAATTTGGACCATAAATTTTAGATATTTGAAATAACACATACGTTTAAAAAGGCGTGGGACGATCGGTATTAGCACTGAGTAAGTACAGGGCTGTCTTAGTTAGTTACTTGATGACATATAATATAACTTTTGTTCAAGAGCCCAAGAAAAGACTTACCGCATCTACGGCTTTAATTTGGCCTTGCGAAGTGATCGGAAATATGACGCTAAGTTATAATATTGCATTTATTTTACGTATAAACATGATATTTTAAATATCTGATACTAATTTACATGAAAGGTTTTACTGCCGCAAAGACTTATTAGCCGCAGTAGTGTTAACGAGTTTAATTACATTTCCTTTAAAGTATGTATAGTGCTAACCAGACTAACGTCATCAGGAAACTAGATTTATAAAAGGCGTAACTAAATTTGATATAGCATATTTTTAATAGCGAGTCCGGTGTGGAAAACCATTACTAGGGTTAATTAAGAAATTTAAAATAATGCGCAATATGAGTGTTCCATTGGCAGCAGTCAGCTCAGTAAGTTGGAGCATCAGTTGTCGGAAATCGAAGGAACTGATAATTGTATGAATGAATTTAGGTGAAAAAGTATTAATTGTTGTAAAACCTCATCATTACTATATAAAAGAGCGTTATAAGTCTAGCAGTTAGACGAAGTCTTGCCGTTTGTCACATTATAAATATATAAACATAATTGATTTCGTCCATATAGAATCATGTGACTGAGCGCCAATATTTGTACACTATAATATCTTCGGCACTGACTCTCTTCTTTGAGAATGGCCGTCGTGGTCGAAATCGTTTTGGGGGACATTACGACTTTACCGAATATTTACTTACTATACTAGAGACACATTAAGTACAGTAGCATGGTCACCGAAATAACAGTGACCTCTACGCCAAATAATGAAACATACAAAGCGACCACAGTTAAAAATAAACTGACATGTTTTTTTTTCCTTATCTATTTGAACGAGAAATGTTCCAGTACGATACGCATGTTAGCGAACTATTGTGTGAGACATAAGATTAATTAACATAATAAAATATTTGCTGGAAACATATAATACCTATGCTAATGCATAATAATTGTAACACCGGATAACTCATTCAAATTTGTCATCAAACTTTGTAAATGAAACACGCTATTGTTGAAATACTTGTTAATTCCAATTTCGAAATACATTTTGTAAATACTGGAGTGAAGAATCATTGATTTAGCAACAACTATAATGGACTTTGGATTAATTTTACTTCACTATGCTAAAACTTCTATCTTATACTGATCGGTTGCACGTTTCAAAAAAATTATAAACTTAAACACACATTGACATCGAGTTTAAAAAAATCAGTATGAAATCATACGTTTGCATTTATTCACGACATACAATATATAATTTGCATCAAAATACTAACAGTAGTTTCGCCATAACTAATGCACAAATATTGGTTTCGATGATTTTATAAAGCGGGCGCGCTTAAAAATATTGTCATTATTGCCATTGCCAATATGAAAATATGATTTAATCATGAGGCACTCCGCTCTCTTTCGGAGACCGTATATATACAATGTATTAAAATACAAATGAAAAGTACAGTCTACGTGCACGTTTCGCACGCACACTTTATGTTATGGTATATCATAACTTTAGCTTTATAGTTACATAGTATAGTATCCTACCTAACTAATGGCGTTTCTGACCACGAATAAATTCTTTGATTGCGACTTAAACTCCGATAACAATATAAAAGACACCATCAATAAATTTTGATATTCATACACAGAATACATAAAAAAAATATATATAATGTATATGATGATGACAAATGTATTTTTTATTACCAGTTCTTCTCTGTAGAATCTACATTACGAACCGGCGGCTTTATATTAGAACTAGCTGAGCCCGCGGTTTCACCCGCGTATAATTAATAAAAATATAATGAATAAAAATTAGCCTAGAACCTTCCCCGATAAAAGGACTATACAACACAAAAATAATTTTTAAATTCAAACCAGTAGTTCCTGAGATTAGCCGCATCAAACAAACAAACTCTTAACCTTTATATATTAGTAAAGATTAATCTTTTAAAATTACGATTCTTAGTACTTTTAAGAGCCTACTGATTTTATGTACAATTTTAATCGCAATGGCAACGTCACAATTCTGTTAACGATAGACGCATCTTGCATAGTTTCTTTAATTTGTACAATAAAACGAGTCTTTAAAAGCAATAAACCACTTAATATCGTATAAAATTTATTTTTTAAACATTCTTAACGGTGTCGTAAGAATTCTGACTCGGTCGCGTATTGATTCATTATTTCGAAAATGTAAAAGAGTTCTCCAAATAACCCGAACGTTATATTTCTGCCGAAAAATTGGGTATCTCTCAGCGTATACTATAGAGATGTAGCCGTTGAGTCGGCATTACCTTTTTATAATCATTAATCATATTTAGACTTATTTGCTCTAAACATTTTAATTCACTTGATCAAATACGGAATTACTTTTATCAGTGAGGATTTTTTAATAAGAGGGCTTTTCTATTGATACATACAACTTATTTTAATGTCCTTTGTAACAATTCAATATATTGCGCCTTCTATTTAATATACGACATTAGTAAAGTGGTAACATTAGTTCTCGTAAATGTTTAGAATTCCCATATATAGGGTTTTCCAATAGGGACGCTTGAACTTTGACAGCTGATTGCGGCCATGTTGTTTGAATGACAGCTGTCAAATGCAGTGTGTTATATTCATTCCGTCCTCCCAAACCACCATGGCAGGTTACAGTGTCGAGCAGCACGTGCAAATCATAAAATTGTTTTATGAAAATGGGTCTTCAGTTCGAGCAACGTTCCGCGCACTTCGCCCGTTTTACGGTCGCGATGATCGTCCTGCCGAGTCGACTATCCGTCGATTGGTGGACAAATTCGAGTCAACCGGGTCAGTTAACAATCAGCCGGTTCCCGTGCGTCAACGTAACGCGAGATCTGCCGAGAATATCGCCGCTGTGCGCGACAGTGTCCTCGAAAACCCGCGGCAGTCAATTCCGCGTCGCGCACAGGAACTCGGCCTTTCGCAGACGACAACTTGGCGAATTTTGCGTTGTGACTTGAGCCTGCACCCGTACAAGATCCAGCTGACCCAAGAGCTCAAGGTTAATGACCATAGACAGCGCCGTGTGTTCGCTGACTGGGCATTAGAGCAGTTGGAAGTTGACGCCGATTTTGGCAAAAAAATCATCTTTAGCGACGAGGCGCATTTTTGGATGAATGGCTATGTCAACAAGCAAAATTGCCGTATTTGGGACGAGACCAATCCACACGAGGTTCACCAAGTGGCAATGCACCCGCAGAAAGTGACTGTTTGGTGCGGATTTTGGGCCGGAGGCGTGATTGGTCCGTATTTTTTCGAAAACGATAATGGTGTGGCCGTCACCGTCAATGGTGAGCGATACCGGTCGATGATAACCAACTTCTTTTGGCCTGAAATCGAGAATATGGATCTGGACAACATGTGGTTTCAACAGGACGGCGCTACGTGCCACACAGCACACGCTACGATGGAAGTTCTGCACGAGCAATTTCTGGACATGGTCATCTCGCGCGGAGGCGACGTGAACTGGCCACCGAGATCGTGCGATTTGACCCCGCTGGACTTTTTCTTGTGGGGTTTTCTTAAGTCGCAGGTCTATGCCAACAAGCCGCAAACCACCGATGCCCTCAAAGTCAACATACGCCACGCCATCGATCAAATACAGCCCGATTTGTGCGCCAGAGTCATCGAAAATTGGACCTTTCGTGTGCGCGCCACCAACCGAAGCCGTGGCGGTCATTTGAATGATGTCATATTCCATACATAATGGGGTCGATAGACCTTCCAAATAAAAAAATTTCGCAAATATCTCTCCTACATGTATTTTTTTTTTGCATTTCAAAGATCAAGCGCCCTTAATGGAAAACCCTATATAAGGATAACATTAATATTTTAATTTGTGACGTGTGCCACATTTTGGTATAATATTATAAATGTAAATCATCGCTTGCCACATGAGTTAACTACATTAAAGGTAGTAGACAGAGCACGATGAGACACAGCTATTTGTAAGATTATGTTCTCAGTGCTTACCGCATAAAAACTAAACCCATTTGTGAGGACGGGAACTGAAGTGTATGTGTGTGTGTGCGCCTTGTTGTTCACGTTTAATGTGGTTTATGATACAAATCTCTATAAGAAAGTAGCTACAGAATGTGTCCCCCTTACATTCTTTATCATCTCGTGCACTTACATTATCGATCTCATGCCCTTCTACTTTTGCTTTAGAAAATATAAAGTAACATCCCGTGAATGTTACTATATAATGTTACTATGAACTGCTAGGGAAAGCCTAAGGATTTTTTTTGGAATTTATTCCACTACAGTTTTCTTGTGCGATTGTGTTTCGGTTTGATGCGAAATAAAGGCAAGACGTTTTTCTTTAGCACTGAGCGAAATTACAGTACAGTAATAGCCTGTGAATGTCCCACTGCTGGGCTAAGGCCTCCTCTCCTCTTTGCGCTGCTCCAACTTGGCTGCTCCAGCTTGATGGAATACACATGTGGCAGAATTTTAGTGAAATTAGACACGTACAAATTTTCTCACGATGTTTTCCTTCACCGTCAAGCACGAGATGAATTATAATCACAAATTAAGCACATGAAATCCAATGGTGCTTGCCCGGGTTTGAACCCACGATCATCGGTTAAGATACACGCGTTCTTACCACTGGGCCATCTCGGCATTTTTCGCGAAATTAAGTATAATAAGTAAATACAAACAAACCCCGTTAAAACACTGTGATGGTTGTACGGATTACGGAACCCGCGATCTTCATTTCAAGACTGACGTGTTCTATTCGCTAGGTCTCTTTTATAGGGCTTATATAATATTTCCATATCATGCAAATTATATTTCTGTAATTTTTTAATATTCATTCATACCAATTTATATCTAAATTAATTATTAAAGAAGAATATTCCGTTTGTTATCACCTCTTGTTTTTAATTTCTACATACAGTGGTGGTCGTATAATTAGAAACACTACCAACGGTCCTTGACATTATGTAAGATACTTCACCGCAATCGTTTTTATTTTGAAATTAAACAATAAATAGGACAACAATATGTTCAACGATTTATTATTTATTAGAAAAACAATATGAATCGCATTACATAAGTGCAATTTCAATATTACATTACGGACAAACATTTAAATCAGTTTTAAGGTATGAACAATAATGGTCAACTAATTAGAAACAACAACAACAAATATAAAAAACAATATTTTTTTAGTATTGTTATTTACGAAATAGCTACTATCCACAGCCTACCAATAGTTATAATTAATATTTAGTGGCGTTTCCCTTATTTTCAATAACAGCACTGCAACGACGTGGCATTGATTCAATCAATTTCATACATTTTTCTAGGGGGATTGAATTCCATGCATAAACAAATGCTTCATATAGTTCGTTTTGACTAGTGTTACGTTTGTTTGATACTTTCTTTTTAACAATGTACCAGCCATATATAGCCATATATTTGCTAGCCAGTCTAAAACGGATATACGCTGTTCGCTAAGGAAACATTTGACGCTATTGGCCGTGTGTTTAGGGTCATTGTCATGCTGAAAGATCCAGGTTATAGGCAAATGATCGTCCGAGTAGGGAATCATTGTGTGCTCTAAGATATTTTTGTATTGCCATTGATCCATTGTGCCGCCACCGTGCTTGACTATACTCCTTGTGTATTTATAATTAAAATCATTGTTTACAGGGCGTCTAACATAGCGCTTTCCATCGGAATTTACCATATTTATTTTTGTTTCATCTGAAAATAACACTTTTTTCCATTCTCGTACCGTCCAATTAACATATTTTTTGCGAATAATCATCGCTTCTCTCGGTGTTGCTTGGTAAGAAGCGGTACCTTTCGAGAGATTCCTCCAAACAATTTAGCTCCCACTAATCTTCGGCGTATCAGTCTTGACGAGATGTTTCTCGGGTCATCAGGCAAAAATTTAGGCTTTATTTTTAATCTGGTTGGAGCCTTTACTTGGGTCTTTTTAGCAACACGAACGATTAGCGTATCTTCTTTGGGAGAGGATTTTCTTGGCCGAGCCTTTCTAAGAACATTTTCAACAGTTCCATGTGTTTTATAATGATCAATTGCATTAAAAACTTTCTTTACAGAACAATTTAAATGCTCAGCTATTCTTCTGTACGCCCACTTATGATCTATATGTAAATTAACAATGATTTGCCTAGTTGACGCGTCACTACTTTTATTTTTGCCCATTTTGAACAAAATAAAATTAAGATTAAATTTTGAATTGCCGCCAAAATACAAAAAGAAATGTTATTCTCCAATTTCAAAAAAAAGAACGAGCTTTTTTAATATGTTCCTAATTAGGCATCCAAGCGGCCAGTATCAGAAAATAAACTCCTACATGTGTAAGACTCATTTTGTAATTAAAAGTAAGATATGTTTTATATTTTATGCATTTAATAAGTTTTTTATTTGAATGGCTATATTATTGCATGATTATTAATTATTGAATGTGTATATTTTTTACGAACATTTGTACGTATAACTTCATACTTTCTTTATTCATAAAAAGTGTTTCTAATTATATGACCACCACTGTTTATTGAAATATATAATGCATACGTCAGTTGATGTGTAAACGGGAAAAAACGCACAAATTTCTCAATATAAACACGTGTTGTAATACTTGAGCAGTAACATGTCTCGAGATGAAACAACTGTACAAAGGGTTCTTCGCTTGCACGCTAACCTACTTCCGCGGAGATAATTCAATTATGCTATCGGAAAAATTAAAAAAGAGTCTAACTAAATACGTTTTCAATAATTATAATCGAATGTTTTCAAACGTTAATACACACTTTATTTATTTAACACATATCTTTATTTCATCATAGCAATAATTTGCACTTACATAATCGTAACGCACGTTAATATTCTTTGTACAAGTCGTAGGTATATAAGTTTTAGAATTAAAAAATGAATGTAACTTTTATAAAATTAAAGTTCCTATATGAAGTTTGACGTTAAAGGTAATATTAATCTATATTTGATAAAGTTTTATTCTTATAGCACATTCTGCTTATTCGAATTTAATGAAAACTTAATCAGGTTTCCATTATGCTGTTACGCGACGACGGAGAAACTGGTTTAGAGTCGATACAATTTCTCACTAAATAACGCTAATACTTAAGAGTTATTTAGTAATCGTACATAATAGCTTCTACGAAAATTACGGTCATAAAAACATTAGTGTCTTTCTTTTATTGATCGTCTTAATGACGTGGTGTTCAAATATTTTATGTTTATTTTACGAACAAGTGAATATTAACTTTACGTACCTAGAACTTGATTAAATATTTTGTCGAAATTTACTTCATTTTTCTTCTCCATATATTTATGCATCACACTCCGAACGCTGGAACAAAATAAAACATATTTATTATTAATATTTCAATTCATTCTACACAAACGGATTGTTCAAACATAACAGAAACCGAATGTTAAATAAACAAAATCACAAAAGTGTTTTATCGTTTTGTTTACTATGTGACAACTATGAAGACATTTTTTTTATGTCGCACATTCGCTCGGGGATTTTTACGAGTCTTGTAAAGGCTTTATGTTAGAACGAAGTATTTGATTCTAATATTAATGTTATATTTAAAACAATCAATTCTTCTCTTGAATAAATCGTATTAAGGTGATCACGGTGATTCATAAATTGACATAATCTTCCTAACTTAATTTTAACAGCATAAATTTTTCAATAGCATATCTTATTACATGTATAAAATTTCTTAGCATTATTTCAACAAGTTATAAAAAAAAGTTCCATTAAAATACCTTAGTTTTAGATGAACTTTACGGACAACCAATATTTATTTAATATAAACAAATAAATTTAATACACTTAATTAAATAGGTACTTGGTCGTATATTTCAAAGGGTTTATGGAATGATGGCTATATTAAAGGAAAAAATTGGGAAATCTGATTAATTATGCAATATTTTCAACCACGCTCTTTCATGCTCTGCAATGGATGAATGAAAATTAAATACAGAAATGTTAAATTATGAACAAAACTTCGCTATAAAGATAAATATTAATAGCTCGCATATAAAAACACTTCAAAAGCAGTAATTCATATACACAAACTATAACTTTTAAAATGGGATATCTAAACAGTATTATTGCCTGAATAAATAACTCGTAACATCAATAGAATAGTCAGGCGCCATTAATTTTAAAATGAGTCGCAGTTACTGCGAATCATTATGCCTGTTGTAATCTTGCTTTTTAGATAATTTATATGCACTCACAGATAATATCTAAAATTAATGTTAAATATTGACATTAACATAGCGTCGTTGGAAAGATTTATTGGAACGAAGTTCCTTATGGGGCGTTGCGGAGGGCTACCCAGCCGGCATAAAACGTCCGTAACGTTAAAAAAAATGCGTAAGATTTTTATGTAAAGTCTATGTATGATGGCTATACAGTGTCTAATGTATAGTCTTCGGGATGACTGTTATTTCTCGTAATATTAACTAACGGTTTTAATAACTAATTATTTTACATATTTTTATAAATCATTGTAAACAAAATAAAGGTGTTAAGATAATTTTGTAAAATAGTTTTCTTGATTTTTATCGATAAAAAATCATAATAATTGTAAAAAATGTATACCCGAATAATTATTTTCTTTATACCTCGAATAGAACTTGTAACTAATATTTTTATAATAAGGAACTTCGTTCCTATCTGGTGTCCCATGACACCACACGGATTTCTTTTTTTATTAATGGAAAAATATTCAGATGGTATTCATTTTGGCTTGAGACATTGTCGTACAAAATACAAATGCTCAGTCATCCTTAATATGAGTGCTGTAACTTATTAATATCAAAGATAACCCCATTTTTATTTGCTATGAATATTATCCATTGACGAAGCGACTATCGTCTCCTTAATTACCAATCGTCCAATATATTCGAGTACATTCTTTACAAACATTATCATAATACATAGTTGATACTCAAAAGTTTGCCAACATTACGATTAAAATTTTCTATCGAAAATATTGCATAGAAAATTGAATTTTAATAGTAATTATGGATCCGATTATGACGGTATTATTACATAAAATTATAAAAGTTAGTGGACAAAAAATTCTTGTTTCCACTTTTTTTTTTCATTCACTAACGTTAATATATTTTCATCCATTTATTAACTTTAAAGGCCGATTTTCCACTGAATCGTGAGTTGTCAAAGCCAAATTACGGTTTAATATGCTAGTGATTTTGACTCATAAAATTAATGAGTCCGGTGCAAATTATTTTTTTTAAGTTATTTTTTATTTGTGTGCATACATTTAACAAAAATGTTTTATACATATATAATAGTAGTTTTATATCAAAATTTTATATCGAATCAACATTTTATTTTCTTTAATCCAGTAGAGGTTTTAAAGACGGATAAAATCGATTTATGACATGTTTCCTTGCACAGTGTACATAAAGTTAAAAAACCCTCTAAATAATATTTACAACTTATTTCATTCGTTCTTTTATCTTTTTTATCTATAACTATACACTTACTGGATATCAAAAATATTTCCCGTACGATACGTTAAAATCGCGGCGTGTATGATATCATGTCATAACAATTGCTTTAATTCTCATATATCTTTATATTTTCTATTTATAAAAGCGAAACACGCTATTATTGGGCGAGAGCGTAACGGGCTCGTACACGTACAGTATGTACGTGCGCCGAACTTCGACATGATATCACTATTATATGTATGTAATGTAATTTAATAACAAGGATCTTAAAAAGTCGCTCATTCATTTTGTAGTTCAACATTACGATATTTTGCCATCACTATGATTGTATTTTTTTTTAAACATTCGAATTGTCGCTGTATTTCGAAATGTGATAAGTTCTTGCTAACTTTGCTTTTGGACTGTCATGGCATGTCGATATAAAATATCTTATAGCAGTAGAATTACGCAAAAACAAAACAGGAGAAGAATTTCCAAATACCGTAGGTGCCTTGGAGCCTTTGAACGCTCCCGTTAGCGATGAAATTAGGGCAGGTTAGACGCAGACAAGTGAGACCACGATGACTGCGTGAAGCCAGATCATTACGATCAGGAGTAATTAATATACAAACAAAGCATTAATATATAAACAAAGCAAAAAAAAAACTTACAGGCAGTTATTAGTACTGGGAAGTTGAATTCAGGGTAGATGTGTTGTGTTGGTGGAATTCGTTATATAAGGTACCATCGAATTGATGCAAAGTTCCGCTTACTTGGTGGCTCTGATAACACGACGACCCATATATCCGCGGAATACACGATTGCGTCGTATGAGGAGATACTGCATTTTTCGAATGTAAGTCGAAATTTATAATCCTTTCAAGTTCCTAGTGAAATATTCGATAAGATTTATCAGCATGCAAACTTTTGTGACTGCGCTAATCCTGTTTTGCGAAATGAGTGCTTATGACATCGCCGATTTACGTGCTATGTATATCGAGGCAATTTTTTTTTAAATTAAAGACAAGATCATCCTGGTTTCTCGGCTGACAGGGCAAGCTGATGCAAATAACTGTTCTCTTGACTAACTAACAATGCCCTACAAATGATGAAGACGTCAATTTTTCAAGAGGTACCGCGACTGAATTGTAGGCGTAAAAAGACACGTCGTACATGGACGACTATTTAACAACAATACTATCTAGTGCTGTTTCCTAAATTTCAATATTATGTGATTATAATGATAGCTGTAATTAATATTATTATTAATTGCATTGCGTAAATAAATAAATAGTCTGGAAAGGCAAATCATAACTCATCCAAAATCATATTTTTACATCTTCCTCCTATTTACTACAATATACATGTATCAGAAATGAAAAAAAAACATTTTAAAAGCATATATAACAATAAAATGTTCATATTTCTAGTGTGTTTTTTATAATATTCTTTTTCTGATTTATTATGAAAGCTGAAAAAATCTTATAAGGTACCATTGGTAAACACAGAATAAAATTGGTCAATTTTCGCTACAAATTAACTAATTACAACCACAATACTAGGCCATATCAATACTTGTTCAGTCTCATTGGCTTCCCCCGTATTAAAAATTTAGTGTTTATACGACATAGATTCCTGAAATTTAGATGAATACTACAATATATTTACAGAGGCATTAAAATAAAAAATTTGCTCTACCGCTTAACTGATTAATTATGAGACTATTTATTTTTATTTGTGTTTGTAAAATTTAAAACAATAAAAGCAATAAAAGACATTACAATAATTAAATAAATATAAAATCTTTATCAATTTTTATAATAATAAATCGAATAATTGAGTAAAAAAGACAAATTAGTCATTTTATTTAAATTTCACTTGCTTGAACGAAGTGAGAATTTAATGAGTTTAAAGAAATGTGCTCAAGTGCATTATAAAATTTGTTTATTAAATTTTCTGATTAACTACATAATAAAATTGTTAAAATTTTAAGAGAACTCTCAAAATCAATACATAGCTCATATTTCGTTTTTTCTAAGCTACAGTACATAATACAATATATTAATAGAAAAAAAATCATATTTTACATTTTATTTTCATCATTAAAAGTCTAACTTGTATTTGCTTTTAAATGCTAAAAGTAATTAATGAAATATGAGTTATATAAAAGCTTAAATTTTCTAGGGTTTGTTTATTTTCTGAATAATACCTATTTTTTTAGTAATATTACAATTAATAACATGTTTATGATGGCAATTTTTAATTATTTTTATCAATTATCTGTATAGTATATTTCATTAAAGTAAATGTTTTGTTCAATTTTTTTGTTGAAAATGATCAGTGAAACATATTTTGTAAACAAGGTTGACAAAGATAACCGTCGATTTTTAGAGCTTAACTTGTTAATGGCGCATGAATTAAAGCCCTTTACCTTGGATCAGGTAAAACGATTTTTTTGCTGGCTCTTGCTGCTGGAGTGCACTTGGACTTCTCCATTGCCATCAAGTAGCTGACGTCGGCCAGCACAGCCTCGAGGTCCGCCATTTTGAGACTGAATAATCACCTTCACCACAAAATACTAATCACTTTACTACTACACAATCACTAATTTCACACCTAATTTCCAATTAGATTCCCTACTTATAGTCATAACCTTCTTCACATCACTACTGTTCACTGATCTAAAACAAATGTTGATGGGGATTGACACATTTTCTTTACAATAATAATGTACGACGTACATAAGGGCACGCTGCAATATAATAGATAGTAATTCGCATTAGTATTTCATATAAGATTTTTTATCTATTTATTCACGCGAATAAGCAAGATTAAACAATAATCATTAAATGTATAACCCAAATCCACCATCACTCGCTTACGGTCCGTCATTTCAAGTAGCTTTCAATCGCATATATATTATATATATATGTCTAAACCTACAATCTATATAGAGATAATATATAAAAAGCTACATACTGGATATTTACAGATTATAATAGAATTTATCTTCAATATTTTAATGGTTGGAACACTACCGAAAAGCAAATATAGTTTGGATGCTGGGATGGCTGCTTAAGCTCACCTTAACTTACATTAATGACATGTTAAGGAAACTTAATGTAATAAACAAATAAATATAATGAAGTAAAAATACGAAATAGATTTTTACTTTTTATATTCTATTATTTTGATCTCAAATTGAACGTATGCGTGAAATTACTATTTTTATTTCTATTGAGGTAGTTTTTTTTACTTAAAAATACTTTAAAGTTTAAATAAAATTACTCTCTACTAGACTACTTTTGTCGTAATTCTTAGTTGTAAATGGGTTTTCTTATAAATAAAAAACAAAGTAAAAGTATTGAATAGGCAGCGGCTTGATCCTTTGGGTCTGTTGCAGGTGACTATGGGCGTTGGTAGTCAATTTCCATCAGGTGCACCTCCTGCTCGTTTGCTCCCTCTTATATAAATAAAAAATATATATAATTCGTTATCGTGACTTAGTTCCATTACCAGTGTATTGACCATGAGCTAGGCGTTAGCGTTACCAACTGGTTAACCATAAATAAATATTGGTTACCTTCTGCATGGAATCTTTATTATTACAAATATTTTTGGTAACACTGTATGCTGTCAAAGCTTTAACAGTCCAATTTGCTGTCAGATTGACACATGACTTAGAATATAGCAGTTAATTGTCATAAAATGTAATGTCTAGTCATCTGTCAGTCAAAGATTAAGCGATTTTATTCGATAATTTCTTCGGAAGGTAATGTAATGTATATACCATTTACTGTATTACGTGTGTGCATGATAAAGATATTTTGATTTGACGAAAAAAAAATTTTGTTATTGATCATTATATCGATTTATACTGAAAGTGTATGTAAAAAGCTTATTTTTCATTTAATACTTGAATATTAAATGCGCGTTGTTTTTTGGCAAACTTTATTGTAAAGTATGAATTTATTAAGCTTAATGTGTAGTTTTTAGTGATAAATATATAACACTAACCTATAAAAATCTTAATGCAAATCGCAAATGCCGGTTAACATTTAGCGACCGGTTGTTTTTCAGTGTTACAAAAACGTATTAATTTTAGAAGCCCCGATGGAGTATTGTCCGCCGAACGTTACTTTGGGCGAAATATGGATAGATCATGGAATATCACAATGTTTTATGGAGACAGTTTCCGCTGCCGTCATAGGTGGCTTCCTATTAGTATTTGGGATAATACAGATTATTATGTATAAAAGGTAAGTAAATTATACTGTTTTTTCACATTTTGATATCTTGAAATTCCAATTCATTAAATGCTGATAATATTAGCTTAAGGCATTCCTTTTATTTTATAAATATTTTATATATATACTTATATGTATTTAATAATTTTTGCCACAATTTTTATCGATTGAAATAAATTATGGCTGCGATTCAATATTGTTTGGCACGAATTTGAGGTGAAAATGTATTGTATCTGGTAGATTTAGTCCCTGATTATTATACCATATTTGAATATACATAAATGATATATTGTTGAATGACTTCACCTTATTTTTACTACAAAATGACACTTATCTTTACATATCTTTAATACTTAAATAGGAAAAATCTATAAGTTAAATTTTAAAGAATAATATGTGTATCTATATATGTTTTGATTGTGAAAAGTTTAATTATTATTGTCTTAATTAAGCACACACATATAAACAATATGACAATATGTAAAGAAACAGTTCAAGGACTTTAGAAGGAGAAAAAATAGCATGGCTTCTCCAATTTAAAGTAAGAGGAGATTTAAACTATAAAATTTTACTATTTAGGATTTGAATCGGGTACGGGCACTACACATTATTGTTAGAATATTTAATACTAACAATACTGTGTACCCTCTGTGATGAATGTACACCAAAATTAAGATATAATTTTACTATATTATATTTATAGGTGATAAGAAATGTTCATGACAAGAATTCATGAATATTGATTTTCATTCAGTAATTTCAAATTTAGCTGTTGTATATACAGTTTATATTTCAAAGCAATGTTAGCTTCATATTGACTTATTTGTGTTAATTTGAATGGAGTTTATTTTGTTTTCAGATATGCTACAGAAGTAATAGATGTTAGATCATCAAAATTATTTTTGGTGCAATTATTTTTCACACTTTTTGTACCTGTATTGGCTGTTGTGAGGTTCCTTTTACAAGCCTTTGTATTTAAAGGAGGACATATCTATGGATATATGGTGAGATTATATTAGTTGTGTGCTTTTTAAATATCGACATTTGATTAATGTTAATGTATGCAGTTTTACAGTCAATTATTATTTTAAATCATTATTAACCCATTTTCAATGATTATGCAAATCAGAAACAATTATTTTGTTAAATTATACAGCAAGGTTGTTTCGTAAAATCTTTGTGTATATTATTTAGATCTTAAAAGAGTTATTGTTCATTATATGCTTACAAATATTTAATGTTTACCTGAAAAAAATATTACAATAGCATCGAGACCACTTTTCAATACTTATCTGTAGCGATAATGTAATGGTTAATAATTTTCCAGTTGTTGAATTTTTGTTGAAACAGTTGAAATTGATATCAATAATATTTTTTAATAAATGCTTCGTAAGTAATATCCATTTGCAATTACTTGTTTTTATATTTACAGTTGTTTTAATACCAGTGAACCATCGGAAGGAATTGTAACTAAACTTCCAATATTAGCGGCTTCAATTTGCATTTGAAATTAAATTCGATTATTTTATTTACTAAGTGACTTCCTCATAGACTTACTAAGTGTCCGTTAAAATTTTGAAATTGTTATGAATATGTCTGATAGCAATTAAAAACTAATATTAATATTTTGTACAAAGATTTATTATAATAAAAAATCTACTTTATTCGGGAATACGGAAATAAAGTAGATTTTTTATCAGGGAATACATTACTCACTGATAACGTAGCTTTCCATTGGTGAAAGATTTTTTTTAATTTTGGTGGTTTAGGCTTGAAAGTGTAACAAACAAACAAACTCACATTCGCATTTATAATATTAGTTAGGATATATGTATTAATGAACGATAGTTATGTATGAACTACATAAATAATAATAATCCGTCTTTGGTAATATTTCTTGAAGAGAGATTTGCTAAGATGCCAATTTTTTTAAAACCATAGAACCAACTGTTTAATCCTCAAAGTTACAATAATAACATTTTTGTCTTCTACACATAACACAACTAATTGAAGGAAATTGGAACTATTGATTTTTTTGTTTACAACAAAACCATACAAAACTATTAATTAATAGGATTTGAATAAAAAATAAGAAATTGTTCAGTTTTTACTATTCTGCTATTTGATGTTGAAATAATTGAATGTATGTTTAAAACATCGTTTTTTATTTTTAATAAACTTTTTAGATATTAGCTGTAGTGGTAAATCTTATAGTTTTTCCACTATCAGCACATTTGGCTGTGATTGAAAGGCGGTATCTTCTACCGTCGGTACCACCGAGGGGTCATGGATTCGTGCTACTTGTATTTTGGGCTATGATATTTGTATCAGAAAATTTATCATTCTTAAATATCAATAAAGAGGGATGGTGGTGGCACTTAAAAGAGTAAGTTAGTTATCTTGATGCAATTTATTATTATTTAGTTATCAAATAAAGTCGGTCGAATTTGTGTGTAATATTGTTATTTTTCAGTCTCCAAGATCGATTGGAAATGTCCCTCTTCGTCGGTCGTTATGTCTCCTGTATGATAATGTTTATTCTTGGAATGAAAGCACCAGGTATAATGCACCAGTTTGAATACCTTGAAAATGATGATGGGCATCGTAGGAACATCCCTCCGAGGGTGAGTCAAATCTATTAATAAAATTATATTTTTTAATTTCGATCGATGTATGTATGATTTATTAGATCCTTACATATGAAATTGGCGTTTTGTACGGGAGGAATATAAAGTCAATTTTTTTTTGTAAAATATATTTAATTAATCATATTATGCACCGTTGTTATCTATGCACTTTTGCCATCTCATAGGTAGTTCATTAATCCCTTTACTAAAAAAACCATGGGGGCGAGAATCAATAAACTCTTTGAAGGCGGTTTAGACTGCCGCATCGGAGTTGAATTTTTTTCCTTGTAAGAAGTTGTCCAAATTCCTGAAAAAATGGTAATCTATTGGAGCAAGGTCCGCGGAGTACGGTGAATGTCACAGACATTCCAATTGTAGCTCATCTAACTTAGTGGTTGTTTGTTGTGCAGTGTGTGGTCTTGCGTTGTTGTGAAGCAGCAGTGGCCTAAAGCGATTGACCAATCTCGGTTGTTTAGCAGCTAGTTCTTCCTTCATGGTTTGCAGTTGCTGACAATAGATATCTGCCGTAATCGTTTGACCAAATTTTAGAAAGCTGTAATGAACGACTTTTTCTGAGTCAATTTTCGTTTAAGGCAGGATTTGGCTGAGTCTCCAGGGTTCAGCCATTGCGACGAGCACTTCCGATTATCGTACAGTATCCACTTTTCATCACAAGTAATGATTCGATTTAAAATCCCTTCATTATTGTGTCGGTTCAGCAAAGTAACACAGCAGTCGACGCGTGTTTGCAAGGTCGATTCACTCACTTCATGAGGTACACATCGTTCAAGTTTTTTTACTTTCCCGATTTGCTTCAAGTGGATTAATACAATTTTATCATTTACACCGAAGCCTAAAGCTATCTCTGAAGTGCTTTGTGATGGATCCGCTTCCACAATAGCCTTTAATTCTTCATTTTCCACTTTGGTCTCCGGCCGTCCACGGGGTTGGTTCTGAAGGACGAAATTTCCAGAACGAAAACGTTGAAACCAAAAACGTACCGTGCTTTCTATTGCGACACCAGCGCCGTACACATCATGAATCCTTCGAGCTATTTCTGGAGCACTGGTGCCACGGTAGAACTCGTACTCGTAAATATACCGATATTTCATGTTTTCCATTGTGCGGTAATAAGCGACGCCAAAGAAAAAAATAATGGGGAAAAAACAAATGAATGACTGTTTTCAAAACTCAAATGTACCAGCTAAATAAATTTATAAATTTGAATTTGGAATTCTTAACCAAAGAGAAGATATTTCAGATCAAAGTGGTCAGTAAGACAAAACGCTAATTTCATATTTAAGGACCTAATACTTTGAAATTATAAAAAATACTACCAAAAAGTTTTTAATCAGAAACCGGTATTAAAAATGCAACTGAAAATAATGTCACATATGTCTAGTAAAAATAATTATGTTATCTTTATTAGTATATAGGTTAAGATGTCATGTCCATATCAAAATCATTTAATTGTAGTATCAGACGAAAAGAAACTAAAAGTTAAGGTAATGATTCCTTACACGTGGGCAATTCATGAGAAAATAATATTTGCTTAAATTGTCGACGAAATGAAAAAAATCATTACTAAAAATCATGTAAATTTTGTTTCATTTATTTTTTTATAAAATGTTTACAACTAATAATGAATAAAGTTTATAGGGCTATTTCGACAGTGTATATTATCATTATCAGGTGAAATATTATAATATATTATAAGAAAAGAGGTAGTAAATAGCTAGACGTATACAAATGTTTACCTTTGTACTATTGAATGTTTTGTGTTCTCATAATTATTGCTTGAAGATCTATGACGTATTAATAAACAAGCACTGACAGTCACGGCTTTGACCGCCGTTTGGTGTTTAGGCTATTTCATCCCTATTGGGGGTTAATAAGAGGATTAACCTTCATATAGAAGTTTGTCATTTTGGTAGTTGGACATGCGGGAGATGATTAGTCTTTTTTGGATATTGTTTTTATACAAAGACCAAATAGGAGAGAAATAGTCAGTTCAGGTCTAAAATCGAACGTTCAAGAAAAGCCGTGTGACCGACGTGGTTAATTTGATTATAAATTAATAAATTACCGAATAATTGAGCTAAAGTAATTTTTTTTAAGCAAATGCGAAAACCATGGTTATCTAAAATTCGATCTATATGCACACGAGTAGCTTAGACCATTGTATTCTATTTTTTTCTCCATCATGTCCGTTGCAGGATGAAAATAGATCGACTTTTCGCAATGTATTCGGCAAACTTCGTACACTGCTGCCTTTCCTCTGGCCGAGGAAGAGTCTGTGCTTGCAAATATACGTCCTTATCTGTATTATAGCTCTGCTTGTCGGACGAGTAATCAACTTATATGTACCCATCTATAACAAGAGAATTGGTAAGTTTTTGGACATTATATAATAATTATAATATTTTTTTCTAATACTAGTTTAGAACATTCGTAGTTTATTTCAACACGCTGATCCGTTGCGATATTCTTATGTTAGAATTTCTTCCGAGGAATGCTGATTTCTACTAGGTCTAACAAGTTCGATTCGGAAACAAAGTATGGTAAATCTTTGGATATCAAACATTCGCTTTGAAAACGAAACATTCGCTTGAGATCTACGAGTCTAAATTATTACACAAATTCGTCTCGTAAAAATATTCGTATTTAATTCTCATATCCAAGTTTGATACAATATTTAATACTAATATTGAAGTTTTTTTATTATTATTATTATTTATTTATATTAAAACCTTAAATAATTACAAATAAAAATTAAAAATAGTTACTGTACAAATCGTGACGGCGTGGAACGGTGGCAAGAATGCTAGCAAAATTTCCCCTTTGAATCGCAATTCCGATTCTCTGGGCGAAAAATGAACCAGTCTGTCACCAGTAGAGGCAATAAAACGGGGTGTAATATTTTGGATGAATTTTTTTGCACTATTACTCCGGTCACAAGGCCAAGCGCTTCATCTGCAAACGGAACAAAAATATAATTTGGAATAAGAGACGAAGTTAATTCAAAGTCCTTAAAAGTGTGTATTTTAAGAATACAATATAATCGTAGCTTAACTTTAATTAGAAATAATTTTATTTAATTTATCAAGCAATAAATAAAATTATATATTATTACAAAAAACACTAGCCATAAATTGAATTTTTTACGATGTTTTTTATGTCATGTAAAACCATTACAACCATCCATTACGTCATCCTACGTCGGAAAACATGACACAATAAAAATGCGGTATTTCACCTACTACAAGTATATGAAATAAAAAGATGAAATTGCGTGTGTAAATATAAAAAAAAGTTTGATTAAAGTTCAATGTTATCATCATATTCTAATCTTGTTTTCTCTTTCTCACTTAAATAACAATTACAAGTTAAAATTTACGTCTGTCTTTGTCATGTCGATAGTCTAAATTTAAAGCGGGTGAAACTGCGAATCGCAGGTTTTTGTAATATAATATTTTTATTTACTGAAACCAGCTCCGAAACGCGCTGCATCTTCTGGTATAACTTCAAAGGTGTAAAAAATATCTCCTCATTTATTAGTATACATATATTACAAATTATAGTTTTGTCCGAAATATAATATAACATAAAACAAAAGATTAGGACGTCAGCATTGATATACTCGTAAAATATTACAAAAGATTAGCCCGTTAAAGTAATTAAAAATCGATAGCAGCGATTTAAGGCTGTGGGTACACTTTTGGACTTGAAGTTGAAAATAATTAATAAAATAAAGATCATAATTTAACTTATAAAAGTTTTCATTTATCGCGTTGTTGTTTAGGGTTACTACTCATTAGTTTCTTTTGAATACCGTCGATTGAGATAAATTTTAAAATTATTATCACCCAAGTGATACACTCTTGACCTATCAGCTCTTGAATTATCAGCAGATAATTTGTGCAAGTTAAGAAAGCCTTGCATTGCAAGCATTGAGGTACCGTATAATTAAAACATTATGATGGTATATATTCATCACCCATACCCTTCAAAATGAAACTTGACAGTATAACATAATGTTTGAAAGTTTGTAAAAAAACGCTATCAACGAAGCTGGAGCGAGTAGCGTTTGATATATAATAATTATTTTAATTATAAACGTTATTTTACAATATTTCATGATAGTTTTGTCATAAAAAGGACAAAGTGTTCTAACGTTGGGTCTTAATGGAGTATTATAGTGATCCTTTATAATATTCCGTATAATTCCGTCTATATATTAATAACCGCCTCACAAGTCTAGTAACGTTTTTAGGAGTTTCTGTCACGAAAATCTTAAGAGCAAGATTGGCTTCATTTGCCGTAATTTGTATATAAGAATAACGTATGCGTTATCTTCTGTCAAAATAACAATACGTTCTTACGTTAAATTTTTGCGTAAATTTCATGCAATTCGATTAGTCATCAGCAAAAAATTCTTTATGAATAATAGTTCTAAACAATATTTCCTATATTTTTATGTTCGCAGTGGACAGTCTTTCAATACCGCCTCTATATTTCCGATGGGACCTTGTTGTTATTTACGTGTTCTTCAAGTTTCTGCAAGGCGGCGGCACGGGTGGGATGGGCCTATTGAACAACCTTCGCTCGTTCTTGTGGATAAGAGTTCAACAGTACACTACGAGGGAATTGCAGGTAACATAAGTAATTAATCATCTAAGTAATTATGAACTTCCTACATTTTATTAATTGCTGTTGGCCGTACATCCTGTTCGTTTATTCGGACCTTGGCAATCGGATAGAGTTTAGTTAACTTTTCAAACGTGTTTTGTTATATTACTGGAGACCAATTCTACTAACGAATTGTCATTTGATCGCAATCGAAGCGAAGCGTAATCGTTGCCGATTATCCGTTTGTCTATTCTTTATATTAATTATCGACTAGTGTCATTAAAATTAAAAATTATGTTCGGTTTTAACATAACGGTATATGTTAATATCATATCGATATTATAAAGTTGGATTGGAATTGAATCGTATCGTAATGTTAATAGAATTGCTACCCTGTGCTAATTGTTCCGGTTTTGTTTTGGTATTTATTGATTAATGTTCGACGTCTTTCGGGAAAATTATGTATCTGATCTTATGTGTATTATCTTATTAATTTTACCTTGAGGTCCAAATTTTACACATTTAAATATGTAGTAAGATTGAAATTTTTGTTATTAATTTATTAATTATATATTAAATTGTGACCTAGCTATTGATTATTGAATAACCGCCTACGAAGTCTTACTTAAAAAATAAAAAACTTAATTTATATGTAAATTATATAGAATTATGTATATATAATTTTTACGCTAGCATTGGTCATTAATTTCGTGCTTATTTGTCAGATTTATTCTGATAAAGTATTATTCATGGTTGTAAGACTATTTTTTATGTTTTTTTTTTTTAATAAAATGCCTAAATCCAAAATCAATTATTTCAACCTCGTGAATACTGTTGGTAAGCGATGACGCTATTATCAAAATCCTGTTGCGAGATCCTGTGGATTTTCCTTTTAAATCTATAATTAGTTTCGTTTTCTATAATGGAATAATTACCATAACAATTTAATAGGAAGCCCAAAGTTTAAAAAGTCTGCAATTAGTTTTAATGCCTTTCATTGTCTCTAAGGTTCGTTGATTATAAATATAAGCTAAAGACTTGTTTTAAATTGTTCTCGACACAAAAAATCCGATTTATTGCCAATGTACAATGGAATTAATCATTAAAATATTTTCTGTATAAATTTAACTGATGTTTATTTTATCTGTATATTTGAATAATTACTATATTTTGTTAAAGGTTCATGTTTGTCGTAACGTACATATTGTTTATATCATATTAAAGTATGTTGCACACGTGGAAAATATTTCAACTAAGTAAATGCTGATTTAATTTACATAAAAAATACATACGTTCATAATGATATAATAATGATATAATTGTTATTTAGAAATAACAAGGCTAAAGTAATAAGCTTTTTGACATTGAAACAGATTATCTACGTAATTTCTAATATTATACTTTGACAATACTTAAAATTTTGCTTCCTTCAATTCGATCCTTTGCTTAATGACTATTAGTGGTGACGAAAAGGCACACATTATTTGGTCAATAACGTATAATGGAGAAGATTTTAAAATATTTTTATTTTTATTATTAAAGTTTGAAGACAAATATTACAGTCGAATTCATTTTATGAATTTTCAACCTAAAATAACAAACACAATTTTTTTTTTATTAAGTTGTTAATATTGTATAGTAAACGATTGTTTTTCAATTTGACATTGCTCTACCACAATACCTATGAACTGGGTGAGAACGTAGGCATATAAATTACACGATTGAAATTTGATACCAACACAATCGCGGTGAACTGCTCCTTTATGTATATACTTACATAATAATGGGTACAATGGACTGAACACAAATATCAACAAACAATTTTATTATGTGCGGTAACTCTACAAATATTTAGGCCTTTTAATAATATTAAATTAGTTTACAAGTTATAAGTATTCAAATTCAATATACTTTATTGAAGTATTACACTTTCTTATTGATTGTCAAACTAGAAACTACCACCGGTTCGGAAAAGAAACACCCAGCCCTGAGAAGAACCGGCGAAAGAAACTCAGCGGGCTGATTTTTTTATAATTTTTATTATGTATAATATGTTGTTTACACACAAAAAGGACAATAGAAATAGCCATGCGGCGATCGTGTCATTCCCAAGGTGTGCTATCATCCATAAATTCATTAATTGTATAATAATATTTAGCACACAAGCGTTCAACAGGCTTTTTCAACGCTTTCTGGGATCCTGTTGTAGAACCGTATACATACCCACAAAAGAGTTACTGACTCTATGCAGTCGAGTAACGGAAGTAATTAATTTGTGTTTGTTCCTTGTACCAATGTTATGAGTATCACATTTTCTCACAAAATCATTAATGTTTTTCCGTACATAATATAATAATTAGGAATAAAACCTAAGTAAATATTGTAATGTACATTTGACAAACGAGTATCATTCTGTGCCTGGTTCAGTGGTCAGCCGCGTAGGTGACCTTAATGTTCGATCACTACCAACAATACTACTTGTTAAACTAATATCGATAACCTTCGTAAAAGAAACGCTATATGTGAAACGATTCGACGATATATAGATACAGTTATCATCGTAATATCGTAACTTGTAATTAATGGCATGTTTTTTTTCCTGATCATGACATTATTGCAAAAAGATTATTCGAAAATTATTGAATTCTTCATATTAAAAAAAATTAATTCCTGTCAGATGTATGATGACGAAAATTTGTGGTTACATTAGCCATTACAAAAAAAACATGACAAATAGCGTTTCACTATAAATATGTGTTAATGTGTATTACAACAGTACATAGTTGTCAAGAAGAGCTACTTTCCTTTTGTAAATACATACTTATATAGATACTCACACCCAGACTCAGGACAAACAGACAAGTTCATGCACATAAATGTCTGTCCTGGGTGGGAATCGAATCCACGAGCTGCGGCGTGAAAGGCAAGTGTCTTACCAGCCACGCCAACCGGTTTGAGCTGTTCAACAAAGTTCAGCATTTGTCTTTGATAGCTTATTTATTTAGTGTACGAAAAACATACACGGTACACCGTTAATAGTTATTTAAATACTGAATGGCTGCGACGCGTAATTTTAAATCCGAAACTTACTACGCACTACGTTGTAGCGCATTGTTATATCTAGTTTATATTAGTAGAATACCGTTTTTCAAGAAATGTACTTACTGGTGGATTCTTATTAATTTGTGTACTTGAACTCTTATTCGCGTTATAATATTATTACAGATTTTGCATAAACCAGATAATGTCTCACATTTAAATAACAAATGTACATGAAATATAATTAGACAATAATAAGTTATCATGAAATCTCGTGAAAATAAAACATTTTCATTACAGTTGGAGTTGTTCCGTCATTTACACGATTTGCCCCTTAAATGGCATTTATCAAGGAAAACTGGTGAAGTGCTTCGGGTGATGGACAGGGGTACTGATTCCATAGACAATCTGCTGTCATACATCCTGTTCTCGATAACGCCGACCATTGTGGACATTATAATAGCTGTAATATACTTCATAACGGCGTTCAATGTGTGGTTTGGGCTCATTGTTTTCTCAACAATGGTGCTTTACATAAGTAAGTATAGAAGTAGTTTGCCTTTATATCGTTTTAAGAATTCAAAAACGATTGAATACCATTTTTTTAGTATGTTTTGTTGCTTTTAATTCAAATATTTGTAAGTTTTTTATTTATTGAATGAATATACCTCCTTTAGTAAGACTTGATTAGGCAATGACTTTTTCAAATTAGTCCAATTTATTTCGACAGCTACGTTTATACAAAATAAACATTAATTTCAGTCGCAACAATAGCAGTCACGGAATGGCGTACAAAGTTCCAGCGAAGGATGAATTTAGCCGACAACGAACAAAAAGCCCGTTCCGTGGACTCGCTACTCAACTATGAAACCGTGAAGTACTATGGAGCTGAATCATATGAAGTGGTCTCTTATAAGGATGCAATTGTAAATTATCAAGTAAGTACGAAACCTAACTAATAAGTCTATATTTTTTTAATATAAATAGAATGGTGACAAGTTAGGACGACCTTTGTTTGAATACTATTTGAAAGATTTTCGCTACATTTTCACGTTGCAAATTATGGAACATTGTGATACCGTTCGTATCTGTAATTACAATCATGCGTTTATCCTTCATACGTTAAATTAAGTAACTGGGTAGTGCACTGCACCTACTTATAGTCTATATTGCAATATAGAGTAGATTATTGGTTTTACGTAGTAGACTAGTTACCCATTGGGTGTTATGCTGCGTGGACACAGGAGACAAAACTACAACTTTATCTAAATATATAATTTAGTCACATATATTTTGAATTTTCATACATGTGATATACATTTCATGTAACTCATAGTTGACCTTAAATCTAAATCAATTAAATCGTGACAAAAAGTCGTACTACGCTATCTTGTCGACGTTACAGTTTGTTATTATTTTATGTAATATTATTATTATTATTTTCAGAAAGAAGAATTCAAATCCTTGATCACTCTTAACATGCTAAATACGATGCAGAATATTATTATCTGTGCTGGTAAGTTAATGACGCCAATAATAATTAATCAATTCAATAAATTGTTGCAATTATATATGCTCTCATTCTCATATATAATAAAAAAATTATAATGAATTTCCCTTGGTCTTATCGTTGAATGTACAATTAACATTGGATAATTGTTTTAATGATTAAACAAATTGATTCTATAACAAATTAGTTCACATACATACATGTTTTGGGAACACTACCTATCTGTCACTTTTTTCCTTTTATTTATTTTGTAACTTTTATTATTAATTTATGCTTTTAAAGTAGAACTATGCCTTATTATTTAGGTCTACTATTAAAATCAATGATTAGCATAAAATTTTAATTGATTACTTAATTTTTTGGCTTTTTTGTAAATAATCGTCAATGCCTACTCTCCCCAACTCAACTTGCAACTTATTTCTTATCACAATCATCGTTACAAAAATATTTACGATAATTTTCTAATACATACTTGAATAAAAAAGATTAGATGTTATGATTTGGTATCAATGTACGATTACTTTATCCATGTCTGCACTATAGTTATAATACTGTTATATTAAGAGAAACCATTTTATCACATTTTTGTTAAAGAACTTACTTGATCAGATTGTGATTGTGTCGTTTATTATCATTATTTTGATTTATGTATTGTTCAGTTTGACATGATGTAAATGTTCTTGATTCGCATGATGCCAATAAATTCGTATTGGTTGCATAAAACAATTTGTTGCCTCAATATAAGACGTCATCTGTGTTATTAAAATCGCACGCCTGTTTGGGAAGGGGTGCGATGTCCTTTCTTGAGGTTCAAGCTTGTTTCATTCCAAATTTCATTACGATCGGTTCAGTTTTATGAAAGCGTAATATGTAATTACAGGCACAAGGTATATAACATCTTAGTTCCCAAGGTTGGTGGCGCATTGGTGATGTTGATGTTGATGGTGAAGCGATGGTTAACATCTCTTACAATGCCAATGTCTGTGGGCGTTGGTGACCACTTACCATCAGGTGGTCCATCCGCATGCTCGTCCGCCTACCTATGCTATAAAAAAAAGAGTTAATTTCGCATTTACAATATTAGTATGGATTGCTGTTATTGTAGCATAATATGGCTGATTCTGTTGTCTAACATAAACTGCTATCCCTTAATTTCGGAAGGGATATAGCAACATTGTGTAACTGATAACGCACTTACACTTTAAATTTTTCCGACGTATAATATTTTATATTCAAGTTCAAGGGTTTTGACCGCAATTTACTTTTTTTAAAACTCGAATTGATATTTAAAATGTACTGCCCTTATATGTAGCTTCAACACGGAAACAGTATCAAATTTACTTCCTTATATTATGTTTAAAAACGTTAATCCTTATAATAAACCTCTATAACTATTTGTCATTATCAGGTTTGATGGCCGGTTCGTTGCTGGCTATTTCAATGGTTGTCGAAACTTACGAATTAACTGTTGGAGACTACGTTCTTTTTGCATCATATATCGTTCAGTTATATGTACCGTTGAACTGGTTCGGGACATATTATAGGTAAGCTCAATTACAAACAAAAGATAATAATTAATGATTATGTAAACAGGCATTGTTTTGTTTCCGTTATCTGTAATCCGTTATATATATTATATAAAGATATTACGTGAGTACACATCGTACGTGATAAGCGGGGAATAAATATTTACGGTTCTGATTGAGAATGATTATCTTCTATGTATATGTAATAGGTTCTTTTTTTGTTTTGGTTAAATCCAAATTAGACATACAAGCATTGTTGTAGTTTGTTTGTGTGTTTGTGTGTATATAGGATACCAGCGTTTTGTCCGCGTTGTTTCGTTTCCCGTGGGAGTACGGGACAAAAATGGTTAAGGCGTAACAAACAACCAAACTCACATTCGCATTTATGATATTAGTTAGGATGTATTAACATTTTTAAAGAAATTCGATGAAATAAATATGCTCAAAGTTTCTAAAGACGATTTTGTTTGAGGATTTTGTTGCCGATAAACGTTCCTTCTAAAATTTTCTCGATAACTATTCTATCGGGCGGTGCAATAATTTGTAACTTGGGATGTATATAGGGCAATACAAAAGAACTTTGTGGACATGGAGAACATGTTCGACCTGATGCGCGTGGACTCCGACGTGTGCGACGCGCCGGGCGCGCCCGACCTGCTCGTGCGGCGCGGCGGGCTCGAGTTCAAGCACGTGTCCTTCGGCTACGGGCCCGAGAGGCTCGTCCTGAACAACGTCAGCTTCAAGGTCGCGCCTGGCTCGACCGTCGCTCTGGTACGCCTCCTTATTCACGTAAAATACAGTTATTATAGAAAATAAAATTTCGTGGTCTAGTTTTCAAAATTTTGGAAGTAATCATTCTTGAGTAATTTTTGTCGTTTGTTTATTGAATAAAGTCAGATAATCTAAGACCCGACGGTTTCCTTCTACTGCCCTGGAAATTCATTCGACCGCCTTGTCGGTCCAGCTGCTATATTCTACGGCTATAGATGTCGCGTTCGGACTATTTAAAGTCGTTTTTCTGTCAAGTGAGGGAAAGGAGGGGGGGAGGCACGTGGAAGCGTAGCGCTTGTGATCGACGACGTGATGTGCCTCAGGTGGGCCCGAGCGGCGCGGGCAAGTCGACGGTGATGCGGCTGCTGTTCCGGTTCTACGACGTGAACGAGGGCGCCGTGCTGGTGGACGGGCAGGACGTGCGCACCGTGACGCAGGCCTCGCTGCGTGCCGCCGTGGGCGTCGTGCCGCAGGACACCGTGCTCTTCAACAACTCCGTGAGGTGAGCGCTCCGAGCGAGCGGGGCTGTAAGGTTGGGCCTTACTCTATGCGTGTTCGATAAAAATGTATAAATTGCTGTATGTACCACTGCATATTATTATTATATGCATTCGAAGTAGCGTTTACCTTTTTACACAAGTTTTTGAGCTTGTGCAGTAGAAATTCGTAGAACTGTTTTGCCCATTCTCCTTCACCTGGCCTACGAATACCTAGTTCCTGCATTTTGAAACTCGGCCTTTACTTTCTTATACCGGTCCGACGTGGTCTTGAACGCGCACAAACCGGGGCACCGGATGTTATGACCTTTCCGAGTGTCATTTTCTGTAACTGTTTAGCCAAGTTGAGTGGGGCTGATGCAGAAAACGCTGGCATCGTGGGCGTAATTGCGGCGATTTCATTAGGGCGTAAGTTTTCCATTATTTTGTCTGCTAATACATCTAGCTCGTCCAGTTTCGTGCCCTGTGCCACCGATAATACTGCTTTAACTGAGCTCGGAAGTCTGGATATCCATAGGCGTTTCGGTGATTCTGCGGATACCTGGGTATTAGTAGCAAGTTCCGACATTCTTCTCAAGAGCTGCGATGGGCGTTGAGATCCTAAGTCCATTTCCGATACGAGTTTGTTGAATTGACTTTCGGCACTTTCTTCATACACGGTTATCAATCTACGGCCTTACGGCCTCGTACTTTTTGTCTGCAGGTGGCGTACTAATAAGGTCATACACCTGTTGTAAGGCGTCTCTGCCGAGCTTCGCTATCACCATGTTCATTTCGCCGTATTGCCCTGCTTTTGTGGCTCCATAACAGAATCGAATTGGGCAAACCATAGTTTCGGCATGTCCTTCCAAAATTCTGGTATCTTTGCAGAAACGGGGTCACGTCGGGGTCACCAATGTAATGTTAGGCCTTACTCTATGCGTGTTCAATGTATGTTAGGTTGAAAATCATAAACAATAATAATATCTAAATGTGAACCGAATTTATTTGTGCGGAAAATGGTCAAATACACATGTTAATGCGAACTGGGGAGGGAAGTGACTGTCGAGTCGCGGCGAGCATCGATTGCTTCAAGTGCAATATGTGTGTATTGTTGCGTCATGCTATGTAGGTCCCCACGGGGACTTTATGTTATAAGTAGGAGGACGAGCAAATGGGCCACCTGATGGTAAATACGTTAAGAAATGTTAACCATTCCTTACATCTCCATTGCGCCACCAACCTTGGGAACCTTGTGCCTTTAGTTACTCTGGGACTGGCCTTGTTTTATTGAAACTCCTTATTTTTTTATCGTTCATAATAGGCAGGCAGATGAAAAAAACGGTCACCTCATCTTACCTCATGGTAGGTAATTTGCTCTATAAGAAATATTAACTGTTACTTATATCGTCACTACCTTGTGTATTCAACTAAAATTGGCTTATTTACCCTAACTATAACATAATAAGTTACATAATGTTTTGATGGTTAGAATTCACCGCACATAACGAGTCTAATTTTCTACTTATGTTTGTTTGCAATGTGTCATTTTAATAATTATGAAAAATCTATGAACAACTTTATCCTACGCATCTTATATCGATTCGTAAAATTTCGTTCTGTTTCAGATACAACATTCAGTACGGAAAGCTGACCGCCACCCCGGCAGACATAATTTCAGCGGCGAAGAACGCCGATATTCACGACAAGATACTAACATTCCCTGATGCGTACGATACACAGGTAAATATTGTTTATAATTATTACATTTTGGACTTTTCGGCCGCCGTGGCCGAAATCGGTCTGGAGGACCTTATTCATGTAAAGAACGAAATACCACAAAAATAAATTCCATTAATAAAATAAAGATTTTTTGGTATGGTCGTTTCACTAGGATTCATTTTCGACCATGAATTCTACCAATGTGACCAAAATGAATCCTAGCATTTTCGACCATTTTTTATTTTTTATATATGTATATATATTGAAAGATCCATTCTATGTTAATAGTTTTTGTGATTCTGGTTTTTTTATCGACGTTCCATAATTACTAAAAGAAACGAATTCAGTTTGGTTAATCAATGCATTTTTACTGATGAAAGTTTATAACGAATAGTTTAGGTATGAACTACGAGAGCATTTAAAGCTTTACATTTATTTGAACACTGTAAAATGTGAGAAGAGAGCTTACTTGAATAAATTTAATTTTAATTTTAATATCGATACGAATGGAATCGAAAGAATTTATGCTATGATTTATTATTAAACTTTTAGGTTGGTGAAAGAGGTCTGCGTTTGAGTGGTGGTGAGAAGCAGAGGATAGCTATTGCTCGAACTATACTCAAAGATCCCGCAATTGTTTTGCTCGATGAAGCTACTTCTGCATTGGATACCAACACGGAAAGGAATATACAGGTAAATAAAAAATTCCGAGGTGCAAATTGAGTTTGGACAAGGAATCATGAAAGTTATTTTTATTGGGCACTCTGTTAAATGATTTCCAGTAGTAGTCCAAAGGTACATAAATCTCCTCTCTCATGCTGTTATGTCATCGGACTATGAGAACAAAGGATAAGGATAATAGAAGCTTACACACTTGTGTTAAAAAAGCCGAGATGGCTCAGTAATAAGAACGCGTGTCTCTTAACCGACGATCGTGGATTCAGACCCGGGCAAGCACCACTGAATTTCATGTGCTTAATTTGTGATTATAATTCATCTCGTGCTTGACGGTGAAAGAACATCGTGATGAAACCTGCATGTGTCAAATTTCACTGAAATTCTGTCACATGTGTATTCCACCAACCCGCATTGGAGCAGCGTGGTGGAATAAGCTCGAAAAAACATTCTCCTCAAAAGAGGAGAAGAGACCTTAGCCCAGCAGTGGGACATTCACAGGCTGTTACTGACACTTCTGCTATATATCTTGCGTAATTGGCTAGTTCTTGTGATTGGCCACTGTGACGCATATTCGGCCAGGGGCATTTTAATTATATTATTAATGTTTTATACATTGTTTTAAAACGAATGCAGAGATAAAATTAATATCAGTAAACATATTTGTATGTATATCAATCCTTTTTTATTTTCTAGTCGGCTCTAGCACGAGTCTGCGCGAACAGAACCACGCTTATAATCGCTCACAGATTGTCGACAATCGTGCATGCAGATGAAATTCTTGTACTCAAAGATGGAGAAATTATCGAAAGAGGAAGGTATGTAAAATATATTTTCCCAATAGTATAACCTCAAAAGATATTATGCTTTTAATAAAATTGGACACAATTTTCTTTATGATTCAATATTGAAATGTATATTATTAATTTTTCAGTCACGAATCGTTACTAGCTCAAGCCGGATTCTACGCATCGATGTGGCAACAACAACTCGAATCAAGAAATAGCGCCAACAACGAAACAAACGCTGAAGGCAACAACAACAACACAGCGCCGAGCCATCCGAACGGGTTAAGCATGTTCGGACACGGCCACGGCCACGGCCATTAGAATAGCTTAAGTATATAAATTATGGGGTGCTAAAGGAATCTTGTTGGATCAAAAAACAATCATTTTTCTCATTTTGGACTTTGTGGATATGGTTTTGGAGATGTTCTTTATGGAATACTGAATACAATTTATTCAAATATTGATGATTTTGAATGTTTTTTTTTTAATAATGAATTGATTCACGTTTAACGTAATTTTGTATAGCTCACACACTTTTGGGCTTAGCTGAGTGTTGCATTATAGGCTTTATGATTAAAACAATAAGACCCACAGTGTAAATCTTTTTGAATAGATGTTTAGTAAATAAAATACATATTCGTTGTTAATTGTTGTCGATGGCGATTAATTAGTAGAATTTATTACGTCACAAGGACGCTCCAACTTGCTTAGTTTGCGAGCAAAGCATAATTGTTTCCTTAGAACACAAAAGAGGTTTTTTTTCAAGCTTCGAATCACCAATCGCATCACATATTATAGTAAGATCCCTCAAATATACATTGTAAGTTCTAGTACAGAATATCGTTATTCAAATTTAAATTTATATCGAATATTTGATAGCCGAAATTTTTGGACTGGATTTATTAATAGGCTGTCGTATCGCTGGTCGAATTAACATCAATGGACCGTTCGCGGCATCCGTGGACCAATAATACGGTCCATAGTTTATAGTTGGTATTCGAGTTTTGTATATACGTATGTACATGTCATAGCTTCGAATCTTCTGCCTTATTACATCGATGTCTCGTAACAAGGTATATGAACGGTGCCATTATTGACTGATCGATTGTACGAGTGTGACAATTTGTGATATGAATAAGTTTGTACATAAATAGAACATAGAACAAAAATGATTCAATATATATATGATAACATTGTGATGTTGTTACCGTGTTGTACCTTGTAGTATTAAATATATTGTGAAGGGAAATTTTATGTGCAATTTCAATTGTATTAAATTGTTTCTTTTTATTTTATTTTTTCATTTATGTTCACCGATAAAGTACTTTACAGCCTAATATAAATTGAAAATTAAAACAAACATTGAAGTTTCATATTAATTTATTAAAAATGTTTCAAAAAATGTTTCAGGTTAGATAAAATTAATATCTGAATATGAAAAATAAATAGACGAGCGGTAAATTATTTTTGATTATCACCCACCTGAAAAATCAAAGTAAATATAAATATAGAGTTAATATAATCTTTACTTTATAGAGTTATAACTCTTACTTCTGTCATTGAATATAATGGAGTATCACCCGGTAGGCGCAAGCCATGTAAGGAATGCTTAGAACCTAAATTTAAAAAAAGAAACAATATAAAAACATACAGATATATATTGAAATTAAAAATAAATTTAAAGCTAAGACATTGGACAAGAATTTATATTTTTAGATTTCTCAATTGGGTCGTAAAGATTGGTTTTTATTATTATTATTTTTATATCATTTATTGTAAATAGTCCAACAACGATAATACTTAATTTTCGTTACAAATAATTTAATAGCTTACCTGCATTTCTTGTGGACAATTTTTTTTTGCTTATTGCTGCGCTCTCAGTTTCTTGTAGATGTTTAATATTTTTTTGTTGATACTGAGTAACCGTCAGCGATGGGCGCGTTTTAGCGAATTCAACACTTCTAATAGAACTTTCGCCTCGGTGCTCTATCTGGTCTATGGTTTTTACATAATCGGATGAAATCTTCCGAGCGGTCCTACGGTCGTGTTGGAATTTAAGGACTTGCTCAAAAGAACTATCGTCTATAGTTATAGATGTCCGAAAGTAATTATTTTTCGTTAAATCGCCGTTCTTCATACGAGTCATAGGCGACTGTATGAGGATAAACTTCTTATTTGATCCTCTATCTGTGGGTCTAAAATTTATTACCAAGTATTTATCTCAGTTTTATTAATATTATTGGTATCGAAAGAAGGTCATCTTGATATCTTTCAGAATTAAAAATGAACCTAATCAACTATGATCGTATTTGATTTTCTTATTATTGTGAAATCACATACAGGTCGCCTGTTATACCATATATTGTTATATTGATAGATGATACAGATAAATAGAATTGAATGCGTTTATAAAAACAAGTCAATCTTTTTAATTTCAAGTATTTTGTATAATTGCGTTTCATCTTATACTGTGCGGAGACAAAGGTAACACAAACAATACCAGCCTCGTTGATTTACTTTTGAATGTTTTTGTGATATCAAAAACAAAGTAAAATACAGCTTCTTCCGATTATGTAATTATACGTATATTTAAACCTTCGTAGACATAGAAAATTTTCGTTCATTTATTATTTATTATAAAAGGAGTGGAATGTAACTTTCATTATTGGGTACTAAATCGAAATCCACAAAAGGGACTAACTTCGCAAAAAAAAGAAAGCTAATTTCGACAAAAATCGTTTCTAGTACAGGTATTTGTAGGTTAAGCAGGGCTTACTTGTACTCTTTCAGTGTAGGTCCGGCTTCGTTGTCTAATGCCAAGTTATCATACAAGCGCGTGAGAGCCGATTTTCTACGAACGTCTACATCAGACTCAGTGAGATCGGACAGTCTCGCTGCACCGGTCTGCTTTCGTGATAATTTAGACCCAGTTTGTGTACCAATACCAGATTCGACAATTCGAACTTTCCTGTGAATATAATATATTAAAGTTATTTAATTTTTAATAAAACTATTACGTCACAAATGACCGATTCGTTACGTTTATGTACTTATACTTTTCAGCTTGTACAAAATAGTACTTAACACAATGAGTTGGTCAATTAATTTTGTTTTATTTTGAAAAATACACAATATTACTCTACATATATATATATATATAAAAATTTAGGAATATATATATATATTCGTAATAATTCCTTTCTGCTTAATTTTAACGTTTACCGAGATCCTGTCATCGACCCTTCGTCCTCTGGATCGACTGCATCGTGTGAAGCGGCTTTATGTATTAAATATATTCTTTCTAAATCTTCTGGTCTAACAAAACCTGTCTGACGTCTTTTAATCTTGTTCGGTTCTTTGTAAGCTTTGTACGATGGTAAGCTTATTGATACCTTTCTAATAAAAAAATTAAAAAATGGTAAAAATAAATGAACATTGATAAAAATCTCAACCTAAAACTGTTTTAATCAACGTTTCAGGAAATCCGTTATTATTGAAAATACTTCATACTCGCCTCTCGATTCCTGTCTTCCTCGATCGTAATAGTACGAGATCCGACTGCAAGATCACTACGTTCATAGCGTACACAGTCCTAATCTAATTTTTATGTATAATTATAAATGGGAGAATATATTTTTGCCAGGTTGCCAATTAAAATTTGACCGCGAGTACTTTCAATTAAAATAATATTTTGTGACATTTTCAAAAAAATGTCATTCACTTGTTATGAAAATAAACTACAATCCACTCCATAGCAGTGTATGTAAATAACTCGGAAAGGTATGGTTGCTGTTACCCAGTCGGCCGCAACATATTCGCAGCCAGGTTTAAACAGGAAATAAATATAAAACTCATATAGTGCACTATTAAGCGCATGCGTTGACAGCTGGTGTTCTCAACGAAATAGCAACATTCGCATTCTATCCGTATTGTTTTGGAGCTCGTCACAATATGGTGTTATTACGTGGTAAAATGAAGAAGTATTTTGTGTGTGGTACAACAAAAAATGTGCTTGACTTTAATAATGTATCTTTCAAGAAGTGTTTGTCAATTTTATTAATTCGTCGCCAAAAAAATATAAGTACCATGACAGTTTATTAACTGTGTAAAAATATTTAATTTTATTTAAATTTTCTATTATAGGTTACAAATTAATGAAATGAACGTAGGGATTTTGCAGCCGGATCTTAGACTATAATACTACTTATTGACATAATATGTACAAAAAAGTGTATTTGTCTCCGTGTTTATCACTTTTCCATTTTAAGTCAATAATTTTATAAATAAATATTTACAGTAACAACCTGTGAATGTCCCACTGCTGGGCTAAGGCCTCTTCTCCTTTTTGAGGCGAAGGTTTTGGAGCTAACATATATTTCATAAATAATTAAATATTTATTTATGAAATAAATGTTAATTACAATGTATGTACATCTATCTACTCGTACAATTTTTTTTATAGGTGGAAAAGCATATGGGCCACCTAATGGTAAGTGGTCCAACGCCCTTAGACATTGGTAGTGTAAGAAATGTTAACGATTGCTCACATCGCCAATGCGCCTTCAACCTTGGGAACTAAGATGTTATATCCCTTGTGCCTGTAATTTCACTGGCTCATTCACCCTTCAAACCGGAACACAACCATACAAAGTACTGCTATTTTGCGGTATAATATCTGATGAGTGGGTGGAGCTCTACCACCAAGTAATATTATTAAAATTATTTTATGTCTCAAAAATTATTCTTCTCATAAATTATTCTTGTAATTTAATGTTTGCAACAAGGTCACGAGTTTGAATCCCGTGTCAGGCTAATGTAAATGTTCGGATGATGTTTTCTGTCAGGAAGTCGTCGCTAACAAAGTAATGGCTCGTAAATGCGTATGCTCTGATATTAACCCGTGATTTCCAGTTAGAAACGTAAACACCATCATACGTTTTACAGTAGTAACCCAGGATGAGAAAGTTTGCAATGTTACTCTGTTGCTTCATAGCTCATAGTCTATACTGAGAGGGATATAGAGAGTGCAGGCGTGTCAGTTTTGATCTTAAACATTTCCTACGTAACCGAATTTCTGTCAAAAGAACTAATAATAATATGTGGCACAAATACTTACTTATCATGACTTTCTCTAGAACGGCGATCCATAGACGCTAACCTGTAGATAAAACGTTTGGGGTTTTTAAATAAATCACTAATTTTTTTATGTTACGTAATCTTTTTATAGGCAATGGTGTTTGTAAGGCAATAATTAATATTTTCGAAAGAATAGTTAGTGTCGGCAGCTTCATGCGCTTAGGTTAGGTTACCTTTTTTTTCTTTTTTTTTTTTAACGCTGGGAAAACTCAGTACGCGTTTCTCCCCACGGGAACAGTGGGGGGGGGGGTATGTGGGGCTCGCCATATGTCCAAGGCACCGAGTGTGCCCCGGTCATCGGAATACCCACTAAAAACCCAGCGGTACCCTTCCCGTCTTAACGGGAGCGCCACGGGATCGCTTGCGCATGCTACCGTGACGCTCCGATAGGTTAGGTTACCTACATAAGGTACGCAGCTACATTTTTAACATATTTAAGGAAATATCCCATGATTACATAAATGTCCAAATATTCACCATGAAATTAATGTACCAGTAATTATAAGCTGAAACTAACCTAAAACGTCTCAGCTCTTCATCAGTAATCAACTCGGACCTGAAGAACAAGAATGCTTATTTAATAATATTGATACAACGAAAAAAAATATTAATATTTCAGAAGAAATCGGAACCGTTCCTGCAATAGGAAGAATCCCATACTTGACTTTGCTATGCACTTCTAAAGGCTTCGCGTAGCGTTTAAAATGTACGCGAACTAAGGGGTTTTCCAATAGGGACGCTTGAACTTTGACAGCTGATTGCGGCCATGTTGTTTGAGTGACAGCTGTCAAATGCAGTGTGTTATATTCATTCCGTCCTCCCAAACCACCATGGCAGGTTACAGTGTCGAGCAGCACGTGCAAATCATAAAATTGTTTTATGAAAATGGGTCTTCAGTTCGAGCAACGTTCCGCGCACTTCGCCCGTTTTACGGTCGCGACTATCGTCCTGCCGAGTCGACTATCCGTCGATTGGTGGACAAATTCGAGTCAACCGGGTCAGTTAACAATCAGCCGGTTCCCGTGCGTCAACGTAACGCGAGATCTGCCGAGAATATCGCCGCTGTGCGCGACAGTGTCCTCGAAAACCCGCGGCAGTCAATTCCGCGTCGCGCACAGGAACTCGGCCTTTCGCAGACGACAACTTGGCGAATTTTGCGTTGTGACTTGAGCCTGCACCCGTACAAGATCCAGCTGACCCAAGAGCTCAAGGTTAATGACCATAGACAGCGCCGTGTGTTCGCTGACTGGGCATTAGAGCAGTTGGAAGTTGACGCCAATTTTTTGGCAAAAAAATCATCTTCAGCGACGAGGCGCATTTTTGGATGAATGGCTATGTCAACAAGCAAAATTGCCGTATTTGGGACGAGACCAATCCACACGAGGTTCACCAAGTGGCAATGCACCCGCAGAATGTGCACATGGAGAAAGTGACTGTTTGGTGCGGATTTTGGGCCGGAGGCGTGATTGGTCCGTATTTTTTCGAAAACGATAATGGTGTGGCCGTCACCATCAATGGTGAGCGATACCGGTCGATGATAACCAACTTCTTTTGGCCTGAAATCGAGAATATGGATCTGGACAACATGTGGTTTCAACAGGACGGCGCTACGTGCCACACAGCACACGCTACGATGGAAGTTCTGCACGATCAAGCGCCCTTAATGGAAAACCCTATAGTTGCTCTGTAATTAGGCCAGGCCCGCGTGCAGACATCTGCGAGCCCTAGTCTATATATGCCAAAATATATAGCGCAAAGTAGCACAATGGCTTTGCTCCTTGATCCTTGTCGATGCTTTTGAGGACAAGTTGTTCACTTGATTAATTTCAGATTTTATTTCAATGTATGCAATTGTTAATTGATTGCCAGGCAAAACCGTTGCGCTACGCTTCGCCATGTGTGGCTGGGAGCCTTACAATCTGTTAATACTACCGGAATTTCATATTATATAAAAATAACTGAATTTATAACGTAACTGGGTTTTACTATGAATACGAGTATATCCATAGAAATCTTTGCAAATATATAAACTCTGGTTCTTTATTCAAAAAATTAGAACTATTACCTATAATTAATAAATTGCAAATTATGAATAAAATAAATCTTACTTTCTCGTGTCTTCAAAGATGTTGTATTTACCGATACCCCTTGCAATACTTTTTATAACGCCACCACCGAAACTCACACGATCGACATTGAGCCTGAATACATACGAATAAGGTTCTTATTGATTATTTAACGAAACATACACAATTTTATATTATAAATTCATAAAAGAAATCGAATATTTCTAAGAAGACTCTTAGACCTATCTTAGACATATTACCAATAGCTTCCGCCAGCGGGTTCGCCTGCGTGTGAGTGGGTAAGACGTAAAAGAGTTACCAAATAAATCAACAAACAAACTCACAGACGTATTATAATAATATTTAGTATTTAAGACATTTTATACTTCCTAGAAAAAAATTACTGTAGGTAATAAGTATAATTTATTTACTATTTTTACATACTTCAAATATCTTCTTATCTCCTGCTCATCTTCTGAGCAGATTGATTCCACTGTAAAATATAAAGTGTTATTTTTAATTGTAATTTCTAGAGTATTAATAAGTAACAGCCTACAAATGTGCTAATGCTGAAAAAAGGCCGATTCTTCACTCGAGAAGGTTAATAACATACCTGATGATATTTCGGAATCGTCGTCGAATTTATAAATTTCGGATATATACGATATATTATTTCCAATATTTTTTTTCGGCGGATTGTTTTGTAAATCACTTTCAATGCAATAGTCGCCCCTTAAAAACCTACAAACAAAACATGATTATTAAGTAATAATAACCATATTCATTATCTTTATATCTTTATGATAGTTACACCTTTAAGATGAATATTCTTACTTTTTCAAGTCATATGTTGAGTCGACTTCTCCAGGATAGGGAACATCAGTGAGAGGTAAATAAAATGGTTTCATTGGTTTCACAACCAGACTAACACTTTCCGCTAACGATACGTGCTTGTACGACAATTCCTCTGGTTCGTAGTCGTATACTTCGACATCAAATTCGTTATTAACATGTGCTTCACTTATAGCGGACGATGCTCTACTGGTATGGATTTGGCTCTTCTGTAATTGCTCTAAGTCTTCTTTTTTACGAATGAATCTTAAAATTACAATAAAACAATAATGTTGTGTGAAAATTGTAAGAATATTTTGTGAGTTTGCATTGTTTACACTGAATACCTTTTAGTTGCGTGAATATTTCTTGTACCATTTTCTCCGACATTAGTTTCTTCGGCTTCACCGTTTTCCATTTCTTCTAAGGCGATACGTTTTAATTCTATGTCGAGAAGTACTCTCTTCATGAGATCCTTAAGAAGGGAAAACGAAGCATACAGATTTTTCATAGATATAATTCGATTACTAATAAACCTTATCAACATTTGCCTGTACCTCATAAAGTAAATCTCCTAAAGCAACTAGATCTTCAATATGTCCTTGCAAATATTCATTGGTATTTTTATTTATTCTTATGTCTTGACATTCCATGTTTAATATATCCGCTCTCTGTATTGTTATGTCATATTTCGGAGATTCGTAAAACGTTGGTACGGATTCAATTGCTTTTAAAGTCGATTCTCCATCAATTAATTGTCCGAACGCAACATATTTATGAGCCATCCACGGTGCAGGTTGCAGTAAAACGAAGAATTGTGTGGAACAATCTACATGTCTATAAAAAATTATGGCGTCATTTTGAGCATCACAACTCGTATTATCATTTTAATTTATTGCCATAGGTTTTTACTTAACCTTCCATCGTTAGCCATACATAGTACGCCACGCCTATCATGAGGAACGATAAAATTTTCACAATCCAAGTCCGTATTTTTAAGACCAAATCCGCCACATTGAATCCAACCATCTTTAACAATTCTATGTACAGGAGTTCCTGAATATCCACCTTTTTTGTCTCGACATAGACGAAGGAAATTTTCAGACGTATATGGAACTATGTCTGCGTAAAGCTAGATAATATTTTTAAATGTTTTAATTTTAATAGTTATCGAATAGAAGTAACATAAAAACGTACCTATATATAATGGTTCGACATAATTTTTTTTTTTTTAATTATTTGGCAGCATTAAGTCTACTGGTATACTTACCATGAATATTAAAGTACCTGCATATTCACAGTCTATTAAAATATGCATATACGCACATGGCCTCTGCAATTAATACAAAATAATGTAATATAAAGTTCAACCAATATGTGGTAGGTAAGTGAATTTTGTTATCAATTTAAATAGGTGGTCTAGGTAATCTTACCCCAGAAGATCTTATGAAACTTGCAAAATTGTTTATGCCTTCTTTATAGTAGTCCAGATGAAAGTGATAATGATATCTTGACTGTATTATTTCTTTGAGTTCTTTGTCGCCGCCAAGGAATTTATCGTTAAGAATAACGGCGACTTGATTCTCCAAACAATAAGCGAGACCACCGTATTGTAACTTTAAATCATTCCAAACTTTTGGCCACTCTACTGTTGTTACTTCTGAGCACAGTACAAAGTATATATTTTAATAGTCAATTTTATTTTATAATATTTTGATTGTATCATTTATATTCTGACGTTAATAAAATTTGAGTAAAATAATAAGACAAATATTATTTATCTGTTAAATTCTTAGACTTGTAAATGTTTTAATACTTCAAAAATGGGTTATGCTCATTGAGTTATACTACGTACGTTAGTACACAATATTTCAATGGTTATGCTTAATACGCACAAAGCACAAAATCAAATTAAGTGTTAGAGATCTATCTACCTTTATACATAAATATTATAACTTTGGTAATAATAATATTATTACTACCAAATTTGACTGCCTCGTTGGTCTAGTGGCTAAATATAAGGCCGCAGTATAAGCAGTATATAAGCTAAACTGAACCCAGGACCACCCGGTGGTCCTGGGTTCAATTCCCAGGTCGGGCCAATAAATAGTTATTGGGTTTTTCTGTCAGAAAATTCTCAGTAGCAGCCTGGAGTCTGGAAGTTGGAAGTGTGTACACTCCCGTGCCTCGGAAAGCAAGTTAAGCCGTTGGTCCTGCGCCTGAACTCTTTCCGGTCGTGTCAGATTGCCGTCCCATCGGATTACGAGAGCTAAGGAAAAGAGAGTGCACCTGTGTTTGCGCACATACTTGTGCACTACAATATCTCTTGCGCAGTTGGCTAATGTCTCTTGAGATTGGCCGCCGTGGCAGAAATCGGTCTGAAGGACTTTATTATTATGATTATAATTGCGTTATCGTATAATTACATTAACTTAGTGTTATTAACTTCCTATAGGTCAAGAGTCCACAAAACTAAGAAAAAACAATGCGAGCGCGTACAGATAAGATAAGAAACATCAATGAAAGTCGTGATTATACTCTCGTGTAGCGTGCATCGATAATCTATAAATTCCAATCATGATGTCAGAAAAAAATGGCAAAGAAATGCATGTCCAATATGTCATTAAAATATATACATATATTTCGTCAAACCACTTGTTTAATTAATATGGTGAGGCTAATTAGTACTCACTCGGTGGTAGAGCTTTGTGCAAGCTCGTCTGGGTAGGTACCACTCACTCTACACCAGCGCTAAAGAGTAGTTAACATGGTACCTACATGGTAATTAATAGTAAATATTAAGACGAAAACGACAGCCTGCGTATGGAACAGCACTGTGTTACAAAGACAGATAAAAGTTACTAGGATATGCGGATGCATACTAAAAAGAGGAAATTAGAATATTTTAGGCAAATAATATATAGCAAGAATTGTAACATACATAATAAAAATATCACATTCAATTTATCATGCAGTCATTGAGGTGTTATACATATAGAGGAGAAGGCGCGAACAAAATGTGTGCATGTGTAACAGACGCGGAAGGGTGGGGCGCGTGGGGCGGAGTTAAGTAGTCATAGATGAGTTGTCACCGTCATAGACGCAACACTTTTTATTTTATGCTTATTGAATCGGTATCGGTAGGAACATAGTTAAATAAATTTAAATAGGCAAACTGTCTGGTTTATGTACAAGTACCAGCATTTCAAATTAATATATACTTTATTTACCTTTTTGAAGTGGTAACTTCTTATGGGAGGGTAAACCGCTTCGTAACGTAACGCGTTACGGTGCGGTGCCCTTATTACCGACGCGGACTGCTTTACCTGAGAGTTACCAACCTAACGCCATCTAGCGTATACAGATAGTACTTATAATAATTTAGCAACTCTCAAGTACTAATTTAAATTACATTTAATATATTATAATTAATAATAAATATTATCACTTCTGTCGAGCGTCCCGAGACGCACACGTTTTTTTTTTAATAAATGATCTCTGCAGCTCTATAAGTTTAGCTTTATTCATTCCGTTTGTGCATCAATTCCAAACTTACGTTTGATATCCTTCACCAGTTATACCAAGTCATAAATAGTACACTAACGTTTAGTACGTACATGTCGTATCTGTGCGGTTCAATTTTCATAATCTATGATGTTGTTTAATCATCTTTGTCACAGTTTCGGTACGTCCGATCGCGATGAGCGTCGGCGAGAGACGGTGAGTGATTGCGCAAACGTCTGGTTTGCGGCGTCTACTCTATATAATATGTACCTCAATGTGCCGAGTAAGTGCGCAAAAACGAAAATTCGTAGCTCTCTCGATACCTATATTTTTTATTGTACGTTATTTGGCTAAAATGTTGCAAACATTTGCTGTAGCATTTAGAACTATTAGCTTCTAACTTTTACAAGTATTCCAGTATCAGTATGGAAATATATGTAATTCTAACATTTTTTAAGTTAATATGAACTTTAATGTATCACTTGCATAATATGCTAATGATTTGTTTTTTTTTATTAATGAAGTCATTAATATCTACCTCGTATTGAAGGAGCATCGAATGTTTTTGGGCGGTATTTATGTAATGTTTTTACTAAATGTACGCAGCTTATGAACTCCTTTACGACTCTATTTCCGATAATCGTAATCTTGACTCGATCTTTATCTGGGGTATGTACTTTTTTCTTTGAATAGTTAGGATTATTAACGGTATTATGACAATGTTTATAGTCATTATAACCAAATTTTATGGTTCTTTCCCATGGATGGTGCGTCGGCTGTTTTGTCTTACTCGTCATTTTACCTATAAAAGTTCAATAAAATAATACAACTTATAGTGCAATGATTATTTTCAATTATTATTACGTATTTGACTTACTGTTTAGTTATTGTTGCTATTAAAACTAAGTGACTGTTGTCTCTTTGGTAGTGATCCTATTATATTCTCTTTGCTTGCTCTTTGCTATCAAAAATATATTACAATTTTATTAAAATCTATAACAAAGAATATATCAAAATATTACAATTAGTTACAGAGTAACTTCAAATTTTAATTAATCTAGTAAACTGACGATTCAGAAGTGCTCGTAAGATCCCTCTTGAATACAATATACTTTAAACTGATTACATTTTTTTTCAAAAAATAATAAATATTATAACTAGAAGAACAAAAAGTCTTTGTCAAAAAATTTAAGATACCATACGTGTATCATCAATTATATATTTTTTTATACTTTTAAAGTAAAAATTTTATTATACTATTGTTTGATTTTTCAAAATTGTCAAATTGGCAACGACTTGCCAATTTGACGAATGTCAGACGTCAGTTTGACAATGACAGTGTGCAAATTGCAGTACTGTGAGAAGTACTAATTTACTAAAATAGAAAAACATGTTAAATTTATTATAAAATATCACTTAAACCTGATAGAAATATAAGTACCATGTAGTGAAATGTTAAAGAACAGGGATAAAACAATTATTTAACCAGTTTAGTATTTAAATACAACATGAGCTTATCTCAACAATTTCTTATGCTCTCTGGCGAGCTATGTAGTCATCTTTATGCTAAGGATTACAATAAAGAAAAAATAAATTCCTTGATCGATGAACTAAATTCTAAACCTTTCAAGGCTGAGCTATTTGTAGGAAAACAAGTAAGAGTTGTTTTTTTTTTATTAAAATACTTACCGAAGTTTTCTTACTTGACAATGTTATTGTAACTGATTTTAGGATGCTGCCGCTCTCGTAACATCATTATACGTAAACATTAAACCTATCGATGAGTTTTTAGCAGCAAAAACTTCACATCTAATAAAAAATATAGTGACAAAACAAAATTTACAATTTACTGGTGTATATTTAGGAAATGTCATTGCATGGCACATTGACTGTATAAAAAAATGTTCAGATATTATTTTACCTGATATTCTGCATAATTTGCAATGCATATTACATGTAAATCCACAATGTGGACAAAAGGTATGACTTCCAACAGCTTTTTTAAATATTTTTGTATATTGTGTATATAATGTTAAATTTTTGTTTTAGTTTGTCATAGATTTGATAGGGAAGGAAGGACTTCTTATAAAAATGATTAATAATGATAAGTTCAGTCAAAGTAACCAGAATGCTTTGCAAATATATTTGATAGTACTGAAATGTATAAATAACTTATTAAAAATAGATGATAACAAGAAAGATGAGCAAGCTGATTTAAGTTTGGAGCTGAAACAGAACATTTCTCAATTAATCATTAAATTTTTAATGAAAGGATTTGTAAAATCTCACGATGAATCTATTTACTGTAAGGTAAAGCAACCTTGACCTTATTTTATTGATAATTGGTTTCAAAATTACATTCAGTCATAATTATTTTTCCAAAATATATGTTTGTATTGTAGGTATTCAATTGTAGACATAAAGCTCTGTAATTATATTTAAGTTATACATAATTTACAATAATCATTCAGTGTTTGTTATTCTTTTAAATAGAAGTGTAGTTTATATATTAATTGCAGGTAATAATATCAGCTCTGAGAATTCTATCTCATATATACTTCAATGATCAAAAAGTTGATTTTCCAATGCCAGAAATAATGGGAATATGTAGATACTTTATTCTCTATGGAATCATAAGTCAGGAGAAAAGACCTGAAAAGATTATGCCAGCTCAGCAAAGTATTGCAGCTGTTCCAGTCAAGCCAAATGCTAAAGGGGGAAAGGTTTTTAGGAAATTTCATATTATGTATTATATAGATAATATAATTATCTTGTTCTTTTTTAATTATAATAAAAATCTTACAGAAACAGAAAATAAGAAAACAAAGAAATAATGCTATAGAAAGTTTAAAAAAAGAAATTCCAGTGTCAGATCGGAGTTTAATGAGAGATGTTGACAATTTCGAGAATAATTCTGCTTATAAGCCTGCCAGCCAAAGCTTTTTAGAGACTCAGAAGACAAAGAATTGCTGGGCTTTGACAAGTGACTCTGATATGTCCGATGTTGAAAATGGAAGGGAAGCTAAGCTAATTGCACTAAGGTCCAGAGTAAGGCAGAGCGCAGCGAATTTATTCCTTGTTGTATTTAAGGTAATAAATAAAGCAAATAATATAAGTATTTGTTATATTATCTGTGTAAACTTAGATAAAACTAGCTAAAGACGTGTTTTATTTTAACACAATAACACGAATACCAAGTTGTATATTGTTTTTATGTTTGTTTCAGATTAAAGAAAAGAAAGATATATTTGGTTATTGGTGGGCCCTTTTGCCGGATTCCCCTGACGTCACTAACTGGTTGGGAGAAGAAAAATCTAAAAAAACACTTGCATATTGTGCTGTGACAGATCCTATAGCTAGTAGTAGAGCCAGTGCTCTCAGTGTAATTTTAACTTTACTTGCTGGTTCAAAGATGTATCTTTCTCAAGCTGAAACTTGGTTAGTATTATAAATTTTTACTATAACGCATTTATTGTTTTTCTGTGCTAAGTTAAAACTAGACGACTGACTTACAGCAAATGTGGATTAACAAACTGTGTATTACCATGGTATGAAAATCCACAATTGACTGAGTTTTGTAGGTACTTATAGTTACATAGATTTAACCTTTTTTTATATTACTAATTTATTCCCAGTAAACAATGATAAAATAGATTTATTATTGGCAAATGTGCAAGTGACATAATAGGAACTATACAAAAACAGGGACCTTACCCTAAAAAATTACCATGCTGAGGCGGTAAGGTTTCAAGTGAATGATGTATATAAATTTGTAACTATCTTTTATGTGCAATAGTTAATGTATTACTTAATTTTTATGTTCCACTAAATTTCAAATAATGTTTTCCAGCAAAAAAACAAATGCTTCGTTCATACCATTTTCGGTATCAGTAGGCTACATCATCACATGTATGCATAAGATATTAGTTGGTATTTTGGACAATGAAAGGAGTCACTCGGTCATCATAGTGGCATTAAAATGTTGTGCAGCTTTGGTGCAATCGACCCCATATCACAAAATGCAAGAAGGGTTGATTGTTGACTTGGTGAGGTCGACGCGCAAGTTCTTGATACATAGGGGTAAGTGCATTTTAAAAAACTAATCTTTGTATACTGTAATCAAAATGTTTTTTTGTATGAAATGAATAGTTATGGTATATAATGCTGTCCTTTTCTATCTTAAATAAGATTACATTAATATTTTTCAGATGTTACTTTACAAGTTGGTGCGTTAATCACTATAGGGTGCGTTATATCGATCGATCCTAAAGTAGATGAAGTTTTGAAGGCATTGGAGAAAGATACAGCGCTCAATAAGGACGAGATTAATAAAGTAAATAAAGAAAATATACCTCTTAATGACGAATGTGATGACTTTGAAGAAGGTTATTCTGATGATGAAATGTTTACTGCGTTCGAAACTTCTGTAGACGATAAAAAGACTGAGAAACAAAGTACGGAAGTGCACTTTAAAAGTTGGATTTTAGATATATGTTTTAAGAATATGGGATGGATGTTTAAGGATAATGAAGTAATAGTAAGTTTTTCAATTTTAAATAAAAGTCAAACAAAATAAATATAGGGACTTTTTAATTGTAATTTTATTTTAATAATAAATTAATTAATCATTTTTGTTTGTAATTTTCCATTTTATAGTATTAATAATAAACTTTTGTTACAGAGATGCAAGCCGTCAGCAATACCGATAATATTAGAATCACTTCAAGTTCTATCAGCGATTGCATTCCACCACCTACAAGATCTTCTCAATTTACATATAACACTACTCGCAGATATTCTGAGTGAGATGCTGCAACATGAGCACCAAGACGTCGTTTTGCAGGCGGCGAGATTAATCAGCATAATAGGAGATGCTCTTCAGAGATTAGGTACTGTATTTTTATCATTTTAATCACATATTTAAAAGCCACAACCATTATGAATAGATTTTTTTAATCATTTTATTGCATTTATTTTATTAAAAAGTAAATTAACTCAAATATAAACATATGATAAAGCAATCTTAAATGAAAGGCATGGCAGTTTACTGTTAATTACTAAATACTATAAAGTCGACTGTCTCGTTGATGTAAATATAAGGCCGCAGATCCTGGATTCAACCCCAGGTCGGGCTGATTAAAAGTTATTGGGTTTTCTGTCGAAGATCCTCAGTAGTAGCCCGGAGTCTGAAGGTTGGAAGTTGGTCGTAACGCACGTAAAGCCGTTCGTCCTGCGTCTAAACCCTTTCTTTCCTGATTATGAGATGGAAGGAAAAAAGAATGCATGTCTGTGCTTGCGCAAACATTTGTGCGCAATATTACGCAGTTGGCTAATTTTTCTTGAGATTGTTCGCTGTGGCCGAAATCGGTCAGGAGGACACCATCATAAATTTAAACTACAATGCCAACAACTGTTCCAGATCAACAAAATCAATCGCTTCCTCTAAATCAGTGCGTGTATATGTGGGAGAAACTTATAACACCACTGTCCATGGTGTTACAAAATCACGAAAACATTCCCGCTAAGGCAGTCGTTTGCGACTGTATTGCCAATATCGGGGAAAAATCTTTTAAGGAATTACCGGTAAGAGGTTGAATTATTTTATTTTTAATCAGCACCACGCCCGGCTTCACTCCTATGTTTTAAATGCGTCATTTTATTCTTCAACTGAAGTTGTTTGAAAATACTCAGATTCGATTCAAGTTTATCGCTCGCAAATTACGGTCGATCTATCTATTGGTTACATTAAGAACGCAATTTAAAAAAATTAAAGTGAATTTTAGACGATTGTTGATTGTAAGACGTAATAAATGAATGACAAAATTAAAAAAACGATGCCCGATATATTTATATATATTATAAAATCGGTATTATATGTGTTAGTCGATTTTTTAAATGTATGTGCGCGTGGTCAGTCTCGCACGCGCCTGCTGTGCTGCGCGCTGCTGGTGGGCTCGTGCGGCGCGGAGTGCGGCGCGCTGCGGGCGGCCGCCGTGCGCGCGCTCGCCATGGCCGTCGTCTACCGCTCGCTCAGAGAGGTACCTAACATCGGTGGTGACCATCACTGTTGCTTGCACTTTTTGTAACTTTTGCAAAAGCCCACATACATACAGCCCATTTGTATATTTTCAACTTTAAAATTGTAACACTTACATAGAGGCCTCCATGCCCAAATTTACCTTTGGTGGGGGATCAAGGGTAATTTCAAACAAAAAGGGTAATCTTTGTCGATTCTTGTGGTTCATAAACAAATTGCTTGAAACTTATAAAAAAATGTTGAACGGTCCGTGAAAGCGTAACGTAGAGTAAAATAATTTTGCTTAAATTTCATTATAATAGATATAAAAAAATCTCTTTTATACTGGTTTTTTTTCCCAGGATATTTGTTTCGTGACCGACTGTGGTGAAAATATTCTAAGAGCATTAGCAGAACCAACTGCGATTGTACGAACCAAAGCTGCTTGGGCACTCGGCAATCTCAGCGACGCCCTAGTTTTAAATATGTAAGAATTTTAAATTTAATTTATTCTATAGTGATATTTCGTTGGTTGTAGCCGTTTCTCGTGATTCCGATAGATTAGAATAGAACCCCATCTCCATGAATATGTCCGTAGGGATCGTATGAGTCGTCAAGGGAATTATTATTAATCCGTCCACAGCCGATCTTGTGGCAGAGAATCAATATATCTGCAAAAAAAAACTCAAGGAATGTTGGTAGTCCGATATTTTTTATCTATACAGTTCTTCTTCTTCTTCTTCTTCGTGTCACTCTTGTCAGAGCGGTCGTGGTCGTCATGTAGTGTTACGAAATTATCGGCAGGGATGTTGTTTGCTTAACGAGCGTTCGCCATGTGTCTCTATGACTGGTGAGCCTGGTGCACTCATGCAAAGGACCGCCAACAGTTGTTTTCACTTGGTCGGTCCATCGCATGGCCGTCCTTCCACGCGGTCTGGTGCCATCCACTTTGCCTTGAATGACGAAACGCGCTATGGAGTCATTTCCTTGCCGGGAGACGTGCCCAAAGAAAGTTAATACGCGTTTTCGAACCAGCGCCGAAAGACGCTGCTTGATGCCGAGTTCTTGAAGAATGGAGATATTGGTGCGAAATTCAGTCCACGAGACCCTTAGCATTCGCCTCCAGCACCACATCTCCAAAGCATCGATTTTCTTTTTTTCGACCTCCCGCAAAGTCCACGCCTCCGCACCGTATAGAAATATGGGGAAAACAAGCGTCTGTACGAGCCGGATCTTAGTTGCTTTGGTAATGTTTCTGTTTCCCCATATTTTCTTTAGCCTCTCCATTGCATTTCTCGTGATTGCCATACGTCGCCTGACTTCATCTGCGCATCCGCCGCTATTCGATATTAAAGCTCCAAGATATATGTAGGATTGGACGACCTCGCAGTTCGCAATCTGAGTGATCTCGGGCGAGTTGTTTTTCGCCCGGTCTACGATCATTATCTTAGTCTTACTGCGATTGAGCTTTAATCCGAATTCTTGGCATACGCGCTCCATTTTAAGAAGCAATTCTTCCATATGAACCACGTTAGTCGCAAACAAGGTCGTGTCGTCGGCATAGCGCAAATCTGTAATCTTGCGCCCACCAACTGCAACACCGTCAGTCCAGTCTTCAAGGACAATGCGCATTACCAATTCTGTGTAAGCATTGAACAAGAGCGGTGATATTATGCATCCTTGTCGGACTCCAGCGCTGGGATGAAAATCTTCCGATAAAACATCATCCGTCCGCACGGATGCAGTCCCATTTTCGTAAAGACGCCTAAGAAGATGGACTAAGTGTTTAGGTGTACCCATGTCCAGCAACACCCTCCATAGTTTGGGCCATTTCACTGAGTCAAATGCCTTAGAGAAATCAACAAAGCAAATATAAGTAGGCTTGTTAAACTCTCGAGCTTTCTCTATTATCTGGCGAACGATGAGGATCTGCACACGTGTACCCCTTCCTTTTACAAAACCGGCTTGTTCTGGTGCAATTTCCTTGGGCAGAAAGTTTTTCAGTCGTTCATTGATAATGTGTAGCAAGATTTTACTGGCATGAGATATGAGGGCTATAAGGCGATAGTTGCTACACTTCTTAGTCGAACCCTTCTTGTGCAAAGGAATGAAAACAGTGTGAGACCATTCTCTTGGCCATGTTCCTGAATGCCATATCTTGTTGCATATTTTATGGAAGATATTGATACCTATGTCGCCTAAGGCTTTTATAGTCTCAATCGGGATTGCATCTCTCCCTGTGGCTTTACCCTTCTTCGGATGCATGATGGCGGCTTTTACTTCCGATCGTAGAATGTCTGGTTCTTCGTTTTCACTTCCGGGCTCCGTATCAGGAAAGTTTTTTGACTGATTGTCCTGGAACAGGGACTGGCAGTATTTCTTCCAAATGTCAGTTATATGGCTTAGCTCATTGACTACTCTACCTTCACTGTCTTCAATAGCCCAGGTCTTGGAAGGAAGTGTCTTTGTGATAGATCGAATTTTATGGTGGAGATCCCTGGACTCATGTCTATTTGCATGAGAATCGATCTCTTCACATAATTTGCAAAGATAGGCATTATAATCCCTCCTGCATCCTGCTTGAATTTTTGCTGACAGTTTGTTCAAGTCACTAATGCCTGCCCCTGTTGACTTTAGCCTGCGTCTCTGTTCGACTAGCTCTAAGGTATTGTCTGACATCCAGTGTTGTCGTTTGTATGTTGCAGTTGATGATCCAGAGACCAAAGCAGACTCTATGATTATTTTTTGGCTCGGTCCCACAACATCTCAGGCGTCTCTTCTGTAAAGTCTGCATTCGCCCATTCTACCCAGTTCCGTCTTGCAGCAGCGTAAAATTTTGAGCTGTCTTGAACTTCAATTATCCTCTGTTTTTGGTGACTTCGAGCCACTTTTAACTTTAATTTAAACTTTGAAGTCAGGAGTTGGTGATCAGATCCACAATCTGCACCGGGTAGTGTATGGGCATTTCTAATTGATGTTTTCCATCGCGATCTAGTCAGGATGTAATCTATTTGATTGCGATATTTACCATCTGGCGATGTCCAAGTGTATAGCCTGCGTGGGTGATGCTGGAAAAGGCTATTGGATATCACCAGGTCATTTTCATATACAGTTCACACACCTTAAATAAATGGAGTAGGGGTAAGTAAATTAAGATGATGAGTAATATTCATACTCTGTACAACAGCCTTTATCTTTACTTCCATACTTTATAATATAATATTATAAAGAGATAAAGTTACATTTTTGGAATGTTTGTTTGTAATGGGTAAACTCAAAAAGTATTAAACCGATGTTAAAAATTCTTTCACATACGGATCAGGAAGAAATATAGGCTATCAATTATTTAAAAAAAAAAAATCATTATGAAAATTGTAATAATGTAACATAAGATATCAAAAATGATCTTATGGAAGTCATTATTCGGCGTGCGCTGCGAAAACTATTGATGATACCTGAAATAATGTGTTACATGTTTATAGTACTCATTATTACCATCAAAAGTCCGCGAGTCTATATGTCTCACGATTATAGACATTAACTTACAATAAGTGATTCTTATTCGAATTAGTCAATCAAAACTCGGATAGAATCTTTCGGTAATGACACAGAAGTCTGAGACATAACTCTAAGAGTCTTAAGAAGTTCAGACAAAATTATGGGAGCGCTTGCCGGTGACGTATACTTTCTGTAATGAGTTAGTTTTAAATTAAATTATACCTACATAATACTAAGATAGATAATTGGTTATACCGGACGAAGTTTTGTCTTGTGCTAGTTATTGTGTCACAAGAAAAGCGTTTTCAGCTATATTTTGAACGCACTATTACTTACCTTCTAGTCCTAATATACGGCATACTTATATATTGTATTTAAATATTCTATTTTTATACTGTTAGTATAATTGGTTGGTTCCAGTTCTGATAATTGATCCTTGTAGAAAAGTATACCTCTAGTTAACGACGTTCAAGCATGTTGCTTGAATAAAATTGTATTGGTAAAATTAATTAAACCACAGTTATTTTTTTTTTCTTAAGGTTATTTAAAACAAAAAGTCTTAATAATTTACGAAGTAACTTATCTTGTATGGGGATTTGAGTTTATACCAAACTAATCTTCGAGTCCGACTTCAGCGAATTTTGATATAGTCGTGCATACTTATTGATGTTGTGTTCTTTCGTACGTGACTTGAATTGAATTGGACTAATTTTTCAACCTGCAAAATGAGGTACCTATATGTCAACAGTGGCATGTGTACAAGATCAAATTGCGAGGACCTCTGGTGGTGCAGGAGGGTCGCTACCACCACAAATCGTTTCTTTGTTGGGTTTTATAAAGAGACATATATTTACTTTAATATGTCAGAAACATTGGTTTTTGGACGTGATTTTGAAGCCCGAGGCATCTTTAACTGTGGTCATATACCGTGGCCCACGTATGTCACCTTTTGTACATAAAGGGCCTTGGCAAGAGTGAGTGATTCTATTATTTGTTTTTAAGTAAATCAAGTAAGTATATATGGTATAATTAAGTATGAATCAGAAATGCTTATTGTATTTGTTTCTAGAACATTCTACGTAGATGTTCCGTCTATTGAAGATTTCAAGGTTAAGAAATATATAGACTTTACCCACTTCGATTAATTTCCTGCAGTCTTACGTGGGTGTGTTTCAATGCGTCATGCACTTTAATTAATTGATAATGGACAATAATAAATAGATCAAATATCTTGTGCACTTTGCTTCTTTCATTTGCGATTATTAATGACGTCTTATAACGGAGTAGCTGTTGTTTGTAGTTCATTATAAACTATCGGCCTTATTCATAAACGTTGCTTAGTTACTGTTTAGCTAAACACTGATTTGTCTCTTTCTGTCATTATTGATTTGACATACGAAAGAAGAAGACAAAATATTGTTTAACTAATCACCAGTTAAATAAAGTTTATGAATAAGGCGGTATATGCTTAATAGAATTGACTGTCTAAATTCTGTAGACCCTTCTTCCCATACTTTTGTAACTTCAAGAAATTTCGAAAATCGATAATCGATTATTTTTCGTATTGTAGTTAATAATAATTTGCATTTCTTATGTACGTACTTATGGTTACTTTATTCAAAAAACGATTTATTTTGCATTAATAAGTGTCCCTTGTTAGGAATATGTCAAATCTTTGAAAAGTACTAAATTCTCTATAATTTCATTCCAATATCTTTCAAAAGATTCTTATTCTTTCATGTTGCGTAAATTGCTTTTTTTTAAATTGTTTCAATATAATTATAATTCAACTATGATCACAGCTATATACGAAACTGGTGTAACACAGAAGTTAAGTTACTGATGTACGATTTGTTATGTAAAGGAATCGGTCATCGTTGTACGATAAAATTATGTAAAATGTAAATAAATTTTCTTCGTATAGGGACGAACCGGAGACAGAAGACATAGACGATGACCTATTACTACGTCTACTCGAGGTTAGCGTTCAATGCGCCAACGACAACGATAAGGTGCGTCAACTCATTTATTTTTAAAATGAAACAATAAACAAAGTATTAATAGTTATGTAATATTGCTTCATATTTGTGTAAATGCAGTAACTTGCTTAGCATTGTATTGACATCGGTAAAGCAATAACGTGAATGTTTCTTATAATGTCTACGATTATTTTCACTTAGCGTTAAGAGGCTTCTTAATTTCGGTCCCATCTTAGTAACATATATTAAAAGTCCTTTGGGCTTTTGTAGTTCCCACTCCTAACATGAATGGGTTAAATAAGTATATTATTTACTCCTTTCAAAAGGACAATTGTTCCTTTAAAAAATAACTTGATAACAATTAAAAAAAAGCTTGCCATTTTTAGCCCTTAGTATTTCGAGCATTTACGGCTCAGTAAGTTAGTAGTGTTCGTTGTTTGTATTTGGAATAACTAAAATAACAAAAAGACTTATAATTTAAGATATGATATATTTCTGTATTATATTTGTTCATTTGATTTATATTATGTGTGTCAGACGTTTTTTTTTTTGTTTGTAGCTTTTCAAATTAATTTTTAGTGTAAATCACGACATTTATAACGAATATATTTTAAAATTTGGATTTCCGTAAATCGATCTCCATACAACTTACATATGGGAATATTTTATAAATAGGCAGTTTTATCATAGTTAGGTTAAGTACATTTAAATCATAGCTGTCCGGGCGATAAGGGGTTATCCTACGGTGTCGCGGAGGTCGGGCGGATCAGGGTTCTAGCCCAGCAAGCCCTGATCACCCGATGGGAGGAGGACCTCGGGTCCCCCACGGTGGGCCTGGCGACAGTGGAGGCGGTACGTCCCCACTTGAGTCGCTGGGTCAAAAGGAAACGAGGCACGCTCTCATTCAGGCTAACGCAGGTGCTTACCGGACACGGATGCTTCGGTAAGTACCTGCACGAGATAGCGCGGCGAGAGGTGTCACCCTCCTGCCACGAGTGTGGTGCGCCATGCGACACCCTGACGGGGTGTGCCGCGTGGGGGCCCCAGAGGCATTCCCTGGCGGCGGTTGTAGGCGGAGACCTCTCCTTGCCGAGCATCATCAACGCGATGCTCGGAAGCTAGGGGTGCTGGTCGGACATGGTCTCCTTCTGTGAAAGTGTGATGTCGCAGAAGGAGGCCGCGCGGAGCGGGAGCGGGAGGAAGATGCCGCTGCATACTCGCTCTGCCGCAGAAGAATGGGAGACGCTTTGCGCACCTTCTCTCCCCACCGCAATAGGCGCCGCCGGGACTAGGGCGGTTCCCAGTACCCTGGGATTCCTTCCTAGTGAATGGAGGCCCGCATAGGCGGGCCGGCCGTCGGAGCGTCACGGTAGCATGCGCAAGCGATCCCGTGGTGCTCCCCGTTAAGACGGGTAGGGTATCGCTGGTTTTTTAGTGGGTATTCCGATGATCGGGGCGCACTCGGGGATCTATCCTGTCCTACGCTGCCCTTGCAGCGACATTTTTGATTTAACCCAAATTTGGCTGCAATTAAAATTCATATCTTCATTCTTTATTAAAAAAAATTACAAAAATATGTTGAGGAAGTCCATACATTTACTTTAAATTATTAAGGTAAGAAATTACTTTAAATATTCCATGTGACCGATGTTTTTTCGCTCTACAGATAAAATTATGAAAGTATAAAAAATGCGCTTTGAGTAATAAATGTGAATTCTATTGTCAATAGAAAACTAATTCGCTCTATTGTATTCAATAAATACCAATAAATCGTTTCAGGTTAAAATGAGCGCAACACGCGGCCTTGGAAATCTTTTACGATTGATCAAGAATGAAAATCTTCAACGGCACACGCAATTGAAGTCCTTATGCGAGAAAGCAATAGAAAAGCTTTTGGAGTGCGCAGTCAAAGTGACCAATATGAAGGTTCGCTGGAATGCTTGTTATGCGCTAGGCAACGCTATGAAAAACGAAAATTTATTCACTTGTTTTAATGGATGGCAGGTATATACATGTTTAGTGTTGTATAAACATAACTGTAAACTAAAATATGTTCTAAATTTCGTTAACAAGGACTTATAATGTTAATAATAATATTTTAAATATGATTTATACTTAATAAATAATTAATATTAAAGCACAGACCGCATATTTGTTTTGACTTCGCGTATTAAGCTTAATAATTCGGCTGAAATGTCGAATCAAGGCATATCAACAACGTGTACAAAGTCACCCACTAAATATGATACAAAAATTCATTTCAAACAAATTTTTCATGTAAAAGAATTATTTATAATTAATAAATTTAAAATATTGACGATTATGTATTTTTTTAAGAGCAAAGTCTTCCCGAGCCTGTGTACACTAACTAAAGACTGTAAGAACCTCAAAGTTCGTATAAACGCAGCCGTTGCGTTACGTGCGCCCGCATTACGTACGCAATATGGCGAGCACTACACATCGATATGGAGGGGACTCATGGCAGCCATGGAAAACGCCGCTAATGTTGACGACTTCACGGAATACAAACACAAAGATAATCTTATTGAGCAGGTAAATATATTGTTATGGTAATTGATTGAGGTAAATATACTATATATATAAATACATATATAGTATAAGTCGATGTGAAAGATAATTTTACTTAGTCATGGTTAAAAATAGACTCCGCTGTTTGTGGAATAGTACACATCGTACCAGGTTAACTGTTTGAATACAGACAAGATGTAATTTCCGTAACATACCGTCAAGTGTGGCAACATTACCGTATTTTTTTACTTTTTTGCAATATACTCTAACATGGAGCTTGTTGTGGTAAGTTTGTATCGATGATTTTTTACTAATAGGTGTTTCTCTTTTAATTGAACCATTGAATTCTACTAAATCTCACATAGAAACGGTATAATAACCAAAAGAATGAGCGGGGTTAAATTGAAACAATTTTGGCATCTTTACCTAGCCTACAGTTTGCATAGATTGTGTGTTCCAGAGAGCACGCGACGTAAATTTACCGATCATCCTGGCGCTATAAAAGCGAAGTATTTATTTTTGAAGCTGTTATGTTTGTTTAAGTAACCACTGCCAATACCCAAGTAAAGTTGTACCAAGAATTTCAAAACTTTCATAGAAACATGTGAATGTCGGCAGGGTTGTCAAAAAAAATATAATTTTTTTTATTTTACTTTTTGGAGGCATCTTTAATATATCTGAAAGGTAATCAAGCAAATTAGTTACCTACATACATATGTAGCTCTTTAACATCAAAATAATTCGTAAAAAAAATCTATATAATTATATTATATTAAAGTTACTGTTCTGAAGTGTTCTGTGTTAAAGTTCTGTTAAAATACTACTCGTACAGTATTGAGTACACAGTAGTGAGGTAACTTTACGTAAGCTCAAGCAACATTACCTTTTCTAATAACTCAAGAAATGAAAGTTTAATAGGATTGAATCATTTCGATACACCTCAATAACAATATATCAAATACTATTTAATAAGTCACTTATCTACACTTTGATTTTCTGTAAGAAATACCGATTTATATGCGACGATGCTGCAAAGACAATTGACCATATACAATGAAAAAGGTCAATATTTTAACAATTAACAAGGTTGCCAGCTTGAAAAACTTTTTGAGATACCACAACTTATTATAAAATCTACCAATATGACTAAAATTGCGCCGACTTCTACATATAAAAAAATATTAAACGGAAACTAGTATAGGGTATTCTTAGGTAAAGATGCTCACGGAAGATAAAGATGACACGTTTGACGGTATCGTCTTAAAAATTCGTTTGTTTACAGTTGTGTGTAACTCTTGCGCACGTGTGCTGTCTTCTAAAGCCCTCAGATCTAACGGATATTTTAGATCCACTGGTCTTCCACTTCGATTGTGCTAAGAGTCTTTACACCCAGTTATACAACAAATTGCCTCCAGAGAATACTTCCTGTCTCAAAATACTTCAAGCTGCTAAATACGTCACAATGGACTTTACGCCAGAAAACGAGATCCAGGTGCAGTCTTTGGGAATGTTGCAAGACATTTTCATATGGGAAGTGTGATCCGTTATTGTTTAATTTATTAATAAATTTTATATTATTTATAAAAATATTGTTTATTTATTTAAAAAAGTAAAATCAATGATTTCAGCTACTTTTTTTTAGGCACAGTAGAGAATTTAATGCTACTAAATCCTTGAATAACTTCCAATAAAACGTATAAAAGAAGATTTTTTTAGTCGTTTTTACTTTGATCAGAAGTTAATTTAAATAAACTGGTTTTCACGGACACGTTGCATTTATTAGATAAATCATTAATGAATGTAATGATCCATGACTTTTATATTGGTCCAGAAATATCTTTAAGTCAGTCTGTAAACTTGTATTCTTTGAATGAATTACTTTAGTTTTTAACGCTTTTAGTAAATATATACTTTGCGTATTTAATTTTATAAATTCATCATTTATGAAGTGTAATTTTTATGATGTTAAGTTTTTTATTTCTTAATTTGTTTTGTCTATCCACACTAAACTTACAAAATAATTGAACCCGGTTTCGTAATAATATTTCAATACAGATGTAATGTTTTAAGAACTAAACTTTCACTTTTAATTGAACCGAGTTATGCGAAAGCGTACAATTACGTTGTAAATTTAAAAAAAAAAACGTTTTTACAAAGAAAGTATCTGTTAGTATGTATTGCTTAACTTTTTTTTACAATTGATATTTAAACGAGTTCACCTCCTATCGATTGGCCTGAAGTTTTACACATTTTTTAATTACAATACAATCAATTATACCAAATTGTATTTATTTTATACACTTATATATATGTATGTTTTAAAAATGTAGGTTACTATTTTAACTATGTAATATAATTGCACATTTGATTTGCAAATGCAAATGCAAAATTACATTTACACCTAATAACAATATAATAATTCTAAAGTTTAAAAAATAAATCTGTCGCACTATTATTTATTTTAATAAAATAGTACGCAAATCAAACTTGTTTTTATTACTTTACAATTATATCAACGAATATTTTGTGTTTATGACGCCAAGTACGATCGGTTAGGTAATTATGAACAATAATATCTATACGGACGTATACTTTGAACCCGTTACATAAAGTAGTGTTACATTCTTAAATTAAAATGATTAAAAAACAGTACAGTAAATACAGTCACTCGGTGGTAGAGCCTTGTGCAAGCTCGTCTGGGTAGGTACCACCCACTCATCAGATATTCTACCGTAAAACAGCAGTACTTGGTATTGTAGTGTTCCGGTTTGAAAGGTGAGTGAGCCAGTGTAATTACAGGCACAAGAGACATAACATCTTAGTTCCCAAGGTTGGTGGCGCGTTGGCAATGTAAGTGATGGTTAAAATTTCTTACAATGCCATTGTCTATGGGCGTTGGTGACCACTTACCATCAGGTGGCGCATACGCTAGTCCGCCAACCAATACAATACAAAAAAAAAAGAAAAAGTAAGCTAATAAATACCAAATAAATAAAATGTACCTTTAAGCAAATACAATTAAATAGTACTTGTCTAATAATATAAATATTGCGGCGATCTAGATTACATTTCTTCATAAAGGCAATTGCAATGTCTGCTTACAGTTTTTTTTTTTTTTTTATTATATTCGAACCTCGACTGTAATGCTGCTAGTATATTAACGTTAGTAACTTACGCATATGAATGGAGATAAAGATGTTGACAAAATTATTCTCTGTAATACTCGGTGTTATACGATAAAGGTAAATGAGTGCGCATTACTTATAACCGGAATAAACTGGTTTTATGTGTCGACTAAAGCAATATTTAAGTATCGTCTTATAACTCATTGTGATAAACTCTAATTGGGGGTGAGAGAGAGAGCATTGACGCAAATCAATAATGGATTAGGCAAAGGTCACCGATATAACGCTAACGATATGTTTTAATTAGAAATATCTTTCACTTATCGGAGAAAGTAAATAAAACTTCGATGTTAATAGTAATTTCTAATAGCCTTTTGTTTATATATTTAATAATAAAACTAAATGTTTTGTTATCTGTGAGGCCCGATAAGGACGTATTAGGAGTACCTAGAACTGCTTTTATATACAGCGGAAGTCTTCCTCTTCCTTCTATAGAAATATGTTTTAAGTTTTAGATATGGTTTCTTTTAGATTTCATTTCGTTGCATACGAGATTAATTTTCATGATAAAAAGTAATTCGACCTTACTCCTATTTTAAATTAATATTCAAATATGACTATATACTTTTTTCAAAATACCCTTTAGGTATTTGTATTAAATATCAAGATTTGTTTGAACTAGTATTACTTTTAGACTATATTTAAGTAACTATATGATATAGGAAACTCGTATAAACGAGATTATGTGTAACTTTGTTATCAAGTTGTCGCAGGAAGTCTCTTGAAAGAATAATATTAAAACATATGTAAGTCTACATTTATTTTATTTATTTTAGACAATCTCTTTATTGTATTTGTATTGTAATTGTTGGATAGGGTTACGATGCAGAACAATCTGTAGCTGGGATTTTAAAACCCTTCTAAATAGTTAATACTGATTATTTAATAAAATGTACAACTATCTACATAATAAAAACGCCGACTCATAGCATAGAAAATAAAACGATTTTCCTTCATCGGGTTTAGTTTGTAGGTACCTATTTTATGTTTACCATACTATTATTTTAAAGCAAAATATGTAAAAACCTATATATAAACCTTAACAAGGATAAATTCAGTGAAAAATATTCAAAGGGACGAAGGCTATGTAAATATAGGGTTTTCCATTAAGGGCGCATGATCGTGCAGAACTTCCATCGTAGCGTGTGCTGTGTGGCACGTAGCGCCGTCCTGTTGAAACCACATGTTGTCCAGATCCATATTCTCGATTTCAGGCCAAAAGAAGTTGGTTATCATCGACCGGTATCGCTCACCATTGACGGTGACGGCCACACCATTATCGTTTTCGAAAAAATACGGACCAATCACGCCTCCGGCCCAAAATCCGCACCAAACAGTCACTTTCTGCGGGTGCATTGCCACTTGGTGAACCTCGTGTGGATTGGTCTCGTCCCAAATACGGCAATTTTGCTTGTTGACATAGCCATTCATCCAAAAATGCGCCTCGTCGCTGAAGATGATTTTTTTGCCAAAATCGGCGTCAACTTCCAACTGCTCTAATGCCCAGTCAGCGAACACACGGCGCTGCCTATGGTCATTAACCTTAAGCTCTTGGGTCAGCTGGATCTTGTACGGGTGCAGGCTCAAGTCACAACGCAAAATTCGCCAAGTTGTCGTCTGCGAAAGGCCGAGTTCCTGTGCGCGACGCAGAATTGACTGCCGCGGGTTTTCGAGGACACTGTCGCGCACAGCGGCGATATTCTCGGCAGATCTCGCGTTACGTTGACGCACGGGAACCGGCTGATTGTTAACTGACCCGGTTGACTCGAATTTGTCCACCAATCGACGGATAGTCGACTCGGCAGGACGATCATCGCGACCGTAAAACGGGCGAAGTGCGCGGAACGTTGCCCGAACTGAAGACCCATTTTCATAAAACAATTTTATGATTTGCACGTGCTGCTCGACACTGTAACCTGCCATGGTGGTTTGGGAGGACGGAATGAATATAACACACTGCATTTGACAGCTGTCACTCAAACAACATGGCCGCAATCAGCTGTCAAAGTTCAAGCGTCCCTATTGGAAAACCCTATATTATGAATACTGCACGCCTGCGATTTCATTTTCGTTTTATTTTCACTGGTAGTAAGGTGTTTTCGTTCGTTTACTTGTGGAATACGAGCAGAAAGACCACTGGGATCTACTGAAGGTTGTTTTAAATAATTGTTTTTGCAATAAAATCTTAATTGTAACCGAATGAAATCGGTTAAGGTAGCTATGAGTAGTATTTAATATTTTGCAAGGGGAATTTCTTTCCATTTTCCTTATCTTTTAAGCATACGTATTTTCTATTATACATTTTAAATTAAGTATTTTCAATATTTTAAATGCTTATGCTTTCACGAATAAAATTTTACTTGGCGGTAGAGCTTTGTGCAAGTTCGTCTGGGTAGGTACCACCCATTCATCAGATATTCTACCGCAAAACAGCAGTACTTAGTACTGTTGTGTTCCGGTTTGAAGGGTGAGTGAGCCAGTGTAATTACAGGCACAAGGGACATAACATCTTAGTCCCCAAGGTGGGTGGCGCATTGGCAATGTAAGCGATGGTTAACATTTCTTACATTGCCAATGTCTATGAGCGTTGGTGACCACTTACCATCAGGTGGCCCATACGCTCGTCCGCCAACCTATGCAATAAAACCACTGAGCTGATTTTGTTGAAATTTGATATAAAGCAACCTTGGACTCCAAGGAATATAGGTTACTTCTTTTATATCATAGGTACAACTATAATAAGTGGGCTTAGTAGCAGGCGGAAACAAAAATATAATGTTTCATAATTTTAATGTTCCATAAAAGATCTCATTTTACCTGACCAAATATGTTAAAGTATTAAGTACCTATCTATTTTATTGTTACAGACATCCTTTGTTTATGTTTTATTAGAGTTTAATTGCTTGGAACTTCTAATAAATCAAAGGAAGTCACTATCGATTTATTTTAATATTATGATGTGTAAATGTAAGTGTCTCAGCGCAAATTTAATACGCACGATGATATGTTTTCTTCAAATTGAGGTCAAGGTTGTAACCGTATAAAAATAAATATAATAATAATAATGTCCTCCAGACCGATTTCGGCCATGGTGGCCAATCACAAGGGAGCGCAGAAGATATTAAAGTGTACAAGTGTGTGCGCAAACACAGTGCACTTCCCTAGCTCTCATAATCCGATGGGACGGCAAACCGATACGACCGAAAAGAGTTTAGGCGCAGGACCAACGGCTTAACGTGCATTCCGAGGCACGTGAGTGTACACTCTTCCAACTTCCAGACTTCGGGCTGCTACTGAGAATTTTCTGACAGAAAAACCCAAAACTATTTATTGGTCATACATAGGAATTGAACCCAGGACCACCGGGGCTGCGGCCTTATATTTAGCCACTAGACCAAAGAGGCAGTCAATAAATAAATATATGACTCAATACATATGTATGAGCTATTTTCGCGAACTAAAATGACTACATACAGTATAGATAATGTTGTTTGAAAATATATAAATTTAAATTACAATAATAAGTGTTTGTTATGATGTAATAATAATACTAAATATGTTTTTTTTTATTGAAGTCGAAGGAAAATGTGCAAGTGAAGTCAAGCCATCCTCTTTATTATAAGTGGTCACCACAAAGCTAACACAGATGCCAATGGACCACAGTCGCCGGTATTGCAAGAAGTACCTACCAATAATCCAAGCCCATGCACTGTCAATGTGGTGTCTGATCTATATCTATAATAATATGAGATTATGTTACGTCACTTTTGAAATTACATCGGAAATCATTCAAATTAGAATAATAATTATTATTACAGATACCCAAAACATTGATGTTTGAAATTGGAATAAGCGGTGAGAGGGTGATATCCACCGGAATTTGTCCTGTACAAAGCACTACCACCGGGCGAATATTATATATCACCTCGTAGTTTATATATACATTACATTACATTACATTTATATAAATTATTTACATTACAAAAAAACGTTTAATGACAACTTAAAGACAATTGTTCGCCAGTATCATTTTAAATGAACATCTAGAAAAAACTGGAATTTTCATGTATGTATATATAGTATAATCGTACATACCTTCCGTAGATACTAGTTTTATTATTCGATAAGTAAATACCTACCTACATAATGCAATTTAATGCTTGAACTTGATATGACAAGACATTGCATGTTTAACGTACACGTGTCACACGATTACACATTCATAACGACTAAGTAATCATATTGTTATGTTTATTCAAAGAAAGTGTATACAACTACCAGTATTTATTATTATCTGCATTGAAATCTGCCTAAGTCCGGGTTGATATCTGTTTTGTAATAGTTTAAACAAATAATATGTGTAAAATAAAACACGGCTAATCAAAGTCCATAAAGTTGATACCTACAGTACGGTTCTATTCAGACAAACTTTTTTTTTACTTAATATAATAATAATAATGTGAATGTTCTGGAAAAATGATTGTTTACTTAGATGAATGCCACAACTTACAATTATAAATACAGCGTTCCATGTATAATGATAAAAGATAAACTTACGGTGTGATTCATAGTGTCTTATCTGTCTGCCTTCTAGAGTGTTAGTCTTCCACTATGAGTTTCGAATAATTTAAATAAATGCCTATCGATTTAAATTAAAGGAGATTTATCTAGACGAAATGAAAAAAAATCAGAATATTTTCCATTAACAACAGGAGTCGGGAAAGGCGAATTAATATAGAAAGGAGTAACATTGTTGACTTACAAGAGGGTCGTATTCGTATTCTCGAAGTTCATTGACCCCTTACAAACTTATAGTGTTTGAGAAAATTAAATGCTTAAATAAGTGAACGTTATATGTAAAATACTTTTTATAGTAATATATCATTGACACATGTAATTGATATTGTAATGGACTATCTCAAACCTAGTCGCTTGATTGAAACCTGTTGTTTCATATGTTCTGAGCTATTATTACAATAACTACGATAGCGTGGCCTATTATAGGAGGATAATCGATGTACACGTTTATAGCTATGCGTGTAGGGCTTACGTACACCTACAAATCCACACTAATCGCTATTGATAAATGTGCCGAAAATATCTCGTGTTTAACCTTTTGGAATGTGTAAATTTGCTAAATACTAACTAAAAATCTAGAACAGCGTTGAGTAGTTGCATTATAAAACCTGTACTGTAGTAGACTAGGTATTTCGGACTAGTGTCTGCGTAGTAATTTATTTTAAAAATTCACTGAGTTATCAATATATATTCAGTATCTATTTATATACGTCAATCATATAATTAATAGCAGTTCTATAATCAGAAGGGCCATTATGTACAATATTATAATCAGGGAGTTAGTATTGTAATTCATAATAAACAATCTTTTTTATTTGCTTATAATTGGTAGGCGGAATGGAACATAGACCACCGAATTGTAATTGGCGGTAATCATCATCGGCCAGACATTGGCGCTATAGAAATTGTATCTATTCCATACATCGCCAATGCGGCACCAACCTTGGGAACTCATTCACCGTTTAAAAGGAACAAAATAATACTAAGTAGTGTTATCTACCCAGACGGGCTTGCACAAAGGTCTAACATCAAGTAAAGTAACTTAAAAGTACCTTCATTTAATAATAATCGCTTACAGACTTGAATTGTATCGTAAGATATTTTATAAACATAATTAAGACATGTTACGCTACAGAACCAGTGAAAGTTTATTGTGAATTGAGGCGCCTAAATAGCGCGCTAACGAAGTGTATCTAGATATGATTTTGTCAGACTGTTCAAAGTGTTCTATTGAAATATTTTTCTTTTGTACCCGTAGTGTAATGTGTCTTTTATTAGAAATCAGAGTTATCCGTTGGTATTTAGATCCGTGCTCAAATAAATATTTTAATAACAATAAAACGTGACATTGACTAATAACTTTTTTAATTTGTATGTCTCCTCCATATGCCTTAGAATATCTTTATCGTCTATAAGACAGTGAACTATGGTGAAATATTACTTTATGTTTAGGTTGTATTTTTTAGTATTTATTTTTGTTGGTTATAAACATTACAATTCAGTATGATTGCATTAATTAATTTAAAGCAGAAACTTCAAAAGTGACAAATATCTTTATAATTTTGAAAGTTAATTTGGAAGCTTTTAATTATTTTGCTTAATTATGTAAAATATAATGCCTACGATTTTTACGTTTATTTATTATTTTGCATAATTTAATAACTATGTTTTCTAAATTTCCATTTGTCCGATTTCAACTGACTCCATTCCCAACTTTACTTACTCTAAATCTAATGATTTTATAGGATTTTATATATACATAACTACTATAAAAAGGCTAAATTTGAAAAAAAATCAAACCTTTCTATTTCCCTTTTTCCAAATATTGATATATATCTGAGAAGACCCAGACAGAAAAACCCGTGGGTCTTATCCGATCATTGTGGTTAAACCGGGAATGTAGCGCTGAGTATTCAGATACTTTATAATTACAATCCAGCTCACGGTCGGCGGTGGAGGAAAAACTTTATTTACCTAATCAATACGCGCATTAAATATTGACACCTCTATTGGTCAATGAATAATTGCGGGACCTTTTGCTGAACCTATAACACTTTTCTTCGTAAACGACCGCATATCCACTGTGTCTATGTCTACCATAAGACATAGACACAGTGGATGCTTGGGTTGTGCGGGAATTTTCATCAGCAACACTAACTACTAACCGAACAAGGTCGAAAGCGTTTTAAAATTTGAAGCAGATTAATAATTAGGTAAGCATATATCGGAGCAATATAACAGTACCGACACAGCAACAGCCTGTGGATGTCCCACTGCTGGGCCTTCTCTCCTTTCTTGTGGATCAAGGTTACGGGTTTATTACTCCACGCTGCTCCAATGCGGATAGATGGAATACACAATTAGACACATAAAGATTTCCTATGTTTTCACGTCAAGTCCGAGATGAATTATAAACACAAATTAAGCAGATGAAAATTCGCACCACTTCATTTTGCCCGGGTTTGAAACCATTGGAGAAACAATATAGCACCAAAGTTATAAGTATTATGTTATGGAACTTGTACCATAAACATTATATTGCAAAGAGTCAATACATTATATACGGTTCAGTAATCTTAAGAACTGGAAACAATCGAATACTGCTATCATGCTATGCTAACTACACATAAATGCGACGGAATTACTCAAACGTTACGTAACTATGAGCAACGTTTAGTAGACGAAATCTGATATGAAATATATGCTTTATATATTTCATGTCAGATATATCTTTATAATAAGAGCATATAGATATGTATTAAAGCGAGGTTTTAAATGACACGTTTTTATAGGTTATATGTGTAACACAGATATATAAAAACATTTGCGGTCGAGGGACTCCCGTCGGGAACGAAGTTCTGTGAGATATTTTTTTTTGACTCAAACCGTGTTTAAAAATGTAGATTTTAATTGGTTATATTACTGTATTATTGTCACATCAAAAAACACCTCAATCTCCCTTATATCGACTTCCTAAATTCGAACGCTCAAAGCATCGCATTTTGTAGCATTTGGTAGGCACAGTATGAACGCTATTTCGTCTTTGACGTGACCTTGGGACACTGTCATTTCACTCTACTGTAAGCCGTGTACAAGAACTTCGTTCCAATAATATGCGGATATGATATGTAGATGACTATACCTAACGTCTACTACTATGATAAAATGTTGTTCGATAATTTAGCAATGGATATCTAACTTAAATCATGCTATTGTTGAAATAATATTAAACAAATGTATACATCTGCTACAATACTACCACGTATAAAAGTATGCTAGCAGATGAACAAACGTTTTAAGGAACGTGTCCTGTCATTTAAATCACTTTTTTTCTTATTAAGGTAGCTAAATCTTTTACCTGGGAAAGCCTCTTATGGATGCTTACTTAAAAAAAATATACCTGCGGAGTGCAGGTATATTGCTAGGGAAATATTTTTTTTGTAGTCGTAAGCAGTTGGCTAATCTCTCTTGAGATTGGCAGCCGTGGCCGAAATCTAAAATCTAGATAAGATCAGACGAGATTATACAAAGCCCTACCACAAAGTAAAATAATTGGACTAGTACAATAAATGGGGCAAATAATTAAACTTATAATTAATTGTATTTATTTCCAAAGTAAGCATATAGCTTCGGATGCCGCTTGTCATGGAAAAATGATATTGTATTTTCGTATTACAATATTATCATTGTCTAATCATACATAAAGCGTTGAAGTAATATAACGTGTGTTTATTAAACACTTCTTCCGCTTCTTCGAATGTTATGGCTAAGCCTGTAATCATCATATAACAGAAATTTGATCCGTGTTCTCTCTTTTAAGGCGACCATTGTTTCTTTATGATGATACGATTTCTTCCGTGATTTTCAAATTGAGTTTATATATTTGCATCATAGCATTTCACGTGAGTAGGAAGATAATTTACGACGGAATTTTTATGGTGTCAAAGGTTATATCGATATAGTTTAAAATAAGAACACAAAATAGTAAATAAAGTATTTTATATAAAAATAGTCCGATAATTTACAATTGGATGAATACCTATCGTTTTCGCCCACGTATAATTCGAGTGTTTAGGTATACTTTTGATATAAGCATGGCTGCAAATAGAAGTTTTATTCTGTTGACGCAGGCGTTTTTATTCGGGTTAAAATAATTCTAAACAGCAAGGTTAAAGCCGCAGACAGACTGTTTTATTTCAGGTTATAATGGTAAATATGTTAGTATATAAGAAAAGTAAGCAATTCTTAGGCGAGAGAAAGCCAAAAAATATGAATGGACTATATGGGAGGATGACAAAAAGAATAAAAATGAAGAGAGTAACTGAATATGACTAGAGATAGTAATTTAAGCGAAAAAAACACATACAAATCGGGAAAGGAATTCTTCTTCTTCTTTCTGCCCTTATCCCACGACGTGGGGTCGGCACAACATGTATTTTTCTTCCACTTCTTTCTGTCACTCGTCAACTCAGTATTTACACCTTTCATACACATATCCTTTCTTACGCAATCCATCCACACTTTCTTCAGCCTCCCCCGTCCCCTATATCCATCAACATTCATACTCATCAGCCTTCTAGTAAGTAGTGTATTTCATCCCTTCTCATCACATGCCCATACCACGCTAATCTATTACTCTTCAACTTTTCATCTATTGGTGCTACTTTCAGACTTCCTCTGATATTATTATTTTATAATGTTATTATTTTGATATTAACTATTATTACTTTTCTATTCAAGAACTCTTATATATATTTTTATGTTTATATGTCTTATATTATACCGTTATATTCGAAATCATAGATACAAATAAATATATTATTTTAACAGACAATATTAAAAAGATAACTGAAGTGCTATGAAATCAATTATGAATAATATCGGTGAGATAACTTTGATACTCCTATAACTATATTAAATCGATAGGCCTAATTATTGAATTTTGAAATACATATATCACAAATCCATTCCTAACGAAAACAGATATTCAATTTTACTATCTATAAGTACTTTAGTATTAATTGTTATACAAAACAGGATATCAACTGTAAAAATCTTACTTATTAAAATAATTGTTTGCTTTCCACAATAACGATTTTTTCCAATCCGTTTAGGTGCGGAAGGTGTTATATAGGGTTTTCCAATAGGGACGCTTGAACTTTGACAGCTGATTGCGGCCATGTTGTTTGAGTGACAGCTGTCAAATGCAGTGTGTTATATTCATTCCGTCCTCCCAAACCACCATGGCTGGTTACAGTGTCGAGCAGCACGTGCAAATCATAAAATTGTTTTATGAAAATGGGTCTTCAGTTCGAGCAACGTTCCGCGCACTTCGCCCGTTTTACGGTCGCGATGATCGTCCTGCCGAGTCGACTATCCGTCGATTGGTGGACAAATTCGAGTCAACCGGGTCAGTTAACAATCAGCCGGTTCCCGTGCGTCAACGTAACGCGAGATCTGCCGAGAATATCGCCGCTGTGCGCGACAGTGTCCTCGAAAACCCGCGGCAGTCAATTCCGCGTCGCGCACAGGAACTCGGCCTTTCGCAGACGACAACTTGGCGAATTTTGCGTTGTGACTTGAGCCTGCACCCGTACAAGATCCAGCTGACCCAAGAGCTCAAGGTTAATGACCATAGACAGCGCCGTGTGTTCGCTGACTGGGCATTAGAGCAGTTGGAAGTTGACGCCGATTTTGGCAAAAAAATCATCTTCAGCGACGAGGCGCATTTTTGGATGAATGGCGTCAACAAGCAAAATTGCCGTATTTGGGACGAGACCAATCCACACGAGGTTCACCAAGTGGCAATGCACCCGCAGAAAGTGACTGTTTGGTGCGGATTTTGGGCCGGAGGCGTGATTGGTCCGTATTTTTTCGAAAACGATAATGGTGTGGCCGTCACCGTCAATGGTGAGCGATACCGGTCGATGATAACCAACTTCTTTTGGCCTGAAATCGAGAATATGGATCTGGACAACATGTGGTTTCAACAGGACGGCGCTACGTGCCACACAGCACACGCTACGATGGAAGTTCTGCACGAGCAAGCGCCCTTAATGGAAAACCCTATATATATTATCATTAGTCATAATGACACCATGTAAGTTATGAAAACCATTTAAGTTATCAAAGTTTAGTAATAAACTATTGTTCCTAAATATAATTATTAATTGTGATAGATTATTTTGTGTTTATTACTCTTATTTTTTTTTTGGTTATTTTTCCAAACACCGATTGTTTGGAAAACTACTATTCGCATGTAACTAATTAGATAGAGATCTGTGAAGATTAGAATACTTTACAAACTTAGTATATTTTTATGTCAGTAGGTGCTTTTCCTGTACTTTAATCGTGGTAATTGTTCTTGTTACGGTATATCAGTGCACTGATAATCTATAATAGATTGACCTAAGCTACAAATGTCTGGTGAAAAGTTATCAGCAAACTTAACCCGTTTAAGTGTATCTTATCTAGATTTTAGAATATCTACAACTACATATTATTTTAACCTCATGTTTATTGCAAGAGGTCGCTATCAACTTCCTCATTAAACTAATATGTATTTTTTAGGTTATAAATTGATATCTAAAAATTGTTTACAATTTTGCTTCAAGAACAACAATGAATACTTTAATATAATTAAACTGAGTGCATTCACTTGTCGGTATTTCAGTATGATAGGGTTGCATAAAATCTTATTTTAAATGTGCGTTGGCGTCGCTGCATCACGGTTATATTTGTTTGCGATTATGCATTTCAACATAGAAGGCAACGTTACTGAGATGTGAAGCAAGCTGTATCAGCTAATACGTGATTTTGAAAACATTATATTTTATAAACAATTCGAGGCTATAATTTTGTATGTATCCGCTTATTGATTTATCTTAATTTTACTATAGTTATTTTTTCGAGCTCCATATTTTTTAATTTAATTAAATCGTGTTCAACTTGTTTAAGAATATTCAAGGATATTCTACGAAAATAGTGAAAATCAATGTAACAGTAAATGTCTTTGAACGAATTTATATACTCTCATTTTTTTCTCATCCTTAGTTTATTTTTCATATTTAAGCATTATGGAATATAACTAAGCACATGTAAAATTATCAATAACCTGTAAATTAAGAAACAAACAACCGAGCACCCTCGTCTGAACTTCGCACTGAAAAGAGGACAGTGACGTCGACCTCGACGTTTTGAGACGTATCAATAGCTGGAAGTTGGAACGCATGCGTAACTTCTCTGTCTGTGTGTGTAAGTGTCTGGTGGAGCACGCGGACCCTGCGTGCTACTTCGACCCTCTCTTTTCAGTATATAGCTCTGTCTTTTTCACACTCAGGCTGGGGAGGACCGATTACTCAAGTTTAAAATACCTCACTCGTTGCGTTAACCCTCAGTCGTGTTCAAACTGCGCTTCTATCCGTTTGCTGAGCCCCATCGTGTGAAACGTTCGCATTTTGTGACAATATTTTGTATTACAGATATTTCTATTGAATCTTGTTTCGATTCATTATATCGAGAGCATTTATCTGAATTTTGATTCGTCGAGGTAAGAACTTATACTGATAGAATAAGATTGATTATATAAATGCATGAAAAATTTAATACATAATAGGAAAAATGTTAAAATAAGTTTTTAAGCATTCGATGGTAATATTATGTACAGAATGTTCTGGTTCATAAAGTTATACTGCGTTAAGCGCAGCAAATGGCTGACATAGATGCATAAACAAGCAAGCGCTTTCTCTTGCCCGCCCGTGTGACTAGTAATTATTGCTTTAAGCATTTACTTTCTCACGTTTATTATTGTGTTTAAATAGATTTAGAAACCATCTACCGTTTTAAATTAACTTTATTACAAATAATGAAATCCTTATTGCGCGGTATTGAAAATTAAATGCTTAAATTTTGGTATTTATTCCATGTTCCTAATTACAAATCTACGATTACTAAGATTTCTGTATTTTTATTTGGTATTTAACCAGAATCATATATAAAAATATAAAAGTTACAGGTTTAGATGCGCTTTCATCAGGAAAAAAGGTCTAATCGTATTGCATTATAATACCGTTAATGGCCTGACTTGTTTCTATGCGGTATCCAAACTAAACATTTTTTCTGTCCGTTGCATAGTGATATAACAAGTTTTTTTTTTTTACAAGGGTATGTTGTTTTAACTGGTATCAAGCCCGAACCAGTTTCTGTTGATTCTGAATTGAAGAGACACTTGCGTAGTGCAGCTGTTTAAATATTCTACCCTTGATGAGTAGAGATTATGTAGTCACAAACTTATTGATTGATTCTTATTCTAGTAAATATTAATGCTATAAATATGCATTTTGGAAATCTTAATGTATCGGAGCGAAGTTTGTGACTCATATATAAATATCCTCGTGGATAGTTGACGAAATGCGCTTGTACTTATTCATGATCTTTAGTGAAATAGATTTTTACTGGGCGTAAAGATTTCCTGGGACCCTAATAGTTGGCGCAAGATTTTTCTGGTCATTTATATCCAAAAACTATCCATCTATATTTTCTAAAAATATTTTTTTTGTCATGACCGCGTTACAGTTTTATGTATGTACATAATTTAGACGTATTTCGTTATCTTCACGAATATAGCTTCCTCATTCGTATTTTAAGCATTTTGTAAGCCGTATTTTTTTTATTCAAAAGCATGCAGAATACTTATTTTTCCCAAATTAAACCTTTAAAAAGAAAAGAACATTTTGTATTTTTCATTTATTGATACTGATTTAAATGGAAAATATATTTATAACATAGATAGATAATCTTCGGCTAAAAGTATTAAATTAACATGACGTAAATTAAATTTATAATAACAATAATATTATTATTAAATCAATTTAATAAAAACTGTTTAAAGTTGATTACATTTTACAATAAAAATGTCAAGGAGATCGTAAAAAAAAATTGTTTGCTTAGTCATTACTATTTTTATTTACAGTTATTAAAATATTTATTTTAAATGAGATAAGATTGTTTTAAATTATGTAAGGCATAATTTACGTAGTATTTTCTAATTTTAGTTTTTTATATAAGGTACCCGACATTAAACCATAGTTTAAAGGTATTATTTCTATTGTCAGGTAGAATTAACTAAACAACCAAGATGATGTCCAGCCCAGTAATGGAATTACAAGTAGAGGAAACTCCGTTGGCGTTACGTCGCCTGTGGAACCTTACTCGCGCCCGTCTCGCGGGTACTTCTACCGCTTTGGACGAGGAGCAAGCGTTGGTCGAGACTTTACCTTCAGCTCAGGTAAAAATACTTTCAAAATTTTGCCAGAGACTTTATTGACTAAATAAGATAGGATTTTTTATTGATTGACATTTGTTTGAATCATTTTCAATTTTCTTAAGATAACTTATAAAATTAATATCTATGTATATATAAAAAATATCTAACTTCAAAACTTGTTATTAATAGTATTAGGAAGTAAATTATTGTTATTGGAAGATATAACGGTCATTTAATTCGTATTCTAATGTATGTAAATATTAATTAGTTTTAAAAAAGGAAAATCAGAAATGTGTTTTGAGATACTTATGAATTTAAAATAAGATATTATAATAAATGAAATTGATTATCTATTTAATCAATATATCACGTATCGTATTGTAGTAATATTGTTTAAGATAATGGGAGAAGCAATCAATAAGTATGAATTTATACGGTTTTATTTTTAATAACCTTGGTTTCAAAAAAAGAGCTAAGTAATTTAAAGGATGTGTCTGTAGAGTGTCTTATATTCATGGAATTGTTGTCTTATGTATGAATATTTTAATTTAGTATCTGAAAAAAAAAATACCTTAGACAGTTTAAGCTTCGGTGCAAATAAAAGAAAGTTAATCATATTATAATATTAAAAAATATATATTTTAGTAGAAATTTAGTGATCCTGTATTAAAAATTTATATTTATGTCAAGCTGAGCAAATAAACTAAGGTCACAATGACCTCGTACTTGCCCTTCATGTGCCAGAGTAATCGAATGTAATTGAATATTGAGTACAGGAAGTCGAAACTATTTTTGTGACATTACTAGAATTAATAAAATGTCTCCTTTCAACTGAGTCCAGGGCTATTGTGTGTTTATTTTATCTGACCTCCTTTCAATATCGTAAATAACCGTTATCTGCAAAGACTAGCTCAGATTCACCTCATGACATGACATCTTTACTACTTTATTTATCGCTAAACCAAGATTGTTTGTTATCCGTATATTAATTAGGTCATCTAGTACAGATAAGATATTGTCAAATATTAACATTATCTTTATTCCCTAGGAGCCCGAAGGTACACCAAAGAACTGTATACCAAACTCTTGTGAATATGAAAGCGACGGCGAGGAAGCCTTCCCAGAATTAGATACCTATGTAAGTATTTTATAATATTTTAAATAATTGTGATTAGTGAGATTTCTGGTTAAAAAATTGAAGTTTCGCATAAAGCAGTTTTCCATTCTGAACTGAAAACAGGTCTGCAGAGAGATCGATAATTCTACTTATTTTTCTTTTGTATCATACGTTTCATTGAAAATATATTTTCTTGATATAAAGTAAACTAAACTTAAACTAACTGCAGCAAATGAACCCTTCGAAATGAAGTTTGTATAAAGTGAACGTTACCATATAAAATTATACCTACAGAAAAAACCCAACTGATACCATCATATGGTTATACATAAATCTTATATTGTCCAGTTCAATTATAGTAACACGTCAATAATTTCAGAAATTAATAAATAATTTGTTCACTTTCGTTTATCCAACGCCTTTTATGATAATATAATGTTTTTATATATTACGTAAATCAATCTTAACACAGTAAAATATGGACCAACGCACCGATTGATTTTCAGTTATGTTTCTATTTACGTCACAGTCACACCCTTCGTGTCTACAATACACAACAAATCATTTAGGTTATATAAGCCGCTAAGTATTCATTTAATTATACGCTATTTTCATCCAGACATTTTCCAATGCTTGGCTTCTTATTGGTAAAGAATTTGTTGCGCTTCACTGTCCTATTATTCACAGAGTAAGGTCAATAACATAACCGAATCTATAGTTAGTTTTGGAGTTTGTTTTAATATTTTTGTTACCTTAGAAATACAAAGCAATTCACTTTTAGTCCAACTTCATAAAACGTCTTAATAAAAAATGACAGCATTTTGTATATTCTTATAAACTATTCTTTAATGTATTTAAAGAATATAATTATATCATCTCTAAGTTTTTCGATTGTAATATTAGCGATAGCAGGCACATTTGTAAGGGCGGCTTATATATTTTTAAATTGAAAAAACTTTTATTTGGATATTATATAGGGTTTTCCAATAGGGACGCTTGAACTTTGACAGCTGATTGCGGCCATGTTGTTTGAGTGACAGCTGTCAAATGCAGTGTGTTATATTCATTCCGTCCTCCCAAACCACCATGGCAGGTTACAGTGTCGAGCAGCACGTGCAAATCATAAAATTGTTTTATGAAAATGGGTCTTCAGTTCGAGCAACGTTCCGCGCACTTCGCCCGTTTTACGGTCGCGATGATCGTCCTGCCGAGTCGACTATCCGTCGATTGGTGGACAAATTCGAGTCAACCGGGTCAGTTAACAATCAGCCGGTTCCCGTGCGTCAACGTAACGCGAGATCTGCCGAGAATATCGCCGCTGTGCGCGACAGTGTCCTCGAAAACCCGCGGCAGTCAATTCCGCGTCGCGCACAGGAACTCGGCCTTTCGCAGACGACAACTTGGCGAATTTTGCGTTGTGACTTGAGCCTGCACCCGTACAAGATCCAGCTGACCCAAGAGCTCAAGGTTAATGACCATAGACAGCGCCGTGTGTTCGCTGACTGGGCATTAGAGCAGTTGAAAGTTGACGCCGATTTTGGCAAAAAAATCATCTTCAGCGACGAGGCGCATTTTTGGATGAATGGCTATGTCAACAAGCAAAATTGCCGTATTTGGGACGTGACCAATCCACACGAGGTTCACCAAGTGGCAATGCACCCGCAGAAAGTGACTGTTTGGTGCGGATTTTGGGCCGGAGGCGTGATTGGTCCGTATTTTTTCGAAAACGATAATGGTGTGGCCGTCACCGTCAATGGTGAGCGATACCGGTCGATGATAACCAACTTCTTTTGGCCTGAAATCGAGAATATGGATGTACAACATGTGGTTTCAATAGGACGGCGCTACGTGCCACACAGCACACGCTACGATGGAAGTTCTGCACGATCAAGCGCCCTTAATGGAAAACCCTATATAAACTTTTTCTATTTACACTTAACAATCATATATCAAGGAAAACGGTTCGATCTTTTCTATACAGTTTTTATAAACATTTGCGTGGGTATCGTTCGTTATATATATATATACGTGGCTGAAAAAACTACGGACAGGAAATGTAAAAATAGACTGAGCATTCTTTTTGGTGGACTTTGATCGATATCAATCTCAGCAATTGAGTCAATTGAAGTTGATTACTTAGATGCGCAAACAGTTATTACTGTTGTTTTTTTTATTCAATTTGCAATGTCAAACTGAATAAGCGCCTACCAATGCAATCATTCACGAACGACCTTTATGAAACATTTGGTTATAAATGAATGTTTTTTTTCAAAAACTTTTTTATAAGTAATTTGAATAAACAAGCTTTTACTACCGATTCTTGATGTAAATTTTAGCGACGGGAAACTGCTTGTAGTTCAGTCATTACTTCTTATTTTAAAAATTAAAATGTGGATTAAGTAGATAACTATATTTGTTCAGTTAGTGAATTTGTAGATGAGGTCCATCAAACATTAAAGTAATAGGTGTTTATAGGTAGTTCAGTGATATTTTAGAATATATAAGTAAGAGTAGGAACGAAAACATGCTATGTACAGAAATATATAGAACAATAAAATTGAGAAATATTGCAATATCACATTTTTTTAAAAATTAAATTACGTTGCACTATTGTGAAAAATGCTTTAATTTTTTTTTATTTTACTTGCCAAGTTTTTTTAATAACATTGTTTTATATTATAACAAACTGTGCCAAGTTACGTTTACTAGACATATGTAGCAGTGGATATATTTAACTTCCTTTATTCTCTTTGGGACCGGCTAGTAGAATAGTCACATACTCTTCTTGGCAATGAATAATTGAAAATATACAATGCTTAAAATCTTAGATTGCACTGATTGTGACTGCAGCTGCTTCGAGTGTTTCGGTATAGAATTAATTGAGGTAAAATAAAGGATTTTCCTTATAAAATAAGAAAACTGCGTCATATTAAATAATATATTTATTGCATTGTATGTCAAGTCAATCCCTATCTTCCCTTGTCTTTATAGGATCAAACTGAACAAGCAACGAAGCCTTCGTGGTCTTTATGGTCCGAGAGTGCATATGAAAAGGAGGTTTTATTGGATGCTAGTACACTTGGAGATGTTCCCGCCATTTACCGAGTCCCTGCTCCGGCGGCCCATGAAATGCCGGTCATCGGAGTCTACATCGATCCGCGCGTCAGAACCGGCTTCAGATACAAAATTAGACCCATGCAGGTGAGACGAAAAATTCAAACAAATTATTAAGTATGCTCATCACAAATCGTTGCCAGGTTAAGAATTCGTCGCTTTGAATGAGGTTTAAATAAGAAGTGTTGATGATTGCTCTGTTCATATTAGAAAAGCAATCTTCCACATTTCATTTTAGATTTTCAAGAATGATATAAAGAGAAATCTATGATATTTTCTTGCATATTTCATAGCAACGTTTCTTATACCTGTTTGTTCAATGTGGCTTGATTCATCGATTCGTCGATAGTTTATAAGAATCAGCTTTTGTACCATCATTGTGATGCTTATCGACTCGAAACCATCAGGAAAACTCAGAAGATCCATATTACTTAAGGGCAAAATTATTTACTGAATTGCGAAAGAAATGGCTGGTTAAAAATTAGAATCTGCTTAAATTGAATTCAGGACTTTATTAGACGGCTATCTTTTAACAAAACATTGTGGTCCATGGGTTTCATAATTTTGATCGTTGTGAAATTCTGATATTTTATTTTTTTACTGTCGATATTCATGTTGTAAATATTAAGTCTTCTTGTGATTATATGTAGAATGTTTTTGCAAGACTAATTTTTTCAGAAATCAGCTGGATGGTGAGTTTGTTTTCCGATGAAAACTTGCAAAAATATTCATGAAACAAGCGATAAATGTATTTAACCGTTATTATTAAAAAATATATGTAAATATTCATAACGGATAATACATCATTAAATTATTACGGAACTTACGAAAAGTTTCATATCATATGATCACAAACGAATACGTTATGGATTTTATTTTCAATCTTTGTTACACAATAAAAAGTAAGGTTGTCATGTTCCAGTTTTTGATTTTCAAATTGATCTTTTAACTTTAATATATCCATTTTATTTGAAAAGAATTTTCAATTAATTTTCTCACATAACAAATAATTCAATTAATTTAACATTTTAACTTTTTTCAAAATTAATTAATGTTGTGTCAACCTTACACAAAAATGTTAAAAGATGCCGTTGTAGTGACATATAAAGTTTGTATTTATATTTAAAACAAATCTTATAGTTAGTCCAAATTCAATTGAATTAAACTAGCTCATTTCAGCAGTTCAAGTAAATTGGGTTACATTAGGCTAGCGGGGTGTTAGACAGTGAGTAGCAGTGTCCGTTGCTGAAATTTACAGAATGAAAATATCATCAACGACCAACACTGTTAACTTGCGCGTGTTTGCCACTGGTTGTGTGCCGTTGTAGGCGATGGTATGTGGATCGTCCAGTTTTTCAGACCTACGCCCAGAGAGGCGCTCACAAAACAATCTTCAAGAACGCTCGCTGACACCCGACAGGTCAGACTGACATTCTGGCTGGCGGCATGTTATAGGTAAACCATAAGTATCATTCATAAGGGCTCCATGCCATTATTTTTCATACTTTTCTCCATAAATTTAAAGGACACACTCGTATAATTGCATTTTTAATATATATTTAAGTATCTTACATATATCTAACCCTAAATTAAAAAATTAAAATGTGCATTAAACTACTTAATTAATATACTTGGTGGTAGAGCTTTGTGCAAGCTCGTCTGGGTAGGTACCACCCACTCATCAGATATTCTACCGCAAAACAGCAGTACTTTATATTGTTGTGTTCCGGTTTGAAGGGTGAGTGAGCCAGTGTAATTACAGGCACAAGGGACATAACATCTTAGTTCCCAAGATTGGTGGCGCATTGGCGATGTAAGCGATGGTTAACATCTCTTACAATGCCAATGTCTATGGGCGTCGGTGACCACTTACCATCAGGTGGCCCATAAGCTCGTCCGCCTACCTATGCAATAAATATATATATAATTTTACCAAGTAAAGTTTACAAGAGAATTGCTCGTGAAGATAAATCTTCAAGACATTCTTTACGATATTCGATATTTTATATCTATGATAAAATAAATATGCACAAGTTTTCACCATTCTTAGGAGCAATGTATAAATCATCTGTTTAAATTTTCCAGACTTTGGACGCCCAGCCTCTATCTGTGAAGCCAAGGTACTTGTTTGGAGGCAAGGCCCTTACTCTTCAATCGATCGGACGTGGATTTGCACGGCGGATGACTTTTGAACCCGTGGACTCAACTTTGAATGATAATAACAATTACTTTTGGACCGATTCTCGACCAGAAGGATTTGTTTTTGAGATTGAAGCAGTTTCTGCTGGTGACAAATTCACTATTTATGATGCTAACCATGAGCCTCAGGGAATTTTGGAAATAATACAACAACAGGTATTTTTATTGTTTTAACAATTAAACTTATATGACTAAGCAAGTGTGGATATAGAAACAGTAAAAATATATTTTAATTATTTTTTTATAGAAAAATCAAATTGAGCTGGAGCAAAAAATCTCTGAAGATGGATCTATTGAAAAAAAAGTGAAGATTAATACATTATGTAAAGTGGAATGGTATGAAAACGATGGAATTACAAAATTGGTGCCAGTGACTGGCATTGCTATTCTTAAGAAAGGACGAGGAAATGCAGTTGTTTCAAGAGTTGTTAATGTTGCCATCGGTATTAAGCAACTCAAGAAAGGTTATGAGCTTAAATCTGGTATCAAGTCTTCATCTAGAAGAATAACCGTCAATGGTTGCGAAATCAATGACATTCCATGCCAGTATTCCGTTGTAGGCCTTGAGAGATACGAACATCCCGTTATTGGTAAATTTTAAGCAATTACATCACAGAACCATTATACATAATTGATTTATCTGTTATAAATATTTATTTTATTTAAAGGTACATACGTGGATCCACGAATTGTCCCCGGATTTCATTACCGAGTGAGACCAGCGAATAGCCGTCGCCACTTATTCGAAGGCCGCAGCCTATTATTGCAGTCAGTTGGCATGGGATATGGGAAACGTATCACTTTCAAACCTGACACTCTGAATGCACCAGAAAACTATTTTTGGTCCGACTCTCATCCTGAAGGGCTTGGAATGGAACCACGTGCTGTTCATCCTGATATGAAGTTTACTATCACAGGAAATGGCGTAAGTATTAAATAGTTACGAATTGCATATTTTACATGTTTTTGGGTAGATGCCAGGGTATAAATAGAATACTGTGATGGATATGCGCAGTGTAAATTGTAAATCAGTTTATCTCATACGTTTATCAGCTAAGAACATGTATTTGTTTTGGCAGAAGAAAAATATTTCTAATTTCATTTTGGACTGAAGCCATGTATTCGTCTTTGTTATGATAAAATGAAAAATAATTGTTATTTATAAACCTACTGGACTAATTTCGTTCTTTTTCTTTAGGGTCAGATTGGTGAGGCTAGCGTTTTTCGTGCTGATTTACCACAAATTGAAGAGCGAACAAAATACGTTGATGTACCAGGCAAGCGAGGAAAAGCCGTTGAGAAATATATTCAAGTCGATGTCACATGTCACGTAAAACTGGCTACGACAGGCGGAGGTTCGGTTGATTCAGAAGTACACCTTATGAAAGTGTCTGGTACAGCACTTGTTCGCAAGGAACCGGGAGAAGCCGTTGCCAAACTATTGAAAATGTACAATGTTGGGTTGGACTCCCAACTTAACTTGTTGTTTGCCCACTCACAAACCGAGCTCACCTTCCATCCTCTACCCTAAATAGTCAACGAGACCCGAATGGTATTGCAATGCGCGTGATGGTATTCCCGTCGCAGATTTGTAATACCAAAAATACCCACTTGGCGCGAAGAGTATCCGTCAAATATTAAAACCGATTTAGTACGAGTTTACAACCAAAAGAAGATGAATGTTATTGTACGATTGCTTCGGTCAATTCGGTTGTAGATTTATCTCGGCTGTATTGCATAATGGTTATAAGGGCTGACATCGATGGCTTTGATGAATTAGATATTCCTGTGAATGAATGTCTATACAACCATTGGTACTTATGAAATGTAACTTGTAATTCCTAAATAATGTGTATCCACCTGATTCGTGGTTGCTTAAATTTTATTTTCGGAATTTTAAATAAATGAGTATTACTTTTATGTGACCTATTTTATTAATATTGACATTGTTAATTCGGAGAGAGTAGAGTAAAAGACTATACCCATCCTTGTATAATTTAAAAATGTTCAATGTTGCTCCTATAACAGTTATTTGTCAATATCATTTTTGTTATTTTCTTATTGATTGTCTCGAAAAGCTTTTTTTCAATAAAGTCAAATGAATAATGTATTGTTTTATTAATACCAAACATGACGTGAACTATATCCAATACCCGGCGCTAGTCTGGTACAATGAGATTTGCCGATCACAAAGGCAACATTGCCAAGATTTTAAGTAAGCTATATTTAAAGTAATTAGACGAACTTATATTTTACTAATTTGGATTTGCCAAACAGTTATTTTTTTACGGCTTATAAAATCGAACAGAAGATGTATGCTGTAATAAAAATGATAATTAAATATTTAATAAAGGAAATACTATTTATTTATTTTTTATTTCATACTTTAAAGTACATTCAGTAAAGAATAAATAACAACATAGTATATTGTAAAAAATGTGCCGCCACCCGCCACCGTCGGGAATTCCGTTATTTTATCCAGAAATGATTCATAAAAAATGATCCAATGAAAGTCCAAATCATCGATTCATTGAATTATTAAATATGTTATCAAACGCTTAATCATTTCAGTTTATTTAGATTTGCGGCCGTATGCAGAACTATTGTAGCTATATATACTTTAATAAATTTAAGTTAATTTAAAATAAACTACTTTTATTTATAAAAAAGTACATTAAATCTTATGATAAGATTAAGAAGGATTATTATTATCACTAAAACAAACAAAAATAATGGAAATTATTTGAGTGACTGTGTCTTCAAATGTTGAGAGTGAGAGGAGTGCTTTAAATAAGAGTTGTAACAAATAATTTAATTTCTAACAGAATAAAATCTCTAATTTGATTAGTAAATCAAAAGTTTATATGATAATTGATTATTTCTTCTACCCTCCTAGAAACGAAAATTTGGATATAAATAAAACGTATTCAAATTTCCAATTGAAAAATTGCTATAAATTAAATTTAATATATACTTCACTGGACATCTATGTATAAATGCAAGTATTAAATAATAGCACAACCGATTTCTAACGTTGTAAAGTCGAACTTACAGTATAGATGTCAGTTTACTTCGGACCAAGTGGTTTCTATGTGGACACTAGGTGGCGCTGAACAATGCAACCTTTACAATTTTATGAGTTCAGTTGCCTCCAGCGGGTGACGTTCGACTCGCGCGTAGTATACGTATTAACGTAGTGTAGGCCTTGTTATGTCTACGTAGAGTAGAGTCAACTGAAATACGACTTAAGTTAAGCGGGAATATTCGACCGGCGAACGGCCAACACGCTGGGGGTCTCATCGCCCGTGAGGCGTACCGTGTTTATACGAAAATCGCGATGTGCCAAATAATAACTGGTAAATTGTGAATTGGTGCGATAACACGATTTACAATACGATATAATTTCGAACGTAACGATGGCTACAAAAAATACTAGAAGCAGTGTTTTATTATTGTGCATATTACATTGTGTCACAAGTTTCAACTTAGAACCGAGGATTCCTGTGATAAAGTTTGGCGAGTCCGGCTCGTATTTTGGATTTTCTGTCGCTGAACATCTTACCATCGATGTAAATAACAGAACAAAAAGTTGGTGAGTATAGAAACTTAATCTTGAATAATAATTCACTATGATGTCATGTGTGAAGGTCGCTTCCTTACATGTGTTCGATATCGTTTCTCCGTTTCTGTGAATGCTAATACAATAAGAACAATATCATTTAAGTTTGATATCGGCCTATCAGACCGTTATCGGAATGTAGAGTTTTCGATACGGTCGTAGAGACGGTATATTAAATTAAAACGAGTGGAAGTAAATACTTATGACAATTTTATATAAAACATATTTTTGCTACAAATTCAATGAATAGTAATTTGTTTCTATAAAAATTTATATTCATAAAAATACCATCGTTTCAAGTTTTTTTTATCTTTAAGCTTGTGTCGCATATAAATACAGTTTAACGATAGTTTTGCGTTTCGCTAGGCTATTAGCCAAAGAGCTAGTTGCAATAGTACATCTAATTAACTAAATGAGTTCAATACAACGGCTCTAAGGTTAGCAACCCTTCGCTATCTTATCTTCAAAGATTGCATAAGTAACATTTACGCAAGTGAAAGTTAAACTTAGAATGTGTTAACAGAAGTCAGAAAATATTTAAATACAGATAGAGATAAGAATTATAAATTATTTATCGATTAATAAAATATAATTTTTTTAATTTTTGTTGTAATAATTAAAGAAAAACAAATGTAAGTATAATAAAATTAACTATTACTACAATTATTTGAAGTCATATTTATTGATTCTGCAAACCGTTAATTGATAAAAAAATGTTCTTTATAATATGTTAAATCGAACTTATAACTGAAAATGGTTTACGTTTTCAAGAGTTTAAATTCACTAGTAACATTTTGTAATGTATAAGTATCTAAAACACCGTATTTCACTTGGTGGTAGAGCTTTGTGCAAGCTCGTCTGGGTAGGTACCACCCACTCATCAGATATTCTACCGCAAAACAGCAGTACTTGGTATTGTTGTGCTCCGGTTTGAAGTGTGAGTGAGCCAGTGTAATTAAAGGCACAAGGGACATAACATCTTAGTTCCCAAGGTTGGTGGCGCATTGGCGATGTAAGCGATGGTTAAAATCTCTTACAATGCCAATGTCTATGGGCGTTGGTGACCACTTAACATTAGGTGGCCCATATGCTGGCCCGCCTACCTATGCTGTACAATTGTCATATTGTATGGGTTATCGATTCTAATTCCACACAACGGCTATTTATAGTTTGAATTAGGAATAAAATAAATTGTATCAGCTATGCAATTATTAGAGAATGTACAATATATAAAATTTATTGGCACTGGAATCCTGTAATCTTTTCAGTCTGAGTTGGCTTGTTGCACTTGGCATCATCTTCTATAACTAGAAAATAGGTCTTTATGCCTCTAAATAAAATATTTTAATGCCACAGCCGACAGTTTTGTGACGCAAATATTGCAGGAGAGATGTAGAACAAGCCATTATATTATTTTCATTAGCATTCGTAATAATTTTTCGCAACTAGCTTAATATTAGCATAAGCAAGACATTAGACTTTTTAACATACATGGATGGGGTGCAAAATGCGCTTCAATATTAAATTTTAGCGAAATAGAATCTACTTTTTAAGACTTATAAAAATGAATACTACTAACTCGAATAACAAATCAAATAAAATCAAATCGAACTACTTTATTCAACATAGGAGCAATAAACACTTACTTATTGATAATAAAATTAGAAACGACCACCGGTTCGGAAAACAGTTTTATTGACGAAAATTGAGAAAGAAAGAATTTAATGAAATGAACTGACTGCAAATTAATTTTACAATATGTACCTAGCATTCTGTGACTATTTTATTATATTAGTATCGGATTCATACATTAAAATATTTTAAAATGTGTATATACATAATTAGTAGTAACTTAAACATCCATTATCGTTGTAAAAAGTAAGCCTCAGGTATATAATGTTAATATTTAGGTTAGAAGTTATGTTTCATTTGTTTCTGAGTTTAATGCAATCGAACACACACACATCGAATCAAAATACATACTAATGTTAATATTATATAGTCTTGTCTGTGAGGTGAATCACGCTTAGTGCTAGACAACTTACTGTTTCTTAAGATGAATAGACGACGACGAATAGTGTTGGAAAGTGTCCAATGGTTTTCACCGTCTGGGTGGCATGGACAATTATACTATGTTTGTTAATATTATTAAAAACTACCGTGGGTAATTGTATTAATGTAGATAATAGGGTGTTTATATAACCTGAATTTAGTCCCGGAAATCTATTACTAAATGACATTAAAGTAAATAAGATATTAGCTGCCTCAAGCTAGATTTTAGTAAATCCATCGCAGTGGTTTTAATGGGTAAGAATCTCACTTAACCCGGTTCCCCTCAAAAGAGCCGGGTTGCCAAGGTTTCCAAAAAAAATTTTGAACGCGGACATTTATTAAGACATTTGTTTAGAAGAAGTTTTCTAAATATTACAAATAATGTTCAAGGAATGTTGATAAATTACGATAGTAGGTAAAAAGTTACATATTTTTAATATAATACAATGTGTAACGATGGCTTCAATGTATAAGGTCTCATAGGACGTAGCTGTCATTATGTCAGTCACAATCTTTCGGTAAATAAACGAATGATATGGTGACACTATTTAAACGTCTGTACAGAGGTTTGATAAGGATTTGATTTGTCACTGTTATGTTTGAACGAATCAATCATAGATTTTTGATAATCTGTATCTGTACATTAGTTTTTCTAGTGTGCGTATGTTAGCTCAATTATTTTATTTTAATTTAATTCTAAAATAAATATACATACACAAAAAAATATACCTAACAATTACCTTTTGAAAAAAAACCAAGAAATTTAACAGAAACAGAGTCTGGCTTGTTTTATATTTTACACATGTTAAGAAACTTGTAAGAAGCATGTGGGAGTATTGTCTACTATGAGTGTGTTCACAAATAAAGCCATTTCTTGAAAAATTTACACAGACTCGTAAAATTGTTTATTGAACGTATGTGCCTATATTCGTACGTTCCGTTACACGCAGTTATACATAACATTTTTTATAAGAATAGATATTTTATAAGTTGAGCTTCATGTTTATCATTAAATGATTATTTATTTGATTTGGTTCGCAAAACTGGAGACATGTCTATGTTTTCGTTATATACTTGAATATATTTATAGATATGTTATAGATATACGGTATATATTTTTAAAAAGCTCATCTTTTTAGTAAGTGGCGATATTATCCTTCATCGTTGAGTTGTAGATGACTTATAACCACAAATATTATACGTATAAATTTTAAGAAGAAACAAAGATTCGGTTTACTTAAATAAGCCAAACTTTTTGTTGTATTCAATGCGTTTATTTCTGGTTTTAGGGTTGTCCCCCAATGAGTGATTATTTCCAATTAAAATGTTCACACGTCATGCCCAGCGGGACGTACTCTGTCGTGAACGAATGTTCTTAGGGCCCTATAATTTACGCGACGAATTCAATGAACAAGTCGACACGACTCACTGAATGCATAGTTAAATAGCCTTTAGTGCTAAAATAACTTAAGGGAACGTTGTTAAAATTATTTCTTAAAAAGAGAAAAGATCTTTGTAAGTAATGTTTTTGATAATTTCACAGTTGGTTATAAGCTATAATTAATGTACAGGTTTTTCTTAAAATAATTTAGTAAAACGCTAAGCCCAAGGCGTTCGATTATTATTTATGTATTATCTCTACTAAATACTGGCTAGATAACAGATATTTAACATTAATATATCTTGAAAGTATTAGTTCAAGAGCGATGTTTAAATTAGGGATAACTGGATCCGCCTACGGCTTCCTAGGCGCTCGGCTTAACTTGTTTTAGGTTCCTCTGACTGTAATATAACTTGTTAGCACTATGGACCGGAATTTTATACATATATTTTTGTATATAACTTATTATTTATTAGCAGTTTATTTTTTTAAGCAAAGAATAATTTAAGTGTTTGATAGGTAAGTATATGATATATATATAAAATATTAGTTTTGATAAAACTTTCAAGTTATAATTTGTTGTAATGTAACACGCAGCGGTATTTTATTTCCATTTATATCGACCTATTGACTCAGAACGTTAGTATGCAGAATGCGCTCAATCTACAGACCGATGCCTGTTTAATAAATCAATCGTGAAATGATTATTACATAGTTTGTATCAATGTTGTCGTCTCGCGCGACACATATTGAATACTTTTTAATATTTTCTACACTTAAAGTATAAAGCTGTGCCTTTTACTTTAACATCTTATGAAAGTATTAACTACAATATGAGTTAGTAAAATATGTTTTCTATCATTATTCATCATCGTAAGATGGATTTAGAGATAAAGAATAGTAAATACTTACATAATAGGTTAAATAACTGTTCACAGATCACCCCTATCATACCATTAAGTACATATCGTATGTGATCGTATTGCAAATAGCTCGTTATCCATGGGATAGAAATATCGCTGGTAAATAATGATATGATATCAGTGTAACCCAATTCGCACCACATCTGCTCATGCTCTACATAGCTGTCAATAATCTTCCGCCAATCGCCATTTTGTTTTTTGTCAAATCACAGACGCATATAAAGCTATATATTATAATGAGTATTTTCAATTTATACGTTACGATAACATATTTTAAATTTACCTATTACAATGGACAAAAATGTGTTTTTTATGTACTATGTAATAATTTTATGGAATATGTAATATGTGAAATAATTTAAATATTCTACATGGTTGACCGAATTTATTTGATACTGTAAAATTATATTTGTCAAAAAAAAGTTAACACGGCCTCATGTGTTGGCATGATATACTAATAAGTTATTATTTTTATTTGATCTAAATTTCAAAAATCTTTGGATATATTAAAATTTATACGAGTGTGAAATAACTTTTAAAATGAAATAGCTTTGGATAAAAACAATGTTTATATATATATATATTATATTTTTTTCTGTATTTCACTATTGTAATATGCAGATATTCTTTCTTTAATTTTCATCTTTGGTTATAATTCAAGTAACATGTTAAAAAATCACGGCCAAAAGATAAAAGAGTAAAATTTTCGGTCCGTCGCACTCGCTTCGAACATCATTCGTTTTATTAGGTTATTTTTTGTAGCAGGTCTTTGCGTTGTCGTTTTATTTTGTTTTGTGTGCCAGCCTTGTACGGTGTGTAGCCTTCGTTAGCGACAAGGTCACAGTGGTTTGCTCATACTGACGGACCTTTTAAACTTTTTGTAGCAAATAATGTAGACTCGAAGCCGCGTCGAATGATCTTAATAAAAATATATTATATCGTTTGATTGAGTCTTATTGCCTAGCTGCCGATTAGCTCTAGCGTATACTCGGTGATAATTATATTCTTTAATAAATTTTTATGCGATTACTATAAATTATAGAGACGTGTTTTAATAGCTACAACCACGTAAAGACCTTTATAAGTAAAGTGCGATAGCCATGAGACATGGCGCCCGTGTTAATTTACCCGGTTATCTCGCCAGATAAATAGTGATAATCCCTATGATATCATATTGGCGACGGTGCTGCCCTCTGTTTGTTTAGCTTAAGGATACGTATAATAAATTCCACGTTGGTGAGAATAATTTGTTCTTAACTGTATGCAGTGTAATAAGGTTTAATAAATTTCTGTTTTTTGTCAAATAGAAACATACAAGAAGTGTAAGTATAATTAAAACGGATGCGTTTTATAAGTAGCCTATATTTTTATTTTTTATTCATAAAAAGAAAAAAACTTTTGAAGCACTAGTCGCACTCATGATTGTAATCTTCTTGCTGATTTTATTGATTTATAAATTTCAGATTTGTTATCGGTTCCGTACAGCACTATCGTTGTGTTGTAGTTATAATCATTCTATATATAAACATAGGTATTTTACGACAATTTCAGCAATAACATTAATGTATAGTTACGAAAAAAAATACGATTAATCAAAATCAAACAAAATGATATTTTATTTAATATAATCTGTAGAGTTTGAATTCACTTATAATATCGACCTTCCTTAACATTATATTGAAAATGTTCTTAAAATCTGATCGTTGCCGTTATATTTCTTCTTTGAGTGTCACAAATAGAACGTCATAAACAGAGTGTATCAAAATGTTCTTATATTATCTGATGAAAATGTAAATCTAATAATAGTACTAGAATTGCAAATCAAAGTATATGCCTTTCTGGTTAACAAATTTAAGACAGGGTTAACAAAAAATGTTAAAGCCATATTTTTTAACTTTTAGAATTCTCCTGCGGCGCGTTTATGCGCCTTACTGATTTTTTGCTTTTAGACTTCTTTACATATACATTAAAAACTCGTTTTTATTTGATTTAGAGCCAGGTACAATGTTTTAAGTACTAAACATTGTATATAGGCTTAGTAGTGTTAAGTCTTAATTTAAAATCATATCGACTAATGAATGTCATGCACATTTCCGGTATGCTTTTTAGTCATGACTTTATGACTCTTTATAATTATTAATTAAATAAAATAAATTTAATATATTTTTTATTTATATTTTTAAATTTTTTTAATACTTGTCACTTATCACATTGCATTGCAAGGCGTCTATATAAAGTAATTTAGCGGCTGATATGATGTTTCACCTCAAATGAGCTGAGTTCCCATGCCATTGTCGGGATGCCTTTTATGGACACTCGTTCACAGGCGGTCGCAAGAGCTTAATACTTAAGAAATAATAGGAGTAGTAAAGTAATGCTTATTTCAATAAGTAAATGTCTTTGTAGCACTATTTAATATTCTAATTTATTTCAATATAATAACAAATGCATCTGACAATTTTGCATTTATATATAGTAAATTTTTTAATCTACTTATTTTACATAAATACTTCATTTCCACTCGTAATAAAGAACTATGTTGTTTTTTTAATAAATAATATAAAATTTCTCTGAATTTTATTTTAATTATTAATAAACATCATGTATAATATCGAAGTCGCAAAGGCACATTCCTTCTAATTGGATGTCTGCGCAACTTATCCATCTATGGACTGCACCACTGTCTAACGTTGACCACTTTCGCTAAAACTTGTGCTGGAACCCAGCACATATTTATTTGTGCACAATTATGTGGTTTTTTAATCATTTTATTCACATTATTCTGTATATGTACATGATTCCGTACCGTGCGTACAATTTGATTTTAAAAACAAAGAATTATATTAAATAACTTTTTTCATTTCCTGTACACACACATCTGCATGACGTATACAGCCATTTGACGTACTGGTTATGTTATTTATAAATTACATTTAAAAACATTTATACAATTGCTATTCCTGGGTGGACGATTTGGGACGAAACAGTCAATCTAACAATACATTAGTTTCCGTGTAACGATTTAGAAGCGGTTAGTCACGTGCTTTCGTATTGAATTTCGATTGCTACCTGTGTCTTAAAATTTTAATAGCTAGAGCTGTAATAGATTAAGGTAATAAAAGACAAATAATACACAGTTTAGTCCAGCATGTTTAAGTTTTTTACTTTTTTATTATTTAAGTCGAAGAGCTTCGTTTTACGTCAAATAAGGCATACATTACCGCGCCTTTGTACATACCCCCTTGTTATGTTAAATACATACTTTGGTTAGTACACTTAGAACTTCTGACATTCACTGAACAACGCTCTAAATATTTCGTTACATTAGTTGTGACGATTTACACTTACTGCATTGCGTTTTGTTTTAAGACTTAGTTAAAATTATGCTTAAATACAGTCAACCAATCAATTGAGAATATAGATAAAAATAAAGGTTTATTATATATTTTTCTATTATAATAATACTTTCACTTACTTATTGTAAACCTTAGACTTCAAGTAATCAAAAAAAAAAGAAGAAAAATATCCAAAAAATATTATTACTTCTAGTACGTGATATACGGAGCAATGTATACAAAACTATTTTAAGATCGCCATTTCTCAAAGAGGATAATTCCGTGCTAAGTACAGTTGATATTCAAAGCTTTTAATGTAAAGGTGTTGCGTTCTCAGAACCGTGTCCAAAGTTAACAAGTCCCCGATACAATGGACCGCAGGTATAATCTCTGTGCCGGTCTAAAGGTATTTGTTCACAACAAGTATTATTCTTAGCGGCCAAGTTATGCTTTTACAATTAGACTTATACGACTAGAAAGAAATATGATTTTTCTATATCACATTAAAAATGTTCTTCAAAACAGAATAACCTAATAAAACTTATATTTTAAGCTTTTTGAGATATTGTATTTATAAGTGTTATCGGGATAAATAAAAAGAGTCAAAGTTATTATTAATATTTTTATTAATTATTGCAAATATATTGTAATGTTTGATATTGAAATTAAACTCGCACTCGGCTTGGGACAGCTGGATAATATAAAGCAAAAAACATAAATGAAAACGTTCTAAAAAGATAGCGAAAGTCAGTGCAAACATTCGGTTCATATTTAATGTTGCTTATAAAAAATCTCAAAGTGCCTTTTTATCTCTTACCTCTTCTGATACCCGGGTAATATATTATTTTTTCAAATCGTATTAATTTTTTTAGTATTATGGGAGTATTCATAAAAATTAAGCGATTTATGTGGGACGAGATAAGTAAAGTCCACTTGTGTTGACGGTGGAATCTTAACGAAATCATTCAATATTTGAAAGTCATTCACAGACGGCTATAGGCGTCCAATTATCCATAACGATGTGTCGTTGAATGTAATTTGGTCCATCTGACATACTTTTAGAGTAGCCTTCGTTAAGATAATGACTATTAAAATTGATGGTAATGGAAATTCAAATTAAATTAATAAGGTTCTCATTAATTTTATGTATGTATTTTTATAACTTAACATAAAATAAATTAATGATAAATATAGTATGTACATAAGAGTACAAAGGTACGTTAGTAAGTTTGTTGTCTGTAATATACATATTTTTCTTTAGGAATTGTACAAATTTTTAAAATAGGATTATAAATTTCAAATAAAAAATTCATTTTGTTTTCCTTTCGAAGTGATACTTCAACGAAACCTAATTGAGAAATAGTTGCAGGAACGAACTTGCAACTCGTTTTCATTTAAATTATTTGGTATATTTTGTATATATAATATGTATAAAACTTTAATCAAAAGAAAATGAATATATATATATTTTTTAAATTACAGTAATTGTATTTACATAGAACTTGCAACTCATTTTCATTTAAATTATTTGGTATATTATGCATATATGATATGTATAAAACTTTAATCAAAAGAAAATGAATATTTATTTTTTGAAAAATGACAGTAATTATATTTACATAGAAGAAATTCGTATTATGTGCTTGAATCAACAACGATATCAAAATGCAGCGCTATCAAACTACAGTTTATCAGATAATATAGCGATTAAATTGCATTCTTGTTGTAGAAAAGCAGTAAATGTATTTGCAATAAGAATATTATATATAAATATGATCTTTTCCTTACTCACAAGCTAGCTGGCTAGTTTGCATAAGACAAACTTATTATAAAAAGTGTTTTTTTAAGAATATTCTAATTTCTTTTCTTTATTATTATGCCCAGTAACTGGGCGATACTTAAGACGCTCTTTTAGCGGAGCTATATATATATATATATATATATATATATGTAAATAATCTGATAAATTAAAATATCTATTTAATTTACATTAGGACTCTAAACACATTGTCAATAAAAAATAGTATCATCGTGTTATCTATACTAATATTATTATTTAATAATAATATTATTATTATATTAATAATTTACGGCTAAACCACTAAACCGACTATGATACAGTTTGTTATGAGGCAAGCTCGAGGAAGGACAGGCTATTTTTCTTAATATAATACCTGCCTCCCCGTAAAACATGAGCGAGCCCGCGGACAGTAACTAGTTACTAGTACATATATTATATATACATATATTATTTAAATGATTAATATTTGCGGTGTATTCGCCGCAAATGTTTTTGAGGAAATCTCATCTTAAAGCATTAGTCAGAATATCGATCCAAGGAAATATTAAAATGACTCACATATGTTTGCTTAGCTATTCGTGCTTCTAACTATAGATAAGATTTTATTTCCAAGAGCAAATATTATAGGCATATAAAATAGCGACTGGCGTGTCAGCTTCCAGCGCCTGTTCTGTCTATCTGTTAAAATACTTGATACGAAATAAATAGCATGTGTAAAACTGGTTTCTGCATTGACCGTTATTTTTATAAGAATTTAAAATAATAGTTTTAGTTTCATATAATTTGTTTTGTAAATATTAACAAGCAAATTTTTTGGTGAAAGTGTAAAAATAATTGATAATTAAAACTTACAATTAATTTTGAAAAAATGTAATGTACATTGTCAGTCTCTTGAAACTCATATTTGTATATTGAGTTTGAAAGGCCTTATTGTTAAGGACCTGAATTGACTTGAGCTATTACTGTTTATGTGAAGTAGTAGTATAGTATAAAGACTAAAAAGGTCGTTATTTTTTTCCAGAAAACCATTCGGCATAAGACACGACATAGTAACAGTTGTTTAAAAGTGTTTTTTTTAATCATATTGATGCTGATAACTAGGCTTTGATCGCATTTCATTTACAGTTTACGGAGATGACCGTTATGAAACACTACCTTTGCTTCTTAAGATAAGTTCCTTTAATCTTTATACTCTGTGGTACTGTTATTTGTTTGTGGTTTACGTCAAAACTTCATGAAAAAGTTAATATCGGATTTATTTAATTAAAAAATAATAGATAAATGTGAATGTGAAAATTATATTTGCCTTATCTATTGAATAGTTTTTCGGAGGTCATTAGATGTGAAAGTAATAAATATATTTTGAAACTTAAGCTAAAACAGTGTTACTTATTTACTTAGATAAATTTTAGAGCATTTATATATATTAGTGTTTATATAGCATAGTGTTATATAAAATAAAGATACTTAAAAGATTCATACTAATGGTAGGGCTTAGTGCAAGCTCGTCTGGGTTGGTACCACACACTCATCAGATATTCTACCGGAAAATAGCAGTACTTGGTATTGTAGTGTTACGGTGTGAAGGGTGAGTGTAATTACAGGCACAAGGGACATAACATTTTAGTTCCCAAGGTTGGTGGAGCATTGGCGATGTAAGCGATGGTTCACAGTTCACACAATGCCAATGTATATGTGCATTAGGGATCACTTACCATCAGGTGGCCAATATACACGTCCGCCTACCTATTCTATAAAAACAAAAGTCAGTCATAATAATAAAGAGACGCGCAGTCAAACCTACACACACTTGAGGAGAAAGATTCGTATGAACGAACGAATATATTTTTTAAATATATTATATTTAAAAAGGGGCCTATATATTTTCAAATCCAAATATATTGTGAAAAAGAACTTAGCTGCTGTTGCATACATTTCTATATTATATGACGTGAATTATCCGTAATTAATCTTTGTGTTTTCCTTAACTGCGAGTACGAAGTGATTTAATAAACACAAATTAAGCACATGAAAATACGTGACGCATGGCCGGACGTGTACGTGTACATATAATCTTTGGGTATGAATAACTTGTTTTAACGACTTCATTATACTTTAAATATATACAAAAACATTTCATTTATGTATGACAACTACTTACCTGAAAAAGTAGAATTTATTTCATACTATGATCTTATCCGTTATAATTAAATATTTGTTTTATGTATTCAAGGAGGTTTGTCTACGTGTTTAGTCGTAACGAGAGCAATAAATTATGTAGGTAGTATATTTATTGATTCTATCATTAAACATAATTACGTGTCTAGGGCATTTTCTGTATATGGTAACTCGTAATGGCAAGGAGCGGTCACCCGGTGGCATTGTGACTCCACATTATATACAGTTAGGTGGCGCTAACGGTCAGGATCAACTGCAGCGATTTACTAGAACCTGAAACGATGAAAAAATCCCTAATTGCCTCAGTTATTGATTAAAAATGTATCTATGTAATCAAAACTTATATTAGCTTATTAAGCTTTTTTAATTAATGTTGTAACCATTTTTATCACTAAAATTCAAGTTATCTTGCTTTTTTTAATTGAAATCCCATGCAATAAAAATAATAATTAATGATAAATATATAACGTTATTTTTATAATTTAAATATTGCCCGGATATATCAATAAATTAATTCATTTAAATTTGGTATAACTATATATATATATAAATATATATATATGTATAATGTAAACACAAATTATTTTTTGTCACAATAATACAATGACGTTTAAGTAAATTAGGATGTCGTTGTCCCAAATCGTTCAGTAACCATCAAATAAAATATACATGGCGTCACATGAAGATATAGCAGACTGGGTATCGGCTAGTTTTTCCGATCCATTGACTGTGCCTATCTCCGTTATTCCGAACCACAGCTTCGACGTAGCCTCTATGCAGCATTTTCAATTAAATACCTACATAGTTTTTAGTTAAAAAAAATATTTTCAACAATAACACTTTTCTGAACAAGTTTTTTAATAATACGATATTGATGATGTATTTTAGAAAAATTTGGACCACAAGGGTTATTATCAAGAGCAATTAGCCAACTGCATAAGAAATAATATAGTACATAAATGTGTGCACACATATTGATTTTCGATTACCTTACTTTTATAATCCCATGGAGTGGCAGACCTGAAAGAGTTCAAGCGCATGACTGCTGCTGACAGGTTCTGCCACTGAAAATTGATTGGTGGAAAACTAAACCAATGACTTATTATTGGCCCAACTTAGGATTTGACCACAGGTTCTTATATGTTCTACTTTTTTAACTTTCCTGTTAGTCAAAATTGGGTAAATATCCACCAAGTTTAGAATTCCTCAAGGTTTCAATATGTACGATGTATTTGTCCTCGTAACTAATACTAACTAAAGTATACAATTTAATCAAGGTTTTTAATACTTAATTAAAATATAATGATATCTGTATTAAAATATCTAAATATCGTATCTTAGGACGCCAAATGGGAAATATCCAGACCATTTTTTTTATTTAGGTTCAATAACATTGCTGTTCGTTTTATTTAGGTTGTGGTTTCTTCTAGTTTCTAACTTGACTACATTTGTAAAATGTTATGCGTTTTACGTAACTGTTCTTCTGATGGCTCTCAGTTTTTCTCCGCTAGTATCGAGAGCGCACATCTATAATTGACCGCATGTTACGGATTTAATAAAGTAATGTCAACCAGTTTTACCGTAATATTTGCGGTTCGATAGTTATGTTTGTTTCAGATTGACCTCTTTAGATGCATCTTGTAGGCCCTAAAGGCCTGCATAAGAGTCAATTTAGAATGATATTACGATACCGTAAGCTACAGAACTAAAAAATAAGTGATCGAGTCAAATAAAAAAAAACGAAGTGACCGTTTTTTACTCCTTTTTTCAGAGAAAATCAAAAAGGAAACTTATTTAATGACGTTAAAATTTATTTAAATATCTGCTGTGCTCTGAAATCTTCTATGTTTTGTACATATTCTGTATGGTAGCAGATGATTCGATTTCAGTTAATAAAGTACTTCAATTTATTAGTAAACGAATTAACATCGGCCGGCAAACTGAGGTTAACTGAGCAAGTGATGATGTGAATCTGTTTCAAACATAACAGACAGTGCCTGACAAGATCGGGACCATAAGAACGTTATATCTATCAGTCGAGCTTAATACGTAATTAACTTGAAAAATTGGTCATTGTTACAAAATATAATTAAATGAATGCATAAAATATGTTACTTGCGGTAAATCATTATTTCTTAATTGTATGTAGACAAGCTGCAGATCATTTATTTATTTGTAACAAAAATCCACATCTACATACAAAATCGAAAAATTCGAAAGCCATTTCGATTTCATTCTCCTTAGTTAAGGTAAACTAAGGAGACGTAAAAAGTGAAAAATAAAAAAGAAATCAAACAGCACAAAATAAGTGCTTGTTAATACAATATTAATTCATCACAAATTATAGATTATGTTTCATTAAAATAATTTCATTAACCTACAGCTTAGCCCTTAACTTAACAGAGAGGGGGGTGTGTTCAGGTGTTGGGTATAAAAAGTAGCTCTCTCCTTCCTTGAGGTTCAAGTTTGCTTCGTACGAAATTTCATCAAAACCTTTCAATGGCTTATCATAACAGACTGACAGACATACATAGTTACTTTCCCATTTATAACAAGACTATGGATCAAAATTATATTATACATCAGTATATTAGGTACAAACAATGTATATTAGGTAATCGTTTTGTTGTATTGATATTATTTCAACAACTTTAACGCAAGCATAACAATAAACGATAAAATAAATATAAATTCCAAGTTTTTTTTACATTATTATGAATAATTTAGTACAATTTAAGCAATGAATATGACTAAGGGGTTGATAAATATATTTATGTTAAGAGGTGAGCTCATTCATGGAGTCTCAGCTCCCAATAGCTTCTTGACTCATTAACTAAATCCATCACAACGAAATGTGTCCGTTATTTGTTAAACACTGACATGTCTTTTAAAAGGATTGTAATTTCTAATAATAAACTATATAATTTCAGAAGTAATTAGTTTTGCGGTTATAGTTGGTACCAGTGCAGCCATTTTAGTATCTGTTTTCTAATTTAAATTAAAAATAGATGTGTAAAAATATCTTGTCAATTTCTTTTATATTGTTATTTAAACGTATTTTATAGAGCCTAAATCAAGTGTTCGTCAAATGTGGTACGCTATTAAAATTCATGGCTGTTTAACTTTTAGCATTAAAGCCGCATACATTTTAAGGCACCCTTCCGGTCTATATTTAGGTATCGGCTCGGATACTCGTCCTAATCTTGAAATTCGTGTATGAATCAGCAGTACATTGAACTCATAAACCGTATAATATTATTTTATTTGCTATAATTTTGCATAATACATTTCAATTAACTTTCCTGTCAAATTGAAGTAAACTTTATTTAAATATAGACCTCACGACGGAATCAACAACGAATTATACTTGGTAATATGTTATGCATATTTCATGTTTCAAGTCTAGAAACCTTATACGATACATGTTACATTTAGCATAATATAGAAGAAATATTCAAACCGAAACACCGGTTATTTACTACACAAAGAAGTTGTAATTTAAGACTAGTTTTCGATTGTATATCAAGATTTTTGTTAATTGCAGGCTGTTAAGTTTGCAAATGCAAAATGATTGATGGAGTTATTGGGGCAGATGTAGTAATACGAGCGGTGCATCTTGGCACTGGCAACTCTCGCCTCGCTCGGAATTCGCGTGGGTGACAAGACCCGGTTCCACACGTTTTTTTTTGTCACCAAGCCTAGATGTAATGCTGTCATTAAACTTGTCCGACTTTTTATCGAGACCATTTCTCTTTAAAACAGCTTCGATAATAACTAAGTACAGTATTAAAGATTCGTTTGCTATTAGTTTTACAGCATAAGGTTCAAAATATTTATGAGTATTAAATTAAATCAGCAAAAGTTATATAATACCTAAGAAAAAAAATATTGAATAGTATTTTTTCAATTAGAGAACTTTATGAGCGATATCGGCTTACATATTGATAGGTATAACTATAATCTCAATTCAAGTAAGTTATATTGTCTGTGCTCTATTATTAGTTGCAATAAATCTTCAATATCAGAACCGCCGAAATATATTTCAACTCGTATTATTTAGTTATTACCCCGCGATTATTTATAGTCTAAATTGATCATTGTTCTTGAGAACTGGGTTTAATAAAATGAAAACATATATCAAGTACGTTTTTAAAAGGGTTTCATTGTAACGCTAAATAATAAATTACATTATTCATTTATGACTTTAGTCTATAACATTATTGTAGTTTTAGTTTTGTGTTAATTAATGAATTGGACGTCCATTCAAATTAATTCATTTGGAACAATCCTTTTGTCGTTCAATAACCTAATTGTTGTTTTGATTTGATTCCATTTTTAAATCGTTTTTCATTTATAATATATTAAAATGCCCGTTGTTGCAGCGTTGAGTTTGGAAATTATCCAATCGTAAATGCATTTAATGCTGGAAAATGGCGTCAACAGACATAGATAAATAAATTATGGAAGTATAACCTATTCCAATCGACGAAAGTGTAAAGACAAACAAATATTAGATTTACATGTTCAATACTATTTGCTCTGCTATATATCCCCTTAAAATAACTACAGATTTTCACTTATGCTTTAAATTTATGGTTCATTAAAATTTCGCGGATATTCCAAACGCTATATTTCTATATCCATAATAATTACCATACATTCATTATTCAATATCTCGACCATATTATGTGTGAATATAATATGGTCTAAAGTCAATTCAATGACAAAGTTGTTTTTTTATCTTTACTACACTTGTGATTGGAATAGGATATATTATGGTCTGAGTTACGTTCGGTAAGGCAAAGTGGAATAGAGCCACCATATCTAAATTGGTGGGCGTCGGCAATCCTCCAGCATAAGTTTTTCCAAGAAAGTTTGGTGTCAGATTGTTTCATAAAAGCCAAATCTATCCATAAACACTGCGTCGACCCCTACTAAGTAGGAAAAGAGTAAGTGAATGATAAACGACAATAAATAAGACACATGATAGAAGCATTGTGTTCTTTACAAAGATTCATCATTGTGGAATCAAACTTTAGGGGGAATGCAAATGTACAGTCTTTCTTATAAACATTAATTTGCCGGTGATTAGTTAAAGAATACTGTGTCTTCTTCTTACCAATGTCAAATCAATAATGACAGAAATAACGAAATAAGTGTTAAACTAAACAGCTCTAAGAAACGTGTATGAGTAAGGTCGATATATTATACATAGTAATTTAAATAATTTATTTAATAAACGCGTTTTGTAACTGAATGTAACTTGTACCTAGCTAATAATAACAGATGATTTATCAGAACCCTATTACCATAAATATTTCCTTTCCAATGCACTGCTATCTTCGGATTGTCCGCTATTCTCTTTCTTCTAACAGGGATTCAACCTTAAATATAACCGTAAACCTACATATTACTTTATTTATTTCTATAGTAGACTTAATAGTATCAAATTATGAAATTAAATGTTAGCAACTTTCCAAAATATATTTGAAAGTTTCTTATTAATGAAATGACCAGTTGTAAAATACCTTTATTGTCAACGCCGACAAGTCATGAGGAAATCATTAATTATTATGCTTAAGCCTCAAATCGATGTTTCTTTAAGGGCTTTCATTATAGCGTTCTTGACGCCTGCAGGCTGAAATATGAAGATATGCATGTAAGGAACAAGTAAATTCTTAAATAAGGCCGTAGCTCATTAAGCTACCCCGACACCTGAATTATCCGATATTATTTTGTGAGAGAAAATAACTCACCAATTAATGTACAATACATGGGTATTCTTATGATTCTTCGAATAAAATTGGCAACTGAATTGGTAGCTACGTTTGATGTACAACGTATTATGGAATTAATCGATTCTATATACGGAGCCAAAGAAGATGACTGTTAATAATTGGTAACAAGCTGCCGACAATCGACAATGCCTTATAGGTGAAAGATGTATTACGCAATTTTGTATTAAACGCAGGATGCATAAAAGTGCTTCTAAAAACGGAGTCAATCAGCTTTGAATTATTATTTAAATTGTATTTTTTATGATAATATATGATTTATGTATTCATATTTATTTTATAATTGAAAAGTAGACAAGCAAGTAGTAGCTACAAATGATGGTGGATGATGGTGACCACCGTCCAAAGACTGTAAAATATAAAAGTTATTCGTCATATCTTCAATGCACCAACCCATTGGAACTTAAGCCTTGTTCGCACTAGGCTAGTAATTCAGTCGAGTACCGAGTAATTTAGTAGCTAAAATGCTCGCTACTGCCCAAAAATCATTCGCACTACGGTCGAGTACAGTACACACGAGTGGTGTTTTGCAAGATGAACGTTCGACGCAATAAAGTAAATAAGCTAATATAGAGGTGGATGAAGAGATTTGTATAATAAGGAGATAAAAGCTATGGGTACGACAATGGATTAGACAAAGGAATAGAAGAGATGAACTAGGAGCTACGAAGGTTCGGACTCGTTTAACCAATCTCTCGTTTAACATTTTAGCTACTAAATTACTCGGTACTCGACTGAATTACTAGCCTAGTGGGAACAAGGCTTGACGCGTGGTGGGAGGTGCTACTCGCCGAAGAAAATAGAACGAAATGGATCGACTCGACTAAATGATTTGCTAATCTATTCGACTAAATTTTTGTTGTTCAGACACGTTTAGTTACTAAATTACTCGGTACTCGACTAAATTACTAGCCTAGTGCGAACAAGGCTTAAGACGTTGTCTCTAGAGATTGTACTCGTAATTACACTAGCTCACTCACTCTTCAAACCGAAATACAACAACACAATTTATTATTGTTTGGCGGTAAATAATTGATGAATGGCGGGAACCCGTCCAGACGAGCTTGCACAAAGCCCTATCAATCACAAAATATATTGCAAAAATTATAATTTATGCTTTTCAATATTGAATAAAAAACTTGTCGCCTTACATATAATAGCTTCCCCGTACTTGTAAATATTTACAACTTTGTAAAACCGTTTTTTCATCGAGTACGATTTCGAAAGTTAACGTTGTTGTAAGTGTTGATATAATTTTATCACACGCATTCATTAAAACCACATAAAAGTTTCGTATATAATATGTATATATTTGATCAAGTGTTTTTGTGTGTTTGATAAAATAACCTGTTCTTAGATCTAATTATATGACTGGTTTATTGAATTACAAATCAAAAGAACTAGCCCGGTAATTTATGACCAGCCCAGATGATTAATCGACTTTTAAGATTCTAGATTAGAAAATGAAATTTTATTAAAACGACATAAAATGCTTTAACTGCAGTTGCAGTAACAGCCTGTGAATAACCCACTGCTGGGCTAAGGTCTCTTCTCCTCTTTTGAGGAGAAGGTTTGGAGCTTATTTCACCACGCTGCTCCAATGCGGGTTGGTGGAAAACACATGTGACAGAATTTCAGTGAAATTTGTGCAGGCTTCCTCACGATGTTTTCCTTCACCGTCAAAGCACGAGATGAATTGTAATCATAAATTAAGCACATGAAATTCAGTAGCGCTCGCCCGGGTTTGAAGCCACGATCATCGGTTAAGATTCACGCGTCCTTACCACTGGGCCATCTCGGCTTTTCACTGCACTGCAGGTAAATTATTTGTTAAGAAATTCGATATAGGCATTCATTTATTATTAATATCGTTTAATATTGTTAGCGACCAATTGCTGTAGTTTTGAAAGAGAATAATAAAAAACTTACGCGTCACATTTGAACGTCTTTTCGTTCGCCCCAAAACTGTAAGCTGTAATTTTAATTTAATTCAACAGTTGTTAGTGCTAAATGTATAAGGTAATTTTGTTTTTGTAGCTTGCATCACTATTTTTGGTTTTATGAAATATAGAATTATATTTAAACTCTCTTAAACAACGTAATCGTAAAATATATTTTGACATAAGTTCGAGTTTTCGGTTATCTACTCGTACATAATCCATGTATGTAGTTTCTCATAACGAGCACGTTTTGATGTTTCCGAGTCATGAACCTTTTAATTATCTGTGTCATCACATTGTCCCTGAATGAAATATAATTATGAGCTTGTCGGAACAATGTGGAGGACACATACATTAATTGTCTACATTATTAACGCAATATTATTCCCGTTTATATTTATTTTTGCTCGTTAAGTACGAGCACAGTTTATAGTAATGTTTAACCCGAAAATGTCGAGTTTGACGAGATTTAATAAGCCTTTACATTCTAAGAACAAACAGTACATTAATACCAGCACTTAATATATATTCTGTACAGAAACTGAGTTGAGTTTTCCGTTCATAAAAAAGCGATATATTTTTAGTCCCTAAAAATCTAAAGATTTTATTTCCGCTGCTAAACATTTATGTTATTATTTATGAAAATCCAACGTATATTTATTTTGCAATCAGTTTAATTATCGTTCGATGCAGTCCTTTTTATTTTTAAACTGGTTAGTATCGTTCGCAAGTAAATAACCATTACTTACAACGAGTTATAAAATGCCTTAATACTGCAGTCAATTAAAAAATAATTTCACATCTCAATGAGGTAAAAAGAAATCACAACCCTTTTATGGGGAACATAACGAGATGAATACCCGCTCAGAAGAACGTGTTGTATTGTTTTTTCCGCCTGTCTTTGTATAGTATTACCACATATTTAGGGAACAATGCGGGATAATTCGGGTGGAAATTTTGTATTTTAATCTAGAAGCAGTAAGAGTCATTATAGCATGAACTATCCGAACGCGGGTCTCTTTATTTTACGGTTTATTGTACGTTATTTCTGATCTCGTGCCCGCGTGTTTAACATGATTTCGTTGTTCTGGGACTCGAATTCGTCTAATTTACGACAGCCACGGACAAGGGCCGAGGTATTTCTGTCTCAATAACCGGCCAATGTATATCTATATCTAACTAATGCTCTTTAAGATATTTAATTAAAGTTTTTTTGTTAATTCTGAAGATATTTCAAATATCGTAATGGATTTTCTATATTATGATAAGATTTGTCTTTTTTTTTGGTATGCATTTTTATCATAAACCCGTTAAGAAGTTGATATATTTCATTACAATCAACACGGCAATTTCATAGCCATTATTTCACATTTAAATGTATGAGTTTATGTAACTAATTATTGCTATATACAATTTTGCCAAAAATAATCACATCCAAGAGACGTTCGCTAAATAAATAATTCATTAAATCGGTATATACAACGCCTTATTCCATTAGATTCCCCTCGCCAAGTGACTGGCGTGAAGTGAAACACAATAGCATTTCATGGTGGTCACGTCACAAATTGTTGACTCGGTCGTCCAGTATAGAAATACATTTAATTACTAACTTTTCACCCTCCTTTATCCGGGTTCAATAAAATCACGAGTGCTTCAGAATGGACAATATGTTTGTTATAACAATACGCTTCCGTACCAATTCCGAAATGTTAATAAATATTTTTGTTGTATAAATTTATGCTTCCTTTGTTACAGGTAAGTGCCAAGGCCCAGCAGGGCTGTATCCTTGAGGTCGCAGTCCACGTGGTTACGACATTAATATTCATGGGGTTTAATCTCAAGAACACCTACATCTCCAATAACGTACGGTTCAATATGTATCTTATGAGCTTAGTTTTAAGTTTTAAAATAGAGTGTCGCATTGGTTAGTAATGTTTAACCCGAAAATGTCGAGTTTGACGAGATTTAATAAGCCTTTACATTCTAAGAACAAACAGTACATTAATACCAGCACTTAATATCTATTCTGTACAGAAACTGTGTTGAGTTTTCCGTTCACATAAAAGCGATATATTTTTAGTCCCTAAAAATCTAAAGATTTTATTTCCGCTGCTAAACATTTATGTTTGCAAAAGAAGCAAAGGTGCTTATACAAAATGGTTCTCAAAATCTCTTTCTTCAATTGATTTCAAGCATAATACTGCGAAGCAGTTACGAAAACTTTTGAAGAATTCTGACTATTCAAAACTGCTTTGTTCCTTTCAAAGTAAATGGTATGCTGATTTCGTTTTACCTAATTTATTTTTCCTGGTTGATATAATGAACTTGAAGCTCGTACTATATTAAAAAGAAAAAATAGTAAATATTATTGATTTTATCTAAATCATATTTATTGCAGTGTATTTGTAGAGAGATTGAATGAATAATCTCAGGAATTACCAGTCGGGGAGATAACTTCTCACTACGGTCCTAAGAAGCGGCGCAATAACTATAAACTTCAATCAATCGGCTTTACGCCAGTGCTCTTCGTGTGAAAGAAATAGTCTAGTATAATTCAAATTTAACGCGAATGAACGGGTATTAAAACATTAAAGGTAAAATATTGTTGCCTGCGTTGCGTTACGACAGACGGAAAATATAGATAGGTATATTAAAAGATGCCATGGGTAACTTTGTTTACAGTACTTTGCTGGTTTATTTTGAAGTTCTCCTTCTTGAATTAATAGCTTTGTGAAGCCACTGCTGACTACAGATTAATAATTATATTATTAAAGGATTTTAAGCCAGTTAAATGCTACATAATAAACAACTCTATAATGAATTATTTAACACCGAAATACAATCATGAAAGTTAAACTAAAACGATGCGATAAATATTAACTAATAAATCAATAACTTTTCAAGTAAATTAAGTTGTTAGAATAAACATTTGTATAAATATTGTGCTTACTGAATTATTTGTTTAAAGATTATTTATGCTTCAGTTGTTTTTGGTATTCTATAGTACCTACTGTCGTAAGTTACGATCGAATGTTACGGCCCACTTTCTGCTACGTTTAACACGCATGGGTCACATGCACATTTATCTTGACGCGTGCACTTTTCATGATTTTATATGTATTCATTGTACTTGCCATTTCACTTCCTAGTAGTCGTAATTTATAGTCTTGTAACACTATAATTGTTATATGTCGATCTATAGGAGCAATCTAATATAGTTATTGTCCAATAATAAGGGTATTCGATCTTGTGCTTACATTGGAATATAAATGAAATGCCAATTTTTTCTTGTATAAAGACCCGCTGTCTGACTGTTTCTTCGAAGATAATGCTTGGAATTTTTATTGAGGATATTCAGTTGATATTGTACTAAATATTATAAAACATCTTAGATTAGGTACTTCTACTTATATCATCTAAACAAACCTCAAAATTGAGTAACTATGTACTGCTCTATAATACGTGATATCATCAACATCATCAATAAAAAGAGGATACTTTTTTATATAATATTTTTAAACAGAATTTCGGTTAAAAGAGTCATGTTGTCAATATCCATTATTGTATAAAATTGTGTTAAGACATTAAAAGTAATCAAGAAATTATAAGACACATTTTTAAAAGCGGAATATCATTATTGTTACGTGTATGACTTTATTTTCGCTTTTGCCTCGTCAGGAATATCAAGTTTTGATGCATTTCCGCCAGTGTCGTGTTTAATTTCACTTAGCGATCGTGGCCTACTTGCGAGGAAAGCGGACCCTCCCATTATCTATGTCTCGCTGACTCGCTGACATTCGTTTTCAATCATATAAATTGCAACGTGATGTTTGTTTTTGCCTGTTATTATGATTACAAATGTTTATATTATGAATATTAAGTATGAGTTGCAAAATTGGTAAAGTTAAGTAAGTTTATATATTAATTGTCATAAGCTTACTCAACAATTCATCTATTGATAACTTCAATATTATTGTTAAACAAATTTTCAAATGTAACGGATAACTTTTATTCAAGCATAAGCTTTATTTAAATAAAATATTAGAAATATTTAATTTAAGTAACGCAATATTATAATATATAAACAATATTTGCGATTCTTTAATATGTTTATAGGAATAGGTGTTCTTCAGTATGAGTAGCACACACGAAAGTTAAAAACAAAGTTGCAACTCTAACTAATTTTCTTATTTGACCTACTGCGTCGTGTTAGTATCTGTGGCACGTAGAGAACATCAATTTTATATTGACACATGACAAAGTGCATAACGGCTGACGTTACGTGTACCTGAATGACTTAATGCGCTGAGCAGATGTTACTAGGTCTAGCCGTAATAGTCACTGTGTCTAATTCGCTACAAATATTAAATTCCTAATAAATAACGTTATGTAACTAATATAACAATGTATTTGAAAAATCATGTTATATCAATTATGTTATCGGTGTATTTATTATATGTAAATGAACGAATTCCATTATTCATATGTGAAATAATAAAAACAAAACACGTTAGAAAAAACAAACGTCATCGTAATACACCAGTGGTTGAAATTTGAATACAAGCGTTGGGGCGTGAGTGCGGTCTAATTGTGTGCGCTTCGTTTTTGAGTTTTTGATTGCACGTTGTTTGAGGTGCTTTGTTGTGGCTCCACAATCACCTATCGGTCAGGTCTAATGGTATTAAATGCTATTTACCCGGCTTCTTTACAGTATATGTTTTTTTTAGAAAATTGCATTCCTTTAATGTTTTTTTACACATCGATACATTTTATTTCGACATATGAGAAAACGTTTACTATTATTCAAATTTATTAGTTGCACTTATTATAAAGAAAATCTATATAAAACCTAGTAATATTATATAATCAGTAATTATATAAGAATATATAAATATCATATAATGACATAGGTATAAGGTACTAGATAGCAGGTCATATAAAGGAGTAGTTCACATTTATTTATATATAGATGAGCTATAAAATAGTTTTCTATACCATTTTAGGATGTTATTGCCTACGGAACCAGACTGTCGATGTCGATGCGATTTTACGACGCCCTGGAAGTTACATCCTGGTCGATATTTAGGAGCGGCAGTAAACTAAATAACAATGCACTCGCATAAGCTATTTATAACATTAATATTAATAACGTTAATGTTGACGAAATGTGTTGGAAACCTAGAAAATGCCGGCTCATTTCAATACTACTACTACTACTACTTACATTTATATATGTATTCTTCTTGGTTCTATGGTTCTATCTTCTATGGTTCTCCTCAGGTCTGGGGTGTTTATTTCCGAACCGGTGGTATATTTATGACAGTCAATAAAATAAGTGTAACCCACGTAAAATAAAATTCTATCACTACTAACATATATATAGTGAAGATCAAAAGGTTTTTTTTTTATAGCATAGGTAGGCGAGCATATGGGCCACCTGATGGTCACCAACGCCCATAGACATTGGCATTGTAAGAGATGTTAACCATCGCTTACATCGCCATTGCGCCACCAACCTTGGGAACTAAGATGTTATGTCCCTTGTGCCTGTAATTACACTGGCTCACTCACCCTTCAAACCGGAACACAACAATACCAAATACTGCTGTTTTGCGGTAGAAAATCTGATGAGTGGGTGGTACCTACCCAGACGAGCACAAAGCTCTACCACCGAGTAAATTTTCGTAACTGAGATCCTTAAAATTCAATGACGCCCAAAATAGGTATTTTTTTTTTATATTACCAAATAGCTTTCGATCGATTTGAATTCGTTGAGGCGACATCCGACTTGACTGATTGTTATTCCTAGTAATGTTTGCCGATATTTTACAAAAACGTGACTCGACAACGAATATTCGCCTATGCTTATAATAGATCAATTGTTGTGTCACCTTTAGGCTTATAAGTTAGTAGCTCGTGCAAAATTTAAATAACTTTATACCGGTAACAATTTATTGAAACATTTCTTTTTATATGTATGACCATAATAAATTATTTAGTTTAATCTGGTTATAAATAATAAATTGGTTAAATTTTTTCTGTTTAATTAAAATAGGTACTATATAAATAGGTACCTACAGGTAATTTACAATAGTAAAAATCGCTAAAACAAAAATGTAGACTAAAAAACATTATTATATTTGCATAGTAAATTATCCTCTCATTTACATAAAGTAATATAAATAATAAAACCTTGACCTATCATAAATTACACCCTATCCCAAGGAGGTCGTATATAATTTGTTCTGTTAAGCGTAGCAGGTCGAGATATCAATTAGCGAGCATTTAGGTCAAACAGTAATTACCCACCGCGCTAATGTTGCTAACAGATACCAGTGCAACTCTCGACGGGTTTACGCCATGGACCACAGATAAAATAAATCGATAAAATATAGTTTGGTTGTATTTTGTCGATAACATCGGCATGTATACGAGCTTAACTAGTTTTTCTTTAAATTAAATTAAACGCTGAACTTTATGTTAATTTTAGTTTACAACTAAAATCATATTAGAATTTAGCTATTTTTCCGGATTAACATTTCGAAATCAACTAACAATAGCAATAAACTATCGAAGTACAAATAACACTTCCGAGTATGATGTAGAGCTTCCGAGTACAATATAATTTGGATCATAAATCAAAAATTATATTACAAGATGGCGTGTGAGTTGGCCAAGCCTTCAGGCGCGTGGGTCGCACCCATATGCAACCAGAGGACAATTCCGTAAACACCGAGGGTGGTTACCGGCATGCGAAATTGTTTTCTGTAGCACTTTAGCACGCGATTTAAAGGCCATAAATTTGTTTTTAACTGTAGTAAAAAATAAAAGTAGCTTCCTGTAAATGTCAAAGGGGCAATAAACTGCGCTCATATAAGTAGTAAGGTTCGAGCTTATTCCACCACGATTCTACTTTTTTTTATGTAAGAGAGCACGCGAGCAGGAGGCTCACCTGCTCACATCTCCGGTTGGTGGAGAAACAAAATTTCATCCGACACATCCAGGTTTCCTATAAATGTATATCTTATCCTGCGAGCACAAGACGGTATATAAATAAAATAAGGCACATGAAAAATCAATTACAGATTTTTTTCACAGGTCGAAATGAAAAACTAGATTTTTTTAAATTCAAGTATCATTAAATATATGAATATATTTGTAGCAAAAATGTATAGATTCGATCAATTTCTGTGAATTATTCACGTACAAAAAAGTATAATAAATTATACATTATATTAATAAGATAACGAAAATTCAGTTGTTCCTCATATCTCAAACGCCTTTGGTTATTTAATTTATAATCGTAACTCATCTCTTTATTTCTAAATAATATAATATATAATGTGTGATATATTTAAATACATATATATAAACTTACATATACTTATATATTATAATACTTATATATATTTACATACTTTGTTATCGTTGTGTAACAAATATTGCTATTTCACAGTTTGTTTTACGTGTCCGGATAGATAAGTTAAACTTTTTCACTAAGCCAATATCCTAAGTAAATTATATCGTTAAGTTTAATCAACGGTATAACGCTTCCGGACCGATAAGATATCAGTATTAAAATACCTTTAAAACATACTTTCTATTTATTATAAATGTTTTTCAGATATGATTAGAACAAATTTATATGCGTCATTAAATAATATATGTGCATAAGTAGATGTTATAATATGAAAGTGTCATTATATTTACATTAATATAACTAGCAGTTATAAAAAGCTATTGATCTAAAAACCCTAAGCATATTTTTGAGCTTGACTGTACCTAGTTACAATACTACAAAGTATATTAGACATTGCATGACAGGATACATGTGTCAACGACTCAAGAATAACCTTGATATAATGAAATAAACATTTTCATACTTTGTTATATTCTAGTAACACCGACGACGACCAAAAGTTAAGTATTTGCCACATTATACATAGTATTGAATCTTATAGCAATAAAGTTCTAGACGTATGTTTTTATCCCTAGCTAACAATAAATTTAAAAAATAAAATACTTTATTGTAATTAACTTATTTTTGTGATTGTACACAAAAATTGACATTCATGAAATTGATATTTTGAATTGTAAAACCAATTAATCCAACGTTCCAAAATGACGTCTAAAAACGGCTACCATCCGATATCATACCATTACAATAGTTCATTTTTAAAATAAAAACCATTTAAGCCTTTTAAATATTATCATTTACGAATTTAAGAGAAAATATCATATAGGACATAGCTCCTTGTATTAAAACAATATATTGAATTCTTTGAAAATGTTCACAGTGTTTTCAATGAAAATACAATATCAGCACAGGTGTTCCATGCTAGTACAAGTTGTAAACTTCAGGCGTCTTGCATTTTCACTTAACATACTATTGTCTTCTATGGAACAATAGACTATAATTAAATTAACTTTAAACTCCACAGGTTAATGTACACATTCTCATAAGAACTCCCCGAACTGTTAGGAGATGTCATATCGTTCAAAGAATTAGTTTAAAGTGAATGACTGTAAATACATAAATAAATTAAAAAACACGACCTGCCGAGTCAAATATTATCATAATAAATAAACCGATGAAAATAAAAAAGCTGCCGTTTTGAATTTGTTTTCAGAAATGAGAATTGACTAATTTCATAAGTGCTTACAATTTTTTAGTAAAAAAGGTCGCTTTAAATGTTTATTTCAATAAAATTCATAACTAAATTGTTGGCGGATGATTATAAGCACCATTGTTAGACAATAAATCTAGCGAGATTGTAAACTGATTTCTATCAATTGTGAATGGAGGATTTAATTTACATAGTTTGTAAGTTTGTTATTTTTAGGCTATTTAGAATATAATTGTAATATAATAATGAAATAAGTCTATTCAATTATCTTTAAACAAATCATTTTGTCAAAAATAACTGACAATTATTACCGCTCAATGGAGCGTTTTGTATTTCTGTCTATATCAATGTCAACAGGTTATCGAATATGAGGCTTAATATGAAATCATTGGTTCCGAATACGATATAATTAGAGGGAGCACTAGTCCGTGAAATGGATTGAACGACCACTGCTGCTCAGGGGCTACGTCACGCGTCAGCACGAACTATAACGCCAGATACGGATGGATGAATAGAGACATTAAAAAACACGCACAAAATAAATAGTTTTCGTAATACGCTCCAAATTGTTAAAGTTAAAAAACCCAATGTTTTATACTGAACAAACAAACAGCAATCTAACGAAAATAAACAGAATTAGCTATAAACGTTCAAAAGATAATCGAAAGAAATATTGAATTAACATTAATGAGAACATTATTGTATATAATAAGCCATATTTTTATTTAATTACTATCGGATGATTTTCTAATAGGTAATTACTATAACACAGCGCATGTTTGTTTATTCAGTGGGCGTGATTATAAGATCCCGCGGCAATACGTGTAAAGGCAGCGAAAGAAAATGATATCCACATGTGTGGGCTAACCTTATAATATATACGATGTATACATTAAACAGCCACAACGAATTTATAAGGCTCTTTTCTTTAGATGGACGATGCACGGAATGCTATAATTGTTTTGAATACCAAGCTCTCTTTATTGTTACGCGTTAATTAGAGGTAAACGTTTGAAGTTTATACCAAGAAGGTATTTATAGTTTTTGCTACAAAGTTAGCTTTATTAAGTATTCTTGGAAGCTATAAGTTTAAAATGAACCTACGCGAGTCTATAAATAAGATATTGATCTCACGAAATGTATAGCCTTACAGTTTGAATAGCAATTGTATGATCTGTATGCGACTAACGGTTCCGTTGCATTTAATCAGTTTGCGTCAAGTAAAACTGAGTTACTCGTAACAGATGTTCTATGTTATGAATGTATAATCATAGAATAGTTTCAGGAATAATCATTAGCTATGGTTCATATCTTAAACTTATATTTGAATACGTATAGCTTTGTTTTGATAGTATTTGTGTCTCTTTTTCATTAATTAAAAATTAAACAACTCAGTAAACAGCCATTAGATATTCAACTGCTGGTGAAAAGCCTCTTTTGCAATTGAAGAGAATTTTGGAAATTATTTCACCACGCATGTTCAATGAGGTTTTGGGTTTCCTTCACCGCTGAGCACAAATTAAATTATAAACACAAATTATGGATTTCAAAATTTTGTGGTGTCTACCCGGGTTTGAACCTGTACATTTCGGTTAAGATTTAGGTATTCTAGCCACAAGGCCAGGGCGGCCGGTATCAAAACAAATAATTCAATATTATGACGTCACTTTCCTTTTTGATTCATATATAAAAATAAACACAATGTTAGAGTCTAGAGATGATAGATAAACTGTGGTTATATTTTCTTATAGCAGTCTGTACTCAATGCTTTTATCAACTCGTATTAAAAGACGAGGGCAATAGCGCCCTTTCAATCATTACAGTACATCAAAATACGCGTCATGAGATAATGTTGTATAGGAACGTATCTGACGGCTACTAACAAAGTGGGCGATAGGATTGCGAAGATGAATGGTATCATTACGTACTCCAATCTTATAATTACGAGGAGTTAGCCAAGTAAGGAGCGAACTACAATAATTGATGACGCAATGTTCATTTAAATAAAACATTCGAATATTTAAAAATATAATTATTTGTGATGATCGTTAAAAATACTCGCTTTTATTTTTTCTTGTTTGAATTAAGAAGTTTTTCTAGTTACAAAAAAAAAAATGTAACTATGAAAATCTATACAGTAAAAGCATTATTTTAAATGTTTAATGCAGGAATTTGATGCACTTTAGTAGACCAAGGTATCAATTAAAACTCGATATTTTTAACTAATTTGTATTGCCATATAAAAAATATAGTATACGTACCATAGCATATCTAAATTTTTACTTATTATGTAAATAGATAAATTTTCGAACTCAATAGTACAAGCACATGAAAATATATTAAAGCTAAGTATAAATCTTTTAAATACTAGCCAAAGTTGTAGTAACAGGAAAATGAGATTTGGCAAAGCGTTGTTTTTCTTCTTACAAACAATAATCAACCTTAGACTGATTAAAATCGAGTCTCTTTTTCTTTAAAGCATAGTAATTTATCTTACAACTATTTATTTTGACTGCGAATCCAAACGATCGCAATTTTATGAGCTAACGAAAGGTCGATGTCCTCGTGACGTCATCATCTAAAACTTAAGTAGTACTCGACTGTGTTTCATTGCAAGTGAATTATGCATTTAATATGAAGTAGTTATTTATAAAGCAAAGGAGATTATTAATAATTGTATGTGATCAGAGTCCAGTTACTGTTAACTTTAAGTACCTACTTGAGACCAAAAAATAAAGTTTGACATTTATTACTTGATTTAGATACGCAAAGTTTTTGTTTTACAATGCGTTATATTTAAAATGATTAGCTTAATCTAAGCCCAAGCTCCGTGTTACTCGATGCCCTTGTCTCAAATATTTATAATAGTTTTAATATGTATAAACAAATAGTTGTTTCCCCTAATACATTTCTGATGGCTGATGGCTTGAAACTCAACACCAGCGCGCTCATAAAAGCCGTCTTTCATCCCGCCTGGCTTATTACGTTCATATTATGGGTGTTGTTAGGAAAAAATCAAGTGTATCCAGAAGCGGATGTACTGAGATTAGGGGACACGTATAAAATAGGTAGCGTAATATGATCCTGTTCTTGAATCTTTCGTGGGATTTCTGATCAAATATCATTTCCAAGCGAAGAAAGTATTTTATAATATTTTTATTTGGAGCGATTGTTATTCTTATATTATGTAACGTTTATATACACGTTTGAAGAATTCGTTCGTTCGTTTGTTTGAATGGATCAAAGTTTCAGTCCGATTTGAAAATTTATGGGATTAGATAGCTCAGTTATTGAGAAAAGTTACATACTTTATAATATTCTCAGTTACACGAGGTAGTAAGGTTTGACAAGGGCGAAACCGCACGGGGCAGCTATTTAAATTATAATTTTGGAAAAATTAAAAAATAATTGAATAAATCGACGTTCAAAAATGTAGTGCACTATAAAAAAAAAACTTTACTGTATAATATAATACAGCGGCATTTTGAACAAATAAATTGAGATCGTCATTGATAAAGATCAATGTAAGGCAAGTTACTATCAAAGCATACTCGTATCAGATCCATGATCACGACAACACCAAAAACAATTTATTTTCGAAGCACGTTATAATTAAGCTGTTTACACACTATACACTGACCCTATTATTACGTATAAATCAATTACTGTTATTTAAGTTTTCGGTACTTATGGCATAGGTGTTTGTTTCGATTCGAATATTGTCTATAATTAATGCTCTCGCGATAAGTAAAACACTTTAGATTATAATAAAAGGCGTCTATCGGTCGACATTATTCTTGCTATAACGTTCGTCAATCAACTGCCAGAATGTATAAAATGCTTTCATAATTATTCAACCCACGTTCAAAAATAATTTCGTTGAAAACGTTGTTTCTATCTTCTTAGACTCATTAAATTTTCTTTCTTATATTTTATATTATATTATGATTTAGCTTTTAAAACATATATTTAAAAAAGTAGGGGCTCTTTGTTGACTTATTACGATTTAGTGTGTAATGTTAAATTCTTATACTAATAAATGCTAATGATGTTATACTGGTTAATAAAGAAAACAAAGCTTTCGGTTTTATTACATTAGTATTGATAATGACATAATTATTACAAGTATAAAAAAAAATGCGGCAAAAAATTCATCGCTATTCAGGTGTTAACAGTTTTATAACACATTTGCCTAAAGGTAGAGCAATTTAGAAGATGCTAAATAAGTGTACCGATTAGTAAAGTTAGTTATCATCAATCAAATAAAATGTTGGTTTGTTTAAAATTTCCTTCGAGAAACAAAATTACATAATCTTAGTTCAATTGTGCTTAAAAACTTAAATATAATAATAAAACAACTGCTGCTTATTTAGTAAAAAAAAATATTAAAAAAAATTAAGCCTTGACATTAATAGTAAAGTTAAAAAAACAGCTGTGATAGTCTAGTAGATAAAATATGTCGATCTTAAACCAAGATCATCGGTTCAAAATCGTGCAAGCACCAAGTTTTTATGCGTTTAGAATGTGTTTACAAATATATCGTGCTTAGTGAAGAAAAACAGCATGTTTTGAATCATATTTTACCTCATGAGTTTCCAGCAATCCGCAGTAGAGCAGGCGTACGAGAACTATCGCCCAGTAGAAGAACAATCATGGGCTCGTATGTTTTTTTTATATAAATTCTGAATCATTCCACTAAAACAAATTTTGTAAGAGCTACTTGTTTTTTTACTTGATTATATTAAGGAGATGCGTAGGAATATAGCCCACCGCTGAGTACAAAAACATTAAAAGTAAACCGTCATAATTCATTCAATTTCGTTACTACTTTTTATAAAAAAATAAAAGAACTGATTAATGTATTCTATTCTCGTAAGCTAATACTTTTATTAAGCTTAATAAATAATGTTAAGAAAATCGTCTTATCAAAGCATAAGTATTTGTACGTTATTAATATAATTATGCACCTATATTTTGGTACAAACTATAATTGATGAAATTAAGTTTCTAATAATAATAATTAGGGAATATAAAAATTTATTATACAACAAACGTATTATTTATTACGAACAAATTATACCAGGTATACTTTCCTATGAAAAGTAATAAGTTTTTTATTTATCATGAATAGTGTATTTGACAATATTATTGTCATAATAGTTTTGAACGGCGACTAATACTTTACATAAAAATTCACTCCGTACAATAAAAGCGTAACTCAGCAATAATCTTGATAGAGCATTCATGGCGCCGTTGTTCCGAGGCGGCGGATACAAAAGTAATGAGATACACATGTAGATGAGAACAGACAATGTCATATTACTTATATCATTTATGTTATTGAATTTTTGATACACTTTGGTTCTCTGAGGTATAAATGCTTGGTTAAATCTTAAAATGACAGTAAACAGATGCGCACATGTCACAAACTAGTTAGACGTCATTTGTTTTAGTGATCTTTTAAAACTAAGCCCCTAAAATTTCGTGAAATCCAATTTTACATTTATTATAATTATATGGGCTTTTAATTTTATATTGGATATTATTAATTTATCTACATGGGTAAACAAGTCTTTAAAGCTATGTTTATATATTATACATATAGTATACAAAATTAAACTTAATAAAAATATAATTTGCCTAGACGTTTAGAATTAAAGTAAAATAATTACTTTATTCAGGAAATGAATATAATTAGAGATTTATTTTTTATATCAAAATAAATTATGAACATGTTTTATATAAGATTTTATAATTACTCACACTATTTAATAAAATATGTTGTCATCATTCACATATTATGATGATTACTTCGATGTTTACAGTTGATAACAGTTTTGCGATTTTTTTTATCTTAATAAACAAATCGAGTTGACACGCCCGGTAAGTAAACACTCTTTAAATCCTGATATTTCTTTCAACTTTTGATAAAGTTGAATTGATTAACATGGAGATGTCTATTGAGTAAAAGGATTATATATATAAATTATATACAAATATTAAGTACAATGATACACATTTCACCCACTATCCTCGTTAATTATTCACGTGTTCTAGCCACTAAACCACCCAGGCTTTTTGGTAGCTCAAAGCCAGATATTACTGGTTAATATAATTTAAAAAATAATATTTTCCAGCCATTCCTAACGTACCATTCAAATGTTAGTCGCAAAGAGTATCTAAGAGTTAAAAAAATAAATAATTTAAATGAAACAGATAAATCTATTTAAGGTGTTATATTAATCTCGAGTGGTTAGGAGTGTGCCGAAGCTACCAAACCGAAGTCGAGTGCTTCCGTTGGATCATTTCAAAAAACCAGTTCACCTTTTAAGATAATTATTCTATTTTAGACAAATTATAGTTTATATTATCTTTATGTTTTTTGTTGCTTTGAAATATTCACGATCAAATGCTTAATGTTATCGAGCTTAGTTAAGTTATTCAAATCAAGAAATAATCTAAATCGACTTAAATGCTTATTAACTAAGCTAAATAAAAAGTCACTTTTTTGTGTTCCTACATTCAGCTCTACAAGGATTTTTGGATGTTAAAACAAGTTACTTTATTTCTGACATTATAAAAATAGTCCAGTTGTTTGGAAGCAATAAAATGTCGGAATTGTACTAAGTTAATGGATAAATGGAAAATCTTTTAATCCCTTTAGTATGTCTCGAATAAACATACTTCGTTACTAATTTCGTAATAGGTGAGCTGTAGCCGTCGTGAACAGATTTTTGGGTGAAAAACACGTTTTTTACTTGCTTAAGTGTTAGTTATAGTGCTGACATTTTAATGTATGATTTTTGTTTTTGAAGAATTGTATCCATATATTTTTATCTTGTACGATTTAATAGTTCTTGCAAGAGCATACTTAATAGAAGTTATGAATTTTGAAAACGAAAACGTTATTATATACATATAATTAGTTGTCATTGTTTCAACAACGCTGTTTATCTGAGTCTTTAACGATATTACTACAAAGAATGCAATACTTTAATTTATTTTATATACTCATGATATATTATGCTACTTTCTACTATTTTCAATTTTTTTTTTAAGTTATGTTGTTGTTCTAAATGTAGCATTGCTACGGAAAGAACAGATATAATCAATTGAAATTGTAATATGATTCAATATAATTATAGGTTAAACATACGGGAACACGTGTTGCATTATAATAGCATTAAATATAATAATTTAATAGTAATATAACCATGATGCTGGATTACTCGTTTCCGTTCACAACGTAATGCTAGAGATGATCCTTGAAACAATAGTAGGACCACCCACTTTGGTATCAAGATTCAGTTTCCGTGTACAATTGATGAAATAAACACATCCATTGTGTACCGATGAGATTAGAACCGTATGTTTGTCCGCCGTATATCCGTCTTCTTTCATTCATTACTAAGATTCAAAACAATTCTACGATTCCGTGTGAAGCTTTTAAAAATAAATATTGATCTCAGTATCATAAATAAATTAATAAATCAATCAGTTGGACAACGGAAGTGAATTATAAATAACATATGTAATGTTGTAAGAAAGAAAGAAAAGAAGAAAGAAAATCCTGTTTAATTAGGATAATATGAGAAATTACGAAATAACCGTTTATACACCACTTAGCAAACTTCTTAATATGAATAATGAATGACTCCTAATAATAATTATTATCAATTCGCGACTGTTGTTATTAATGGGTGAGTAAGGCGATATAAAATCGCTTCCCTATTTGTTCTATCGTCGTGTGGACTGACGTCATGAAACTTCTTGAGAATATCAAACAGGAATGTTTCATGCATGTGCTACCCTGCACGACATACCGCTTCCTTTTGTGACTCATGGGTAGGGTAATAATGAGAGTAATTGCCCCTTTTCTCACATCGTGATTCATTATTGACGAAACGAGATGCGGACCGACACTCAAGTTTATTTGTTATGCTCTTCTTAATTCACGTGTGAAGAAACGAAATGATTTTTTCCTAATGGAGCCAATTACGCGCTCTGTTGAAGATTTCTTTCGTTTCTGAATGTAATATCATCATATCAATATATAATGCCCAAATTAAACAACATCTATCGCTGTCTGATTACATCGTTGAAAGGAAACGGGAACAGAGTCTTCAAACAGATTTTTATACAGAGATTTCATACACACGGAAGTGACACAATTTACCGTTTGTGAAAAACAGGCCTAATGTCTAGTTAATATGAGCTATTTATGTGCTTATCAAAACAAAGCTGAAGACGGTTGACTTAATGTGCCCATAAAAGAGAAGGGCCGCGATTTACATCTGTATGGCAGATGCATACATTGTAATCTACTCGGCTGCTTTAAAGATATGGTGATACGGTCGGCTAGGTCAAAGGTTGAGCCTGCACGACCTGTATTCCAGCATCTCCTCAAAGAAACAGAAGATAAAAATACAGCTGTATACTGGTACCAGCATAAATAAAAAAGTTAATTATTTTCAGTATTTTTTGTCAATTTTCTGTTACTGAACCAAGCTATGAAAACATATTACTAATAGGCAAGTTTTTATTTGCTTACAAAATTTGTGTTTATAAAACATCTCGCGTTCAGCAGTGAAGGAAAATATCGTGAGGAAACCTGCACGTGTTGAATTACATTCTGCCACATGTGTATTCACTAACCCACATACAATTGTGTTTTCTATTTCAATAAATAAAAATAATAATTGCATCTAGCAAGTTTCCAAACTTTGGATATTTTTTTAATGTTTATAATTGAACTACGAGTGTTGTAATAATCAAAATTTATACTGCTTCGTAGGTCTAGTGGCTAGATATAAGGCCGCAGACCCGGTGGTCCTGGGTTCAATTCCCAGGTCGGACCAATAAAAAGTTATTGGGAGTTTGGAAGGTGGAAGTGTGTCACACTTCCGGGTGATACACTTCCGTGCCTCGGAAAGCACGTTAAGACGTTGGTCCTGCGCCTGAACTCTTTCCGGTCGTGACGGATTGCCGTCCCATCGGATCATGAGAGCTAGGGAAGCCTCTTGGTGATAGAGCTTTGTGCAAGCTCGTCTGGGTAGGTACCACCCACTCATCAGATATTCTACTGCAAAGCAGCAGTACTTTGTATTGTTGTGTTCCGGTTTGAAGGGTGAGTGAGCCAGTGTAATTACAGGCACAAGGGACATAACATCTGAGTTCCCAAGATTGGTGGCGCATTGGCGATGTAAGCGATGGATAACATTTCTTACAATGCCATTGTCTATGGGCGTTGGTGACCACTTACCATCAGGTTGCCCATATGGTTGTCCGCCTACATATACAATAAAAAAAATAGAGAGTGCCCGTGTTTGCACACACTTGTGCACTCTAATCTCTTTTGAGATTGGCCGCCGTGGCCGAAATTGGTCGGGAGGACGTTATAATAATCGAAAAAAATTGGAAAAATTTAACCACACAAAAAAGTCCAATTTTAAAATAAAGTACTAAAAGGGCGTTATAAAATGCCCCTTTTATTTATCACAAGCGCCATTGCCAAAAAGATTTAATGAGCCGTAACTTAAGAACGCTGTAAGGTCACACTATACTTTATAAGGGTATCGTCATCATAATTCATGTTCTCACTAATGCTACACCAAATTTCATACTTATATGGTAAAGTGATTGTATGCAAATCTAATAACGTATGACTCAAAATAATTTTAGCACCATTGTGAGAGAATATTTAAATTGCATTATGGCGACGATTATGAATTGATGATAGTCTTTCGATGGAAGTAATTTTTCAATGAGTGTCCGTGTTTTGAATTTTAATTGTCATTATCAAATAAATATTTTTTATACCCTAGTAGTTCTATATTTCTAAAATAATGTTTCGCTATTGCGTAAGTAAATTTAATAACGTTTTATAAACGTTACTTAGATATAAATATTTTCTAGCATATATCGCTAATAACGTAACGTACAAAAGAAATGATTATTTTAAAAATGTCTCCTAAGTCGAAATGAATCTTAAAATACGACACAACGAAGTTGATTTCATATGACTAATAACTAAAGTAAACTTTTTGCGCAGCATAATTATTAAATCAAATACAGCTAAAAGTAAACAGCCCATAAATTTCCCAATGCTGGACAAAATGTACCTCAAAAGGTATCTTCTAGATTCCTTGACTCGGAATTGCAGAACAACGCAGCTCCAATGCTATACGGTTGTTATATATACACACATGAAAAGTCAGTGTTGTTTGCCTGGGACTCGCAATCATCGATTAGATGAACATTATACAGTGCAAACAGTTGTAACCAATCAAGCAAAAATTGTGTCAGATCAGAAACCCTTTTAGAATTGCTTGTTTTATTTCGAAACATGTTCGCCCACGGCCGAATTTCGAATCGACTTCGCTATCGAAAAATAGAAAGTTTCGTATGAAGGGCCGCTTTCCCGCTATTTATCTAGGTTAACGTAATCTGCTGATTACTCTATCCCGCTTGTTTACGAGGCTAGGGGATCATCATTCCCGTTGATTTCACTACCGTTCCAATTTAACTGCTATTCGATATGGGCTATTTGGAAACGAGTTCGATCGATTTGGAGTGAGTCTTCATAACATACCGGGATTATAGTGCTATCGTATTTAGATACGTATTTAGCTATGGTTGAATTATTGATAAACATAAAAGAAAACCACTAAATGTCTATATATGCGCAGTTATGTTAAGAAATCTAAAATAAAAAATAGATATGACAGAAATATATTTTAGTAGTGAATTATATTTCTATTAACATTAGATGAAACCATAGTATTTTTTTTATTTAGGTATCATTATTATTTCAACTTTATCTCTTTATACATACGGACAAAATCTAAAAAAGGCAAATACAGAAAATGGGTCACCCCATTAGTTTTCTGTATCGTGTTCCGAAGAAATGTTTTAAGAATAAGAAGTAAAATTATTTTTCATGAGCTTTTACAGGATTCCATAAATCTCTAATTAACTTTATTAAAAGTAAAGTGACATCCCCCAAATGAAATACGAACAATTCAGAAGAAATACGAACATATTTTAGATTAAAATGTTACAAAAGTGAAGATTTGAAGCTTAATCTAACACAACATATAAATACCCTGTCAGTCTGTATTCTACCTGAGTCTGAACTTTTTCAAAAGAAATAATAAAAATATTATAATTAATGAGATTTATCTTTTTTTTTTTACAAGAACTAAGCTAAGATAAAGACATTAAAATATTTCCAACTATATAAACATTATGTGAAAATTTTACAAATGCCATGATGACATTAACGTGACTGCGTATTAAAGATTACTAAAGTTGGTGCTAATAAAAAATCCGAGATTAGGCGTTTTTGTTCTACGATGATTTTAACGATGTAGAAATCAGAAGCGGCTGCTATAGTCAATCGCGTCAGTAGTCGAACCCATGCAATAAATTCTACTCAATTAGCATGTGACTGTGGTTATTTGCGAGAAAGAAAAGCAAGTCTGACATCCTTAGCGTTAATAAGTTTAGAGATTCGTATCACGAATAAAAAAAAACGACTACTTCATATGACGCACGACATCTTCTCGGAAAGACGAAACAAATGATCATCACTGTAATTAACGACTCTGTATAATAGAACCCACTTTTTATTCCAGATATATTTCAGTATAATTATTAATCCCCAAGAAATATTTCAATTAGATGAACTTAGAAAGTACAATGAATTTAAATCACTTTTGGTGTTGACTGTATTTATTTCCAATTAGATTTTTCGTTACAATAACGCTGGGTAGGGATGGCATTTACGATTACCAACTATACCTCGACAATAGTTAGACAATGGGGAACACGATACTCGACCCATCTACTTAATTTCGAGTAGACACCTTTGTTATATGTTTTTGTTCGTGGTCATTTCCATAAATTATAGAGGATGGCGTTGGTTATGTCAGTGTCTTGTACAAAGTGTACCTGCTATTGTTATGGAAAGCAGGGACGTGATGAACACGCCGCGCGGTGGATTCGGTAACCGAAATTGCCTATTTTGGAGTTGTAAGCATTATTGAATACCTTAAAACGACAACAGGGAAACAAAATACCTTGTATTTTGAAATAAGAAGCCGCGTTATTTTTCATAACTAAATTTTATGCTAGCTGATAAATATAACTTCGAGTATTTTTTTTTATGAAGTATTACCAAACAACTCCATGCTCTATTCCACGATATAATCTATAATTAGGTCAAATTGTTATAATCCGTTCATTCGTTAAGCATGATTGAGTAAAAAATATACAAACACATCTGCACATATAAGATAACATTTGTAATAAGTAGGTATAGATAGATGGTTTTTAAAAATATTAATATGTACCTATTATATGTTAAATAATTACTTATTTACAAATATGAACTACAAAAACATAAAATTCACTCTTGTCACGTCAATAGTCTAATAGCTACTTATATTATAATAATGTTATATACTTAATCCTTCTACGAAACGCATTAAATATACTGGAAACAGTTTAATGTGTATTGGTTTAGCCAGTTAGTTATGACAGTCTCTTCATTTTTTAGTAAAGATAAAAATAAGCGTTAGTGAGTAAAATATTGTATATAGAACAATAAGTAAGTAGTCTTTGTATCACCACACCAGGAACAACTTTCTATTTGATGCCTACACCATTCTTTTTTATACATAAAATAAATTGCCATATTTTAAAAAGGAATCATTTATTAAGTTTAATAACAATATATCAGTTACGACATTGTACGTTTAGTGCAGAGATCTTATCAGAATTTTGTCCGGCGATGCCAAGTTAGGGCCCAATTAGCGGCATATACTGCCTAAGGGCTAACTCCCTACTGTATCCTGATAAGTCGTATTGTTCAGTCACGGCATCTAGCATGTTTATATTTTCCCTATATAGAGATACCTTATAAGGCTTTAATGTTGTATTGTAAAATCCAATTTCAGTTCTAAGCATCCACTAATTGACAAGTTTGACATGTGCTCGTAAGTTGTACGCGTTTAGATGGTTCTATCTGATATTTCTGATTTGTGACGACGCTTTTTATTTCTGTATTTCACTGTAAACATAGAGAACCAAAGAAATATTGACATAACTTTGGAAATACAGCAAGCTTTTTAATAAGCTCGGTATTATCTTCGCCTCATTAGAGGTTATTGACTTAGTACAGTGACCTAATTCACACGTGATCTCTAGGCCATTGAACGATTCACAAACGCACGTCGATTCATTCATTCAATTGAATCTTCCTGTTGGTGACAATGTTGCCCACTCAAGGTCGTAAAACCTACCGAACAATGTATTTTGGATTGTAAACACTAATAATGGTGATCAAAAATATTATTATTGTTATGTTTAAAATCAAACTTATTATTATGTTACTCTTAAAATTAATGAAATAATGCTTCTGCTTAAAGAAGATTAGAAGGGAAGTACAAGTTCGTACAATAACGATTTAGTTTGATTATATTGCTAAATAAAAATAATGTCAATAATCACAATATATATATACCAATACTTCAGACCCAAAAAAATAAACTTATATTGGGTAAATTTAGCTTGTCCATCCTAAATACGAACTCGGGACTGCATTAGAGTTCTAAATTTAAACTTGACGCACAGCGATGACGCCGGCGACTAATCGGAAGATTATTTCTGTTGCCGCGACACTGCTTTAGTACATACCGACAAACATAGAAATTCGTGAGAAACATCTTACTTTGGTATATCGGTCATCACATATTTAGAGTAAAATTGCTACAATAAACACACTCGGCTATATTGACTTTTACTGATCGCTGCCGTCGGACTGTCGGTATTGCGTGAGAAAGGCGTGCCTTACGTAAATATTGGGTAAAGACGTGCTGGGCCGCACGACAGTCTTAAGATCCTTAAGTAACTAGTAATTATATAGTCACATGAAATCAACGAGTGACTTTTTAATATATAATTAGTTATTTATATACACGAAAGACAAATTTATTTAAAAAAAAGATAATTTTTTTTTATCAATGAATTACAGAAAATTGATGAGTATTTATTGATAAATATTATATTACTATTATTTATAGTATTTTATGAATTTGATATTGGTACGTATAATCAAACGGGTATAAAAACGGACACCTTAGTATGTTTTGGAGATTCAGTTATTACTTAATTACTTATGTCTTTTCTCAAACAAGATATTCTCATTTTGTGTTTATGAAACTAGAATTGTTTTTATAATATATGTTTCTTTATTTTTAGAGACGACTTTGTGAAAAATAAATAACATTGAAAAGTGAGCAACAAATATAATTGTTAAAATATAGCGAAACAACCGACAGAAATGATTATACTGTGAAATAAAGAATGAAATGTCTGAGTAAGGATAAAAAATGACTTACGAATCAACACAAAGGCATAATTGTAACCTGCTCTTGTTTGTTAAAGGGGAAGTCGTTGCCAGTTATAATACCTCTCAAGATGGTAATGTAGCTCTCCGACGTATTTAGGAGCATTTTCAGTTGATAACAATCAGATAAGAGGACGATTTATCTTCTACTTACAAAATAAATAAAAAAACATTAAATCGTTACTCCTGTTGGCTTTCATCCAGAAGTTTTAGAAGTCTTCAAACTCGCTTGCCCACACAGCAGGGGTCGATATCTGACTAATGCACTCCAGTAATATTTACTCGTTCTGAACTGGTTTGCAACTTGAGATAATCTGCGCGATGCCTGTGCGCACTGCTTTATAGCGCCTGCCTTTGATTTACAGTCTTCCTTACCTTATCTTAGTAAAGATTTAGTATTGCACTTTGTTACAATAATCACGATATGTCATGTTCATAAATTATATTAACGATTTTAATTATAAACGTATATAACAGAGACGATTATGTAAGAATTTAAAATAAACGCAGTTCTTAAATTATAAGGATTTGGATTTTATTACACGTACGCATTGAGTTTTACCATATAATTAATACATTTGAATGGTTCATATTATAAATATATTTAATATTGCATGTGACCTTAAAATGAGATCGCGAAAATGTGTGAGCAAAGCTAGGAAAACGTAAGTAGAAATAATATTTTTTTCGATCCGTCTCTAATTAATGGAACTATAATGACAATTTGTCATTATATAGGTACGATTGAACTATTTTGAATTTAGCTACGATACATTTAATTTTATTTAAAATTTCCCTCAACACAAACCAAATATCTAATGATCCGCTTGCTAGCGTAATTTTATTTTCACATTAATTAGCACCACCCATTGATACTAAGTAATGAAGTATCAGTAATGTATCAGAATGAGTCAGTCAATATAAAAAGATAATAATGACTTCTTATACGTGAATTAAATTGAATAAAACGTATAAATTAAACAAATAGAAATACCTATAATCCATATATTTTAAAGGATTTATATTGTACTTTGTACATAAGAAATGCAACCAAATAAATATATATTAATGGAAAATTAACGTAATTGTATATTTATTTTTCTGCTTTTATTTATGTATGGATGCTTTATTTTAACGCTATTATTTGTTATAAAAACCTGAAACTTTGAATTTATTCTTCACAAATCGGTCCTTTTAAATCGTACAGGATATAGAATCCACCAAAAATAAGTATTTATTTGTAATTTACAGCACAAATCGATAATCGCTACTACATACCAACTAATCATCGGTCACGATTTGTATAGTAAATATTTTAAATTTTTATTTGTATTTACTAAAGACACAATACTCGGATCATTTATAAATATTTTAGGTTGCCGCACTCAATAGTTCAATCAATATCATTTCATTCAGTTCATTCGGTATGTATAAGTATAGATATAATTAAAATTTTATTTAAAAATATATATAACATAAGTTCACATTAAATCTCTAAACAGTTACATGAATGTCTTCATTGATAAAACCAAACACGATGGCAATACAAATACAAGATACGTTTACAGATAAATATCTGTCGTCAGACCACTTAAGGTATCAATGTGCTTCTTTTTGAATCTCACAGCTGAGCTGGAAATCACGACGTTCCTGTCCTTAAATTCCACAATAACAAATAGTAATACGAACCTAATATTATATACGCATATTAATTTTAACCTCTATTGATTTATTAATGGTATTATGGTTATTACGACATTATTTAAATATTTTTTGACTAAATACTGATTACGTAGTACAAATAATAATATACCTATGTTCACAGCCAACAGATCAAAGATATTGAAAGACATTGTCTTTGATATCGTCACCAGTCAGTTTGTAAATATTTTTTTTGCGATTGGATTAAATAGAAAAAAATCGTATATACGTTGCAATTAAATTGTTTAAAGTAAAGTAGCGATCAATGTTAGTATAGTTATATGAAACTGTGTCTCCGTTATGTCGGGTAACAACGATGGAACATGAGCAAGTCACGAGCGCGGCTATCTCCACACACTGCTAATGAGAGATCGTCCGACGATAATACTTCATCTCACACTTTACGGTTACTCTCTAGAACTCTTGTGCACGAAGCAAGACTCAGTTCGATTGTATTCGTAATGATTTGTTCCAGCTTTAACATTTACTATCATATATTATAATAGTAAAGAGTAAGGAAATAATAGCCGGACTGCTGGGCTAATTGTTCATCTCATCCGCTTAGGTTACGAAAAGGAGTATAGGACTTATGCCGTAAAATATATGTATAGTTAAAAAATCCCACATTACTTGCCTTATGTTTGGCAGTTATTATATGAAAGAGTCAAGCATGGACATGGTGTCTCTATTACATAAAATACACATTTGTCATGTAATTTTTTCTATCTTTTTTAAATTAATCTTTCTCTAATACTGGTGACCTTTTCGTACATAAGTACATTTATTTTCTTATCGATACTTAAAAGAATATTATATTGGAATAAAATAATTAAAAAATTACAGCAACTTAACGTGTAAATTAATATTTATTGTATACAAATAACAAAACTGCAATGAAGTCGTATACATAGATGATGATGAATGATGAATAATGATTGAAAAAAGGTGCAGTTTGATGTGTATAAAAATTAATAAAATAAATAATTATTAATCACCATGTTTTTATCCCAACGGGGTGTACAAGATTTACTTTTAATACATTGTTACAGACATTGTATTTACAATCTAAGTACCATACTTACCAAGCTTATATTAGATATGAGTACAATAGAGAGGATCGATGTTACGACTCTTAATTCGTTAGATAGTTCAAAACCGCTGGCAAATATCAATAAATAATTAAATAATTATTAATCACCATATAAAATAAATAATTATTAATCACCATGTTTTTATCCCAACGGGGTGTACAAGATTTACTTTTAATACATTGTTACAGACATTGTATTTCCAATCTAAGTACCATACTTACCAAGCTTATATTAGATATGAGTACAATAGAGAGGATCGATGTTACGACTCTTAATTCGTTAGATAGTTCAAAACCGCTGGCATATAACGCTTGTGTATGAGTCATACCGAACAAAAATTAATATAACTCCCAACGATGACGATATGCCCAGGGACAACAAAGACAAGTTATTACGAAAAAAACATTTTTGAAATAATCACAACAAAAAACCGTAACTCCAAAGTTGTTAATTTAAAGAATTGTAGTATAAACAAATAGCTATAATAACACTAAATATTAATATTTACTCATACGTAAGTGTGTGAAGTTATGTAAGTATTTACTCTTTCTGCTAAATCGTAAACTCAAGGCGTTGCTCAACCTTCTCCATCACACCGACATCGGTAATAAATTCTAAATGTCACAGAAAATGATGCATAATGGATTCATTGCCTCTAGGTGTCATCTCGTAGTGATATGAATGAAACCGTTCTCTATTGTTTTTTCGACAAAGCTTGTTTTTATTTAACGTACTCGATCTTTTGTAGTGTTTTGTGTACGAAAATGTCGGTGACAGGATTACCCGTCAGTCACGACTCGACCCGTGCGGCTTGAGTAATTATGGACACAGTTAATTGAGAAGTTTCATGGTCGAAGGGTCGTCAAAGTGGGGAAAGCGATGGTTTATGATTAGAAAGGCTTTTGAGCTGCGTTAACCGAGCAGAGACATCGATTTCAACCTACATAATTTTTGCTGGTTAATGTAGTTTCTATTCATTACGCGTATTCCAGCTCGCGGCTTACATTTATATGCTTCACTAGATTTATTAAAAGCTTGTTATGAGAATTTAGTATGAATTTATTATAAAAGCCTTTGTCGCAGAAACTATCGGAAGCCGTAAATAATGTTATGACGAGTTTCATTTGAATTATTGCATAAATATATTTGCATGCACTTTCGTATTTCCATACAATTTGTGCCACACACATGGTGGCGCGTGGCTTTTTCATTAATGATTCATTTCATTCCTTAATGTTCCTGTTAAATTGAAATTTCGTAAAACTTGTGCTATTTTAATCATATTTTGTCGGTTAGTTCAATAAGAAATTTTTATTATTCATTAAGAATTTGTATTCTATAATATTTGTTTTCGTCCTCATGTCGTTGGTTACACTATTTTATTACAAAATAAACTAAATGCTATGCTCATGCTTATTAGCTTGAAATTATTTTAGTTGATTTACTGCTGAATATTCCAGTTAGCAACATTGGTTCTATCCTTATGTGGGTAAAGGCAATAAAGTTTGGACAATGGCCATGCCCGGACAATGTTTGCGGTGGACCACCGACGACGTCCCTGCTACCACTCGACTAACAACAATATTTACTTATGTTACTTAGGGTATGCGGATGGAGTAATTATAAAAACAATTACATGAAGATTTTTGTAGACATATTTATTATAATAAAATACATATATAAGAGTGTTTTAACTGGCATCGAGAAATATTTTGGTAAACATTTATTCGTTTAAAGAGTCATTTACCACTATTTAATTATTACAATACATTACAAATAAATTTAGTTTAAAAGTACTTTGTTAAAAAAAAAAAAAAAAACTCCAATAAGGTAATAATTTCATTTATCTTAAAGTTTCCTTTTTTCGACTTTAATTGAGTCATTATATCATTTTTGTAGGAAACAACTTCAGACATGCTTTGCCGGGCGATTTATTGCTTTGGAGCTTACATATATTCGCAGTTAATTATCTAGAGCAGACTGCCGCGGAAATTTAAGTACAGCTTTAACTGGCCTGGGAATAGTTACATTTCAGGATGTAACATGTCCATGTTTCCTTAATCGTAAATGAATAACTTAAACTTTATTTTTTGCAAATTTAACGAAAGTATCTGATACTTTTGTAATTCAATAATTATATTTTAATAAAGTTATATTCAACTGGCTAGCTTTACTACATTGTAAACTCTTATATTAATTAGACTTATATTTAAATTTTGACTGACTTGGAGTTGTGGCTAGCTTGTACTTTTTTTTTTCGCTAAAAAAACGCCTTGTCGCTTTTCCCCCACGTGAATGGCTTGCTTGTACTGCTCCAGACCATGAAGTCCAAAACAAGTTTGTGTCAAAACCAAGCCAAGCAAATAAAAGTCTTCACCGAAATTTACAGTAGCAGATAGCTAAAAATAATATTACAATGTTTTACTCCTGTGCCTTGGAAAGTATGATAAACAATTCATACAGCGTTTGAGATTTCACTGGTCGTGTAAGATCGTTGTCCTTATGTGCACACCGGCACAAACACAGGTGCACACTCAGGCCTCCTTTCTACAGTATCTGTAATATCTTCTGTTTAGTTTTTGTTCTTTTATTTATTTATTCTTTATTGCACACAATTTACAAATACATAACAAATAAAAAGAACAAGTTCTTTGTAAAGAATAGCCGTCGTATACAAAATCAATCAGGAGTATATAACTGGCAGTATCAGATTTTGTTTATTATATTAACTAAGATCAACATTCCTATTTTATTTAAGTACTAAAACAAAAAAAAAGTTAATACAAAACATCCGATACTTAATTATTATAAATAGATAGAATTACGTTTCGCAATTACCAATAGTATAGTTTTATAAATAATAATAAAAGATAATCAACAATTCTCGTGTGGGCGGGTTCTTCACGTAATACTGTATACGCACGTTCCATACGTGTAGGCATTTGTTTCTATCCTAATATCGCCACGGACTGCTCGATCTTTGATCTTTTCAATTCACTTAATCTAATAGTCTCCCCAATAGATTACTTTTTTATTGGCTTCTACTTCATCTTTATGAAGATGTCAAATTGGACGCTGATTTAGATAACTTTAGAGTTAAGTTTATAAAATTTGAATAAAGTATAAAAGATATATATGATATTTTAATTAAACGGTAACATTACAAAGTAAATCAAAGACATTTTTAATGTTCCTTAATGCGTTTTGTTTCATCGTTTCTTATCTGTGGGCATTATGATAAAAGCTTTTAAATTGAAAACATTTATCAAGTATGTATTTTCGGTTGTTTCAATTCGAACCAAAACTAATTTTGTAACGAACCACCCACGGAATGCATTTTTATTGTAAACCTTATCTAAATGGTAGTGCAATATGGCACCGCTATCAACCAATGTCAAGGATTGATGGTATAGTGATGGGGATTTATTGCTGTTTGCGGGGCGAGGCTCCGCCAAGGATACGATAGGTTACACTGTAAACAGGAGTGCCGCCCGTACAGACGATATTTCAGTTTTACTGTTAAATGGAAAGATAACATTACTATCGCAATAAAGTTCGCAATAATAGCTTTTGAAATATTTATAGCATTTGAAAATAAGATTCTACAAATAACATTGAATGGGTACCTATATGCCTTGTTGCGGACGCCTGATAAATGAAATATGAAGCTGGAGATTATTTAATAAGGAATTAAGAGTTAGTTTAATTTTGTTAGAATAGGTAAAATATTCGTAAGAACTTGTATAGAATCAATCATTAATCTAATCATATATGCACATATGTATGTTCTCATAGGTATGTACATAAAATTCACTTTGATCTTGAGTATTTGACCTTTTAATTGTAATTACTGGATGCGATGTTGTTGTACAGTTAATTTCGTCGGTTGAATATATGTGCATTATGAATACACTGAAGCGTAGGCGCATTTCGTTACCCCAATAAGGGCAAGATCGATTGTGGTCATGTGGGCGCTTAACCGATTCTCTAAGCGAACCCCTTTTCAATTAAATTAGTTACGAGATATTGAGTGATTGCCTTTTGCAAGTTAGAAGTTAAGCATCAATCACCCACGCAATGATACATCATTGAAAGTATCGAATACCGAGTCACTATTTGCTTAAACATAATGCAGGGCGCACGGTTTTCTTAAGAGCGCTTTTAACAAAATGTTGAGATAAGGTAGTGTCGCAACACTGAGCAAAACAATGAGAGCTTAATTGTATCTCCATGTTTCTGTGTCCCTTCAACAAAAAGTTCGATGACCTTCACGTGTGGGTGTCTGACGTTACTATTTCGCTGCACATCATTCAGAGATTACAAACAATAGTCGAATGATAATAGTAAATGAGTAACCGAAAATAAAACTGAACGTACGTAACGTAAAATGGAACACAGTTATATATAGATAGTTTAATGTTCATCAATATTAAGTTTCTTTTTAATTGAATCAAGTTGAACGCATTTGAGATCAAGCGGGGAAGTCAAACATTGACGTGGAGAGTGATTTATGATAATTTAAATGCATAAGGGTATGCGATAGACGGTCGTATAATAATAGGGACCGTTCTCCGTAACCAATATTAAATTGTATGCGGGATGGGTTATTTGCTATCGAATAATCGAACGCGTGCGATTTAATCGATTCGACACAATATCGCCGATTGTTTAACTTGAGTACAAATTATATTCTTAATATTATTACTTTGACATTTGTTTGCGCTTTCATATGTAAATTATTATAAGATTATTATGTACATTTAGAATCGTGAAATTATAGAAAAATTATATTTAATAATTAAATACTACTATGTGCAAAGAAAATAAATTTATGTCATTATATAAGAACTGTTTGAGGTAGGTACAATAGATAAATATTAAGCAAGCATTGCTTAAACCTTTATTAATTATTTTGAAATTTTTAATTTCAGTTAAAATATGATTTGTACATATTAAAAAATAATAAACTCAGCCTACAGCGTGAAACATTGTTTAGTTGAAATTTAATTTTAAGGGAGGATTTTTACACAACACATGAATTACAAAAAACTTCGCACGAATCGGATTTGATATGTTAGTAAACAATCGGTTATTTTTTATGTAAACAGTTGAAAAATTATCCTACACCCTTCTTGTCATAAAAAAGGTAGTAGCAATTAAGCTACAAATGAGCAACTGCTAACAGCAAGCGGCACGAACTGCGTTGACACGTTATCAAAGATCTGTATAATAATATAATAATTAGGGGCTACTATGCAATATTCACTACAGGCTCCGTGTAATCAGATATTATTACCAACATCATTATTATATAATAATGGACCAGCATCCGTATCCTATATATACCCTAAATAATAAATGTTGTGTTGGAATTAAGGTTTTTAAAGTGTGCGATAAAAAATGTAGCACAACAACAATCTTTTATAGCTTTTTTTTGGGTTTTATCCCAGTTAAATTATTTCTGACATAACTATTTCCTGTATGATTAAAACAATGGTAGATAATTTTTTCTGAAGTAAAGCTGGGCCAAGGCCTCCCCTCGCTCTGAGCAGAAGCTTATTCCACCACGCCACTTCATAGTGGGTTGGGGGACAGAATTACAGTGAAATTATACGCAAGCCGGTTTCTTCGCGACGTTTTCCTATCATGGCACGCGCTTGGCGATTACGACCATTTTTTTCAGAAGACCAATGAAAAAAATAAAATATTATGAGATTCTTTAAAATTTTATAACTCTACTTTTGCCATACAATAACATCGTACTATATGGTTGTTATTTAAATAGCATTACGGCTTATTCGAATACAATTACAGGGTTAGATATACCATCTTAGTCGGGTGGCAGATGCTGCAAAAAAAGCCACCATTTTCCCCTCCTCCTTCCCTCTGTGGCACTACGCTGGAGATACAAGGCCAAGTCGCCATACTGGGAATTGACGTTCGGTGCGACCTCAATCCAAAGGATCACTTCGAGGTTGTTATAAAAACAGCCTCACGAAAACTCGGAGTCCTGAACAAGGTGCGGCGTTTTTTCACGCCACAACAACTGCTCCTGTTGTATAAAACACAGGTGCGGTCTTGTGTCGAATATTGCTCGCACCTTTGGGATGGCTCCGCTAAATACTTACTGGAGGCCTTGGATCGGTTGCAGCGATGCGTGCGGTTCGCATTATTGGCGACGTAAAGGTCACCAACAACCTCGAGCCTTTACAATTGCGTCGAGAGATAGCGGCACTGAGCGCTTTCTATCGACTGTATCACGGCGAGTGCTCAGAGGAGTTATTCACCCTCATTCCTGCTTCCCCTTTCCTTCACAAATCTACGCGTGCTGGCTATCGATGTCACCGCCTAACTGTGATATCAATTCCATCGCGCACGAAGAAATTTGGCAACTCTTTTCTTTGTCGCACCTCTAAAACATGGAATTCGTTACCAGCACACGTGTTCCCATCCTCTTATGACCTGGGTTCCTTCAAACGAGGCGTGAAGAGGCATCTTGCGGGCCGGCAAGGCGGGGGCGGCTAGTGCAAGTCATTCTTCCTGACTGCACTAGCCGTTGTCGCGTTTGGACTTTATTACCACTTACCATCCGGTGGAGTAGAGACAGGTGCCCTCCCGGGAACTATAAAAAAAAAAAAACCGTTCCCACCTCTTAAGGGTAAAATTAAGATTCGATCTTATGATAAATGCAACACCTCAAACGGAAACTGTATGATAGTAGTTTATTATCACCAAAAAAAAAACTCACGATTCACTCAGCCCTCATTATAATTCTTATAAAGCCATGAGTATCGACCTGTTGCCAAGTGATCTATCAACCTTACTTTAACCAATATCTTGCAATAAAAAAACATATTCTTTTAAATATAAAAATAGTTAATCTGTCTCAATCATATCTAAAAAGGATGAATATATGATGTCATAGATATTTCTGTAGTCATTTTGAACAATTGTTTTGTTGTATGTTATGATAAAAGTGATTTATCATATTTACAGGCTGCTCGTTGGTGCCCCTCTTGGACAGAATCTACAACCAAACACAACGAAGTCCGGCGCACTTTGGAAATGCAGCGTAAGCACTTCACCCGGCGACTGCGAACAAATCGTAACAGACGGAAAGAGAAGTGAGCTTTAGTTTTATATATAAGATAATACTTATGTTATCTTTGGTGTTTGGATTAGTATATATAACGTATAAGATATTGCTATGAAAAAATTTTAGCGTACATAAGAAAAGTGGATACATTTTGTATCTTGATATCAAAACAGTTTCTGATAAAACTATATATTAAATTATAGTTAAATTATAACAGCTGAATATTTTACAACTTTTATTATTACAAAAGAGAGTTTTTTATAATATCATTTTAGATAAAATAAGAGCCAAACATTTTTATCTCATATACTTTGAACAATTTCTAAATATTTGAAGCAGTTTAAGTAATCAACGTCTTTATGTTATTATTTAAAACGATTTGTGTATTGTTCATTAATAAAAAGTACGTTAGAATTTGATAATATACAGAAAGTATGTTTAATTAGTCAATTCGGAAAAATTATTTTCTACTCAGATCTCGAACGTAGTAAATTATTTACAAATATCTAGTTATAATAAAATACAGAGACATAAAAATATATATCGCGTTGTATATTTATAATATGCATTCAACCGTTTCGTGTAAATTTGACATTATTGTTGAAACGTAGTAAATGTAGAATTGTTAAGAGTAATTAATCCAACTGAGCACTCATAGCGGCTTATATACACACAAGACATAAATAAAACTGATATTTTAATATTGGTACACATAGATACGACACTAGTAGATGTTAGATAAAGAAGGAAATGCTGGAACCGATCGATGTGAGTTTTATAAGTTTTAATTAAATTGTTGTCTTTTGTCGGTGGTGCCCCAAACAGCGAAGTACGGCAAGATAAATACGAGTAAGTGAGCTGTGGTCTCAATCTCCTTTATACATTTAATCATTCGCTCCTTGACTAATATTGACTAATGGCTGTACTTTACTTTGATTATACTAATCGCCGTCTGTCTGCTAAGTTCCAGCTATGCCATCAAGAATACTGTATAGCATGTACTAACTGAATGACTTTATTTTATACTGTATAAATCACATTAATGATTAACATGTTTGGTATTTATTTTCATTATCTATTGCCTTGAAATATTTTAATAAACTATAAAATATGTTTGTATTATGAAAATAAATCCAAATACATGAATCAGCACTAACTGCTTGCAAAAGCACCCACTCACAAGCTTGAGCTAGCACTTAATATTATAGAAATTTGAAATTAATTGTATTTATTGACCACGAAACTACGAACTTTATGTAATAAATTAGATGGAAACTTGCTTTATGAATAGTAATGACGTAAATCAGTTTTCACACCCATAATGGCTTGATACCGTCATATCGGTGTTGTATATACTGCAAGAGGTTGAGTTTTTAGTCATAATTAGAACTATTTTTATTTTTAGTGACGCAAATTGTTGATAGTTACTAGTGTAGAAATGTTTTTTATTTTTTTATTCTGTAAATTATATCTGTAAACAAAATCAACCAATATTAACATGACATAACAAAAATCTTGAATGGTGATTGGTTAAAAGAATTATTAATTCGTTAACAATGTTTATAAATAAAATGTAGAAATAAATTGCCTACGACACTCATTATTATTAATTCCGGCGAAAACCTCAATATGTCTGGTTTTTCACAATCAAATCGTCTAACAATTTAATAAGAACGTAGCAAAAATAATGCTGGGCCAAATAACAAAAGTAAATATACCTATAGAATAACAGTTAGAACTTACTTCCAATAAAACATAATTGGTGTCTTCTGGTGAATTAACGTAACGGTCATCGATTAATTACCGTCAGTATCAGCTCAAAATTAACAATAAGTAGTATTCGATAACGAAAATTAACCTGAGACCACACGAGTTAAAATATGAGATTCACCACACGCCGTTTCACTAAAAAGTCGTTACAGGTCTTTGAAGAAAATTGTCCTCTAATGATCTAGCAAGTTCTCAAGAGTTTATGTAATGCATGTCTCATGTTTGACCAAAGATTAGTGCTAATGATGCAATCCACACGATATCTGTGCAATTTGAAACACATTTTTCTGTTTTTTTTGCAAGGTTTTCTATAATTCGACTCTTGGTAATGATATTATTATCTTGCATCACGCCTGGTTGCAATGCTTTGCATTTGCCGACGATCCACGACTTGGTTTGATCTTGGGTTTCTATCAAATTCATTGGAAACGAAAACAATGTATATTCGATGACATATTGCTTTTGTTTTCCTTTATATCTAAGTTTTAATCATGGAATATATTATCGAATGAATTTAATATATTATTTTTTGCCTTTATTCTGTATACAATTTACATACTATTGGGTTTAAGTCTAACTTTTAAGTTACTTATTTTTAAATATATAATTTTTGTGTTTAATTTAATTGTTCTGCTTATAAAGATGTTTTGCCAACATAAACAAAACTTTCAATAATACTAATACATTTTGCAATTCAATTTATTTGATTAAAATTACATTGCTTGTTTATATTTACTCATCTACCGTTCAAGTAATGAAGGGGATCGGTTATGTTTAGGTCTCGATTCCTTCCATTTGACTGAGCCGCATCCCGACGAGATCAAGGACGGTCAGTGGCTGGGAGTTTCCGTAAGAAGCCAAGGAGCGGGTAAAAAAGCGGTTGTTTGTGCTCACAGGTAAATACCTCATTTTTTATATCAATATTTGGATTATAGAAGTATTTATTAAAGAAAGAAGAAGCGTCTTGAATATTTTATTTGTTATATTCAAGCTATTAAACCATAGCGATATAATCTTTAAAATTCTATAACAAGAATTATAGTATTACGCTTTTGCTATATTAGATATTTAATTTTACAGATATATACGCAAATCCGGGGAGTCACAATTTGGTCAAGGGCTCTGTTATACGCTAAGTAACGACCTCCAGTTGGTCGATGTGTGGGAGCCATGCCGAGGTCGCTCTGTACAAAGGTATAATTTGACTCTCATTATCTTCACTCAAATTATATAAACAGTAATTTATTTGATCTCATAATAAAGACTATTGAATTAAATTGGTCATCATTCTTAAAGATTTTTGTATAAAGAATATATTTACTTCGACTGAGTATGATCAATTATACATATAAGCAAGTAGTTAGGAAATAAAGTTTTCCACTAAAATTTCAGAGAACACGAAGAATTTGGTTTTTGTCAAGTTGGAACGAGCAGTTCACTTCTTGAAGATGATACCTTAGTTTTGGGCAGTCCTGGTCCTTATACATGGAGAGGCACTATATTCACTCAAGATACAAACGATGATTTGTTGGAAAGAGATCATGTCGTGTATATGGCGCCAGTAGAAGACGGTGTCAGTCCTGTTGAGAAGTATAGTTATCTTGGTAAGAAGAAAAATACGTAATAAATAGTGGAAAACCTTTCATTATCATACATTATGAAAGTCAAAGACATGTGATATTAATTATAGCCTTTTAAATTGGTTTTCAAATGAATAACATTAACTACTTGTTATTTTCGTAGGTATGTCAGTATCAGGTGCCAGTTTCTTCGGGTCCGAACCTTCGTACGCGGCAGGAGCACCGAGAGCTCATGGAACTGGACAAGTTGTGTTATTCAGTAAACCTAAAATTGATGATTGGACTCGGAACGATGTCGATATCCTTAATTTAATATTTATCCTTAATGGCGAGCAGTTTGGCTCCAGTTTTGGATATGAAGTAGCAGCTGCTGACGTAAATGGCGATGGGTATGTTATGTTGTTTATAAAGTAAATTAACATTTTACTAACTGTTGAATTAAATTATATTGCAGATTATAATAAAAATATAAAAAATAAAAAAATAACTAACGTAATATGATTTTATTCTTTAATGATTAAAGAATGCTTATTATTCTCATACGAATTATATTCTTTTACTTTTTCAAAAATAATAACATAATTTATGCATATTATTTTTGCAGGTTACCGGATCTTTTAGTTGGAGCGCCATTTTATTTTTCACGAGATGCTGGCGGTTCTGTCTACTTATATATTAACGAAAAACAAAATCTCCCTCAACAATACAGCTTAAAATTAACCGGCAAACCCGAATCCCAGTTTGGTATAGCTATTGCCAATACAGGAGATTTAAATAAAGATGGTTGTGATGACGTAGCAATCGGAAGTCCTTATGAAGAAAACGGTGTTGTTTATATTCACATGGGTGACAGAAAACACGGCTTAAAAACAAAACCTGAACAAATCATAAAAGCGGAATCGTTACCAATACTAATGAAAACTTTTGGTTATTCTCTTTCTGGTGGCATGGATCTTGACGCTAATGGTTATCCAGATTTACTGGTCGGCGCTTACGAAAATGTAAGTTAAAGTCTTGATTCTCAAAATTCAATAATTACATTGGCTTTATTGAAAACCTAATGTACTTAACTGTTATACAGTAAACCCAAAAGAAACTTCGTAGTGTACGTTTCTGCAGATAGCAACATGTATACTGTACACACACAACTCAAAAGGCACACAAATATATTCTACTAAAATTATTACAATAACATAATTCAAGTTTATTGCAGGTATATTTATTTAAATTTATTTTATTTTACAGAGTAGCGTCGCACTCATTCGGACAAAACCTATAATCGATATAAAAACTTCCATACGTCCATCTAACACAATAATAAATATCGATCCAACGATCCAAGGTTGTCAAAAAGACCCTACATCGAATTACACTTGCTTTCATTTTCAAGCATGCTGTATTATCAAATCTCTTGTAAGATCAGTTCAAAGCAACACGCACGAATTGAATTACGTCATTGAAGCAGAAACATTTCCTGGCGGTAGGAAGTATTCCAGAGTTTTCTTTGATTCCGACAAATCAAATATAGTAAATAAAACTATACACCTCGGCAAAGACGTAGAAGACTGCAGAGAACATATCGTTTACTTGAAAAATAATACTAGAGATATACAAACACCTGTCAAAGTAAGTAAAAAATATTTTGAAGGCCTTGAAAAAAGATTTATGTGATATTTAGTACAACTCTTATTAAAATGTAATTGCTTATATTGAAGATTTAACCAAATACTATGAGAGAGTGGACTAAATTTATTACTTTTTCATTCACAGTTTCAAGTCACTTATAAGATAGTACACATTCAGCCCCAATACTCAAAAGTGGGTACCCTGCCAAAGATTGATGACTATCCAGTATTAAATTCTACAGCCAGAACATCTTTTAACGCAAACTTTCTGAACGACTGTGGCCAAGATGGCATATGTGTCAGCGACTTGGTCGTTTCACCGGTGCTATTGTTACCGAAAAGTAAACTATATTTTCTATTTAAGTTTTATATAATCAAGTACTTTGTTAGCAATAGAAATAATTATGCATAGTAATTTAAGTTAATTTAATTTAAGTAAAACTCATATACAATTTTTCTAGCTAAAGATGGTAAATCATACGCTCTCACACTGGGTCAAGAGGAAGAAATAAGACTTTCGATAAATGTTGATAACTATCAAGAATCAGCTTATGAAGCACAACTGTTTGTGCAGCATCATGCAAGTTTGCATTATATTGCCGCAAATATCACTGTAAGTTTCTAAAACATTTTTTGAACCTAATAATGAAATTATACATTTAATGATGATAATATTTTATTAAATATTATTTATTTCAAACTGTTATTTTAAGACATTTACTTTGTATTGCAGGGTAAGCACATGATTTGTACCAGCGTTAACAAAACAACAGTTTCTTGTTTACTGGAGAATCCATTTAAACGGCAGCCTGAAGGAAATCCGCCTATTACTATGAGGTTTGACGCCAGAACATTAGAAGACAATGAAGCTTCTGTAATTTTCACCGTTTGGGCAAATTCTACTTCTAAAGAACTTAAACCCAATAAAAAACCTGTTCAAGTTGAAGCACTAGTTATCAAAAATGCTGAGTTATCGATAAAAGGGTATGTTTAAATTTTTAAATTTAAATTCTTAAAATTTTAATCATACAAAGACCGTATGACTCATAAATTAAGCAATTACGAAGACTTATTACGCCATTATAAAACATTAAAACTAACTCATCGCAGAGATATTGCAGATCTTTGTTTTCTACATAAAATTATGTCAGGAGAGATAGATTGTCCGAAAATATTACAAGAATTAAACTTAGTAACTCCTAGGTTAAATTCAAGAGTAATTAATGAATACAGTTTTAAATGTAAGTTCTCGAAAACTAATTTAGGTTTAAATGCACCACTGAACAGAGCTATAAAATGTTATAATAGTTTACCGAAAAAAATTGATTTTGATATATTTTGTAAACCGATAAATTTCTATAAAGCCAACTTAACCAAGTATTTTATGAATTTTTATGAATAAAAATACCTCTTATATACATTTATTTTAAGTAAATTAATTTAAAAAAATTTAATTTATATTAATTTAATTTTTGTTTATATTTACAGAATAGTTATCTTTTTTTATCTTTTATTCTATTGATTTAAATTTACATTATAATACTATTCACTAATATTTATATCAGAATTCGATTTTTTTTTTCTTTAAGATAAAGAAAATTTTTTTTTGTTTACTCCCTCGTCAATTAGAATTTATTTATTAAATGTTAAGTTAGTCTATAATTGTTTATGTAGTTTGTTACAAAATTTTGTTATGTAATCAGACAAATGTTTTTCTAAATATATAACGTTGGCTTCGTATTACATAAATAAATAAATGTTTCTAGACTTAGTTTAAAGTTTGTATTTCACATCTACAAAATTGCAATGATTCAAGAAATGTGAGATTTTATTAACAAATTCATATTTTTAAATTTCTTTATATAGAAACCTATGATTGTCCTGTATAAAATTAATCCAACTGCGATAAAACTTCAGCATGTTGTTGTGCGTACGCCAGTGCATTTTAATATTTCAGTCATATGCTTAGAATATTGTTTAACTAAACTAATAGTAATATTATCATTGCAGAGCGGCGCGGCCCGAGCAGGTGTTCTATGGAGGCGAAGTGAAGGGAGAATCTGCCATGACTTACTTTGATGATATCGGCACAAGAGTAATACACACATATCAGGTAATTTTATAACATTACCATTGATCCAATTTATAAAAAAATGTACCCTAAGCTAAATAAAAAATCATATCGATATCGATTACATTTTTGAAATCTTAACATGATTGAACAAAGAGTGAATTTAGAGCATTGCATTGCGTACATCATAATAATAAGTATTTATTTCGACGAATACAGATCATAATTTACAAACACATAACATACAAAATATATTCCATTAAATAATAATAATATTCAATGTCAAAATTGTGATTGAATTTAACTTTATGGATATTAGGATAGAAATTGAGTTGACTATATAAATTGAAGAAATAAATGAAATTAAATGGAACTAAAAGTAATTATAATTAAATTTAAATTAAATCAAATGAAAATGAATTAATTTATAATTAAAATATTAATAATATAAAATTTTAAAATAAAATCAGCAACAAACTATTTAAGAAATAATAACTCAATCAGAGGACACAGATATATTTTAGTTAATCTGTACCTTCCGAAGATATATAATATAGAAAAGGTCCTAATTTATTAAAATAACCACATTATTTACTGTATTCAAGGTATTTAACGAAGGTCCCTGGCGAGTCTCATCCGTACAAGTGGTCATATCTTGGCCTCATCAAGTTGCATCAGAAAATTCGCAAGGAAAATGGCTACTTTATCCCGAAGATGTACCTACTGTTGATGGAGAAGGAAGTAATAAAACATTGGCTAATTAAATATTATATATTAAAGTATAACTTAATTGTGATTTTAAATAACTTAATTGTTTTTCAGATCAGAGCAATGGAGAATGTTTTATATCTGAGTCTGAAATAAACCCTCTCAAAATAACGCCTCGTCCAGGAGTTGCTGAACCTTACCTTGAAAATCTTGAAATGGATCCTTTCCTTACATCTGGCAAACTAAGCGTTAGTTCAAACGAAAAGGAACACAATTCTACAAGAATCACCAATCACATCGTTGGTTATAATAGTGGGGTTGAAAATAAAATACGACGAAAAAGAGAAAGCGAAATTGTGAAAGCTGAAGCTTATACTGACAAAGATGGTCAAAGAAAACATGTTGTAAATATGGTAAGTAATAATTAAGTAGTATTATGATATTTATAACATACTGCTAACGATCGGCATACGTTGCAATGCTTTAAGAATTGTTTGTAAACTATTAATGTGAGACATCTATCGGGGTTCCTAGGAGGAAAGACCGATAGGCCACTACGGTCTAACGGCATCTGTCTCTAGCGCCGATTCCTTGCACGAACGTGGCGCGTATACTATAAATTTCGTTCCTATATTATGATAAAATATAATTATTTTGGTAACAAAACTTTAACTTTTTTATATTTGTTTAAATTATAAATTCTTTCATTGAATTCGATGTTTTACATCATTTGATTTTCATCCAATATGACTAACGTTTCAATATTCTCCGTTCTCAAATGTATGCCAGTAATGATCCTGACGATCTATTTGTAATATGCAACGCCAACTTGAGGCGAATTACCACAAAGTGGATAGTAATAGACACAAAATTAAAAATACTGTTTTAATGTGTCAAACATGCTAATCGGTAAAACAGTGTCTATAAGTTTATAAATTTCAAACAGATATATAAATCAATTTATATAAATAAGAATATTGTCCGTTCAATATAATGTATACCTTCCACATATATATACTTAAATAAAACGAATGGAATAAAAATATAAGAAAGACAATGTTTAACGTAGTAAATATATTCTTTTTTTTATTTCTAGAACTGCCAGAAGAAAACCGCGAAGTGTATTCAATTTCAATGTGTGATTTATCGACTTGGCCGTATGCAAGCTACTACTATTACCGTCAAAGCTCGTCTGTGGAACACCACCCTCGTTGAGGACTATCCCAGAGTCAGCCATGTTAACATTGCTTCTACAGCATATATTCACATACTCGACGATTACAACATACACCAGAACAAAAATCACGATGACTCAACAACGGTTTGTAACCACAAAATATTAAGCAATAATAATTTGATACCATTTATAAACTTAGTTAAGCATTATTTACATTAAATAATAATAATTGCTTTATGGCAACTCGGCTTCTTCAAGAGAAGTCGACCAGACCCGATTTTGTCCGGAAATCTAGAAAAGAATAACCACGAATCGAGCCCAAATTTTGAGAATCAAGACTTTAACTTACATTTTCATAAGCGCCGACCAGTAAATCTGGATAACCATTATCGTCAAGATCCATGCCACCAGAAATATATACACATAAAAAATATGGTGGCGAGAATGCTAGCAGCATTTCCGAATTTCTTTGATATTAGGGGGCCAGTGTGTCAACACATGTCCATGTGACAGTGCGTCCCACTCTAGGGCCCGTCCTCGTTGCCATTTCATTTTCATTTATAAGATTAATTTTAACGATACAAACGTTGCTGACAACTTTATAAAATTTTCTTATACTTAGTTTTCAAATATAATGCTTGTAATATTGTAATGTCATTAGGAAATACTTACAATACAGTTTCATATTAGCATTAAATGTTCTTCTTTATATTTAAACTAGTATATTTATATATGCTATTCTGATTAGAATTATCGTTTTATCGAGTTAATTAAGATCGTATTTACAATCTGTTTATTAAACATCTTAATATTGTATAATTTTCAGGTGGTTACCGTTGCTTATCCAGATTTGAAAATCAGTGAACCTTCAGAAGTTCCATTGTGGGTGATCATTGTTTCGGTAATCGTTGGACTAATAGTTCTAGTGCTTCTTATAATTGCTTTATGGAAACTCGGCTTCTTCAAGAGAAGTCGACCAGACCCGACTTTGTCCGGAAATCTAGAAAAGAATAACCACGAATCGAGCCCATTCATTGGTCGTGACAGAAATAGTATTCGATAGCCGTTAACTTATAATTCTATGCAAGTGGAGTCCTGGAACTAAAGTTACGAAGTGAAACTATGTACATAGATAATAAAGCTGTTGTAGAATGTATTGTATGCGTAAGAGATGGTATGAATAAGTATAATTTAAAATATCATTTGACTGTGATGTCTTCGTAGAGGAATTATTGTCTAAGTATGTGATGTTATGGCCACGACGTTATGTTTTGTTGATGTTATGCACGAGTCCCATATGAGAAAGGTTTATTTGTAATAAATGTTTTTATTTGCATTTCTGTAGTGAGTATTATGAAGATAATAAGATTTTATGATTGTTTTATATATTCGATGAATATGTGCTAATCTGTAAATATGTACTTGCCCTTATTATTTATGAAATTATAATTTAGGATTTCACGATACGACTAGATTTTTTACTAGTCAGTAAAGCCTATAACATAGGTGCTTAGGTTTTTGTAGGATCTACTTAAAGTATTTAATAGTCGAAATATTATACTTGTAACTGTCCTAATGAAAATTAAATACTTACTTTTACTTATCAGTACTTAAACGTTATGATTAAATTTGAAAAATTAATTCAAATTTTTATGAAAGTTCTGTGCTTTCATTAAGCGGGTAATATTAAACGATGTTATTCCATATTGAAATGTAAAACAATGTTTTTATTAACCAAAATTTACTATTTTAATGTTATTTGCTTAAACATAAATATGTACAATATTATCAATTAAGTAGTATTTATAGTAGATTTTTTACTAGACTTTATATAAAAATTTCGCGCATCAAAAATGTATATTTAATTCATATACATATATTAGACCTTATTTTTTAACATTTATTTACAAGTCGAATTTTGTTTCTGATAATATTGTAATAAATTTGAACCACCTATTATTGAAACACAGGTTGTAATAATATTCGTACACGATATCAGAGTCCTATAATTTCCAACTGAATTTATTAATAAATAAATGGTGCCATTTTGATGTTATTTTTCTTTTCTTAAATTTAGATTACTTTATAATTTTAATTTATTCGTAAATAAGCACTACAGGAATAAATATGATCGCGAACGTCACAAAATAAAATTTAAATCTTTTCCTATCAACTATTATTTAAAAATAAGTTTGTTTTACCGCAAAGTAATTGACACAAAGATTCCGTACAAAACAAATACCCTCAACATGCACTAACTTCCGAATCGAAAAAAAATATGCTGAACGTTTGCATTCAAAAAACCTATTTTTACTTACCTACTTACAACAATGATAGTACCTTGTGTATTGTATTCAAATTAAAAAAGACAGGAAAATAAATAATAAAATATATTTTAGATATTGTTTTAAAAAGAAGCTTGACCACAGCCTTTACACGCAATCTTGTATAATATAAATAACAAATAACGTTCTCCAGACCGATTTCGGCCACAGCGGCCAATCTCAAGATAGATTAGCCAACTGCGCAGGAGATATTATAGTGCACAAGTGTGTGCGCAAACACAGGTGCACTCTCTATTCCCTAGCTCTCATAATCCGATAGGACGGCAGGAATGACACGACCGGAAAGAGTTCAGGCACAGGACCAACGGCTTTACGTGCTTTCCGAGGCACGGGAGTGCTCGCACACTTCCAACTTCCAAACTCCGGGCTACTACTGAGAATTTTCTGACTGAAAAACTCAATAACTATCAATTGGCCCGACCTGGGAATTGAACCCAGGACCTTCGGGTCTGTGGCCTTACATATAGCCACTAGACCAACGAGGCAGTCGATGTATAATATAAACAGGCAAAAATGATTGTATTTATATTATATATGTGCTGTGTTATCCGTGGTACATACAGTAAATACTGAATAGAGATAAATATTTGGAATATGAATGTTAAAATATTGAAAATGAAAATGTTCCAAACCCCTCTCTTTACGAATCGAAAGCAGCTAAAAAGATATTTATTGGAGATAGGAAATTTTTTTTTTTCGCTGGAAAAACGCAAAACAAAGTAATAAATAGACAGTTTCAGAGATTCAGATTCTTACAATCTAAGTTGAGCTCAGAAATATATTATCAATCATATTAAATAGGGTTCAGCTTATGCTGGACATCGTTGGTTAAACGTGCTCACGTGTAAAGACACATGTAAAGCGCGTCGATTATAATGCCACGCTGTTATATGCATTGAGTTATATGCAGCGAACGTAGGTATGTCGGAGAAGCATGACGCTCACTGGTAACAGGGACCTGGTAAATTTCTGTCTTTATTTGTTTGAAATATATTTTGTTAGAATTAATAATGTACATATTGCGGATTAAAAAATATTACAATATATGTAATACACATTTCTTTTGTTTTTCGGTACTAAATGTTTAACTAGCTATTGCCTGCGGCTTCACTCGCGCGTAAGTATAGATTAAGGATAAGTGTTATATAATATGGAAGTCTGTCATTTCAAAGTAAGAAGCATGAAATGTCATTCTGAATTTAAAAAAACGGGGAAAATGTACTCCTTTTGAGAGCGTGCGTTGCTGCGTAAACGGTTTAAGTTACCCAACAATCATGTATGACGGAAGTGTTTCTCTTGAAAAGTTGTAAAAATGTCTGCCATAGCATAAATGTCTAAATTGACTCACTATAACATTTTGTATACTAATCAAATTTGTTCTAAAATAAATAAATAAATAATGCATTATTTGCGAAAAGTAAAAAGTAAAAGTAACAGCCTGTGAATGTCCCACTGCTGGGCTAAGGCCTCTTCTCCTCTTTTTGAGAAGAAGGTTTTGGAGCTTATTCCACCACGCTGCTCCAATGCGGATTGGTGGAATACACATGTGACAGAATTTCAGTGAAAATTTGACGTGAAGAGGTTTCCTCACGATGTTTTCCTTCACAGTCAAGCACCAGATGAATTATAATCACAAATTAAGCACATGAAATTCAGTGGTGCTTGCCCGGGTTTGAACCCACGATCATCGGTTAAGATTCACGCGTTCTTACCACTGGGCCATCTCGGCTCTTTATTATTATTTGCGAAGTCGTTACTAAAATATTATAAGTCTGCTCTTAGTGGCTTATTTAATATACGCGGATGAAACCGCGAGCACAGCTATTAATATAATATAATATTACGTGTGTGCGCTAACAGAGTTAAACTCTCTATACTTCCACTCTCATAATCAGGGAATTGCAATCTGAGAAGACCGGAGAGAGAACCAGAATAGGACCCACAGCTCTGCTTGTTCTCCGAGGGGAATGTCAGCGCTTCAGACTTCTTAACTTCAGGGTCCGAAGCCCAAAACCTCGGGAGCTGCCACCTATATATAAGCTATCGACGGAATTAATATTGAAACCATTAAATAATAAATAAACAAAATAGGCAATAAATATTCATTTTATTATTTACGTACTGCAATTTGTAAAATAAAATATAATATATTTAACCTATGAGGTGTTTATGTGGCAATACAAATAATAATATTATAATTATTATAACTAACTTAGAAAGAAAAACTATAGTCTAACATTTAATTAAAATTAAAAAAAATATATAATAATATATGTGATGGTCTTTGGTTTTCAGCGATGGTTTCTGAAAAAAGAAAAAATACATAAGTTAAAACCACGATTAGGTAAAAAAAATTATACATTCACAAATATATAATTGTGCGCTTTATTTGTACCTGGGATGTTTTGTCTCTAGTCACTTAGTATTAAAACTATCTGTATAAGATAATCGAAAGCTTAGAAAATTATTATTTCTTGTTTAATCCCAACAACAATAATAGAGCTCTTATATAATTACAAAACAGACAGCATTATGAAGACGAATTATAAGTTTAAATTGTCGCACTGTGTTACATATAATAATCGGTCTTACCTCGGTGATTTTATTTACAAGTTTCATCACAATAGTAATCTGTTATACATTTTTTAGAGATAATTAAAAAAATTGTGTACTAGAAAATAAAATAAAAAAACATTACAGAATAATTTATACATATAAAACAATCTTCATGATATACCAATGTATACATTTTTTCATATTTTGTTGTATTAAGTATTGTTTTTTACAGGTTATTGTTGTTACCTAAAAACATTTATTTTATACGCAATTATTGTTGCTAGAATACGAGTAATTAAAATTTTATTTTATAAATCTTAGAATTTAGTTTTAGTCAGTTTCTCTGATAACCAAAAAGAATCGAAATAAAAGAAACATTCCAATGCGTGATGTAGCTTTTATACTTTCTACAGCTGTACGATAACTGACAACGAGGACTTTATAATCCATTACATTAAATAGCCTAAGGCGACGTACAAATATAACATTCTAAGTGAAATCAAGTATAAGTCAATGCTCAATTTTTATCAATGATTAAACTGGTTCTAAATGAAATAGAGCAAAAACAAGGACACATTAATATTTATTTATATAAAATAGAATTGATATATTAACAGTTATTGTGGTCGATCATATTGTTTATTAATTTGCAGACGCCTGTGAAATTTAAAATATGGTACATTTTAAATTTCACAGGCGTCTATATATTTAAGGGATCTGATCAAAATATACTATATAGTTTGTTTTTTTTTTAAAGACTAGGTAGGCGGACGAGCATATGGACCACCTGATGGTAAGTGGTCACCAACGCCCATAAACACTGGCATTGTAAGAAATGTTAAACATCGCTTACATCGCCAATACGACACCAATCTTGGGAACTAAGATATTATTTCCCTTGTGCCTGTAATTACAGTGGCTCACTCACATTTCAAACCGGAACACAACTAGTACTGTTATAAGTACTGTTGTTTTGTGGTAGAATATCTGATGAGTGGGTGGTACCTACCCAGACGACAAGGTCCTACCACCAGTTAAGCTTAAGTACTCTTCACATGCGCTAAATTTTGAATATGCATGCCTGTTTAATATCCACAATTTGTTGTATTAGTTATTATATATTTTCTCTCTCTCTCTCTTCTCTCTTTCTTTATTAGAACCGAATCAAAATATATTTAATGCAATGTTTTACTACATAACTACATCATTCATGAAAATGTTTTTTATATAAAATGAAATTATTAGAAATTCTTACGTCTTTTTAGTCGAGGACCAGCAAAATGTGCACAGCGAAGTGTTATATTCATTACTCTTTTGTAAGCATGGTTGTTCCATTTCTCCTGTAAACAACAAATACTCTTGATAAGTACACTTTAAAATAGTTAAACAGTAATACAATCAATAAAAACGCCAATTGCAATTTATAAGCAACTACAATAATAATATATTATTTGATAATAATAATAATTTATCTGTACTGAGGACTTGCGTAACTAATTAAATATATTCAAATCAAATCAATCAATTAAATATGTCTGTAGAAAACGTGTTAAGACTCCTAGTAGGATAATATATACAAATCAATAAATATTATAAACTTATATATTCTACTGAAATTGCCTGACTAGTATAGTAATTGCTCTCTCATACAGATTAGAGTTAATAATTATTATTTAAAATTTGAAGCGCTACCCACTATTACCCACAATTCTTCATAGTCAGAGAGGTGGATTCGCCGTTGAGCTTTCGAAGCTTTTACAACCTGTCCATTTATTTATTGATCTTACTATTATCAAACAAATATTTCACTATATCAATTACTAAAATATTTTTAAATTACTCTTAATTCTCTGTGCAATAAATATAAATATTATTCGAAATATTAAAGTTGATTCCTGCCAGATCGTAATAGTAGGTAATTACTGTTGGTAGGTAGGTCAATTGTAGTTATTAAGCTACAGTATAAGCTACAGTAGCTTAGTATTCAAAGCAGATGATAGGAAATCATGAGCCGCTTCAGTATGACATCAGCTGCTGAGTAACAGTCGGTATGCAATTTCTTTTATATCCTGCTAATTATTCAAAGCAACATAATCATGTTACTATTTATAGGTACGATTTGTTTATTTGCTTTTTCGATAACAAATTATTGTGTAACTTTTTAATTACGATAATATTCTATAATTCCAAAATGGATATTGGACAAGTAGTATTTTGATGACGATAGCTTGCATTGATGAGCACGTTTTAAATTTATTGGCTTAAATCGTCGGTACATGTCGGTCAGGTGACTTTAGGTAATATTGTCCAATATATATATACATTAGAGTCAAGATATCAACACAAAGTACATAGTATTTTTTCTTATAGTAAAATAAGTATTTTTAATGCAAATATGTCTGAAAAAACTTAAGAGCTAATTGAATGAAACTTGCAGTAAAGCTTGGTCATTTACTAATAGTTATATTATCTTATAATTCTTTTTGTATAAATAATACCTACATATAAATTATACCTACATGAGACTTCTGCGAATTTGGTCACGAAAAAATTTATAACACAAAAAACTATACGCAATGCATATTACTTCAATCCATAATCTAATTCAATACGAATGGAACTTTAGTTTTTTTTTAAATTCTGATATTGAGTTATTTTATAATTTATTATAAATCGGTAATGTAATAAAATACAATATTACCTCTGCGGTACAAAATACTTACCTTAATATTTTAGAGTTATCTAGAGCACAGCTGCCCGTGTATATTTCACATAAGTGATACAAATACCTGAGTCTTGGACATGTCTATAATAAAATTAAATGCTAATCAAAACACAAAAAAAAAATTCTACTCAGGTTTGTTCCTACAAAGAAAATAAATGTTACCTAAATTGAAGTTTTTTTTTTTAAGACAATGAATTAAGCTTATCATTAAATAGATTCCAAGTGACAATTAAAGAGTTTTAAGCAATTTAAAAGTTAACTATTTAAGGCTAAGATTAAATAATAACTTCTAATAAAACTAATATTAACTGCTTGTGGTGTCTTATTTGTGTGTTATGTTTTATATCCAAAATTTGCCTCACGCGTTGAATGTATTATTTTCGCTTCTACTATTTTAATATTTAAACCTTTTTTTAAAATTTACATACCAGTGTAAAGTTGATTGTCCAGGTGTGTGATGTAGCTACCAGCGAGGCGTAATATCTCGATCTTACTCAATTTGCGGTCGGGCGGTTCCGTAGGTATCAGAAGTCGCAACGCGTTGAACGCCATGTTGACGCTGCTTGGAAATTAAATGGGTATTTTGATAACAATTCTATCATTTTTTCAAAGATCTGTTAATTATGCTACTTTTATAAGTCAGCTAATATTCGATTCCTTTTTTTCCTGATTCGTTATTGCACAATAGAAACCTGTCGTTATTGAGTCACTAGAGCCATCGTTCATGTACATGCGACTTCGAAACTTACGGAACTTTTCGTTTATTAACGCTTTTGAATGTTGGCATCCGTAGGCACAAAATAATAATTTGTTAAATATAGTAATCGTAAATTAATAATACTTAGAACAATACATTTTAATTTGTATTAATGTAAATTCGCATGAAAATCAGTGAATTTTAAATTGTTTTTTGTTATGCTTATATAATATATGTATGTAATACAAAAACATAAGCTTCATTATTCATAAATGTATATAATATAATGGTTTACATCTCAATACACATAATTTGTAATATTTTGAAAAAAAAAACTTAATTTATAATGTTTGATTATAAAATAAAAACGCTTACGTTATATTATAAAATAATGTAGTTTTCAGCTTTTGAAAAAAAAACTATTTTTTTATTATATATCAGAATTATAGTAAAATATATATTATAAAACAAATTTCAATTTAACAGCATATTTTAAAAGTGTTCAAACTATAAATATTTGTACTTCATATTTGTTAAGCGTGCAATAAAATTGCAAACGTTGCGGTGTGTGAAACAATACTGATATGTCAATTAGAATAATCTAAATTAAAGTTAGAATTAGAATTTTCTTGAAACAAATGCAATTAATAAAATAATAACATTTTTATCATCAATATACATTTCGAAACGAACATAATTTTCTTCTATAATAATTAGAATTAATCTTCACAGAAATTATATTTTACAGATTAAATAAAATACTAACTTCTGAGTTCTATCCCGCTCCCTTGCATTTGCTTGACACCGTTGTTTTGTAGCTGGCACTGTTTCTATGTTATTTTGAAAAGGTATCACCGAATATAATTGTTCCCAACTTTCATCACTAATTTGAAAATTTGTAAATGTGTCCATATTATAATTTCTATTAACTATTTAAAACGTTTTTTAACAAAACAATTTACAGTTCGCGGGAAACATTTAGTCGGGATGCGGGATGTAGACTGATCGTAGTTTGGTGGTTCGTAATGAGCGTTCCAACACCCGATGGTATCGTGGAAGTCATTTAGGAAGAACAGCGCGGGCCACTGACTCGACTCTTAACCGATAATTGTATAAACAGATGCCTCCTTACGAATCAGTCCCGAATTTAATATAAATACTGACATATTATTTTATAAATATTTATTTATTAAATAAAAAAAAGATATTATTCTGCTAAAAATAAATGCACGAAATAATAAAATAAATAAATTTAACGCATTTTTCTGTAAATTATTAATATTCTTACTTCACAAAAACTTTCGAAAACCCTTGATTAAATCAATGAAGTCAAGGATGTTTCTTTTTAAGTTTTGTTTTGTATAATTTTTTGCATATGTAGTAATGTAGTAAACATTATTACTTAAGTAACAAAATAAAAATGAAGGCAGGAATTGTTCAATATAAACAATAAAGTTTGTGAAAACACGTCATAATAAAAATTTGAGGCATATGGTTTTGAATCCGTGCCTGTTATGGCGAATGGTTGAGTTGTCATCGAGGATGTAAAACGCTAAGACCCCAGTTTGTCCTTATTTGTTTAAGCTAACTACCGCAATAAATATATTTAACGTCACTGATGATTCTTCTAAATAAATATTTTTAAATTTGGAACAAAAGTCTGTTGTATTTGTTTTAGTATTTGTGATTATTGTCTTACATAAATGAATGTACCTACATTCTTTTATTTTGATATTTTCAATATTATTTCTGAAAATTACGATCCGAAAATTAAATGAATTTTATTCAACAACATAATATAAACTTGTGTAACTATTTAAATTGAAAATTATGTTGTTTGATTTCAAAAATAGATTTAAAATTTTAATACATAATTCTGTTCGTGGTGCTCTCATTGACATGCGCGTCACAGGGGAATCAAGTAGGGTTTCGTGGGAAAGCGTTAATTGGTTAAATTATGTGACCGTCCAACAAAGTAATTTGTTTTCATTTGTGAATTACACTACTTGAAGCTTACGCCGAAATTAAAAATGAACTAAACTCAAGACATGTGGAACAGTGTAATATTATAACATATACTGTTATTATATAGTTTGTTTGTAAACACTAACTAGCAGTACGGCTAATTAAGTGACAAGTATTGTTTACAAAAATAGTAATTTTATACAGAATTAGATGCTAAATTGTATAAAAAACATTTAAGAATATTGGAATAGTATTATAAGGTCCTCCAGACCGATTTCGGCCACGGCGGCCAATCTCGAGAGATTAGCCAACTGCGCAGGACATATTATAGTGCACAAGTGTGTGCGCAAACACAGATGCACTCTCTTTTCCTTAGCTCTCATAATCCGATGGGACGGCAATCCGACACGACCGGAAAGAGTTCAGGCGCAGGACCAACGGCTTAACGTGCTTTCCGAACCACGGGAGTGTACACACTTCCAACTTCCAGACTCCGGGCTGCTACTGAGTATTTTCTGACAGAAAAACCCAATAACTATTTATTGGCCCGACCTGGGAATTGAACCCAGGACCACCGGGTCTGCGGCCTTATATTTAGCCACTAGACCAACGAGGCAGTCAAAGAATAGTATTATTATTTAATATAACCTATAAAAATAAATCGTTAGGAATATAATTAAATAAACACTTACAAGGACTAGTCCTCGCGCGCTTGTATAACTTCGAACTTAATCATTTTTGTAAATTTAAGAAAACGAGTATAGTCCTTCTGATAATTATAATAAACAGGAGAAAAGAATGCTGTAGACACCAATTTATACAAATACATATGTAACAGTATGTTTGTTAGTTATTTGATTTATACTTCGAGTAACAGACCAGCATTTCAATATGTTTTGGTACTTCTATTGAATTCCCTATACTATTTTTGTATAACCTAAACATAAACAAACTTTAATATTTTACCGAATAATGCACGGAGAGAGTCAAAATCTAGTAACCAGTGAGGTATAACAAAATTTATAATTTCGTAGAATATATGTTTTATTAATCAACTTATCCAGTGAGTCAGCGTTTATATTAACAACATCGCTATTATAATTCGAATCTTAAACATTCTTGGTATTGCGAAGCATAGGAATTTGTCGATAGACAAAAACCCTAAAATGTTTAATAACCTTAAGGATACATAAAAACTCTAATTATTTTTGAAAAAGGCATGGTTTGAAGTTTACTTAATATTTATGTTATGTTTAATGAGTTCTGTAGTTATGAGAGAACAAGTCTACTCGGTGGTAGAGCTTTGTGGAAGCTCGTCTGGGTAGGTACCACCCGCTCATCAGATATTCTACCGCAAAACAGCAGTACTTAGTATTGTTGTGTTCTGGTTTGAAGGGTGAGTGAGCCAGTGTAATTACAGGCACAAGGGACATAGCATCTTAGTTCCCAAGGTTGGTGGCGCATTGGCGATGTAAGCGATGGTTGATGGTTAACATTTCTTACAATGCCATTGTCTATGGGCGTTGGTGATCACTTACCATCAGGTGGCCCACACGCTCGTCCGCCTCCCTATATAACGAAAAAAAAAAAAAAAAATGTAGTAATCATAAAAAATATAAACTACTGAGTTTCTTCTTAATAGAATCTACATTTCAAACCGATGATAACTTTCGTATAATTTATCTTTTGAAATGTCGATTCAAATGTGTTTTCAAGAACCTACTTGATTAAAGTACCTATATTTGGATTGTGATAATTGTGACAGAGGGCAAGACCATAATTTATGTAAATATTCGGTGTATCTCATGAACATGATATATTGTAGCGAATCCAACGGAATAATTAGTTTATGTTAGATTTTTTTAGCTTACGAATTACCATATATGTTATGTTATAGAATATAATATGGCTATGTATACCCCTTGATGTTTATATTATGTTCGTGTATGTGTGTAAATTAATGAAAAAATAGATAAAAGTAGAGTGCCAATACAATGAATCAATCAATCTATGGATGTTTGTTTGTAGATCAGAGATAAATTTTTGTACGAAATTTTCAGTTTATGGCTGTCAATAAACCTAAAGGTTAGTTTGGTCTATTAAAAATTGAATAATCCGTATATTACGAGAAATATCAAATGTTCTAGTCGTTAATAACTTTTCATAATGTGTTTGCTGCCGAACAGTTACGAAGGAAAAACGAGAATTCCACTGAAATTTTAAAGCTAAAATGAAATCTAAAATTACAGTAATATCGGTTACAATAGTTTAACTGTTTTTAAAAAAGCTACGCATTTTGATTTATAGTGATTACACCGTGATAATTACAATATTTAAGTCAACTTTAAAAAACAACTACAGTACAGCACAGTAACAGTCTGAATGTCCCACTGCTGGGCTAAAGAAAAGCAAAAGAAGCACATGAAATTCAGTGGTGCTTGCCCGAGTTTGAACCCACGAACATCGGTTAAAATTCACGCGTTTTTACCACTGGGCCATCTCGGCAAGACTCTGATTGGATTTTTTTCCAATAAAACAGAAGTATTTCTTCTATCTACTAATAGAATAAGCTTTCAATAAATTTTTTTACATGCTATATAGTTTACCTTCTTAAGACGATACATAAAACCATTTAGATTTCAAAGAAGCGTTAAACTTTATTATTGTATCCTACCATTACCATTACCTACGTAGCAATGCTTGTATTTATTTTTACATAATATCGTATCGCTAACTTCAAAACTATTAAACCCACTTGTTTAAAATTTTATTGATCTGCTGAAAATTGTCGTACCCCTGTAATCAGTAATTTTATAATGTCACAAACAGCAGATTTACAATAGATGTATGTATTTTATTTGTAAATTAGGGCTAGCCTAATAGCAAAACAAACAAAATCGTCAATACATTAAAACTTTTTTCGTACATGTAGGTACTTGATTATACTATACTTCCAATGATGAAGATACAAGCTAGATCATTGGAAGCCAGCTCTTGTATCCAGATCACAAATTTTGTACTTGTCCAAGTTCAGGATGACTTACGGCAGTGACCTAACAAATAATTACGAAGATGCTCAGGTGTCTGTTGAATGTTGATTTTGCGACTACGTCACGTCCCCTCCACGACGTCCACCAACCGGCGCGGGCGCACCACGGTCGAGACTTTCTCCTCGCGACACCTCCGCCGGAGAAACGCTTGCTACCCGGAGTCGCACATCAACCGCGCGCGAGTCGACCGCCTTCGACGACGCCGCGACCCAAACCCTACTTCCGCGTTCTACCGCTTTCGCTTCGTAAACAAATTGTGCGAACGTTTCGTGTTTCTAAACATACTTTCCGACGTACCTTAAAATATTGGACTCATTTACGAAACTGCACATGAATTATGCTTACTCGAAATTAAAGGTGAGTTGGACTGCCTTTCCACTAGCCATAGTCCGGTGTTAGACGATGACATTCGGTGATAAGGTGGGCGAAGTGCCTCGTGGTGAATGCAAGGACGCAAGCCATTGGGCTACCTCTTGATCTTACCACACGAGTAAGAAGCTAGCGTGTTTTATTGTCGGATTTGTTATTTATCCACTTAGTACAAGTTGCATCCTCTGCATTGTTACATTACGTAAGCATGCCCATTTATGTGCCTTCAAATGAATTGTTAACAAGGATATTTACATTTAAGATTGCTTCTTAGTTGTTGTTTCTATGTGCGGCTTCTATAACAAGTATTAATACAATTTATATTCGAATAACTAAGCGTATTTAACATAAATTTCATATACCTATATATTTTTGAAGCAAACATAGGTATTAAAATCATTTTTTATTGTTATTTATATTAAAAGTATCTTTTTTAATTAGGATTACATTCTTGCACTTGACATTTAAAAGTTTGCTTTATTTAATTCAGTCGCAGGAAGAGGAAACACTCAAAAAGATAATCTCATAGTGCACTTAAATGAAGATTGTATGATTACAATTTGGCCTTTAAGTAACTCAATGCAAAAAATACGAGTTAATGGAACTTCAGTTCATTTCAGATAAAACATTTATCTTGCTTTAATAATCTGTTTCAAAATTAATCCAAATTATAACTTTATGAAAATAACACTTGTAATAATTCCTATAAGTCACAAGCCATTACACAAATCCAATATTTAAAGACGTTATTTATTAAAGTGGAGCAGTTATTAAACGACACATTACATGTTATTAGTTAGTATTGATAGCGAAATCAAATTTACTTGTCAATGTGTCATTTATCTTGCTAAAAAGGTGTTTCGATTTAAATATTTGAAAGGTTAATTTATATAAGCAATACACGTATGCTTATTCTATCGTATATATAACAACCCTTTGCATTCAAATCAATGAATAAGTGCTTGTATAATTGCAAATTTATGATCCACAATATATGGTATTCAAAACATTATATTTCATAATCCGTTTTTCATAAAGTTTATATCATGTGGTCACGGATTTCTATATGCTGGAAAAACGAGTGATTCACTCAGGATCTGTAAGCATCCTGCCAATGACCTATTACAATGCAAATGGGCAACGCAATCGTTGTTATAAAGCTAAGTGTACACTTTGAAAGGGTCTATAGGTGAACAATCTTAACTTAAAAAATATTTTAAAATAGGCGGTTATTGTTGGCGGATGGGCGGTTAATGGGTGTTATGGTTAGCGGTTTGTAAAACCGCAGAATTTATTTTAGTACAGTAAATGATTACATAAAGACATACTTTAGAGAAATTATAAGAAGTTAAATATGTGTGATTTAATTTCTATAATTATTGATCTTACTGATTATGTATGTCAAATATTCGTACTATGAACGTTGTATACTTATGTATTTTTGAATTAAATTTATTGGTGTTGGTTTACCATTTGTGGTAGAACTGGTTAGTTTTTCAACCAAATAATAAGAATTAGAATTCAATAGGGAAATGTCACTAGCATTCTTGCCGCCATTCCAGACATTATATATACACATAGCTAATTGTGATTTGTATATATTTAATTTATATAAATATATGACTATTTGTTATGTAATAACTTTTATTACTTTTTTCATATTAATTATATGGTAATATTGAATATATGTCACAGTATAGCTTGTCCTACGCCTTAAGGTACCGTTATTGCATTGTATGTCGTCAGATGTTAGACTTACGATTACGAATGTTTTCATTCAAACGTAATTTAACCATTAGCCGTATTAGTTTAAAATACTACGAACTTAAACAAATAAAAATAAAAATTTCACTTAAAAGAGCTTAAGCCACTGTCAGTTATTATGCTTATGGAGATGTTTTTATTGAATATCTTTATTAGTTCACTTAATACATTTATACACCGAATTTGTAGTTCGCGATATGTTTTTAATTAGGTATTTAGTCTATTTTCTCCTCATAAACACATCTAATAAACATCTAATAAACTTCCGTCACTTACAGTGCTTACAATGAGAATAAAATAATTTTCTCGAACATTCTTTTTGTAGATCTTGTTTTATTTTCTAAAAGGCTCAAACCTGCACCGAATAACTTAACATAGTACAGCGTGGTCATAATAAAACCGAATACAACTAGAATCTGGATTTCAAAAACCGATATCACTAATGTTTTGTGTAAATTATGAATATCTTTGTTGGACTTAACATTGTAAAATTGATAGCTTATTCAATAACGAAAACCTTACCCAAATCGGATCAGTAGTTTTGGAGAGAATCATGGACATACAAACAAACATACATACGGATCGAACGGAGTACCTCATTTTTTGAAATCGGTTAAAAGTTTAAGAATATTGCTTAAATTTGAATCGATATATAAAGTTTCAGAATATTGCTCAAATTTATTGACTTCATTACTATAATGTTAAAAAATTAAGTAGATATTTTCTCTGCTACACGTTTTAAGATTAAGTTGGTTATTGCTAAATAGACATAACATTAATATATCTTAATGGGACTTTCCATCTAAGCTATACAAATAATAAATCAGTATAAACCGTGTGTTTTGAATATATTTATCAAAAAAAAGAACGAACAAATGTCTGTTTGTCTGTCCAGCATCAGTTAGTAAAATAATAAATGTATCTAAGGGCTACACAGTATACTAAATGGTTTTTGACATGAGTACGCTAAGTATATATTTAACATATTAAAAAACCCATTAACAACAAACATTTATTCACTTTATTATGCCTACATATTATGTACTTTAACATTTTACGAAGAAATAATTTTACTTTTTTATTATTCTAATAAAAAACAATGTCATTGTAATAAATAACAAGTCGTTCAAGTAATATACCAAGACAAGAAGAGATTTAAGATAACTTGAAACCACAATCATACTTATGAACGTCAGAATTTGAGTAAAAACTCGAAACAAAAGTAGTTAAATAAACTAATAAAAATAAATAAAGATAAATATTTTTTATTTATTTATGTTATTTAAGATTCAATTCTAAAAATGTTTTTACAGATCGTTTGACCATACCCTTGATATAGATTATTTGTTCATATATGGGAAAGAGCTTGTTCAATGTAGTCGTGTGGATAAAAATATGATTACCAAATTTAAAATATGATGTATTTAACTCAGTTGTATTATAATCAATAGCTTAGCTTTACTGTGTTTATAAAAGATCACACGCATAATTGACCATGATCAAGTTTCCTAAACAGATTTTTCTGTCAAACGATCCATTTATAGACACTCACGTTTAAGTACAAGTTTTGACTTGAAGTTAATTCCAATTTATAAAGTGTTTTAAATTCCACAATCGGAATTCATTTGTAAGATGCAGTTTGATGTATTGCCCTAATATAAAATCGATATCAAACAATCACGAATACGAAGATTACCTTCGCCTGTTTTTGTTAAAATACGCATTGACATTCAAAATTATTTATTGCGTTATTTATTAATTATTAAATTTATATATTTCATTTAACCAACCATTTCATCATCATTTATTATTATTAGCATATTGTTTTTCATTTATTTGGAGTCAGTACAGTAAGTTAACTGCGTGTAAATAAGGGGTTTTCCAATAGGGACGCTTGAACTTTGACAGCTGATTGCGGCCATGTTGTTTGAGTGACAGCTGTCAAATGCAGTGTGTTATATTCATTCCGTCCTCCCAAACCACCATGGCAGGTTACAGTGTCGAGCAGCACGTGCAAATCATAAAATTGTTTTATGAAAATGGGTCTTCAGTTCGAGCAACGTTCCGCGCACTTCGCCCGTTTTACGGTCGCGATGATCGTCCTGCCGAGTCGACTATCCGTCGATTGGTGGACAAATTCGAGTCAACCGGGTCAGTTAACAATCAGCCGGTTCCCGTGCGTCAACGTAACGCGAGATCTGCCGAGAATATCGCCGCTGTGCGCGACAGTGTCCTCGAAAACCCGCGGCAGTCAATTCCGCGTCGCGCACAGGAACTCGGCCTTTCGCAGACGACAACTTGGCGAATTTTGCGTTGTGACTTGAGCCTGCACCCGTACAAGATCCAGCTGACCCAAGAGCTCAAGGTTAATGACCATAGACAGCGCCGTGTGTTCGCTGACTGGGCATTAGAGCAGTTGGAAGTTGACGCCGATTTTGGCAAAAAAATCATCTTCAGCGACGAGGCGCATTTTTGGATGAATGGCTATGTCAACAAGCAAAATTGCCGTATTTGGGACGAGACCAATCCACACGAGGTTCACCAAGTGGCAATGCACCCGCAGAAAGTGACTGTTTGGTGCGGATTTTGGGCCGGAGGCGTGATTGGTCCGTATTTTTTCGAAAACGATAATGGTGTGGCCGTCACCGTCAATGGTGAGCGATACCGGTCGATGATAACCAACTTCTTTTGGCCTGAAATCGAGAATATGGATCTGGACAACATGTGGTTTCAACAGGACGGCGCTACGTGCCACACAGCACACGCTACGATGGAAGTTCTGCACGAGCAAGCGCCCTTAATGGAAAACCCTATAATTTTGGCAGACTTTAACGGCAACGTCAGTCTGATGTCTATAATACATCATGTGTATGTACATGCTTTGGTGGCGGGTTGATTCCTCGCAATTGACAACTATTTCATTTGGCTTTTACGAAAACCATGCGTTGAGACTAAAACGGAATAAAATATTTCAGTAACAAAAAGTTTTCAATTATTTTATAGTATATAATCATGATATTGTGCTAAGGAGAACCTAAATAAAAAATCTTTGAAAGTAAAAATTGAATTGCACGAAAAATATAATGTCTTAAATGATACATATATAATTAAATATCTTGAATGATACCAAACTCAAGTTTTAGTAAAAATATCGTATGAAAGGGATTGGTCCGTAACATTGAATTTTAATCATCCCTACAATTTGTCTATTGTGACCAATATTTATCTGACTGATTTATTATGTGTCTTGCAATGCCTTGTACTCAAGCCAAAACACGCTTTGAGTTAACCATTCAAATATATTACAGCTCCTTTAATGGTAGTCTGTTCTCGATACTTTAAAGTTTTTTTTTACGTACACAAGTGCATACAAGTATTTGCCCTAATACTTAATTTAGCCTTTAAATTATTTCTTTTTCTAGAACATATCCTCTGTTGTTACTTCTATATAAATTAAAATAAGTACGTGATTTACTTAGATAATATTTTCTTTAATATAAAACGCCATTAATATTATATTACTCAAAAGCTGCTGCTATCTTTTAATATCTTATAAGTTATCTTGATTAGTAATTTTATTTTTGTTTCCGCTGTGTTGAATTGTTACATATAATTTGTAATAATTTTAGTATCTTACTGCTTATTTGTTATAATTAGGTACGTATAATTGTATATAAACCTAATAAAAAGAAAAATCTCAAATAAAATATATATTTTTATATACATAGCACGATCGAATTGTAGTTAAATACAATGAAAATTGTTGATATAAAATCAAGTCTAAAAGAGATCGCTATTTATAACTTCCGCGGTGGATAGTGTGGGTCATCAAACATCAGTAGTTTGGTAAGCCGGCCTTGTTCGCATTTATGGGTCAAATTCAACGACTTGCATAAGCATAATTAAACATGACTGCTCATTATTTTATTTAACAACGCCGTAGCTTATCGATTCATCTTGAGTAGTTGCGTTTCTCAGGCATTTGTAGAAAATAAAAGACAGTACAAGCATAGTTTAAGCTATGAATAATGAATCAAAAATGTAATAATAATAATATTTCGTTAAAATTAAGAAAACTATCTAAAACCTATAACATTAAAAGTTACCTAATCCATTTATATCTTATTCTCATGTAGTTTATTATTATCATGTCTAATAAGACATTAAATATTAAAGTGAATAGCGATCACTCCTACTTTATATATTTAGACATTCAACAACAGTAACAATAATAATAATTTATAAAAAAACAAAAAAACAACAAAAGTAAATTGCACTTCTAATAGTAGATCATTTTACGATAAGACAAAAAATAGCTTACATTTTTAGCCAGAAGAATTACAGATAATACTATGAAAAAAAAAACTATAACGAACGATTGAAACAATACAAAGAAAAGAACTACATCAAGTAAATTGAAATGAGAACTAAATTTAAATTAATTTGTTTATTATAGATTTTTATGTTTGTGGTGTGCAATTCAATAATTAACCTATATTACTGTTTTGAACAGCAAGTACAGTACAGTAACGTACTAAAAAAAAGTATTTATATAGAGAGTTTTCTACCAAAACGAAATAAGTACAAAGAAACTCGTTTATTTTAAGATTTATACACCGAAACAATGTTTAATTGAGAACAGTTTGTACAAATAATGGTCATCCGCCGGTGAATCTAATGTTTTGTAATGCATGTAAGCATGCTTAATGTTGGCCAAGCGTCCAGAGTATCTTCATCTGCCCTTGCACCTTGGCTTGACTTGTGACACATTCATTTAATCCTTTTCAATTTAATAGAATACTTAAATATGTGAATAAGTAACAACACAAGCAGTACTTGTGTTGTTATTAATCCACATATATTGTAAAGTATCTATGTAAAAAATAATAATCCAATGAAGAGTATATATATATTCGTCATATATTTATCTGTATATATATAATCTAAGAGACAAATTTGACTTGCTTTAAACAATAATTTCAATTTTTTAATTTAGGTTTTATTTATAAAGTGAATATTTAAACTTGCTATGTAAAAACCTAGTACAAAGGGTTTTGTCAAATGACAAAAATATCGTCTTCAAACAACTTAACAATATACAATGCTCAGGATGAATCAAGATTCAAGGTTTTATAAAACGTCGTTTAAAAATCAAGCAATGAAATTAAAACAAATGTAAACAACCATAATGTAAATTATAGAGTAAAGTAATAAAATCGTGTGTGAAGGTCTACGGACTTACAAGTTGACATAATTTGCGTAAGTATTGCCAACATCGAATATGTACAAGATCTGTTTTGGAGACACCATGCTCGGACAATCTGTTAGCGACACTAATCACATACCTTGTATGAAGCTATTTTCAAGATATCGTTGATAATAAAGACATTTACATAACTCTTTGACTTTATATATTATATATACTAATAATACTTTGAATATGATGAGTAGACGAATTAATTAAAATATATATATATATGAATATGTAACCTTAATACTTTACATTTCGGTTTTTGTATTCTAGTCAGTTTATTTCAAGAAATTATTTCATGAATGCATAAGCAAACATTGTATGATAACGAGTAAAAAATGAAATTAGCTGAACAAAATATCGACAAATTATTTAAATGTTTTAAAGTCAAAACGTTTAGCGAAGCTTGATGTAAAGAGTTTGTTGACCTTAAATTCTGCTATATGTTATAGTAAGTTCGTATAATGGAACAATAACCGTAAAACTTTTTTTTGTACCGCAATGATTGCAGTTGATAATATTGTTCAAAGCTTAAGGTCATTACTTTTTTAAGTAGAACTAAGTCAAATTAGTTTAATTGGTTATTATAAAGTACTAATTTCTGCCCTCAACTTCTCCTATGTAAGGAAGGTGTTAGGTTCCTTATGTTTTTTGTGAAACCCTGACAACGTATATGCAAAATTTCATGATGCTCGGTCGAGTATTTAAGACGTGAAAGCCTAACAAAAAAACAATTCTTTTTCGCATTTATGTTGAAAAATAATCAAGAAAGATAATGGGATTTAATGACATATCACGTGTATTTATTATATGCGTAGTGCGCGAAAATGATGACGCCGAGAGGCTTGATGAAACCGATGTTGATCACCCAGGAATGACATTTGTATTAAAATGTTGCTAAAAACATCACGTGATTAGTTTGACGACCCCTTATCAGAATATATTTAGACACGTGCCGACTTGCTTACCACGAGAATTAAACAGCACATATATAAAAAAAATGATTTCTCGGATTTATAGCCACGATTTTCGGTTAACATACTCGAGCCAGCGCGGCATAATCGATTAATATACAGGGTTATTTGTAATACACCAGCAACCTCGCAGGACTAGATAGCTAACACCATAAGCAACAAGTTTCGTTCTACGACTTCGGACATAACTCAATACATGAAAAAAAAAAATATTTTACAAGTTTTTGTCGTACTATCGTGACATTTGTAGGTCTATATTTCATTCATAAACAAAAGGACGACGCGACGCGTCGATCTTTGCGATGCGCTTAGATTTATTCAAGCGGGAAATTAAATTAATACTTACTTTTGTATGAAAATAAAATCTAACAAATTATCAAGTAGTATGTCAAAAGTTGTTGCTTACGATGTTAGTTATCTAGTCCTGCGAGGTTGCTGTTGTGTTACAAATAACCCCGTATAATACAAATAATTCATATATAATTATCTATATGCATATAAGTATATAATTCAATTTCAAAAGTCAATTTATGTACTTGAGCTTTTGATATCGACATTCACTTTAATTTTAATCAAAAAAAGAAAAAATGTTTTTTCCATTTGCAAGTAATATCAACGTTGGATTAAAAATAATAAATTATGTCTACTATATTGTTATAAAGTAATTTTAAGCAGTGTTAATGTTATTTTAAATTCCCATTTTACCTTGACTTCAATTATTTTATTACTTACATGTAAACTTAACATATGTCATGATTACAAATAGATGATATGGAGTTGTATTTTAATTATATAATTTATATATCTTAAATTATTATCAACATGTCAATTTAGATTAATTCATACAAGTTGTATGAACGTAGAAACCTTTAAATTACCTTATAATAATACTTCACATTATAATTATATTCACATTACTAACAAACTTGACATTGTTTTCTTAATTTATCTAAGTAGCTTAGTATGAAATGACATAATAGAAGAACTTCAGACGTTGAAGTTTGTCCATTTCGTTTAACTATAACTAAAAACGCTGTTGTTCGCGTTTAGTTAATGTTATAGAATTTCATCTCATAACGTTGTATTCTTTTTACTTTAATACAAAAACACAAATATTTTCCCAAATTTAAATTTTGCGGTCTATTCGCTGAATCATATAAGGCTATAGTTACAAGTTCGTTGTGAAAGTCATATAAAGGATTTTTTTATTTCTTTACAGGGTTTTCTACGATGGCCATCATCAAACATTGCGGCTTCGGATGCCTACTGACGTTATTGGCATGTATATCTGCATGTTGGAGTGATCCAGGTATATATAGATTTATTTACAGTGTTATATTCTTATGTTAGCCAGCATTTCTTTATTTAGGACAACTAACAAAACATACACTAAAAGACTAACAAGATAACAATTAATTAAACTAGATAATTTTGTCTATATATTATTGTTATCCCATAGATCAATATATCACTTTCATACTGGTGGTAGGGCTTTGTGGAAGCTCGTCTAAGTAGGTACCACCCGCTCATCAGATATTCTATCGCAAAACATCAGTACTTGGTATTGTTGTGTTCCGGTTTGAAGGGTGAGTGAGCCAGTGTTAACTACACTCACTCACTCTTCAAACCGGCAAGCACTAGGAACATAATATCTTAGTTCCCACAGTTGGTGACGCATTGACGATATAAGCGTTGGTTAACATTTCTTTCAATGCCAAAATGCGCGTTGGTGATCACTTACCATCAGGTGGCCCATATGCTCGTCCGCTTACTTATTCTATATAAAAAAAAAATCTCTGTGAATTAAAATTATCTTTATACCAGCTTTCCTAGACATTAACAGAAATAAATAAATTTAATAATTAACTCCAAACTAAGTTTGAGTTCATTATGAACTATTAAACAAGAACCATTGAACTTTGCAAGTAGATTATGAATATAAACAAACAAGTTACGGCAAGTTCTGCCCAAGTGTTTTGCAATACTTGCAACACATACAACAGTGTAAATAAATCGTCTATACATAAAATAAAAATTATTACAGGGCCGCGTCGTAGTTGAAATTTATGAAATTATTGAGTAGAATATTTTTTTATAAACGTTTAGTCGACTTACAATGTAAGTATGTACGGTTCAGATCTAGCAACTGAATTTTAAACAAATTATACTACAGCAATAATTTTTATTTTGCACACTTTTTTATATACCGACTAGCTTTCGCCGGGGCTTCGCCCCCGTGTTAGAGAAGGACGTTAGGTATATAAAGAAGCTATGTCCTTCCTTTAAGTTGCAGCTTGCTACATACCAAATTTCATCAAAATCGGTTCAGTGGTTCAGCCGTTATATATATATATTCAGTTCAGTATATACAGATATACTTTCACATTTATAATATTAGTATAAATTAATGTTCTTTTACAATACATTTGATTAGCATATTATTTGTTCTTCAAAAGCATTTTAAATGAAATTTATTAAAATAATAAAGGTATTTTGAAATAAAAATTATCGTCAACAACAAGTGAACGGCACAGATAGTCGAAATTAAAATAGCTTATAAAGGCTAACTATTAGTATTATGATTATTAACATGTGACAGACTTGCGATGTTTTTATTATTTTTTGTACCGTTATTTATGTACCCTCGATAAATAATGTAAGTGAATCGGTAGACTTCTTAATAATAATTTGAACACGTGACCCATTTAAGTGGGAGATTGTTCATTGTTTAGTTTTGAACTTACAATGAGTCCGTAATCTTTTATCATTATTATAAAAATAATGTCTAACATGAATTACTTGGTGATAGGACTTTATGCAAGGCCATTTGGGCAGGTAACACCCACTTATCATATAATGTACAGCTATAATTAGTGTAGTTGTGGTCCGATTTGAAGAGCACAAGCACAAAGGACATAACATCTTGGTTCCCAAGGTTGATGACGATGTATGAAATGATTAATATTTCTTACAGCGCTAGTGTACATTGGTGATGGTGACTATTTACCATCAGGCGCCCATTTGCCCGAACTCCTACATATTTTATATACAAAAATAAAATACTAGACTCAAGAAAAAAATACTACTCAAGCTCATACAGCATGAGCTATAATGATTATACATATATCAAAAATTTTACATTTGATAGCAAAGTATAGTAATTTGCTTTACATACTCATAAATGTGGGTTTTCTGGTGTACGATGAAAAGACCGCGATTAATCTTGAGACGGATGTTCATTTGCACGTAGGTTTACAAAACAAGGATGTGAACTCGTTGTGGTTCTCATTGTCACCGTACGTATTGATCGGTCACGAATAACCGACAGCGGTGTATTTAGCAAAGCATTACGCGTTTTTATGTTACCGACCGCTTAATACTGCAATTGCATTTTTCAATTTATTTCAGACTGCGCAAGAACCCGGATTTGTATTGATCTCATTTTGTGTTAATCGCTAAAGTTAATTTTATTCGAATAATTAATCAAAACTTAATTTTCATGAACGATAGAATTTTGTTTTTAAATGATTGATAGGAATCTTTTCATTTCACGCTTCGGAACATTACGTCGTACGAGTTTCAGTCATAGCGAGGAAAAATATTTATTTACATTTTATGTATTGTTCTTAAAAACTTTTCTGAATGAAGTTTAAGTGTACATGTAGGAAATGGCTTTAAGTCGTTATTTATATCAATACATATATAATTCTCTCGTATTACAACTATTACTATTTTCTTGCAACGAAAAAATAAAATTCTTTCAAGAAGCATCTACATCGATGATAACAACTTTAATTGAAATCGACTAGACGTCAAGATCTTGACATTTTAGGCGCGTGCGCACCACCAGTCACGAAACTCGTCTAGGAACATTTCCCTACGACCTTGGTTGCAGTTCCGCTTCCGGTAGATCAGGGACACTTTTTTTAAATTCAAATAAGTAATATTTAAAGTTATAAGCAAAAATTAAAACTATCTGAATCCGAAATTTATTAATTTTAAAGGTTAAAGCTGTAACAATTATGTAGTTTAAATTAAATATGACACATTTATAATATATAGACCATTATATTTTGACATTTAAATGTCGTACGCTACAAAACAATCACGATTTGCTTAAAAAGGCCAGCTCAACCTATATTTCTTTGAAGTTTTCAAATTGATAACATTTTTTTTTTCAATAATAGTAAACAAATATATAATCAACAGACTTGACTTGTATTATAATGACATTCAGTGACTGACCTATCTTAACGTAATCGTGGATTAATTCTAATAAACAAATATAGAAAAACCATTTAAATAAACTCGATTACACATTCGACATAATATTTACACTTTATTAATGTAATAAAATATAAGGTGTAATAAACCAACACACTTAATACTTCAACATTTATACATAATACCCACGTGACGTTATAACATTAAACAATAGAATACTGAACGCATATGACGATACTTACATTTAGCTTTGATTTTAGTTTGAAGAGTGTGTGAGCCAGTTAACTACGGTCCCAAGTAACATAACATCTTAGTTACCAAGGTTGGTAGCGCAATGACGATGTAAGAAATGATTTATATTTCTTACAGAGCCAATGTGTAAAGTCGCTGGTAACCACTCACCCAAGCCCATTCACCAGTCTGCCTATATATTTAAAATGAAGTAATGTCTTAGAGTTCTGACTCCTGACTGAATATATTTATTTTTTCACTACATATATTAACCGGATGATGAAATTTAGAGTTCAACCAGAAAGTCTGCTTATCAATAGTTATACTGTCTACCCGCAGCCGGTCACGCACACCGTACCGCACCGTGAAGAGCGATCGCTTTGCACATGTCGAGTGAAAGCGAGCGAAGGTCACTTTGGTAATTGCAGTGTTTCGCTTAAAACTTCATCATTACGAGTAAGAAACATACATCGTTGTCTTTTGCGTCAGTAAACATCATTATAACAAGCGAACTGTGATTAATTGTCTAATTCAATCCATATCTGTTACTTTGGTTTCCGTTTGGGCACTTTCACATTTTTCATGTTACAAATAAGGAACGGGTAATCAAGTATCGTCAGTGAGATCATAAATCAAATTCATGAAATATAAATGAAACTACAAAATTAAAATATAAAAAGAGACGGCAACTGATAATATTGTATATGGAAAAAGCGCTTTAGAAGAATGTCCACCAAATATAGTAAACCTATTTATTACGTATTTTAAGCGTATTAAAACATAAGATACATACATCAATATATAATTCTAAATATTAATCTATAATATTTTTAATAAGTTAAAGAAGAAACGTACACGTACTATTTTTTAACCAATGAGATATAATATGAACATTCAGCAACCTATCTATTCGCCCGTACTGTACTAATGGTACATCTACACCTTTTAGCTGCCCCCGGATTTTTCGTTTATTTTAGTATTATGGTTGAAATCGCAAAAGAAATAGTTAACTACATAAACGTTTATATTAAATATATTATTAATTTTGATGAGGGTACTTTGTGACAACTAGGTACATTAAACTAAATTATTTATTTTTTTCATTTTTAATCAAATTTAAAAAAAAATGTTGTCTAGTAAACTAAAATAACAAGTTCCATATAGAACGGATAAGTAGATTTTGCGTGAAACCGGAAAAAACAAGCAAAACTTATTTCTTCACTGTATATACATATAACTTTTTTTATTGTAAGAGAGGGGCAAACAGGCAAGAGGCTCACCTGATGGAAAGTAACTACCCTTGGACACTCATGGACCTGCAACACCATGGGCATGGCTTGCTGGTGCGCTACTGGCCTTTAAGGAATGAGTCGGCTCTTTTCTTAAATATTCCTATATCATATAGGTTCGGAAAAGTTGCCAGAGTAAGCTGGTTCCATAGTGGTTGTGCGAGGCAGGAAATGCCGTAAAAATCGCGCTGATATGATTTTCCATATATCTATATTTTGCTTATGTATGTCTTATACTAAATTCTTCGACTAGTATCTTACCTTATAATATAACCGACGCCAGGAACGTATTACGCAGGTAATACGTAGGAAATGTCTTACCAAAAAACCTCCCAAAAATACTATTAACGCATACTTTCGGCAAATGTATCTGTCCTAGTCTTGTATTATACCTAAAGTTCTTGAATGTATTTTCTATTCTGATTCTGAAATAAACTTATTTCTATGTAAAACAATTTCCAATTTACCAAGTTTCAGTAAAGTTTTTAATAAGTATGTCTAGTCTTAAAAATTTAATATTTATTTATTATTTGTAATATGTGTTAAACATAAAGTAAAAGTATTGGCTCTCAAAACTTTTACTTTCTATATTACATCGGAAGTATTTATCTGGGCACCATAACGGATAGATTATACATATATTGAATATTGATAATAACGATATTGAGCGGATTACTTATTATGTAACGTATTTCATTAAAATAATATTGTGTCTTACGTTATTATCGAAAGAACGAGTAAAAACAACTTTTACAATCGGTAAGTATTAAGATTACTTATATTGCTGGATCGATATGTTTTTATTTAATAAAAAGTTTTGAAAAAACACTAAATAACAGATACTTTTTCATAAAATTGTGGAACTTGCAGATTTCAATATTTATTATAATTATTACATGCTATTTAAAAATAAATTACGTATCAGACGTTAAAAAATATACTTCAGATACAATTTTTTTATATGCATGGGTCGTACCTTCATTGCCGTAAACCGTTATTTTTTAACATGCGGTTACTGAGATAAGAGAATAAACATTTGCTTACCTAATATTGCTGGTATTCATTGATAATTCGAAGACTAGTATAATTACAGATATAGGATTAGTTTCCGGTAGTAAAAATATAATTATAATTATAAAATTAGAGACGAATAATTATTTCGCTTGTTCGGTTCATCATTTTCCACTGCAGCTAATTAATTTAAAAAAATACAACATACTATATATGTATATAGTACAGTACATGTGTACTGTTAGTCGGGCTCTGGATAGATACCACCCACCCATCAATTATTCTAATGCCTAAATCAGCGATGCATTGCATTTAAAAAACACGCATGGAAGCCTAATATAACGGACGTTATGGTACTGGACGTCACAGTAAGCCGGCTAATATTGACATAGTTAGTTGATCTTTTATAGCTAATAAGCAAACCGACCGTCAGCTAATAAAGTAGCAGTGGATTTGGCTGTGGGAGGGTCGAAAGTTGGGAAATGAAGAAAAAAAAAGTAATAGTACGCCGGCTGAAACCTTTCTCTCATCATAACATCTTACTGAGCTGAAAAATAACCGTCAGCTGCATAGTGGAGGGGGGGCTAAGCGTCAGCCAGCCGCATGAACTTTGAAAAAAATATGAAAAATAAAGTCATAGTCATGAAATTTAACTATGTGATTGCATAATGCATGTGTCTAAAAACATACATGTGTTTGCTTAATGTTAAGCAATTAAATGAAATGTTTTTTTTAAAGAAATATTAAAATTGGGAATTTAAATTTGCACGCAATTTAATTGCACAATTAGAAAGTTCTTTAAGAATCTAATAATTGTTTTTGATTGGTTTTCGCGAAAGGCACATAAACCTTATGTACTTGTAAATATATATGGATTTTGGTATATCTGTTTCATATTAATTGGCTTCGACACCGTTTGACCGGCTATCATGACAGTTAACACACATACGTATTATTTATGGGGAAGGAACTTACAATTAGCTTCATCGTGAGTCGCCGCTAGATGGCGTTGTACCATACCATTTCAGTAATATTCAACTGGAAGCCATGGAAATTAATATATATAATATCCTGGGACATTATTCACACAAGGCCATCTGATTCTGATCCCAAACTAAGCAGAGCTCGTACTATGGAAACCAGACAACTGATATACTACATATACTACTTTTCTTTTGTAAATACATACTTATATAGATAATTACACCCAAGCTCAGGACAAACAGACATGTTCATGCACACAAATGTCTGTCCTGGGTGAAAATCGAACCCACGACCTGCGGTGTGAAAGGCAAGTCTCTTATCAACCACGCCAATCGGCTCGTCAATTACTTTATATTCACATTATATACGCAGGGCAACTTCTGCCGGTTATTTATACTTCGCAAGTTTATCCAATACCGTCACTATATTGAAAAAGCAAATTTTACAGGAAAGCAATTAAAAATTTTTTTAGGCAACATTATTTGATGTTAAAAAGCTAATTATTACTTTTCTCGAAATTTTGCTATTTTAATAAATAATGACTATTATTCCTAAGAAATAAAGTCTTTTTTTTAATTTTATGCTTTTAGTAAATTATTAGTTATTCAGTATTTTGATTTTTAACTAAAATCTATTCTCATGCAAGTGTCATTTTGCACACATAAATGTATGGAGTTACAAAAATAATAAAAACTAATAATATTAATGTCGCTGCTTATTATCTTATGATTTGGTTGTATAACAAAAATTAAACAAATAATACATGAAAGAATACTACATTTTTCTGAAAAGTTGACTCAAAAGTAACGATTATTTATAATATACGTATTTATTCAATCCGAAAAAGTCTTAATAAAATTTTGAAAATTAAATCGCCGTCAACTGCTTTTCCGAACTTTATAATCTTTATATCTGATAATCGAACTGTTCCACCTTCCGTATTTTTATTAAATTTGCTACCACTACATAAGCCAGATTTTTTAAATCATAGAAATCGCTATAAGTCATTGCTTAAACTTAAACGTTGTATGGTGATCCTTATTTCCTTGCTGTTTGTATAAGGGTCATGTATTGTTCATGTATATAGATCGGAAATGACTTTTACTGGACTTTGTGCAAGCTCGTCTAGTTAGGTACCACCCACTCATCAAATATTCTACCGCAAAACAGCAGTACTTGTAATTGTTCTGTTCCGGTTTGAAGGATGAGTGAGCCAGTGTAATTACAGACACAAGGGACATAACATCTTAGTTCAAAAGGTTCATGACGCATTGGCGATGTAAGCGATGGTTAACATTTCTTATAATACCAATGTCTATGTCAATGTCAATGGACGTTGGTGATCACTTACCATCAAGTGGCCGATATGCTCCTATGCCTACCTATTCTATAAGAAAAAGGAGCTCGGGAATTTCCTTAGTTGTTTTTCTATGACCGAGTGGACATTATCATTTTCATTTTGAGTATGACCGGTTATCAAAAATGTAATGTTTTTAATTTTAAAGTTTCTGAGGGCATACATGTACATCGAAAATTTGTATCGATTTATTTGCTGACCACAACAGTTGTCAGAATGTTGTCTTGCACATGGGATGAGGCGAAACAGCTACCACAAACTTTCTCTTTACTATTTTCTTTTCTTCATCTTTCTCCAATCTACTTAGCCTTTTCTCTTCTTGATGTTCTAAATATTTCCTTTCTATTACATATTTCTCGATGAATTTAAGTTTTTGTAAATAAAGTATAACTCACACATATCCTTATTTGGAAAAAAATGTTCTTGGCATGCTTCTACTCCTTCTTCTGCACATTTGTGTTTGTAATTTCTAAACAAATTCCAGCCAGATTCTTTCCTCCATCCATTTTCTGTACCAGTGACAATGTGTATGCAAAATTTAATGATATCGATTGAGACGTGCAAGCATAACAAACAAATAACCAACCAACTAAACTAACAAACTCACTTTCTCATTTAAATTTGAGTGAGGATAAGGTAAATAAGAAGCAGTCGTGACACTACTTATGTAAAACCTGTATTTTGTTGTAACAAAAGTGACACTAAATTAATAAATACAATATGGTTACAAAATAATTCAAATATTTTATATGCTGGGCAAAGTCATAATGTCATTAAAAAAACAGTGCCAGTTTTGGACTCTTGATATACAAATAATATATAAAAAAACTACACTCGGCGTCAAAAAAATCGCACCTTTTGAAATTTTGACTTCAAGCGAATAATACTCTTAACTTATTTATTGTACCCTACCAAAATTAATATCATTTGAAAGCACAATTAATACACTTTAAAAACGCGTATCGTTCTTTTCTGTAAAAACAATAATCACGAAACGTTAGGGTCTTTAAAAAAAAAGTGCTGAAAAGCTCATTAGAGGACTCACTACTTGTGCCACCTTGGACACGAATAAAAGGGGGGGTAAAAATTAATTATGGGTCATTAGCTATCCAGACATCACAGAAGTCACACCTGAACAGCTCCAGTAAGAAAAAAACCCTGAAAAATGGATACCACGGCAGAAGAAGCAGCTCAAGTGGTAGCACTACTGCAATCAGGACTACGCCAAGTTGATATTGCTCGACAACTCAACATAAGCCGTTTCCGGGGGAAACGAGTATCCCAGCGGTTCCAGGAGACTGGAGGCTACATCAGGAAGCATGGATCCGGAAGATGACGTTGCACTTCCGACAGAGACGACCGCTATATTGTGTCGACGTCTTTGCGTAACCGATTCTCCAACGCTGTTGAGCTGCAACAGCAGCTCCGAACAGCTCGGAGGACGTCGGTGAGCATCTCCACAATAAGAAGAAGGCTGCGAGAGAAGAAAATCCAGGCTGCTACTGGCCCCAAATTGACAGCAGAGCATAGGCGAGTCAGACTTTAGTTTGCCCGAGACCACGTGGATTGGACGTTCGACCAATGGAAGTCTGTCCTCTTCTCCGACGAGACTAAGGTATGCCTTTTCTGCAATGATAGGCGTAGAAGAGTGTACAGGAGGCAGGGGGAACGGTACTCACAGGCCTGCTTTGAAGAAACCGTCAGCTACAGAGGAGGATCCTGCATGTTCTGGGGCGGAATTTCAATCCAAGGAAAAACCAACCTTGTGTGCGTCTCCTGCACTGGAGGTGCACATGGCCAGGGGTCCCTGACTGCTCATCGGTACATCACAGAGATACTGGAGGACCATGTGGTCCCGTATGCTGGTTTTGTCGGGCCTGAATTCACATTCATGCACGACAACGCCCGCTCCCATACGGCAATCATTGTTTGGGACTACCTGAATCAGGTTGGGATCCCCGTGATGCAGTGGCCACCGAGAAGTCCTGACCTGAATCCCATAGAGCACCTTTGGGATGATCTGAAACGCCGGGTGCGGTCTCGTGATACTGCCCGTGCCACCCTTGAACAGCTTCGGGACACCGTCGTCGAGGAGTGGAGTGACATTCCTCAAGAACGCATCGTGACGTTGGTGAGGTCAATGAAGGATCGCATGGAGGCTGTAATTAGGGCTAAGGGAGGTAACATCACTATCACAGTTTTATTATTTAAAGGATTCAATAACCTTTAAAATGAGGCCCCATACTTATACCTTACCATAGATGAAATAGGGTTTTTAGTTGCTTGAAGTCAAAATACCAAAAGGTGCGATTTTGTTGACGCTGAGTTTATAACGGTAAACTATATAGCACTAAACAAAAAGTGTCAATTTGTTAATAACATCAAACGTAAACTTACCGAAACTAGAAAGTAGAAAAATGCCACTAAACGTAATATGACGGTTTTACATCAAAAATAAATGAATTTTTGAAACAACGACTTGTCTTTATCCATTTACTGTCGTTATAGGAATAACCAGAGCAGAAGGTTTCGTTTAGTGTCGATCCGCAACTACTATCCTAAGAGCATTGGCTATGAAATAAGATATAAGAATCGAAGGAAAGTGTAAATTACGTGCTCAGCTACTAGGTGGCGTTGAAACATAGTTTTTTTATAAATTTCGTTTAGTGACGGTATTGGAATAAACGTGCGATTTACTTTATATAGATGCGTATATTATATTACGTATTTAGGAAATAAATAATTGACATTTTATGCACTTAACACAAATTTCAAAGTTGTTTGTTAGGTAAATAAAAACTTAACTTTTTAAGATATAAATATTATTGTATTATGTCCGTACAAGCGAAACGCACGCAATAAATAATCTGTTCACATATGTGCATTTATTAAAATAATTATATAATAAAACATATTGCGAGTGCACTTGGTTACAATACAATATAAATTCCTACATAATATTCTAAGTACATCTATACATCTTTCCGTTCTCACATATTATTAACCTGCCATTTATTTACACGCACATACATTAACGACAAGTTAACTAGATAATTACTTCCTTAGAGTATTTATAATCGATACGTCTTCCAATATTGATTACTTGAATTTTAACTGAAGATGTCGTTTATATTCAAGCAAGAACCACTAAGATTTCTTGAGCTAAATTTTCTTAATTGCGATTATGGAAACTTTGTTACATAATCTGCTTATGTTAAATTTCCTAACGTTTTCCGCCTCATGCGTCCAATCTCAACCAACTAATACGCATTGGAGCATTAAATAACTAAACATTACTAGAAAAAATGCCAACAAATCTTATGATTTATCGTAAACCAAAATGATAGACTGAAGAAAAATACTCAGAAAATAATAGTTTGTAAACATATTTAAAATATTGTTATAGTTTCATCATAGTATGACAATACAATAACAAAACTAAATAAAAAAGCAAGTGGGTTAACTACTGATGATTTTCGGAGCGTGATAATGCTTGTGTATTTTAGAGATTAGTTACATGGTTATGCAAAAAGACATAAAAGCAAGAAAAGCAATCTCTATAGCATAATGATATGGAAAATGCTTCTAAAGCATAAACATTACTATCGTTATTAGACAAAATAACACATAAGTCGTAAACACGTCGTTTTAAATATTAATATTAAGTAGCATTATTATAACACAACGTTTTCTTGCTAAATTCTAAGACTAGGAACGGATAGCGAAACAACTGTTATTTTGCTAGAGAAAAATGTGGAGTAAAATATTTCAACACTAAAATCTTAAAAAGTTAAACAACGCCGACTCAAAATAAGTTTGCTATTGAGTATTATTTGGTTTTATATTAATATCGCTGAGGTCGAATATGAAAATCACTTATTCATAAAAAGTTTCATATTATTTTTCAAAATAATTCAATTTTCCAATTTATTTTATTTTTCTTAATCATGAAAATTATTCCACCATGTTGCTTTATGTGGGTTGGTGGATATATATATGTCGCAGATTTTCATCCGATACATGCAGATTTCCTAGATAGAATGTTTTCATCTCATGATGTAAACACAAATTAAGTACAAGAAAATTCAAAATCATGAAAATTCAGTGGTGTAGCGGGCTTCGCTATATACTCTAAGCTCCTTTCCTCACAAGTAAAGGAGGCGTTAGCACAGCTTACAGGCTATTAGTCTTATTTGTGTAATCCAAGCATGTAGTACTGATAATATTTGTATGAAACATACATATTACACAAAATATATATGCTTAGGTTATATCGTCACCATTACGATAAGCTCATAAAGCTCGATTAGTGGAACTAGTTTAACATAAAGTTGCAAGAATTACTCACACATTAACAGGTGGATTTTAATAAAAGCTTGTAAAAAATAACTCGATACAGACACAATTAGGCTTTGCAGAAGGATGCAATACTGTAATTAGTATGATCTCACTACGCAAAAACTCATGCTAGTACAAAAAAGCACTGTATTATTAATATAATTTATCTGTCCGATGATACCGGATTTGTTTTTGTACACAAATCATCCGCTTGTTTTTATTTCATTCATCCGTAAAATATATAATGTTTGAACATTGTTCATAAATCATAACTGATCCTTATAACTAATTGAATTATTTTTTATACTAATTACCTTAGCGTTAATTGATTTTCATAAAAACAGACAAATAAAAAATCTGTTACTGTTAAAGTGTATTTCTTATATAGCAACCGTTGATTATGCCTAAAACATTTATATTTAAGTAACTTTAGAGATGAAATCATGTTTTATAAATGAACAATAATATTTATTTAAATGTACTGGACTCGTATTACAAGTGTTAAAACCTTTTTTTATAATAGATATAAGTATTTTAATTTTATCTACCTACACCTGTGAGGCTATGTGAATAAAAAAAAATAAAACAACTATACAATACGTAATAAAATATCAATTTTATTGATAAATTGAAACTTATAAAATATAATTTATCCTTTTGGATTTAATTTAAAAGTCATTACTGTTACATACATGCTTGTATCGATTTAACCTACTTCGAAGCTGTCAGCGGTGGAGGCGACACGGGCGCACGAGTTGAGACATATCTCCGCATAATTTATTGTCCCGACTCGCCGTCTGACATTATAGCGTGAGTCTATTCCACTACACCTTTAGATAAGAACAGCATTAACGTTTTAAAGTTTACGAGTCACTAAGCAAAGAATTGTATTCAATTATCATATACCTACGAAATATGAATGACAATTTACTTCTGAATTGAGCACCTTATCTTTTAAAATAATATATTAGTATGATTATGAAGTTGTTTTTTTTTATATCATATCGTTTGTACAACACCTTCCCTTTCCCTACAACGTAAACCTTTACTATTATTATAATCACATTATGGAGAAGTAAGAAAAACATATAACATTATTATCTTCACTGGATGGTGGGCGCGGTTCCGCCCGCGTTAAACGTGCCGGCTCAACTCCCGTGGGCCAAAGTGTCATGTTAGTTAAAATATACTATAATCTGCCAAAGGAATTGGGTTTTCATATGCAACGAGTTTTTTGAAATACAATTCAATAATAATAATCTCTTACATGTTCTAATTTAATAACTTACTAAAGGTGTCTCCTTTCATAATAAAATGTATTTGATAAGTAACTTTTATTTATAACACGACGGCCAAAAAAAGAGGTGTCATGTTTTATGGGTTCATGACTGTCTATATTAATCTATAACTTTTAAATGCCCTGACCAGATTTGGACGTACGGTTTATCGTTAGACTTCAACAAGAGAGACTGACTATAAATTTATCCAATTTAGTCCAGTCGTATTTTTTTAAATTTTTATAGTAACATTAAAATATTCTACTTAAACATATTTTTTATATTAACGTGAAGATTATAAAACACGCAGGTTTATTGTAATTTCATATGGATTACTTATCGATACATTGTAAGTTTCCAATATGTCTCCAAGGTATTGGGTATAAAGTTACCTATGACATAGTGTTCCATTCTCTATATAATGACAGCTATATATATTTCGTAACTGTATCTAGAGTGAGACTCGTTACACCCACCGATCTTGAAGAGGTCGACTGTTGACAGCTAATTAAGTTATATATATACCTTTCTATTATCTTGATCAAGTGGTAATTGTTTATTATTCATATTCAAGTCAAAGGTTGCATAACTTAATTCTACACTTCTAAAGGCTGTCAAATCGTAACAATAGCATGCAATAGCAACGTAGAATACAATGGCATGTAACGTAGTGACGTCTTTTTTAATTTATAGTATGAAGGTGGACAATTTAGTAAAGGTGACAAACCTTTAACCATAGGAATCCGATCTTAGACATTTAGATGATTGCCTTAAAGTAACTGATGACTGAGTGGTAGCCACATAGAATTTACATGAAACTCAACCACCGTTTGGATATTCGAATCAAATCCAATTTAAACTTTTAAAAAAAGGTTAAGGTCAACAAAATGTATTGTACTTTTATAAAATTAAAGAATAAAATTTATCACAAAATTGAAAATACTCTTAACTAAAATGTTTCAAAATTATTAGTTATATGCTCCAAATTTTTTAGCTTAATTTAATTTCTAATAGTATCGTGGCCTATTTATATAAATAAACGTTACCGACGCTCAAACAGTACAAAACATAAAGCATAATAAGTTAATGAATTAATAGGAACGCCGGTTTAACCACAACTTAGAAGTAAGGTTTCATTAAATTAATCTGTTTTAAATATTAATTACCATATTTTATTGAGAAAGAAAATATTACGTAATACGCGTTTCATTGATAAATTAGAATACTGAACTAATGACAAACGTTCTTCGAATTTTTATCTAAATAAAATTTAATGTAAGTAGCATATCAACAATATGGATTTATGTCAGTTTTAAATCGAGGGTCAATAAAACATACAATACAAATATATAAAAGTTTTGACATCGTGTAATTTTAATTATTTAATGCTTGCATGGCGTACTGAATTAGAAATTAATTGTGCAGGTGCTACGGATAGCGAGCTCTGTATCCGTTTGATCATTTTAATTAATGCCTTCTATAGGTTAACAGAGTCGTGACTAGCACTCAAGTTATAAAAGTTAAGTTTTTATGCAAATTATAGCATTAAAATAACCTATTACATGTTTTTTTAATTATATTGTCGTTAGTAGTAAAAACTTCTCGAAACATTTGATAACTGCATTCCATTAAAATATTTTTCACAAGTTATCTTATCTAAATGAAAGCTCTTATCTCTTATCTTATCTAAATGAAAACTTTCAAAGAGGCTTGATTTTCTTACAGACAAATTTATATCATTTATATGTAACTAATTTGTCATAGTTTTGTACATAGTATAAAATCGTTATCTTTTTGCTTTCAAGCTAAATAAAAAAAAGAAACAGTAAAAGGAGATTTTCGAAGAAATACAGGAAAACAGAAATCACCATGGTGTCGCGAGTACGAATTCTTTTGATTATTTTATAACTTTTTCTTTTTTTTGTTTCAGAGGTTTATTATGAAAAACAGCGATACGATGGTTGGTTCAATAACAGAGCCTACCCCGATTGGGGTTCAGTTGGTAAGTAATATATCTTACACTTGAATTTGATTTACTAAAATGTTTAATACATTACTTTACGCTTCTATATATTTCCTTTTTTTTGTATAACTATTTTGGCCTTTAAAAAAGGATTGCTTAACAGCAAAAAGGTTTAAATTTTTTATCCATTTGCAAATTTCATATAAAAATAGTTTGTAACAAATGTTCACATATTAGAACCAACATATTCAACAGAATTTTGTTTTTTTCTGTTCAAATAACATATCATAGAAACATATTATAATATATTGGGAATGTTGGACAAGAGATTTTTGTCTTGCTTTTATAAGAGATCACTACTCAGCGATAAGAACACATCTGATATTATTTATATATTGTATAATATATATTTTTGATGTACAATAAATAATATTATTATTAAATGATGACTTTAAATAGATATCAGTTATGCTAATAAGTTGCAAATTTAATTTTTCTCACATTAACTAACTTGTTTTCACACGCGCATACTACATACATTTCCCAAGCTAAACATGATTTCTAATCAAAAATGAATACTTTTATCAAGCACGACGTTAGTTGATCTACAATTACATGGTATTGTATAAGTTACAAGGTCGGATATTGGAGTATATCATATTGCAATGTTTGTAAAGACATATCAAGTTTAGAACTACCGCTACCTTTGTCAGCTGTCATGATTCGAACTGACGCTGTTCATGTCATATTTGTTTTAACGATTTGATTTATCGATATTACCTTGAAACAAATAATACTTGCTATTGTACATCGGGTTGTGAAATTAGCACGTTTTTTTAGAATTTAGACTCGTGCACTCAAACTCAAATCAGTTGTGGATTTCTCAATAGGCTAGACAAATTTCCATAGTCGTTCTATAGTATAAGTAAAGTAAGGTCCTCCAGACCGATTTCGGTCACGGCGGCCAGTCTCAAGAGAGATTAGCCAACTGCGCAGGAGATATTATAGTGCACAAGTGTGTGCGCAAACATAGGTGCACTCACTATTCCCTAGATCTCATAATCCGATTGGACGGTAATCCGACACGACCGGAAAGAGTTCAGGCGCAGGACCAACGGCTTTACGTGCTTTCCGAGGCACGGGAGTGTACACACTTCCAACTTCCAGACTCCGGGCTGCTACTGCGAATTTTCTGACAGAAAAACCCAATAACAATTGATTGGCCCGACCTGGGAATTGAACCCAGTACCACCGGGTCTGCGGCCTTATATCTAGCCACTAGACCAACGAGGCAGTATTCTATAGTATATAAATATTATAATAAGATAAGATAAACACAAATCTATTTAAAATAAAAATATTAACTTATATGAGAAATAGATAATGTAAGCCTTGTTCATGCTTTTAGCGTCATAATAAAATAACTTGATGTATCGTTGTGTCATATATATTTCTTAAGTTTATATGATGATCGTGATTTCCTCCACTTTGATTTCGGCCAAAACGGCCATTTATCGTCAACAGCGGAGGACATATGCACAATTGTGTACGAGAATACAAATGCACTCTATTCCTTCTCATAATCCGATGGGAGGGAATTTCGGTTCGCTACTTATTGGTCCGACCCAAAATTTGAACTCGAAGACTTCGACATCTACAATCTCATAAGTTACGCTCTAGACCGAAGAGGCACTTAATTTAGTACATATTATAGTCATTACATTTACGAATACGGTTAGTAGTGATCGCTAGAAAGCTGCGTTGATTAGTGATTAATTACATCATCTAATCAATACAATCTGAGATAACATGATTTGATAAATACGTTATTATTAATTTGTCATTCGATTTTGCGTAACATATATGTAATAATCAATCATCATACTATAGACAACATAACTCTTACTGTTGTATTGAAATACTAGCTAATCGTCCCCGCTTCGCACGCGTATATGTTTTTTTAGATAGGATTTGCATAGAATCCGTGTTTTGGAATTATGCCGAAAATCGAAATAAAAAAACGCATATTTAAATTTTTTAATGTTTATTTTTAGTTGCCTTCAATTAACATAATATACGTGCATAATGCATTGTTCTTATATAGATATATGTATAATGTATATGTAATTCGATTACAAACACACATTTTTTTCCTCTTTATAATATTAGTATACAAATATAGATTATACTCATAATATTTACGAAATAAACATTTCATAAAAAAAATCGCTTCTAGGTAATTAAAGATCCGATTTACTTGTACCACTCAGAGACCCGTGTTTATTTGCCATTACAATTAGACCGCAGCCAGGTGACTTAAAAATTAAATAATCATGAGATCATCATTATTTCATACAATCTATATAATAAAATGACCATTAAAATATAAAAAAAATATACGAAAATAATATTGAGAGCAAAAACTTTTGTTTATTTATACTTTGATAAGTGATTTTCAAGCAAACAAATACAATATATAAATGATTGAACATATATTTAAAAAAGTAATGTGCGTGGTACTTGTTTTAATACTTAGTGGTCAGGCTTTGTGCAAATCGGTCTGAGTAGATACTATCCCATCATCACATTTTCTACCGACATACTACAATACTCAGTATTGTTGTGTTCTGTTTGGGAGAGTGAGTAAGCCAGTGTAACGAAAGGCACAAGGGACATAAAATGTTGCTTCCCAAAGTTGGTGTCGTATTGGCAATGACAAAACTAGTTAATATTTCTTACGGCGCCAATGTCTATAGATAGTGCTGATCATTTACCATCATGACCCATTTGCCCGTCTGCCTACTACTATATAATAAAAAAATCTCTAAAATTAATATACATGCATACCTTGATAGTAATACAACCATACTTTACCGAAAAGCTTTCAAACAATGAAACAACAATAATGAAGTACATTGATGTTACTGAGTACATTTACGGTTTACGATTTACTAACCCAATTTCTGAAGTATTGCGGCTGTTAATCTCAGAACACAAAGAAGGCATAAATCACAGTTTGCACAATCAAGTATAAATCGAGCTAAGTTTATCTCAAGTTACAAAAGAATGCCTTGTTTGAAGATCTCCTCGTTCCTAATTCGAAGTTCATGTCGATTGAACGCATGAGTATTGCGCCACCAATGATCACGCGCACCTTAATTATTTGCTAGACCATCGCCATAATTATTAGAAACTATCAATCACGAAATATCCAATAATTCATAATACCGAAAGTATGGTTTCGATCGTTTGATCCACGTTCAACATCACTTTCAATAAAGTATAGGTTTCGCTTTCGTAGACGTTGATTATAATTACAATCTAAAACCTCTAAAAACCAATAATAATAATAATTATTATTATTTGACAACTGAACTTATTACAAAATCAATTTATTTGTCAAACTGCTTAACATATCGTATACCATATCATAACTTGACTAACTCCTAATTTGAATCTTTATTTGTTAAAGAAACCCATAAAGACCGTAATAAAAAATTGAGATCTTAACACAAATTTCAATTAACACACACTTATCAAGTGAAACCGGTGATCTGTGAGACGTGTAAGTAGGTTAAAATCTAGATAAATAAATGACATTAATTAATCGAACGTAAATGCAGTTATAATGAAACTGTGAACGGGATGTAGCTAGACAAGGCTACATAACTCGATCAACTGCATCTAATAGATGATAGAAAATTGTATTATAATAAATGGTTACCAATGGGTTACCATATATATATGGTAATTGTTTTAAGTTATTTCCTTTGGAACATCCGTTCCAGTTTTGTATCCGTTTTCCTGTTTCATATTTCATATAATTATAACTTCGCCCAGGATTGGCTCGCATCAGCTATATTTGAAATTGTTAAGCATAGAAGATATTTTTTATTTTAGTTTAATTTTCATTTTCAAAGGCACCCTTGCCTTTGAAATTGAGTTTTCATTTTTGATTATTTTTTATTTATGGCTACCTACCACTCTTATTGATGAAATTAGTTGAATATAACATATACATATTCTATAGGTTATTTAAAAACTATTAAACGCTTATTTAATTTATTAAACATAAAACGTTTGTGTCGAAGACAAATTTTGAGTAACTATTAGTTAACAGATCTGAAACACATTCCTTACAATTTTGCTCTAATACTTTACAAGTTTATACTTATCTTTTGGGAACTTAACAATTTGTTAATTTGGTAACAAAATTACTTATGGAGCTAAGGTAATTTCCATTAAGACTATATTAGTACTTTTATTGCCTTATTCAAATAAGTACTCCATTCATAATCTGCATGAGAAATCGGATTTAAATATGATAGTAAATAATGAAACAAGATCATGTCTTGTATTCGAAGTGAACGTATGCCTGCAGCGTGTATGGCACAAAATAATCATCATTAATTTGCTTCATAAAATATTACATCATGCACTATTGAACATTGAATGTTGATAGATTATAAATTAAAATAAATCGTTTGTTTCTCAGAACCTTTATAAGTCTCTATGTACAGAGCAAAACAAAGAAGAACTCACCAAAAGTTAAAAAAAATGGGAATCTGTGATTTATGCAAAAGATAATCTAAATAAGCAAAATAGATTACTGTTTAAAAAAAATGTAATAGCGGCCTTATTGAAAAACGTTGTTTAGCCGGTGTTAAGTTAAATACAGATTTTTCTCTTTCTATCATAATTGATTTAAGATTCGAAAAAAAGAAGATACAGCATTGCATAACTAATCACTTCCTACACAATATTTGTAGGTAAATCTGCTACTATTACTACTACTAAATAAAGTGTTTCGTAAATGCGATATTTAACATTTTTTGGTTTCAAAAAGCCTTAAGATTAAGACCAAATCAGGCATTGGAAATTGGTTAGGCACTAATTAATTTATATATTATCTCTATCATGCATTGATGAATCAGCCCCATAAGTGCTGAAACAGAGGCATAAAATGAAGAAGAAGCGATCAACTTACGCAACTAACTTCAATGCCGTTTGCAGTTGAAATACTTAGGCTTTGGATTATTAGTGCAAAAGATTTATCTTCCTCTCAGAGAATCGGAATTGTGGTTCCACAACGAAATGCTCCTAGCGTTATTGCCTACTTTCCATGCAGGTCTTTATTTATAAACATTATTTTTAATTTTGATCTGCATATATTTAAGTCACTGATGTAAATAATGCTTACGAAAACAGATTTGTTCTCTGTTTTAATCTTACTACCACAAAAAGTTTTATGTTATTTACCAGGCAGTCGACTAACAAGAAAAACACCCGCTTCCTACGCTGACGGCGTGTATATGATGGCGGGTGTGGACAGACCAGGTGCAAGGACGTTGTCGAAGCTTTTCATGCGAGGACAGGACGGACTACCGTCACTCGCTAACAGAACAGCTTTGCTCGCATTTTTCGGTACATTTTAGATCAATTATACCAATAACATAACTATAATGTAACATTTTATTTCTATTTTCCAGCACGTAAATTAATATATCTTTTCCGCAGGTCAAGTTGTCACGGGAGAGATAGTGATGGCCTCAGAGTCAGGATGTCCGATCGAGCAGCATCGCATCCCAGTTGATAAATGCGACCACATGTATGACCCAGAATGCCAAGGCGCTATGTACATGCCCTTCCATAGAGCTGCGTATGACAGATCTACTGGACAAAGTCCTAACAGTCCTCGAGAACAAGTAATTATTCTATTCAATAAAACATAACGACAAAATATACGTTAACAATTGGAGTTTATTTAAATTTACACACTTGCTTCTAAAATATACACATACTGATCACATATACTATTATTGATTTGTAACTCGAAGGTCGAATTCTAGGCAATAATATGCAATGGCACCTTCTAACCTAGATCGCATCTGAATACGTAGCGTTGATTAACTTCAAATAAGTCCCGACATCAGATATAAAGTTCACACATTCCGTACGCCATTGTTATAGAATGTTAATATGAAAACTAATTGAATTAATAAAATGTGCTTATTTTATATACCATTTAACAAATATTTATTGATCTTAAGGTTAAGGAGAAAATTTATTCTGTGTAATTATATCTACTCTAAATTTTAATGTCTAAACGTCGAAAACTGTTGCATATACGTTTTATATTAGAAACACTCAAGAATTTAATCAACTATTATGCACAAAAAAATGAAAAATTTAATGTTAATCCATGAACTATGGATTAACATTATATATATATATATGAACTAGCAGTGCAACTAAAAGTCAAATTTATAATAATACAGGTGCAAATGATAGGGCAAAATCTATCATTAAAATATATAAATTTCAAAGTCTTTGTCTTGTTTCAGATAAATCAGATAACATCTTGGATTGACAGCAGTTTCGTGTACAGTACGAGTGAGGCCTGGGTGAATGCAATGAGGTCATTTCAGGTGCCACCAGCAGCCACGCCTGCCTCTTTATGTACATTCATATGCCTACAATATACGTACTCATTTGTTTTGCATTTGGCAAACCTTACTCATCACATACCGACCACTCACTTATATTACGCCACACAGATTCGCCAGATCATGTTTAATTATTTTAATGATCGTTGTCCGTAGTTTTGCTTCGCGTAGTTATTCATATCACAATATCCAGATATCATAAACGCCCATTATTTTCATTAAATAGTTCAAAAGTCTTCAACGGATCCATCACATCACACTTCTCTAAATGATTCTAAAGAAAAAATAATAAATTATATAGGCTTAATAAATGCTTATTAATTTAAAAAAAACACTTCTTATAATAATTTAATTAAAGTTAATTAGAAACAATAGATTGTAAATATTGTAGAGAAAAACAATTAAAAAACATATTTAATGATAATTATTTCTTTATATATAATGATCATATTTTTACTCGTAAATAAATCTACACGAAATTATACAACACAATTCTCAATTATATAAGGCTTAGCACATAATATAAATATAATAATTGTAGAATTATTTAGTGCTATGAATACGATAAATATCAAGCCTTAACAACTGTGACATTTCTTACCTTTTACATTTACTATCTTGAACGGAGTGCTCAATTATTTATCGATATAATTGACAAGCGGTTGATTTGCTGCTGCGTTTGAAATTTATTACGATGCATTCCGTTTAAAATTGTTGCAATCACAGAAATTATAATGATCAAAGGTTATTCTTGAAATAATAATTAATATAAATAAAATATCCTTTTTTTAATGCAGAATGGTAGTTTGGCAAGTGAAGGAGGGATGCCTTTACGTAATACGAAACGTGTGCCACTCTTTAACAACCCAGTTCCTCATTACATGAGGATGCTCAGTCCCGAAAGGCTATTTTGTAAGTAAATTTTTAAACTTAGTTATAAAAAAATGTTGTTCTTTTTTACAAAGAAATATAATTTAAAGGGTTTATTGACCCTATTGTACTTTCTGGGAGATAAATGTATTAAATCAAGGAAACTCAAATCAAAAATTATTTTGATATTATTTTGGTAACAATTTATTCTGCATATTGTAGTTAAAATAATAATTATTTACTATTCCTTGATATGTAGATATAATAAGTTGTTTTGGTACACTCAGTGTTGGGCGATCCGCGTACAAATCAAAATCCGGCGATGGTAACATTTGGGATCCTATTGATGCGATGGCACAACGTAGTGGCGGCGCGTGTTCATCGACAGCATCCGGACTGGAGCGATGAACAGCTGTTCCAGCGAGCGAGAAGAATCGTAATTGCGAGTTTACAGGTACATATACGTAGATATTTAATAGACATTTTTTGTAGACATTTAATAGTCATTTCGAGTGCTTTAAATATTAATATACAGTGGTAGTCATATAATTAGAAACACTTCTTATGAATAAAGAAAGTATAACTTCAACGTACAAATGTTCGTAAAATATACAGGGTGACTACTATTACTTACTATTACTATCGATACGTGATATTTGACGATCATATATGACAAAATAAAAATTAATATAACATAAATATTAATAAACTTCTAAGTAAAGTTAACCAAAAGTTATGTAATTAATTACGCATCGTGTGAACACCCTAGCTGCGTTATCGACACAAAACAGTAATGTAGGTAGGTACATTTAGTTATCGCGTGGTAGTTTACCTACATCCAAACGCCGCGCGCCGCCGCGTGTTAACAGGGTAGCAGGCTACCTTAGATAAACAAAAATGATCCAATTCCCTTCATACTTTAATCCTGGCTTAGGACAGGCAAAAATACCAAGATATTTCATTCGTTTAAGCAACCAATTTATTGACTAGGTAAATGGTGTGAACTTGACACAAAAAATAATATGAACTGTTTACCTATCTTGGTATTTCCGGCGTATTTAAAAATGGAATCATACTTATTTACAACAATTGTCAATCATTAAACTACCTATTTACCTACATAACTACACTAACCTTAACAAATGTTCAAAGTGAGCTCCTTCTCGTGTGATACACAGTTCGGCACGTTTACGCATATTGTCTTTCACACGATTTAATACGAATGGGTCACTTTTAATAGTTTCGAAAGCACTAGTGATTTTTAATTTCAACTCCTCTCTGTTGACATACTCTGTAGCATACACAAGACGTTTTACCTCCCCCCATAAATAGAAGTCCAGTGGAGTGAGATCTGGAGAGCGAGCTGGCCATGGCACAGGCCCTCCGCGCCCTATCCAGCGATCTCCAAAAGTATTGTTTAAGTACTCAAGTACCTGCGTCTGATAGTGCGCGGGTGCTCCGTCGTGTTGATAAAATAAGTTTTGGAGATTGCTCAGTGGTACATCATCGAGCATGTCATTCACCGCACTGTTTAAAATGTCTAAGTATGACACAGCATTGAGTCTTCCTTCGATGAAATACGGCCCTAACAAACAGTTATTTAAAACACCAGCCCACACGTTAACACTAAACCTGTGTTGATAAGCGTCCTGTCGCGTAACGTTGGATTGGAATGACTCCACCAATGTTCATTGTGTACGTTAAAAATACCTAACTTAGTAAACGTAGCTTCGTCCGTGAACAATATGTTTTTGTCAGTGTTTTGCAAAAACCACCGACAAAAATTTATTCGTGGCTCATGATCGTTGGCACTGAGTTCTTGAATAGGTCGAAAATGATAAGGGTGTAGCCCTTCTTTGTGAAGTAGATTCCACACAGTCCACTGAGATACACCAAATCTTCTAGCAGCCTTTCGAGTACTTGCTACTGGGTTGTTCTCAAAATACTCGAGAATGTCTTCTTGTAGGAAGACAGGGTATGCTGCTCCACCTCGTCCTTGGGCATGTGTTGGAACACGGAACTGTCCGAAGTCTCGTAATCTTTGATTAGCGTTTAAGATGACGCTGGCCGTAGGTACTCGACGATTGGGGAACATCTCCCGGTACAAATTGATTGCGCCCGGCAAGCTATCATTTGCACGCGCATACGCACGAACCATGTCCAAGTATTCTGCATTTGTGTATTGATAAGCCATACTTAATTACTAATAAATAATAACGGGTCACACGCACACACGACAGATTAGGTATACGCGTAAGATCGATCGCTAGGCGCGCGCGCGGGAAGACGGACGTACAGACCTTACGGCGGCGCTCGCCCGACTAATTAGCCACGGGGCGGGTGTTGGGAGTAGCGACACACGCGTGCGGCGGCGTGGTGTTGTATCAGCACGCCGCCGCACGCGCCGCCGGCAAGGCTGGGAACGTGTCCACACTTTATTTATTTATACGGAAATTTGGTCAAAAATTAAGTACCTATTTTTTTTTACATAATTCGAATGAGAATCATGTACCGAGTATTCTCCTTAAATATTGATAGTAATTAACCAGTCATCCTGTATACACATTCAATAATTAATAATCATGCAATAATATAGCCACTCAAATAAAAAACTCATTAAATGTATAAAATATAAAACATATCTTACTTTTAATTACAAAATGAGCGTTACATAAGTAGTTTATTTTCTGTTACTGGCCGCTTAGATGCCTAATTAGAAACATTTTAAAAAAGCATCCATAGCTCGTTCTTTTCTTAAAATTGGAGAATAACATTTCTTTTTCTATTATTTTGGCGGCAATTCAAAATTTTATCTGAATTTTATTTTGTTCAAAATGGGCAGAAATAAAAGTTGTGACGCGTCAACTAGGCAAATAATTGTTAATTTACATATAGATCATAAGTGGGCGTACAGAAGAATAGCTGAGCATTTAAATTCTTCTGTTAAGAAAGTTTTTAATGCAATTGATTATTATAAAACACATGGGACTGTTGAAAATGTCCTTAGAAAGGCTCGGCCAAGACAAACCTCTCCCAGAGAAGACACGCTCATCGTTCGTGTTGCTAAAAAAGACCCAAGTAAAGACTCCAACCAGATTAAAAATGAAGTTTTTTCGCCTGATGACCCGAGAAACATCTCGTCAAGACTGATACGCCGAAGATTAGTGGAAGCTAAATTGTTTGGAAGAATCTCTCGAAAGGTACCGCTTCTTACCAAGCAACACCGAGAGAAGCGATTATTATTCGCTAAAAAATATGTTAATTGGACGGTACGAGAATGAAAAAAAGTGTTATTTTCAAATAAAACAAAAATAAATATGGTAAATTCCGATAGAAAGCGCTATTTTAGACGCCCTGTAAACAATGATTTTAATTATAAATACACAAGGAGTATAGTCACGTTGGCGGTACAATAGATCAATGGCAACACAAAAATATCTTAGAGCACACGATGATTCTCTACTCGGACGATCATTTGCCTATAACCTGGATCTTTCAGCATGACAATGACCCTAAACACACGGCCAATAGCGTCAAACGTTTCCTTAGCGAACAGCGTATATCCGTTTTAGAGTGGCCAGCAAATAGTTTGGTTTTAATTAATAGTTTATTTTTGTTGTTGTTTCTAATTACTTGACCATTATTGTTCATACCTTAAAACTGATTTAAATGTTTGTTCGTAATGTAATATTGAAACTGTACTTGTGTAATGGGATTTATATTGTTTTTTCTAATTAATGATAAATCGTTGAACATATGTTGTTCTATTTATTGTTTAATTTCAAAATAAAAACGATTGCGATGAAGTATCTTATATAATGTCAAGGACCGTTGGTAGTGTTACTAATTATACGACCACCACTGTATATTTTAAATATTACTTTCTAACGACAAAATTTTATAAATTTAATTATAAAAATAACTTATAGTGTACAAAATAAAACAAATGTTATCATATATTATCATTCTCCATTTTTTAAATTGTTATCATAAATTGACATAAAACTATTTCACATTCCAGAACATCATCCTTTATGAGTACGTCCCAGCTTTCCTAGGCGTCCCCATCCCGCCGTACTCTGGATACCGCGCAGACGTAGCGCCAGGTGTCACACACGCCTTCGCAGTGGCTGCTTTCCGATTTGGGCATACATTAGTACCACCGGCCATATTATTGAGAGACAGAAACTGTAGATACGGTAGAGCACCAGGCGGTCATGACGCAATTAGGCTGTGCCAAACATGGTGGGATGGAAATGTAAGTATCTTAATATCTAAATTAGCTAATGGATGATTCAAAAGTGTGTATATCCTAAAAAAACACAGTTCATTTTGTTTTTATTCGTAAAAAAAATTGATTTGTTTATATAAACTACATTATTATTTTTATACTAGAGTATGCATTGTGATAACTATGTAATTTTTCTTTTAAACGATTATCGATTACGACTCGCCCACCAACTCCTATCCTTTGATGGTATTATGTCAGAAATTTTCATCATGAATGATACGAACGCACGAATACGAACGCATAGATATTGTTTTATTATTAAGATATACATTAAGAAATAACAAGAACCAATTTCCATGATATACATTTATTCACCTCTCGCAATTCGACTTCAATATTAAACCGATGATGTGATAAAATATAATGGTATTCGTGACTTTTGAAATCAAATTTAGTAAAACAATAACTTTTTAGTGCTTCTTAGTTTGAACGTCGCCAAGTTATTCAGATAACATACTCCCTTGACCTAAATTAATTTATGTATACTATATTATTTCTTACACTTAGAGCACATCCATTTAATGCAATTACGATAAAATTATGACATAATAATTAGGGGTTTTTTTTAATGATACTATACTGTGTTTAGGATGTTATGTCTCAAGTTCCTATAGAAGAAATTCTTATGGGTATGGCATCACAATTATCGGAGCGTGAGGATGCACTCCTCTGCTCAGATGTGAGGGATAATCTCTTTGGACCAATGGAATTCTCGCGAAGAGATCTCGGTGCTTTGAATATTATGAGAGGAAGAGACAACGGTCTACCCGACTACAACACCGCTAGGTAATTCACAACATATCATCATTAAACAATAGCAAATATCCTGCAAATTCGGATTGCCGTCCCTTTGGATGATGGGACTACGGGAATAGAGAGTGCACCTGTGTTCCCGAGTATACCAAACTCGAGCAATGAGGTTATGAGGACATTATTATCGCATAGATTATAACAAAAAATCTCTTTTTACGCTTGTGTGTTTCCAGATTATACAAACCATGTTCTGATTTATTCTAAACGTATTACAGGGAATACTTTGATCTACCTAAAATCAAAACTTTCAACGAAATTAATCCACAACTTTTCGAAAATAATCCCGACTTACTACAAAAGCTGATTCAAATTTACGAAGGCAGACTCGATAACATAGACGTTTATATTGGTAAGAGCAAGTTGATTTTTTTCCAATATAAATAAAAATTGTATTTATATACATAATAAAATAATTTTCAAGGTGGTATGCTTGAGTCAACTGGTCACCCCGGAGAACTATTCAGAGCAATCATCATTGACCAGTTTACAAGAATACGAGACGCTGATAGATTTTGGTTTGAGAACGAAGGAAATGGGTAAGACACTATTAATTAAACCATAATTTATACAATTTAAAATTATCAATGTCAATAAGCATAATCGCTTATCGTTCAAATAAATTTCAGGATATTTACCCACGAAGAAATCGCTGAACTACGTCGTATACATTTTTGGGACATTATAGTAAATAGCACAGCAGTAGGTCCTAACGATATCCAACGAGATGTATTCCACTGGAGAGATGGAGACCCATGTCGTCAGCCATATCAGCTAAACGCATCTAAACTACCACCTTGCAAATATCTGAAGGGTTACGATTACTTTGAAGTAAATTTCTTTTTATTAAATGAAACCTTTCATTTTTTAGAATGCTGTAAAATTTTAATCTTACTAAATTTTCAGGGGAACGAGTTTGCATACATTTACATCTGTTTAATCCTCGCATTCGTTCCTATACTTTGTGCTGGTGCAGGCTACGGTGTGGTGAAACTACAAAACAGCCGACGTCGTCGCCTTAAGATACAGCAAGAACATTTGAAGAACGCTGAACAAAAAGGTAGCTTTGTCTAATTTTAGACCTACATATATGACAACAGACAACAGTTGTACTCGTAACACTAAAAATACTGTTAAAATAATTGAATCCAATTACTTGTTTGTAGGTTCTGTGGATAAAATGGTATGTAGAGAATGGGTACATGCATCCCATAAGAGGCTAGTAAAGCTCAGACTTGGTCCAGATACTGCACTTCATGTAACAGACCGCAAAGGTGATAAGTTACGCACTGTGCCGCTAGAGCACACCGATCAACTTACTGTATTGGAGAGCCAAGTAAGCGAAATCATTTTTTTTAATTATTTAAAAAAATATATCATAAAGTATTGCTTACACAAAAAGTGCGATTGATACTCATTAAAACAACATTTTCAAATAATTAATTTATTTTAGGAAAGTCACACCAACAAACGTCCTCTTGTCCTAATTCGAGTGCAGCGTGAACACGACCTTGTTCTAGAAATGGACTCTCTTGCTTCGCGTCGCAAATTTCTGGTTAAATTCGACGCCTTTCTCGCGCAACACAAAAAAGCGCTTAATCTTACTCAGGTAAGTAATTTATTAGTAAACTATAAAAATCATATTTTGTCTTTAATAATTTTATTATTTCAGTTAAAAGGCAGTTTTATATCATACGTGAAGCTACTATATCCAATTAAAAGCCCAATATTTAAATTCTACGAATATAAATAATGTAATATATATTTAACCCTGTAGGGACATCGAGATCAAATCTTAGCATCAGCAGAAACAAGAGAACGACGTCAAAGAAAACTAGAACATTTCTTTAGGGAAGCATATGCTATTACTTTTGGTCTTGCACCTGGTGAAAAAAGAAGAAGATCAGAAGATTCCGATCCAGAGGTAAATCGATAAAGCTTAGAAGATTTTTTGAAAATATTTTTATCAATGCGTTTAAGTCATACAAGTATCTAAATAAATTATTAAGAATATAATTTGTAATTAAAATGTCTTTTACAGTCTATTGTTATGAGAACATCTTTATCTAAAGGAGAATTCGCAAGCGCTCTAGGAATGAAATCAGATGCAGTTTTTGTGAAAAAAATGTTCAATATTGTGGACAAAGATGGTGATGGAAGAATATCCTTTCAGGTATGAATATACATATATAGAATGAGTCTTCACTATTATTATGTTTTTTGTAATTTTTACAATATTTTTTTCTGTAGGAGTTTCTTGATACTGTTGTATTATTTTCACGTGGAGCAACAGATGATAAGCTTCGAATTATTTTCGATATGTGTGATAACGACCGCAACGGTGTGATCGACAAAGGCGAATTAAGTGAAATGCTTCGTTCGTTAGTCGAGATTGCAAGAACCACATCATTAAGAGATGAACACGTTACTGAACTCATAGATGGCATGTTCTCTGTACGTAACAAATCTTACTAAAATAAATGGAATTTAGTATCTTATTTGTCTACGATATGTGTTTATGGATATAACAGCAATTTTAATAATTATTTTTTATTGTAGGATGCTGGTCTTCAGCACAAAGATCATCTCACGTATTCTGACTTTAAGCTTATGATGAAAGAATACAAAGGAGAATTCGTTGCTATTGGTTTAGACTGCAAAGGTGCTAAACAAAACTTTTTGGACACATCGACAAATGTTGCAAGAATGACCAGTTTTCATATTGAACCATCGATGGACCAATCTAGGTATGCAATTAGAACGATGAATGTGAATATCCTTAACTTTGATGTTTGTCCTGTTAAATCATAATACAACTTTTCCAATTATTGCATTTCAGGCATTGGTTCCTACTTAAATGGGATTATCTTACAACATTTCTGGAGGAGAATAGGCAGAATATTTTCTATCTGTTTGTATTCTACGTCGTAACGATAGGGTTATTTGTGGAAAGATTTGCACATTACTCATTCATGTCTGAACATTTGGATCTGAGACATATTATGGGAGTTGGAATTGCTATAACTAGAGGATCCGCGGCTTCCTTGTCTTTCTGCTACAGTCTTCTATTGTTAACTATGTCAAGAAACTTGTTGACTAAGTTAAAGGTATGAATACTACGAAATATACGAATGCTTAACAATGATTTGTATCTTAAAAATATAATAAATTAGATAATAATATAATAAATTAGGTAATACATATTAGTCATTAAAACGTATACCTAACTTTAATCTCAATTAGTACTACATTAAAATAAATCACCTTTAAAATGCCGTTAAAAAAAACTCATTTAAAAAATAAACCACATACGGACGACGTAAAATTTATATTTGTAAAACTCAATATAACACTAAATACATTTTGTTGCAGGAATTCAGCATACAACAGTACATTCCCCTAGATTCAAGTATCCAATTTCATAAGATAGTAGCTTGTACGGCCCTATTTTTTTCCCTTCTGCACACAGCGGGTCATATGGTAAATTTTTACCATGTATCTACACAACCAGTAGAAAATTTACGTTGCTTAACAAAAGAAGTTCACTTCACATCAGACTTTAGACCTGGGATAACTTATTGGGTCTTCCAAACTATAACAGGTAATTTTATTTTATGTCCCTAATATCGAACAGTTTTATTATTCACACCGAATAAACATAAGCTAATACTTAAGCCTGTTTTGAAATAAAACACATCTCCATAGCCATTATCTCATTCTTAATTTTCCTACCAGTCAAAATATGTTTATACTACTAATTTGAGTCGGTACCGTTCACTCATAAGTTATTCTAGTATCAAAAGTTAATATGAGAATGAGTGAGCCACTATAATGATAGGTACTCGGGCCGTATCATCTGAGTTTATATGATTGGTGGCGTAAGAAATTGTGTAATTTTAGCTAAATTAATAATGTATGGTAATATAAATAAGGTCCTCCAGACCGATTTCGGCCACGGCGGCCAATCTCAAGAGAGATTAGCCAACTGCGCAGGAGATATTATAGTGCACAAGTGTGTGCGCAAACACAGGTACACTCTCTTTTCCTTAGCTCTCATAACCCGATGGGACGGCAATCCGACACGACCGGAAAGAGTTCAGACGCAGGACCAACGGCTTAACGTGCTTTCCGAGCCACGGGAGTGTACACACTTCCACCTTCCAGACTCCGGACTGCTACTGAGAATTTTATGACAGAAAAACCCAATAACTATTTATTAGCCCGACCTGGGAATTGAACCCAGGACCACCGGGTCTGCAGCCTAATATCTGCCTACCTAATATCAGCCTAATATTGGCCACTAGAACAACGAGGCAGTCATGGTAATATAAGCTGACCAACAAGTAGCCTATCGGTTTGCCTTACGATCATTATATTGTAAATAAAATAAAAAATACTTTATTTACTTTCGTACTACCTAATCAATAAATATCGTTTTTACAGGGGTAACAGGTGTGCTCTTATTTATAATAATGTGCATAATATTTATATTTGCGCATCCGGTTATACGCAAGCGTGCCTACCCGTGGTTCTGGCGCGCGCACTCCCTACACGTGGCGCTCTATGCACTATGCCTCGTACACGGCCTCGCGAGGCTCACTGGAGCACCGAGGTTCTGGATATTCTTCCTCGGGCCAGCTGTTATTTACACTTTGGATAAAGTAAGAATGTGTAAAAAATACTTAGATATGAATTTGATTAAGCTAGGATTATTTTTATTGACTAGAGGGAAAGTCCATTTCATTAATTCCTCTGTACCTTAAAATTTCTGCAAAACATTTAAAATAGTTGGGTTTATTTACCTTGTATCTAAATAAATTAACACAAATATGGTTTTAGGTGGTATCGCTACGCACGAAATATCTGGCTTTAGATGTCTTGGAAACTGAAATGTTGCCGTCTGATGTCATAAAAATCAAATTCTATAGACCACCTAATCTAAAATATCTATCAGGTAAGCACAAATCAAGACATATTATTATCACATTCAGGGCCGGATTTAGGGGATGGCAACCGGGGCTACAGCCCCGGGGCCTCCACAAAAGAGACATCGGAAAAAAAATCTTTGAAATTCCGATTAGTAAACAACTTTTCCTTTTCCCAATGGCTGAGTGAGGTGGTACCAAAAAAAAACCAAAAATCTTGTGGAAGAAAATCATAATTTTTGCTAATGTGCAGTCGTTGAGCTTTTTTTAGAATCTATTTCTTAAAAACTCGACTGACAAAAATTGTTAATTTTATTTGGAAAATAATTTGGGGCCAGGGGGCCTCCACTTCGTTTATGCCTCGAGACCTCCACACCTCTAGATCCCGACCTGATCACATTTATCAGTATTTTTTTAATTTATTAGGTCAGTGGGTCCGTTTAGCCTGCACAGCGTTTAAAAAGGAAGAGTTTCATTCGTTTACGCTGACATCAGCGCCTCATGAGAACTTCCTCTCTTGTCATATAAAAGCGCAAGGACCTTGGACTTGGAAGCTCAGAAATTACTTTGATCCTTGCAATTACAATCCTGAAAATCAACCTAAAATAAGGTAAATTATAACAGGCTCACTTAAGGGGATTTATCAAAATTGCCACCGTTAAAATGAAGGCATTTATAAGTTTTTGTGCACATGCCTGATATATGTATACAACTACTTTAGTCTAGCCAAACAAAATAAAAATCTTGGTCGCATTATATATATTTTTCATTTTATCAATTGTAATATTGTCAGCATATTATGTATATACTATTTAATTAGGTATTGCTTGATAGCATATAATTTTGAATGTTATATTGAATAGTATTTTTACTCCAATGTTCTATTAACTTTAGAATTCAAGGACCCTTCGGAGGAGGAAATCAAGACTGGTACAAATTTGAAGTAGCAGTTATGGTTGGTGGCGGCATTGGAGTGACACCTTACGCCTCCATTCTAAATGATTTGGTGTTTGGAACCTCAACCAATAGATATTCAGGAGTTGCTTGCAAAAAGGTAATAAAGAAAAATACAAAACAAAGATATATAATAGTCATTGTTTTTAATTGTTTTAAATATGACTCAAAATGTTTTAGGTCTACTTCCTTTGGATTTGCCCTTCACATAAACATTTTGAATGGTTTATCGATGTATTACGAGACGTGGAACGCAAGGACGTTACGAATGTTCTGGAAATACATATATTCATCACACAGTTCTTCCACAAATTCGACCTTAGGACGACAATGCTGGTAAATATTGATATTACCCCATAGATAATTTATTCAAAGATTTAGATATTAGGATAACATTAAGCGACACTAATCAATTTTGTTCCAGTATATCTGCGAAAACCACTTCCAGAGGCTGTCCCGCACGTCCATGTTCACGGGTCTTAAAGCTGTCAATCATTTTGGACGACCTGACATGTCCTCTTTTCTGAAATTTGTGCAGAAAAAGCACAGTTATGTAAGTAACGTACATTTTTCTTCGATGATTGTTGAAAATTTGCGTTTCGTTGTACTATAATAATAGTAATTATAAATAATTTTAAATAATTAATATAAATAATTATAAATAATTAATATAAATATTATAGTAATATTTAATAATTAATATTAAGTTTATTTTCTATTACACAAACTAAAGGTCCTTTTGCTTAAATATTGCCCTATTTAACTTTTTAATTAAAGATATTATATGTAGTACTCAAAATTTTTATTCAATTTTAAACGGCATATTATGTAAGGAATATGAGTATAATAATGTAATCACAAATAATTATATTTATGCATCATCCAATTATCATTATTGTAGAACGTGTTAAAATTACTATAAAAAGTGCAGCTCATAATTTCGTCTTGCAACATATTTCAGTTTAACCTAATTTGATAAATAATAAAGTGATTTGATTTGCCTTTCTATTCGATGGCAATAAAGTATAGTCGTGACTGAGGCTGATCTGTTGTGACACAAGGACATGAATGAGAGCCATCTGCGATATCTTTAATGTTACTGTGCTCTAGATATTACAGAAATTATATATTTTATATAGTAAAATACAAATTTATTGTTGCAATATACATGCGTCAGCTTATACTAGCGTCGGCATCCTGAATTCAATTTTAAAAACCGAGTTCAGTGTATCATCCTAATCTCTTCATTTATAACAATAAAAAGAGATAAGGACCAAAACTAAATGAAAATAATATGCACTTTTTAGAAATATTAGTAGTATAGGTACAACGCGTGCACGTTGTATCTACACATTTGAAATGAGATTACCTTTTTAACACTAAGTCGTTGTTTTATTGACACATTTTTATTTTTATTGAATAAATATTATTTAATAATACTTACTTGATGGTAGAGCTTTGTGCAAGCTCGTCTGGGTAAGTACCACCCACTCATCAGATATTCTACCGCAAAACAGCAGTACTTTGTATTGTTGTGTTCTGGTTTGAAGGGAGAGTGAGCCAGTGTAATTACAGGCACAAGGGACATACCATCTTAGTTCCCAAGGTTGGTAGCGCATTGGCAATGTAAGCGATGGTTAACATTTCTTACAATGCCAATGTCTATGGGCGTTGGTGACCATTTACCATCAGGTGGCCCACATGCTCGTCCGCCTACCTATACAATAAAAATAAAAACTTATAAACATTTTCAATTCAGGTTTCTAAAATTGGTGTGTTCTCTTGCGGTCCTCGGCCGCTCACCAAATCTGTCATGTCAGCATGCGAGCAGGTCAACCGTACGAGACGACTACCATACTTCATTCACCACTTCGAAAACTTTGGATAACTAAAATCAAAAACCTAGAAGTTACCCGGGAGTAAAATATTAACTAACGTATATTTACAAAATGTTTTTACTTAAATCATGCAAAAAGTCATTATTTATAAATGTCATGCAGCATGCATTGTGAATAGTCTTTAATGTTACGGCCACATCCATGCAAACAAGCGAACGCATAAGCCTATAATTTAATGACTAAAACAGTTGCTACACGCCTGATCCATCGATCAAATAAATGAAACGTGTTATTATTAACAAATAGTTTTTACAACACTGCCTATGAATAAGCTAGTGACGCTATTTAAATATTCAATATAAGATATTTATGCATTTCAAATAAACCTACATTTATTTTTTCATCTTTTGCAAAAGTCAGTGTATATTAAGTTTTTTAAGTCATAATTTTAATTTCTTGTGGTCTTGTTATAATTATTTATTATTATTATTATTATTATTATTATGTTTAAACGTGTTTTCTTTTCCTTAAAAATGTATAAATTTAAAAGAATTGCTGTACTACAGTCTACACTACTTTATTTCAAGTATTTTTTCACAGTAATTTGATTTTTTTGTCTCGTATGCTGCTGTTTTAATAAGAAACCATTGCGGCGTTAGTACAAAACAACTTCGCATTTTATGTACAAAGCTATATAAAACATAGAATTACTGTAGAATACTCATTGCGACTATAAATTAAATTATTTACCATAATTTAAATTCAAAAATATGTTTTTAAATGTAAATAGTGTAGATAGATTTTATCGGCTAGAATAAGTTACCAATTTTTTACAAGTTTATAATGTAAATAATGCAATAAATTTTGTTTCCTATGAAATGACTATTCATTTTAAAATAATTGCCTACCTGAGGCAGAACAATGCGAGTTTGTCTACAGTCTATTATTAACTAATTAAATCTTCGTTCTAATTGTTATCATACGCAGATCTACCGGGAGCGGTAGTTGCAATGTAATGACTGTTCCCAAACCTTCAAGATCGTACTTGAATTATTTATGGACGGTAATTTAAGGTTGCCTTCTAAGTAAGAGGCAATAACTAGCCTTGCAATTGGCTACACACTGCACCGTCGATCGGCCAATAAAATGTTTGAATTTGTACAATGTTTTAGAGTTTATTGTACTTAAACAGCAACTTGAAATTTATCAATGCTGTTTGCTAACTAAACCATAGTAACCCATCACTTACAGAATTATTATTATATTCATTATTACAGGAACTTGATTCACTTCTATTTTGTTAATTTTTTTAAGTAATTGGATTTTAAAATTTTTACAGGAATCAGACTAATTTTCTTTTATAATTTTAAGAGATTGTTTACAGATTAAAGATCTTAAACATTATGTTTTATTTTGTGTCCTCTTTTGTCTTTTTATTACTCGTAACGAAACAAAAAATGTACACCTATCAACTCAATGCTCACCTAATAAGCCCATCAACATTTTTTTGATTTCAAATATATATTTTTTAAATATTTAAATTGACGAAAGGTCATAGACTATTTTATTCAAATTACTAGTAATTAATGCCTAATATAATCCAAGCAATAAAAATTACGTGAATTTGAAATTAATATTAAATATTAGATGTTGAACTCGAACAGTTTCAAGTTTATCTTATCGCATTAATATTATATAGACTTTTATTTGTATGCTTGTATATCACTCTCATGTAAATTTACTTATTCAATTAAAATGAAACTCTCACATTATGATAGCTAAAATCCCAATAAAAAGAGGCCAAAAGGATCGCAACGCCGTTTATCCGTCAATGTGTGGATGGGAATAATTGACAACAATTTAATCGGACCACATTTTTTACCGAGCAATCTAAATGCTGTAGCTTACGAACATTTTTCGACAAATGAAATGTTTGACCTCCTCGAAGACGTGCCTTTGGTTACAAGGCAAAACATGATATACCATCAAGACGGATGTCCTGCACATTTTGGTGTCTATGTAAGGCGATGGCTCGATAGCTATTTTCCTAATCGCTGGATAGGGCGAGGAGGACCCATTCCGTGGCCTGCGAGGAGTCCGGACTTAACGCCGGTTGATTTCTATGTCTGAGGTCATAGGAAATCCCTAGTTTACGACGTCTCGCCTGTGTTATCCGCGGAAGAACTCAAAATAAGAATTGTGAACGCAGCAAATGTGATGCGAAATAATTTGACTACTTCGGAAGTTAAGTTACAACTTAGAAAAAGAATGCGGCTTTGCGTACGCAATAGGGGAAGTCACTTCGAACAAGAACTATAACTAGGCTAAATTAAAAAATGACTTAATTGTTACTTATTGTTAATTCTTATTACTACTAGAATGTTACTGATTCTTAATTTTATTTCAAATTTTTATTTCTTGTTTTATTTACATTTGGTATTGTTTTTAATTAATTTTATGGAAATTTTAAAGAACGTCCTAAAGCTTAGTTAGAATACGAATTTCCGCCTGCTTCCTTTGTGATCTTCTTTTTTCAGTTTCTTTGAAATAAGTTACTAGTTGTTATGCATTTTTGGAGAGCTAAGAAATCGGTTATGTTTTTAAAATTATCTGCAAGCCAAGTTTCATAACGTTTTTTATTTTGTTTTTAAGACATTTTAAAAATCTCAATAAAATATTGAAATAATATCGGTTTTCGTCTCGCTTTTTTAAATTTGGACCGACAATTGTTGTTTAAAGGTTGATAAATAACAAGTGCTTAATCGTTTTTATAAAACAAAGGAAAAAATGATATTTAAATTGATACTTTTGATGATGCATTTTTGACTCATTTTGAAAAAAGCTAAAAAACATGATAACTTAAACGTGGTTCACTTTTGCATTATGCATATAGGGGTTAAAATTATCGCAAATAGTCACCCATAACACCTAACGGGAATACGTCGAATTACCAATAACCCTGTATATATATACATACATACAGGGTTATTTGTAACGACCCAGCAAACTCGCAGGACTAGATAGCTAACACCATAAGCAACAACTTTTGTTCTACGACTTTTGATAATTTGTTAGATTTTATTTTCATACAAAAATAAGTATTAATTTAATTTCCCCCTTGAACGCTTATAAATCTACGCGCATCGCAAAGATCGACGCGTCGCGTCGTCCTTTCGTTTATGAATGAAATATAGACCTACAAATGTCACGACAGTACGACAAAAACTTGTAATTTTTTTTTTTTTTTCATATTTTGAGATGTCCGAAGTCGTAGAACAATATTTGGTTCTATATAATGGTTCTATATATATAGAAACAAGGTGGTCAAGTACACGAGATCTTCAAAAAGTTGTCAAACGAGCATATATATAATTTATCTCATGCTCGACGGTGGTGGAAAATGTCGTGGGAAAATATACTTGTGTTGTATGAAATTTTGTCACATGACAAATACACCAATCCAATAAACACAGACCTACTCCTTAAGAGGAGAAGGTTTTGGAACTTACTTACGCTGCGTCAATACTAAACTATTATGGATACAAGTGGCAGATTTTCATCCGCCACATTTAGGATTCCTCACAATGTTTTCATTCACCACCGGAGATGTGATGAATTTGAATACAAATTAATCTCATGAAATTTCGGTGGTGCGTCCGGGTTTCAGCTCGGAATTATCAATTAAGATTCAAGTCTTCTAACCACCGGGCTATTCCCTTCACTTTCACTTGACTGACTGTTACTTCAATTTTTAATTTAATAAAGTATTTGTACAAGAATAGCCTGAGAAGAGTATTAACGTATATTTGGACACCCAATCGATAACAATATTATACTTTTCTTACGCTTCATTATTTTATAAATATTAGAATCAAATATTGTTATATTGTATAAATGTAAAGTTTTTTATATTATCACATAAAATGATTTCTAAACATATTTTGTGATAATAATCTTGTATTTTTAATGGATGGACAAATTAACATAATTAATAATATTTTAGTTAATTATGGATTCTTTGAATGAAATATGCATAAGATTATTAAACTAAGGTCAATGGTGAACAAAACATGAAATAAATATAAAATTAAACGGTTTTTAAACAAAAGAATAAAGTGTGTGAATAAAAGTTACATCATTTGATAAGGCATTACCTAAAGTCTTAATATGACCGCATAAAGATTTTACATAATTGAAAATTACAAAATAGTTTAAAGGAAATTACATAAAATCCGACTACTAAATAGTTTACAATGAAGTTAATACATATATTACACATACATACAGGAGATGTTGAAAATGTAAAATGATATAGCTTAAGACGAAATAGTTTATTGGTAATTTAAATTGGCGGAAAGATAGATAGTTGTTACAAACTCGATATATATAACATATTTACCCTTTTTGGCAACGCCTTTCTCGGATATGAATAACATAAAAATGAAGAGTATTCTCGATTACAATGTAGCGCGTGGGAATAAGTGCTTCAAATATAATTATATTTTGTAATCAGTAATCAGTGCAGTAGCCGTAACTTTATGTAATTAAAATAGTAAATACATTATGTTGAACACGCAAATTACTTAATTATTTGGCAAAACGATTTATCGTTCCTTCCTTATAACGTCTATCAAAAAAGTTTATATATACAAATATACGATTACCTTTTTTAAAAATTATTGATATAATATTCATATATCTCATATTAATTCCAGATTAATGTTATATAAGATTTCATTAAGCATTCATCATCATCATCATTTCAGCCGGAAAACGTCCACTGCTGGACAAAGGCCTCCCCCAACGATTTCCACAATAGTCGGTCTTGCGCTACCCGCATCCAACGGCTTCCCGCGATCCTCACGACATCGTCGGTCCACCTTGTAGAGGGCCTGGCCACGCTGCGTCTTCCGGTTCGTGGTCGCCACTCGAGAACCTTTCTGCCCTAGCGGCCGTCAGTTCTGCGAGCGATGTGCCCCGCCCACTGCCACTTCAACTTAGCAATTATTTGGGCTATGTCGGTTACATTGGTTCGCCTGCGGATTTCATCATTCCTGATTCGATCTCGCAGGGAAACTCCGAGCATAGCCCTCTCCATTGCTCGTTGGGTGACCTTGAGCCTTCTTATGAGGCCCATAGTGAGCGACCACGTCTCTGATCCATAAGTTATCACTGGCAACACACACTGGTCGAAGACTTTCGACTTAAGACATTGCGGTATTTTGGATGAGAAGATATCGTGTAGCCTCCCGAACGCTGCCCAGCCGAGTTGGATTCGACGATTGACCACCTTCTCGAAGTTGGACCTACCTAGTTGGATGTTCTGACATAGGTAAACATAATTGTCCACAACTTCGAGTGCAGAATTTCCAACCTTTACTTGAGTGGGTGCGACATGGACGTTCGACATGATTTTCGTCTTGCCCATGTTCATTTGTAGACCCACTTGTTGAGAGACCCTACTGAGGTCATCAAGCATAGCGCCGAGGTCTTCCAAGGTCTCAGCCATAATCACTATGTCGTCGGCAAATCGAAGATGAGTGATGTACTCGCCATAGATGTTGATGTCAAATCCCTTCCAGTCCAGAAGCTTGAAAACATCTTCCAATGCAAACAGCATGCAATGCAATGTAAACAGTTTCGGAGATATAACGTCTCCCTGTCTTACGCCTCTCTGCAGTTGGATAGATTTTGAGTTCTGATCCTGGAGTCGGAATGACATGGTGGCGTTCCCACACAAGCACTTCAACACCTTAATATACCGATAATCGATTTGACACCTTTGGAGAGATTTCAGCACGGCCCAGATTTCGATCGAATCGCTTGGCGAAGGCTTTCTCATAGTCCACAAATGGTAAGCATAGTGGCTGGTTATACTCCTCAGACTTCTGTAAACTTTGCCGCAGTGTATGTATGTGGTCTATGGTGCTAAAGCCTTTTCGGAAACCGGCTTGTTCGGGTGGCTGGAAGTCGTCAAGCCATCGCTCGAGACGATTCGTAATGACTCTCGAAAACTATTTGTAGACATGGCTCAACAATGAGATGGGTCTGTAATTCTTCAAAAGGGTGTTATCACCCTTCTTAAAGAATAGCACCACCACACTTCTGCGCCATGCCTTTGTTTGACCCTTGGCTATGACGGAGTTAAATATCCTCTGAAGAGCCTCGAAGATTGGTGTACTACCCGCTTTCAGAAGCTCAGCTGTAGCACCATCATCACCAGGTGCCTTGTTATTTTGGGTTGTTCGAGAGCCATTCTAATCTCGGAAAGGCTGACGTCCTGAAAATCTTCGGTGTAATGTCGGGTTAGTCTTGCTCTGGGATCTGCAGCTTGACTACTGACAGGTGATTGCCTCACCAACAGCTCAGATTTAGTCGTGACGATTCTACCATCCTCAGTTTTCAGCCTCGTCAGTTGACTCTGCCCAACAGACAGATCTCTGGCGAACACTTTGGAGCCTTTGTTCCGCTCGATGGCCTCTTCAATAAGCATTGTATTGAATTGGCGAGTGTCGCGAGTCAGAGACTTTGAGATCCGTCTATTGAGCAGCCGATAACTAGCGGCATCATCTGAGGACGACAGAATCATTTTCCGTCTTTCCTCCATTAGCTGTAGGGTAGAGGCAGAGATCTTTTTGTTTTCGTTTGTACGGCTGGTCTTGAAGGCCGTAGACCCAGCCGTATGGACGGCTTCCACAAACCTGTCGTTGTATGTGTTCACTTCTTCACAGTCTGCTAGGCATTCGAATCGGTTTTGGAGTTCGAGCTGAAAGGTTCCGGGATTATGGATGTGGGAAGGTGATGGTCGGAGTGTAGACTTCATCAGTCGGGATCTCTCGAGTTTGACATTGAGATTCAATGACAAGAGGGTCATTGAATCTTGTCTGTGCTCCCAGTTTTCACTGCATTGATCACAAAGACGTCATTGAATATTTGTCTTCTCGTCGACAAGATGAAGTCTATCTCATTTTTAGTTTCACCGTCAGGGCTCACCCAGGTTCATTTACGATGAACAGGCTTCCTGAAAAAGGAGTTCATCATAAAGAGTCCCTCCTTCTCCATAAAGTCGGCCAACATCTGGTCCCGATGGATGCGGTCGCCAATTCCTTATGGTCCCACCTTTAGCTCTTCGCCTAGCTTCGCGTTAAAGTCCCCCATAACAGCTGTGATGAGTCCTATAGGTATGTATGGCTCTAGATAAATCCTCATACATTACCTCGACTTCATCGTCGGAGTGTGTCGAGGTAGGCGCGTATACCTGTATGACCTTCAACGAATACGTTAGGTGATTCTGAGTATAAGGTACGCCACCCTAGTCGACACACTTTCGACTTTCACAACGTTGATTAAGCATTAATTATACTGTAATTGGAATAAGATGGGCAGTGACCTTACTCTACGGCATTCATTTATCTATATGTTTATGTTACACAAATCGTTTTCAGTAATATTACGAAACTAGACTAATTAGCTTATCATCAGTTTTCATATTTAAGTAGTAAAGTTACAGTCTGTTATCGTACAATTGCGTTATATAGTCTACACAACATTTCTTTACGACACATTTGGGCGTTTAACACGAGTATTACCACACAGATCAGTATGTATCTAAAGAGTTTTGATACAGTTGAGATAACATTTGGATAAAAAAACCATTGACTTACAATATCTTCGAAACAGGCATTGATAATATATCTTCTCTGAATCTAAACACGAAATAAATCACCTTATTATGCTAAACGCTGAGAGCGAAGATGTGTCATCCAGTGTTACAACGTTGACGTGCATAAAGTTGCCGCTAGGGCAGTTGAGCAATACGATGAGAACTTCACCTATTACCTTTGCTTATAAAAAATTGCAAAATACACTGATTTTAGGATTCTTTGAAATGAAAAGCAGGTTTATATATCATTAGCATCTTTCAACTGAGCAAGACTGCATTTACTAAAACAGGAAATAGATTTTTAATTATTTTTATTATTTTTATTTAGTTTAGTAATACGACTTACCTGTATGTTGTTATTTCCAGGCAGCATCACAATTGAAAAAAATCTGGATTAAAATATATAATACTGCATTTACTAAGAAGACAAGTGAAAATCAAAAACAAATTATAATTAACATAAAGATAAAACACAGAACCAAATGTTAACGCGATAAAATGTATTACAAGATTTTTTTACGAAATATAAGTGTTATCTTGATTATTATGAAATCTACTGGGTCATAATAAATACAAAACTGTATATTACCAAACAAAATATTTCATTTGTCTATAATATTCGAGATGGCCCAGTGGTAAGAACGCGTGAATTTTAACCGATGATTATGGGTTCAAACCAGGACGAGCACCACTGAATTAGATGTGCTTAATTTGTGATTATAATTCATCTCGTGCTTGACAGTAAATGTAAACATCGTGAGGGAACCTATATGTGTCAAATTTCATTGAAATTTTGTCACATGTGTATTCCACCAAAAGAGGAGAAGAGGCCTTAGCCCAGCATTTACAGGCTGTTACTGTACTGTACTATAATATTTAACAACTACTGATAGTTGAAAAATGTTATAGACAAATGAAATATGAAAAAAAAAATTCAAGATGAATGTTTTATTAAAAACAATCTTATTAAAACTATTAATGTTAGTGTTAGGATAAATTTATATAGACCGACTTAAGTAGCAACATGGAATGTATTATAAATAGCCATAGAAGTGTAATTTTTTATTATTAAAAATAATCTATTTAGTAAAGAATCAGTATCTATATCAGAATACAAAAAGAGTTTTTTATATAGAATTGCGGACGAGTAAATGGGCCAACTGTTGGTAAGTGGTCCCCGCCGCCCATAAACAAAAATATTAATAATAATAATTCATTTATTGAAAGCAACACAGACTCAATTTGTTAGTTTACATCTACTTATTATCTATGTAAGTAAATTAAAAGCTAATATTATCAATTAAAATTAAGCATCCTAAAAGCATTGTTATACTGAACACGGAGAGCATTGTAAAATTTTTGAGAGTATCTGTCCCATAGGTTGCATGTGTAAAAAATTGTACAGTAAGCTCTAAATAAAGTAATTTTAACATTACTTGAACAACGTGCAAACCTACGAGCCAACATATTTGCTCTCACTGACAACGCTCTCCGTTCCCTTTCAATGTCTGTATCGTCTTTAAGGCTAGGAGTTAAAATATGTTCAAGATATTTAAATTGTGACACTCTTTGAAGTGCAGTAACATTCAGTAAAATGGGTGGAACCTCGTTTCGCGCTTTATCTCCAGCCTCAAAGACCATAATTACACTTTTCTTGGCATTATAAATCAATCCATGTCTTACCGCATAGGACTCACAGAGAGCCACCAGTATTCTGAGGCCACAAATTGCGCACTCAACAATATCATCGGCGTGGCTAATGTTATTACCCCATCAATGAAACAGCCGACTCTAGTGCTGCTGAGTTCCTCAAGTAACTCATTAATATATAGATTAAAGAGCGTTGGTGAGCTTAATCCCCCCTGCCTCACCCCGCACTCCATCCCATACGGACGTGATAAGACACCAGCCCATCGCACGTTATTTTCCTGGTTTCCATACCAATACTTAAAAATATCGGCCAGTTCCGGTGGCACGTTTATTTTTTTGAGTTTTCTCCTTAAGATGTCATATTAACCATCGCTTACATCGCGAATGTGCCATCAACCTTGGGAACTATGATGTTATGTCGCCTGTAATTACACTGGCTCACTCACCCTTGAAACCGAAACTCAACAATACCAAGTACTCCTGTTTTGCGGCAGAATATCTGATGAGTGGGTGGTACCTGACCAGACGAGCTTGCAAAAAGTCCTACCACCAAGTAAAGTTTTATTTGATTTAATAGCGGCGTTAAATAATCATTATTTAATTATTCATAAATAAAATAATTAATATAATATAGTAATAGTTAAGGATAACAGAACAGAACACGAAGAAACCGTAACGATTATTATTATTTATCCGTAGAGATCTAAAACGATTAGATCGTAAAAGCAGTATATGGTTCATTCGCTTTTAATAATAATAGCCTAATAAAATTTTATTCCAATGTTTATTCGATTTTCAATATAATGTCTGTGAGATTTTACTTCGTACACATTTGATAACAATTATACACCTTAAATGATATTTGAATAGCATTTTCATACATAAATAAATGCGTAACCCAATTTTAATGCATTTTACAGTAACATTAAACAATAACTCGACTTTTCATTTTATTTGATTTTTCCGTCCTTTCCGGCGTTATTAAAAACATACAGATACTGGATTTGTTGAAAATGACGCCAAATCCTAAATCCTAAAGATGACAATTTCATCGTTATTAAAAAATAGTTAAAATAGGCATTATTTTATACTTAAGTAAAACTTATAAGTAAGATATGACTTATCGAATATGGACTAAATAAGGGATGGTGTGAAATACCGATTCACTACATTGGTTAACGTCTCTATTTTAAAATATATGTTATCAATAAGATAGAATATATCTTATTGTTTCTTCCCGTGTAAAATCGGTTGCATGATTTACTCTAATTGAAACTGCCCAAGAAGTGAGTTAACTTATTTAATTTTAAGTAAAAAAATACTCATTATATTTATTAAAGAATTACTTCAATGTATTACGAAATTATATTATTTGAATGTTACATCATTTATACTCATCAAAGAAGAACAAAAACAGTTTTTATTTTGTGTTTGCAGTTAATACTTACGATAAATCTGACGTTGAATTAGACCAAACTTTGGTAATAAGAAAAACCACTTATAATACTCGTAGTAATCAGTATGCTCACAGTAATAACTATGATTATCAAATCATAAATGGACCCAAAAGAGTCGACGTATTTATCGTCTCTATCCAACCATAGATTGTCTTCACGGAAAATATCATTCAGCTAAGCTAACTACATTACAACATATAATTAAAAGTAACTGCTGTTAAAAGCATATTATACAAACTATACTTCGAGATTAGTGATTTAAATTGATCTAACTAATTTACGAACCGTGACATATCTTAAAATTACACGCTCTGTTTGCGTATTATATAATACTGCTCATTTTTGCCGGCGCTCCGATTACTGAAGGTTATGACTTATGATACTTTTAAAGATACAATACAACCACTATTTATGAAGTAGGTATTATTTAATCTGTACTCTATATATAATATAACATGTCGTTTTAACTGCATCGTTGGTCTAATGGCTAGCTCATTTATTTCTATCAAGAAATTATAATTAGCAACTTGGAGTTTGGAAATTAGCAATGTTTAAAACCAGTATCCCGAAAAGTACAGTTAGTTTACTGATTACATGGATACATGGTGATTTTACTTTTTACTTATATTTATTTGCTATGCATATTCGATTGTTTTATTTAAAACAAAATACCTATTTTGAACCATCTAGGCAGTTTGTAAGAGAAATTTTATGTGTCCAGTCAAACAAATAAATGAAAATATTTATAAAGAAAGTGAAACGTCAGTCAAACCGGAAAGCGATTATAGGGGCGGATCTTGTTACGCTCGGGTGCGCGTGCGCTGCGTACCGTATTCATCCCCGCATTTCCTCATTATATGCTCGTATAATCTGACAGAAAATTAATTATGTACAGAGTTTTCATTTTTATCATAAATTTATCGTATGTTTTTATTACGATCATTGAGAAAATTATAGCGTGCTTAAATTTAATAGTCAATAGATATGTTCTGTTATGATAAAAATATTCATATAGTTAATATTATATTACGTTTTAATAAAATTTGATTTCCTATAAGCTTTGTTCTCACGTGGTTGCATCAAGGCTTTACTGCGAGATGATTCAATGACAAGAAAAACCAAAGTCGGCTTATATTATGAAAGCCGTTTTCGCCGCGTGAGTGAAAGAAAGAAATGATTCGGCGTCCTTTTCACACTCGCTTTCATTCCGCGGTTCAGAAGTACGCGGCGCGAGAGTGATCACAGGTTAGTTTTCAGTGATCGCGCATCGAAGGCACTCTCAACTGGTGACCTCCGTAACGTTTCCTAGTGCTAGTGTTGTGTTTATTAGTTCCATGACGATTAAGATACGTCAAGAAGCACGTTAATACATCTCTAAAGGTATATTATTCATTTAAAGCGCTCGCTGTCCGCGGTACACACGACTGCCGACATCCTTGTCCTCAATTAAAACAATTTACGGCACTCCTCATTTGAATTATATACTTGTTGTCGCAAATTATTATCGTTCAATAATACGTTATAATACAAGTGTATCGTTTATTATTGTACAATTAATTATAATTGTATAATAATATTTTTTTGGTAGGTATATGACACAGTTTTTTAACCATATTTTTTACGAGTATGACATGAAGGTTTCTTACTTAATTTCATTGCAAACGAAGTTATTTATATTTCTCAAATATTATTTTAACAAGTTAAATAAGAAAGCTTTAAAGAGGTTAAATTCCATATACTGTTACTAAGATTAATGTTCTCAATATTTATAAATATGATCTTATATTTATGTGACTTCCTCCTATATATTTAAATTTAAATGTAAAAGGTGACTATTACGACGTGGATGTAGATTGTTCTGATAATAAGTCTCTTTCAATAGTATAACTTCACGCTCTAAAGCAACAGCAACTAATGTTTCAAAACTAACTACTTATCATCAAATAAATTATATTTCGAGACTAATAAGTTTTATTCAGAATACAATTAACTATTTAAATCAATTAGTAGCAGTTTCATATAAAGTAAAACCTTATCTTTTTAACTTTAAATATTGAACCAACAGATGCATTGGTAATAAATTTGTAGATAAAAGCGAATGTGGAAATAAGATATACGCAAAACATAAAATAAAAATGAAATAAATACATTTAAATTAGGATCGTTGAGTTTTTATATTAATATTAAATACTGTTTTAACTAAAACTGGTAAGCTAGCAACAACACAGCAAAATTATCCAAGTCCTTATATTGCAACATTCGTAATACGACAGCTGCCTACGATCTTGACATTTGTCTAAAATACTCGCCATCCTTCTCTTGCATCTAACTTTCGTATTTTTATCTCACTTACATTTCTACACCTTAAAAATATTTCAATAATATTATTTATAATAATAAAATCTATACACACAGATTAATAAAGTAATTATATTAAGGAAAAAGTAACTGACAAATGTATTCTTTTAGATTTTGTTTTCTAGTATATGTTATATAAGTATATGTCGTGCAAGATTTAAAACTACTACGGTTGCAGAATTGAGATTTTATTATAATTTAACTAATAACATTTGATACATAGATCAATTCTCAATTAAATTCATAAAACTGGTGGTCTGTGAATAGGCTATTGTTATTAATAGTCAAAATTATGTAATTTGATTGTTTTAAACATTTATATTCAAATAAATATATATAAATATAAACGAATAATAACCAAAACGAAACGTGATTTTGACATAAAACTTAATTAAACTCTCTTTAAAAATACATGTTAACACATAAAAAGTACGAAACTCTTACATAACTGACAAGAAACTATACATAATATAACATATTGATGTATTATTAAATTACAGGCTTACAAAGATGGCGATGGCCCAGTGGTTTAAACACGTGAATCTTAAACGAAGATTTTGGATTCACCACCTCATAATAATTTGCTTAATTTTGGTATATAATTTTCGTCCTCGGTGGTGAAGGAAACCCTCGTGAGGAAATCTGTATATGGAGCAGCGTAGTGGAATAACTCTTAGGCCTTAACCCACCAGTAGAACACTTATAGGCTGATACATACTTTACGTAGGCTTAGAATATATTGTTTCTTCCTTTATTTGTTTTAATTAACAAAGCATGAAACTTGTCTTATATTACTAAATAAATACAATATTATTATCATTAATAACGAAATGCAACTTATTGTGACCTTTACTTTAGTAACTGCTTATGGTAATACTGTGTAACTACCTGTTAACCACGTTTACTTATCGTTTACTCAAGGAAATGTACACGTAGTATAGGGATTAACTAATTTTTAGACCTGGAATGGCTCAATGGATAGCCACGTGGATCTTAAATGAAAATCGTGGATTAAAATCCGTGCAAGCATCACAAGTTTAATTGTGCTCAATTTTTTTTTGGTATTCATCTCGTACTGCTTTAATCACCAGCTGCAGCAAATCAAGACTTCTCCGTCAATGAACAGTTACTAAAATTAACGTTACACTCGTCCCTAAATGTAATTTCTTGTAATTTTTGTCTGCAAACTTATTTTAAGCAAATCGAAATACTATGTATACTCCCACAGAATTTAGTCACGAAATTAATTTGGTTTTATTCACAATGCGTTACAATTTCTCACGTACCCCTATTGTAAGCTGCATCTATAGCTGCTGGAATTTATAATGTATGACGTAAACACCATTGTTTTTGCGCAACCATGTATCACCATTGCATTCTATGATGACGACCGGTGGCGACCACGATTTATGATTAATTTGACAGAACAATAGCTTATTTAAACAAAGATTTATTAAATACACATCTTAGCAAATTTAATTGAAAACTTAAGTGGACTTGACATACGCAAGCTTCAAGGTTTAGTTATAGAGCCCTGCAAATTGATACGAAATAGAGACAGTTTAACTAGTCAAATTTAAACTGTCAGTTTAACTGTTCAATTTAAAATAAATTACGGAATAATGATCATTTATCGCAAATGTGTAAATCGCCATTAACAATATCGGTAGATATACAGACATCTTGAAAAATATAACATTATTTCCACTTATTGCGATTTTATGGTTTTGCAAAGTGATAATGAAGAAGTCACATAAATTTGGTTGCCGAAGAATTTCGGGCAAGGCCGGTTGTGATCGATGTTTGACCAAAACAGCTCTTGCGCAAATTAACTACGCCTCTACTCATTGCTGCGTTGACCGAGATGTGGTCTTATTTGCTGTTTCTTTTTCCTTATGTTTACTTTTTTAATGTTAACGCGGTCATGCTTCTAATAAATACGTTTGTAACTTAAGCCGTAATCCACTTAAGAAGGTCAGGTCAAGTTTCAATTTCCAAATTGTGATTTAAGAATTTTACTAACACTAAAATGAAGTGTACTATTCTTAGAATTTCGAATTTAAAAATGAATACACTGAACATGCTATCATATTTCATACGACAAATTACAAAATTTAATGTTACGCAAATTAAACATATATCAACTTCGGTATTATAAAGTATGAACAAGCTAAGTTTATTATAGTAGAGTCGTGACAAAGCGAATAATAGAGTGGAGATTGAAGATCCATTAGTGTAATGAGTAATTATAGATGCTTTGAGTTGGTGATTGCCCGTAAATGGTGCATACTGCCTCAGGTCCTGTAACTTAAAGATGAAGGTCTTCTTTCGCAATTTAATAGACACGAAATTTCTGGCGCCAAAGTTTAACTTACTTAAAATTTAATTAGGCTTAACAACCACAGTTTCAATACGATTTCGAATAATCGTAATTTGAACATTTCATTATTTATTGTAATATTCTTGCACTTTTGTACTAAAAGCTTAAGCTTATTAATTTTTAAAGCAGTAATTGAGATAAGCTGGGCTATAAAATTTTCAGACCGCTGAGTTTCTTATAACTTTAAACAATAAACTTGTATTTCTTTTTATAATCAAAATTTTTGTGACTTTTTTACATACATATTATATTGTCAAATATATAATTCCAAAAAAAGTCAATGAATTATAGATACGGATGTTCATTAATTTGTATGCCAAACACTTCTTTCGAGACACAAAGAGCTTGCATTGGGAATTACGCAAAATAATAAGAGGCATGCAAAAGCCGTCCGTATCGAATTAAAATGAATGCCGTCAGACATCGTGCATGTAAGAGCAGAAAAAAAACTTTAAAATAATTTAAGATTAAACAAAGCTAAGTATTTTCAAAAACATTATTTAAGCAATATTTTGAATCCATATTGAAAATTTTCAGCTAACAATGGACTCTTAGATCGCCACGTTGTATGGCACTTCTCTATATGACGTCATTAGGCTTATCAGTTTCGACACTTAGCTCTTTTTTTAATTGTAATAGGTAGGAAGACTGGAAAATGGGCCACCTAACCATTGTCAATGGACATTTACGCTTGAAAAATATATATATTATTCCTTATCGCGAAAGCGTCGCCAATCTTGGAAATTAAGATTCTATGTCCCTTATTGTTATTACCCTGGCTCACTCACCCTTCAAAGCGGGATACAAAATGTACTACTAAGTATGTTATTACTTATTACATTTCAATCGTAGAATAAGTGAGTGATAGAAACCACTAAATATCGTGTTTACATATGTACACAATAATTTAATTAATGCTTTCAAAAAATCATTTTTAAAATTATAAATAGAAAATGATTTTAAAAAAACCTTTTTATTTTTTTCTTTTGTATCGTTGACTTTCGTCTTGGCAATCAAAACATATTCTCACGACATACAGCCTTAGGTATTCAATAAATTCTGTGTAGTAAATAAAAGCGCATAGATCCGTGAGATAATTTACACCATAGGCGTTGATTACCGTTTTGAATACAAATTATGTTATTTTTATAGTATTTACAGTTCACATATACATTCAAAAACTAAATATCAATAAATTGCGTATAAAACTTGAGGTTGATGAATATGTTAGTGCTTTATAGCAATAGCTATATTGCGAGGTACATATTGAGCAATAATATCTGCTTTATTTTACTAAGTAGCTTCAGATGCACTTAAGATATATATATATAATATATAGTATATGATCTTTTTTATATGCACGGTATTTATTTAATTTAATTTTTATAGGATATACAGTGGTGGTCATATAATTAGAAACACTTCTTATGAATAAAGTAAGTATCTTCAACGTACAAATGTTCGTAAAAAATATACACATTCAATAATTAATAATCATGCAAAAATATAGCCACTCAAATAAATTTAATTTAATTTATTTAATATTTGGGAAACAAACAGATATAAAATATAATCTAATTTCTCAATTCAATCTAATTCAATCTAATTTTAAAAAACTCATTAAATGCATAAAATATAAAACATATCTTACTTTTAATTACAAAATGAGTCTTACACATGTAGGAGTTTATTTTCTGTTATGGCTGTACTTGGACGCCTAATTAGAAACATTTTAACAAAGCATCCATAGCTCGTTCTTTTTTTGAAATTGGAGAATAACATTTCTTTTTGTATTATTTTGGCGGCAATTCAAAATTTTATCTGAATTTAATTTTGTAAAAAATGGGCAAAAATAAAAGTAGTGACGCGTCAACTAAGCAAATCATTGTTAATTTACATATAGATCATAATTGGGCGTACAGAAGAATAGCTGAGCATTTAATTGCTCCAATGCAATTGATCATTATAAAAACATAGAACTGTTGAAAATGTTCTTAGAAAGGCTCGGCCAAGGAAAACTTCTCCCAGAGAAGCTAATCGTTCGTGTTGCTAAAAAAGACCCAAGTAAAGGCTCCAACCAGATTGAAAATAAAGTTTTTTCGCCTGATGACCCGAGAAACATCTCGTCACGACTGATACGCCGAAGATTAGTGGAAAATAAATTGTTTGGAAGAATCTCTCGAAAGGAACCGCTTCTTACCAAGCAACACCGAGAGAAGCAATTATTATTCGCTAAAAAATATGTTAATTGGACGGTACGAGAATGGAAAAAAGTGTTATTTTCAGATGAAACAAAAATAAATATGGTAAATTCCAATGGAAAGCGCTATGTTAGACGCCCTGTAAACAATGCTTTTAATAAGGTCCTCCAGACCGATTTCGGCCACGGCGGCCAATCTCAAGAGAGATTAGCCAACTGCGCAGGAGATATTATAGTGCAAAAGTGTGTGCGCAAACACAAGTGCACTCTCTTTTCCTTAGCTCTCATAATCCGATGGGACGGCAATCCGACACGACCGGAAAGAGTACCTGAACTCTTTCCGGTCGTGTCGGATTGCCGTCCCATTGCATTGCAGGACCAACGGCTTAACGTGCTTTCCGAGGCACGGTAGTGTACACACTTCCAACTTCCAGACTCCGGGCTGCTACTGAAAATTTTTTGACAGAAAAACCCAATAACGATTTATTGGCCCGACCTGGGAATTGAACCCAGAACCACCGGGTCTGCGGCCTTATATCTAGCCACTAGACCAACGAGGTGGTCATGCTTTTAATATATGAATACACAAGAAGTATAGTCAAGCACGGTGGCGGTACAATGGATCAATGGCAATACAAAAATATCTTAGAGCACACAATGATTCTCAGACGACCATTTGCCTATAACCTGGATCTTTTAGCATGACAATGACCCTAAACACACAGCCAATAGCGTCAAATGTTTCCTTAGCGAACAGCGTATATCCGTTTTAGACTGGCCAGCAAATAGTCCGGATTTAAATCCGATAGAAAATCTCTGGTATATTGTTAAAAAGAAAGTCTCAAACAAACGCAACACTAGTCAAAACGAACTATATGAAGCATTTGTTGAAGCATGGTATTCAATCCCCCTAGAAAAATGTATGAAATTGATTGAATCACTACCACGTCGTTGCAACGTGTTATTGAAAATAAGGGATACGCCACTAAATATTAATTATAACTATTGGTAGGCTGTGGATAGTAGCTATTTCGTAAAAAACAATACTAATTACTAATACTTAAAAAAAATATTGTTTTTTATATTTTTTGTTGTTGTTTCTATTAGTTGACCATTATTGTTCATACCTTAAAACTGATTTAAATGTTTGTCCGTAATGTAATATTGAAACCGCACTTGTGTAATGGGATTTATATTGTTTTTCTAATAAATGATAAATCGTTGAACATTTTGTTGTCCTATTTATTGTTTAATTTCAAAATAAAAACGATTGCGGTGAAGTATCTTACATAATGTCAAGGACCGTTGGTAGTGTTTCTAATTATACGACCACCACTGTATGAGTAAATATAATAATGTAAATATTTCGCATAAAAAACTGTATTTTATATTTATATATGTTGTGCAAATTGAATATATTAAAAATAAAGGATACGAAAGTTATGAAATTGCTTAATAGTAGCAGTACGTATTTTAAATTTAAAAATAAGTAAATTATTTTTAAGGAATCGCTGGCTTTTGCTATTCTGTAGAACTGAATTCGTATCTTACTTGTTATATGTTAAAAACCGATTAACGGTCATACGTTAATTTGTATCGTTGAACATATTATTGTCCTATTTATTGTTTAATTTCAAAATAAAAACTATTGCAGTGAAGTATCTTACATAATGTCAAGGACCGTTGGTAGTGTATGTATGTGTTGGTAGTGTACCACCACTGTATTTGCTTATATATTTTATTTAAAGAATAGAAATCAAAACTTTGGCCTGCTTAAGTAATCACTTCTACGCATAATCATTGATACTAATAATTATATAAATTTAATTCCTTACACATTTAATTTCACTATTTCATAGCATTTTATTTTCCCTTGTGTCTGTAATGGTTTATTGTTTATATAAAATGTATTCGATTTAATAATTTATAATTAAAAAGTTATTGTGCTTCCCCATATATTATAATCAGTCCTCTTAGAATTCGTAGCTTTATTTATTTTTATTGTATAGGGAGGCGGACGAGCATATGGGCCACCTAATGGTAAGTGGTCACCAACGCCTATAGACAATGGCATTGTAAGAAATGTTAACCATCGCTTACATCGACAATGCGCCAACAACCTTGGGAACTAAGATGTTATATCCCTTGTGCCTGCAATTACACTGGCTCACTCGTGCTACAACCGGAACACAACAATACAAAGTACTGCTATTTTGCGGTAGAATATCTAATGAGGTCTATCACCAAGTAAAGTTTATCAATAAAGCCATCTGTTGCTCCTCATGCAACTTTTGTAAATCTTTATGTATATTTTAGTTTAACTTTTTGAATGCAATAAAGAATATATAAATTAATAGATTCACTAACACTTCAAACCAGACCACAGCATAACAAAGTATTGGCGTTTGGCAATAAAATAACGAACGAATTAGTATAATCTAAACAAAATGACTTGAATAAAAATAAGCCTTATACCATGTAAAATATATTTTTCTTGTACATTTTTGAAGATAATGATGGAACAATGACCAGTAATACACGCTTAACGTCTATTGACACGTCCATGGTCAACTATCCCATTGTTTATTATCAGGAGACAATTTTATTATATTCAGTCATAGATAGTGTCATAATAATAGTGCTACAAAAGCGTTCTTCAAAATAATTCGCATTTATCTTAAATCGTTAAAACATAGTTGGCTTAATCAAATACTATTAAGATTCAAGAAACATATTATTTAAGTACTCTTACAGCCTCTAGTTACGAAAAACTGTTGCAATAGTTTCGATATTGTGTCTGGACAAAGGCCAGTCTAGACTAACATGTACCACCCGGGCAACGACCTACTTAAACTCGCTATATAGATCCTATTAAACCTTTCAAAATTTTAAACTACCTACAGAATATAATAACCTCTTTGTTAGCGCGAGCATAACATTTTACAACAACAATCACGGGCCTTAGTTAAAAGGTAAATGTTAACATCATAAAGACTAACGGTTTTACATATATCTTGATTAAAGGGTGATTAGCTAAACAATGTTTTGTCTTCTTCGATCATAAGTCAAATCAATGAAGACGGAAAGAGAAATATCAGTTTTTAAATAACATCATTTAACAACCTTTGGAAATAAGACCGTTAACTTAACAATTAATAACATATCCTTAGTGTAGTGTTATAATTGCTTAAGACTGACGCCACTTATATACTACCATTTTTTTTAACATTCTAATTTTAAATTATATTTTTTATCGCGTTATTGAATTAAATAATAATTGCTTAATCAAACTGTAGTTAACGTAACAAAATTTATAAACTGACCTGTGTGATTTCGGAGCCGAACATTATATCTTCTACTTGAATCAAATTATTTATTGCTAAATTTATCTAAGATCTTAATTAGGCACCTTTCTATATTTTACGACTCTAGTTACATAGTGTTTGAAATAAGTGCTTGGTTAGAAACATAATTAATGTACTCAGATTAATTAGGCGTACATTTTAATTGGAAAGGGTAATATAGTTTACTAATGAAATTTTAAGCTATTAAACGATCGAACACGACAAGGGTAATAAATTGTGCATTATACACTGACAGACTCATAAACTGCATCAATGTTCAAGACGTCTTTGAAATAAACATTTTAACCAAGTATTCAAACTTTTTATATAAATTTAAATTGAAACCTATAGTTTGGTTCGTTAACTTCATAACAGCGTAGTATCGTATCCTTAAGTGTATGTTTGTATACTGGAATTTAATTTTTTTGAACAAAAACGTTAAATATAACAGAAATTGGTTTTGGTTGAAGTTGAATAAAAAAGTTGAAGTACAGGTTCCGCATAGATCTGATTAGGGTTATTAATCGGTCTTTCGGAATATTGTTCCATTCTTGTGATATCGCTGTTCTTAGTGCTGCCACTGTTGTGGGCACAGGATTTCTCGCATGTACAGCTTTTTTCAAACTGTCCCAAACATGCTCAATGGGATTAAGATCCAGGCTGCGTGCTGGCCAACTCATGGTACGGATCCCAACCTCTTCGCAATATTGTCGAACTTGTGCAGCGGCGTGGGGCCGGGCATTATCTTGCATTACAGTAAAATTGTCGCCTGTTAATTCCATGTAAGGTACCACGTGCTTCTAAAACCTCTTATATAGCGTTCTACCGTCAAACCACCTCTTCTACCATTTTGACGAACCAAGATTCGATTGACACAAATTCCGTTGCTCAATCATCGAAATGCCACCCACACCATGCCCGAACCGCCTCCAAAAGGAACACGCTCTTCAATGCAACTTTGAGCATATCTTTCCCCACGTCGACGATAGACTCATCTGCGACCGTCTGCACCATTTAAACATGTCATACACTCATCAGTGAACAATATGGAGGCCCATTGCTCTTCAGTCCAATTAAGATGTTCACGCGCAAATCTTAAACGAGCTTGTCTGTGAGCTGCAGACAGCTTTGGACCATTTGCTGATCTAAAAGGGGTGATTGCCGCTTCCTTAGGCCTCCTTCTTATTGCTCGTGCACTCACGTTTACTCCACGCACTTCAGCTCTGTTTTGATGTTTACTGACGTGAGGAAACGATTTCGTAGGGAAGTTGAAACAATAAATCGGTCGTCACGACGGGTGTTTGCTCGAGTTCTGCCGGTACCAGGCCTCCTTTAGTAAAGTCTCTACAAACCTTCGGTATACTCTAGAAACCGTAGACTGGTTTAAATTTAAATTTCTAGCAATCGTTCGTTGATCCAAGCCTTTCCGCACCAATGCCACAATTTGAGCGGCTTGTTCGGACGAAGTATCCATATTAATGGTTACGAAACTTTTGTTGAGTTTAAAAGACTAATAATCAATAATATTGGTAAAAAAAAAGAATGAATTTCAAAAATTTACTCTAATAACACATGAATTTGAGACTATGCATAAATTCAAATTTTCCCGGCTATAATTTTATCTTTTACTGCAGTTCTATTTTTAATGATTAATGGACAGTCTCGACATTTTCATTTAGTTTAATCTAAAAAGTTTGCATACTTATCAAAAATATTAAATCGAAAGTAATCCTGAACTTTGATGGAATTTATGAGTCCGTCAGTGTATTTATGTACGTGATATTTTGTCCATGATGATGATGATGATCTAGAAAACATCAAATTAATGTGGAAAACTAAATTAGCAACAACTACATGTTGCATATATTTTTATTTAAATTTTAAAACCAAACCTTAATGTTATATTAGTTTGAGAACGGTTGGCATGGTTGGTAAGATACTTGCCTTACACGCCGCAGGTCGTGGGTTCGATTCCCACCCAGAACAGACATTTGTGTACATGAACATGTCTCTTTGTCCTGAGTCTGGGTGTAATTATCTATATAAGTATGTATTTACAAAAGAAAAGTAGTATATGTAGTATATCAGTTGTCTGGTTTCCATAGCTCTGCTTAGTTTGGGATCAGATGGCCTTATGTGTATAATGTCCCAGGATATTATATAGGACGGAAAAATATAGGAATTAAGTATTGTTAATTTTAATTACTATATACATTTATTTATTTATATTTTAGGAAACAAACAGTATAATAATCGAATAAATTATTTGAATGTAGAGAAATACATAAACCAATAACGTTTCCAATAATAAACAGTGCATTAAAAGAGCTAAAAAGCACACAATAATAAAATGACGTTAAAAATATAGAAGCAAAAAGAAAACTGGTTTCCTGGCAGTAGGGCTTTATATAGGGTTTTCCATTAAGGGCGCTTGATCGTGCAGAACTTCCATCGTAGCGTGTGCTGTGTGGCACGTAGCGCCGTCCTGTTGAAACCACATGTTGTCCAGATCCATATTCTCGATTTCAGGCCAAAAGAAGTTGGTTATCATCGACCGGTATCGCTCACCATTGACGGTGACGGCCACACCATTATCGTTTTCGAAAAAATACGGACCAATCACGCCTCCGGCCCAAAATCCGCACCAAACAGTCACTTTCTGCGGGTGCATTGCCACTTGGTGAACCTCGTGTGGATTGGTCTCGTCCCAAATACGGCAATTTTGCTTGTTGACATAGCCATTCATCCAAAAATGCGCCTCGTCGCTGAAGATGATTTTTTTGCCAAAATCGGCGTCAACTTCCAACTGCTCTAATGCCCAGTCAGCGAACACACGGCGCTGTCTATGGCCATTAACCTTGAGCTCTTGGGTCAGCTGGATCTTGTACGGGTGCAGGCTCAAGTCACAACGCAAAATTCGCCAAGTTGTCGTCTGCGAAAGGCCGAGTTCCTGTGCGCGACGCGGAATTGACTGCCGCGGGTTTTCAAGGACACTGTCGCGCACAGCGGCGATATTCTCGGCAGATCTCGCGTTACGTTGACACACGGGAACCGGCTGATTGTTAACTGACCCGGTTGACTCGAATTTGTCCACCAATCGACGGATAGTCGACTCGGCAGGACGATCATCGCGACCGTAAAACGGGCGAAGTGCGCGGAACGTTGCTCGAACTGAAGACCCATTTTCATAAAACAATTTTATGATTTGCACGTGCTGCTCGACACTGTAACCTGCCATGGTGGTTTGGGAGGACGGAATGAATATAACACACTGCATTTGACAGCTGTCACTCAAACAACATGGCCGCAATCAGCTGTCAAAGTTCAAGCGTCCCTATTGGAAAACCCTATACAAGCTCGTCTGGGTAGGTATCACCCACTCAGCAGATATTCTACTGCAAAACAGCAGTACTTGCTATTATTGTGTTCCGGTTTGAAGGGTGAGTGAGCCAGTGTAATTACCGAGGTTGGTGGCGCATTGGCGATGTAAGCGATGGTTAACATCTCTTACGATGACCACTTACTATCAGGTGCCCCGTATGCTCGTCCACCTTCCTATGCCATAAAAAAAGTATGCCAAGTTATATAAAGTTACTTAAAATTAATCATACATACGATAGATTTAATTTAACTATAAGCAATTATAAAAAAAAGAAATTAATTTCATTTTCATTACAATTCACGATTTTTATTCAATTAACTACAGTTTACAAATCTTGCATTATACGTGTAACAAAATCAGTATTCAAAATATATTTATAGTAAATTTTACAAGCTCAACCAAACCAAAACAAAAACCAAATATGCCCAAAGCTCTTGTTCTCAAATAAGAATTTTGGGCATATTTGGTTTTAGTTTTTGGTATATACATATATGTACTTTATAAACTATTTATCATTGTAATTAACAATTTCATTTACGACTTTTTAGTTTAAGTGCACGCTTGGTTTTTATTTTATTTTTGGTATTAATATATAGCATTTAAAGCGATGCGATCACAGCAAGCAAATATAATTGTTCAACATTTTTAAATATTTTAACAATATATTTTGTCTGCAGGTTATACGCGTAAGCTGATGTCATGAGAACAACGTGTCTTGTGATTTTAACTAAGTGATAATGTGATTGTATTCTTTGCCGTTTAAACTTGTGCGTGTGTTGTGAAATGAAGAGTGAAGTATCGTGACTCTGGTTAGCACGTGGAAATGAAAAGAGAAAAGTACAAGAAATCTTTTTTAGGATTCCGGTAAGTTTTACTAAATATTATTTGAGCAGATTATAAGAATATCTTTAGAACAGTAGGTACAATCCTCATTTCACTCAATTTCAAATAACATAAGGTCGATACGATCAGATGTCTCGAATTTTCGAGTTTCTTCATTACCTAGTAAAATTACGAATACAGCGAAATATACTCATAAATCAAAGATAGATATAAAAATAATACGTGATTCTGACCTATCTAATTGTGTTTCGTTATATAAAACAAAAGAAAAAATGTTATCCAACACTGTTGCTTTCTACAATATTGTATTTCGATTTTTTTTTTCTATTAAAATATTTAATTTTATTTCAATAAGACTCATTTACATTAAAACCTTAAATAAATACAAATAAAAATTAAAAATGTTTACTATACAAATCGTGACCGCGTGGAATGGTGGCAAGAATGCTAGCAGCATTTCCCTTTGAATCGCAATTCCGATTCTCTGGGCGAAAAATGAACCAGCCCTCCTGTCACCAGTAGAGGCAATAAGACGGGGTGTAATATTTAGAAATTGTTTACAAATTTACATATAATTCGCTGAAAAATCGCTACGGAAACAATTAAAAACTAACAAATATCTAGAAACTCAGTGAGCCAAAGCCTCTAATTTCTGGGTGTTACACTGTTTCAATTGCGTTACGCCAAACTCTGGCAATATTTGCGCAGTGAAAGTGTAAAAGACGGGCTGTGGACATTATACCTACCTAATAAAACTTTAATGATGCCGCGGCGTCTCTGTGACATTTTTTTAGAATTATTTATCATAACATTGTTGCAGATAGTAAAACAAAGAATAAAAAAAATATTGTGGTCATGTCCAATCATTAATCAGTAAAACATTATCATATATGTAATATTACGAGGACTCGATCTGGCTTAGTAGATTGAAAATTTGGTTCTTAACCGAAGATAGCGAGTTCAAATACGCAAATAAGCAATGTACAAGTACATTGGCATCGTGACCTGCAAGTCGAACGAACGAATGAAATATATGTATCCAACTCGCACTGGAACACCTTCACTCATTACTGGGACAATTATATGTTGCTACTTTTTTTTAATTAAAATATTGTCTTTCTCTCTATTTGGCTGCAGAGATATCATGCGGAATAAACTGGTTTAATTTAAAATTTACATGAAACTCTTGATGGACATAGCTTACAAAAAAAACTAAGCGGCGATATGGAGCCGCTATTTAAATTTTATAATTTTAAAGTTTATTCAATCCAACCAAGAAAATCTTTCAACTAAATTACAGGTACGTTACGTACGTTGAAGCTTAGGAAAGACCTCACATTGCGGTTTAGCGGGTAGATGTTTTTGATATCACGCAAGTTATTTCAGAAAGTTAATCACTGTTGAGCCCAAGATTCATTTATCCTGAGTAAAATTACAAAATTTATGTTTCATAACACGATTCTCAGCAAATCCAATGAAACAAGTATAAATATAGATACTAACTATATAAAAACGCATTTAATAATTATTTGCACGCCGTTGTCGTATCCGATATTATGTTTGAATATTTACATATGTACATACTCAGCAGTACAATACAATAACCTTTCTCTTAAATGTCAATGAACAAAATATTCAATAAAAAAGTAGGTCGTTGAAAGTAATTATGTACGAGTCCTGACACTGAGCTAACATTAAAGTTAAAGAAAGCTGGCTTTCTACTGAAGGTACTCTTGCTTAATAGTGGGCGAGACAAGGTCGCCATTGTTGACAGCTTTTGTCTTATACTTGCGGCGCCAGAGCGATCATGACCGTAAATGTTAACGATATTACCAAGGTAGATCGACATATGAGCAGTGTCGTATGTATGTATATATAACGAATGATTTTATAATCATTTGAGTGTTGTATTCATTGGATGATTACGAAATTGCCGCATAGCTTTTGTTTCAATTAAAATTAAATGTACATTATAATGTTATAATAATACTTAGGTTACAGTCATAATATGGATGAATTATCAAAACTAAGTTTCGTGGTATATTGGCTGAAAGAAAACCGAGTATTGGGCTATTGTACCACACAAATGTGTGTGTTTTGTACACATAATGAGTAGTGATAATTGTTATATATCACAAATCAATTATAATAAAAATGGCATATGCAATTTTTTTATTTTTCTTTAATCTCGTTGATCATAAACTATGTAAGAAGCGGCATATGTACAAAGAAAGATAGTTTAACTCGAGTATAGCCACAATTCTTAAAAGTGCTTGACAACAACTTAGTCCTTAGTTTCCCAGGTTCGTACTTCTTATTTTTCGTTTAAAATTACATAATAAAGTAGTTTTTCATTTAAAAACAAAACGTAAATATAAAAATATATTTTTTATGCTGGTTATATTATTGAAAATAAATAAGAGTTACAACTAGATAAGGTTTTAAATTTATAGTATATACCAGGTGGACGCCAAAAAAACCAAACGATTGATAAACGATTGATTTATTGATTTATTTTCACCTTTATGAAAAGAACACAATATTTATTATGTAATTTAGTTCCTTACATATCCAGATTACTTAACATTTTGCTTAACATAATAGCTTAATAACAATTAAATACTTTCGTAACACAACAATAAGACAATGTATTTCACCAGGTAGGTATATAAATATATGATAATTTATTTAAGAAAAATACATTGATTTAAAGCATATAATTTTTTTAAAACATTTAAATATTTTAGTTACAAAGATGCGCTGCAATAAATAATTAGACTTCATTAGAAGCAGTAATGTTTAAAACTCAACAGAAGTAAATTATCAAAAGTACTACATAGTAACGGTGTATACGGAAACGCTACTTATGCATATCAATGTTAATTGTGATAATCCATCAATAGTTTAATCAAGTTATTTGTTTAAATAATTAATTAAATTCAAATGCTGTATCACGATTTGGAAAGTACATGGACTCCAACAACAGAAGGCTATCGTCGAAATATTTTATGATTGTGTAAATCACAACAGAATTACATTCAAACGTTTGATGACCATGTCCGTTTTAGCAACACAACACTAACATAATATTACCTACCCAAAAAAAGAAGCGAATCCGCATGAATTAACATATAATATTTGACAAATGATAGACGAAATAGAGATATTTATTGATTTTTTGTTTCTTTATGCAAATTGTTATAGTAAAAGACAGAATGTTCTCAAATGCCTAAACATAATCTTTTACAAAGAGATTGCTATCATATTTATGAAAAATTACATTTTTAAATCATTACGAGAGGAAGATATTCTAATAACAAAATCAACACCGCGTAACTTTGACACATTTATAAAATTCTTAAGATTTTATTTTATTACAATATCTAAATGTCATATATTAAAAAAACACTTTACTTACAATATCTTCCACTATATTCATAAGTAATTATAAAAATTTAAATAATAATCTTGACGTGTACTGTTTGTTCATTACTCCCAATATACCTTTTGATGAATAAAGTATTAATTAAAATATCATTACGATTTACCTTTTATAAGGTCGTAGATGCCATCATACGCTTTGCTTAAACCACCTTGAACAGTCACCTCAATACTCACCGTACCGAGATCAGTGGCCGACAGGAAGTGTCATGCATAATAATATCTCATATAATTTCCGAGCACGCAAACATATATCATCAAGCAAGAATTAAGTCATACGATCAAATCTCCTATAAGGTCACATGCAAATGAAATTACATTCGAAATGTAATATAAAATGTAAATACACACACTGTTATTAAAGGACAAAAGGGACCCTTATTGTCCTTTCGTTCCTTCGCATACTATTATGTCATAAAGTCTCGATTTTTAATGAAGTATTCTGTCCTTGTGTTATCTAGACCAAGTCGATCGTGTACCTTGAAAGGTTCACCTAAATGTTCAGCCTGCGAGACTTTTATCCTCTGATATAAAACTATTTGATGGCGTTTTATTTCAGAATACAAATATACATATTTCCTGTTTTATTTATTTATATAGACCTTCCTTATTGTACTCCAAGACTCAAACTAAAATATACGCTAAGTTTTGAAACCGTCGAATAAAGTGCAACAGGTTGCCTTATCGCTAAAGCGGAGATCTCTTCCAGGTAATGTCTTCGGATCCAAAAAAGACATTTGGCCAAGCCTTCGGCTTTGTACAAAATGCACCGAAATTTCCATAAGGAATATAGATTTATATCAATCAATGTCGCGTCAATGCGGCACAGGCACAGGATTACATCGTCGGGTTTCACGACACGACGACGTCGTGTCTTGCGTATACATATGTTTTGGTCCTTTAGTAGTGTGTGTTGGTTTCACGTAGTGTGCAATGTGTTCGTCATCCTGCTATGTACAATATAAAGACTAAATATCTTACTAATACTTCATCTAAAATTATTTAGATCAATCTATTCCGTAATGTAAGCAGGACGCAATACCACGTATAATAATAGCATTTATAGCACATTCATAACTCAACATCCTTGCTTTTGTAATAAGACATTTCAAATCTCTTGATCACTTAAGTGATAATTACATTTTTATTAACAATGGAAACTTCAAGTAAAGAACAGTAACTTTTAAATTGAGAACTAATCCTTTTGACCTTTATGAACAGTTACTCCAATTTGTAAAAGATATATTGCATATATATATATTTTATATTTATTTCTTGTAAAAAATAAACAAAATATTTTATTTCTTATAAAATATAAACAAAAATTAATAAACAAAATATTTCTCACACAATCGCGACATATACTTCGCATGACGCAAATGATTGCGCTGTCTATTGCTTTTATCTGAAAGTTGCATAAATGCTTATCGACTCTAAAATAAAGAGGCGTGGTAGCGTTTTCTACGCTTGTGATTCGTTGGAAAACAATATATTGTCCAGCGTCAAATATTTCCCATGCTCGGCAACAAGTGAGGTCTGTCATTCGTGTTACGCAAGAGGTATATTGGGCGAAGAAAGCGTCGTTAAATACGTCAGTCATGCGGGTACATATCTACGCATACACAACGCAATAAATTGCTGTAAGCATATTTTATTTCGTAATGTATTTAAATAAGCATTACTGAGTTATGTCTGTATTTACCAACACAATTAATACAAAGTAACGTTACAGCCTGTGAATGTCCCATTGCTGGGCTAAGGCCTCTTCTCCTCTTTTGAGAAGAAGGTTTTGGAGCTTATTCCACCACGCTGCTCCAATTGCGGATTGGTGGAATACACATGTGACAGAATTTCAGTGAAATTTGACACATGCAGGTTTCCTCATGATGTTTTCCTTCACCGTCAAGCACGAGATGAATTATAATCACAAATTAAGCACATGAAATTCAGTGGTGCTTGCCCGGGTTTGAACCCACGATCATCGGTTAAGATTCACGCGTTCTTACCACAGGGCCATCTCGGCTTACAATATAAGCTACACCAATATTTTCGATTTATGAAAACATCGTATCCCGCTTTAAATGACAATTTAAATATTGACATGACTACATCGTTGGTCTAGTGGCTAGATTTAAGGCCACAGTCCCGGTGGTCCTGGGTTCAATTCCCAGGTCGGGCCAATAAATAGTTATTGGGTTTTTCGGTCAGAAAATTCTCCGTAGCAGCCCGGAGTCTGGAAGTTGGAAGTGTGTACACTCCCGTGCCTCGGAAAGCACGTTAAGCCGTTGGTCCTGCGCCTGAACTCTTTCCGGTCGTGTCGGATTGCCGTCCCATCGGATTATGACAGCTAAGGAAAAGAGAGTGCACCTGTGTTTGCGCACACACTTGTGCACTATAATATCTCCTGCGCAGTTGGCTAATCTCTCTTGAGATTGGCCGCAGTGGCCGAAATCTGTTTGGAGGACCTTATAAATATTGACATTATCTTAAACCTCGACAACGTCCAGACAGAGGTATTGACACACATACCTTTTAAGTGTAAAGGTCAGAAGCGGAAGTGATATTACATTGCCTTATTATGACCTCTAAATTAAAAATAATAAATCATTGTAATATTATATGAGCATCTATTCGTTTATAAAAATAATCATTACTTCTTTATTTGTTATTATCTTTTTGTTAGTAACAACCTGTGAATGTCCCACTGCTGGGCTAAAGCTTCCTCTCTTTTGTGATAAGCTTACTGCAATTTAATTTAACCTATATACATATAGTTATGTTACACATACAGAAGAAACAAAATCGGGCTTATAAGCAAAACTGTTTTGATTATTAATCATGGTATTTTTATTTGACAACGTACAGTAATCCCCACTTACCTAATGAGCTCATGGGAGAAACTGCTTGCGCAATGTCATACACACGGCTTGCGATTGTTGCTTGCACTTTCTTTACTTAGACTTCTAGCCGTTGCACATACTGCAAAAAATGTCTTGTGTCACTGTGCTACGTAGTAACATTCATCTTCCCAATTGCCTAAACGAAGTTTCTCTTTTTCGATTCTATTTAATATTGATAGAAATAAATCTGATAATTTATATAAAAAGACAAGTTTTTTAAATAATGAAATATCGTAATTCGAAAATATATAATTTTTTTTATCTTGGACGATACTCATTCATCCAGCAGACCTTGTATGAAACATTATTCTCATATTTATCGTAGTACATTAGATAAATAATAAACTAACATACATAAATTGAGGCAATGACCTTACCATACAATATTTCCATTTGTTACTTATGTTTTATACACAATCCAACATACCATTATGAAGATATTCATATTAAACAGCAATAGGTAATGACATTCACGCTAAACCATCTTATTGGAATTGTATGTCAGTCTGACGTCACCGAGCGTGACTGGTTTTTTGGTCGTATCAATCGAAAATCGATTTAATCATTAGCTCATTCCAACAACCGTTCTTGACGATCACGACTATGCACTTGTGACAATACCAAATTTGACTAATTTCCTACACAACGGCAAATCTTTTGAAATATTGCAATGTCGGCGGCTAGTGTATTTTTCAAAGAGTTTGTATGTTCCGAGTGTTATACAATCAGGCACAGTTAATTTTCTTGGTATTTCCTATTCACGTTTCTTAGCATGTGAATATAATATAATAACGGTATTTAACATTTAACTAGTTACTTACTTGATATGAAGCTTGTTACACGTACCGAACCTCAGATAATTATTGATCATATATTTTATAGTCATATTAAAATAAGATGGGTCTATATATAAATATTAAAATGTAACCGTTTGCTTAACTCATTACGCTTTACATTTACATTTTACATATTATCACTTAATTATTACAGTAACTATAATTTAGTTAGTAAATAAAACTATAATATTACATAATGTAAATATTAAGACATAATGAAGTTATCATATTTAATCATGATACGTAAATTAAATATTAATATATTATGCTTTTTTTTATTGAACAGGTCGTCTTATTGAGCGGTCGAGCATATGGGCCACCTGATGGTAAGTGGTCACCAACGCACATAGACATTGGCATTGTAAGAAATGTTAACCATTACTTACATCGCCAATGCGCCACCAACCTTGGGAACTAAGACGTTATGTCACTTGTGTTACCACCAAGTAAAAATCCTTCAAATAATTTCGATGATTATTTTTGTGTTGGAAAGAGATATTTCACAGAAAGTTTCAAAGAAAATTTATCAAAATTTTGAAATCTAAGACAAATAACTTATTCTTTATTTCTTGATATTCGGACAAACTCATTGACATCCAATACCTAACACTCTTTTTAATAGAAGAGATTTCAATTTAAAAAAATCGAATATCAAAAGAGAAGTTGGAATATCTTTAACATATTTTTCACAAATGTGCCAACAGATCGATACGTCTAGGCACTAGCATTAGTTGCCTTGACGAGGTGACCTCTTATTGACCTCCTCTAATGGACAGGACAGGAAAACCGGATGCTTCCGCGCACCTGCGTTGCTAATGATATGATGTATCTAATCTCTTCTTATTTCTAGAGTTTTTTATTATCATTATGTATTTATATCCTTGAGAAAAAAGACAATTTATTTTAACTTATAATATGCAAACATGTTATATAACTCGTTGGATTAATACTTTTAATAATTGTTTTTGAAGAAGTAACTAGGGGAGCGGGGGGCTAGTTGTAACAATTTGTCGTTTCTTGCCTATGAAAGCTTACTTGTTTGGTATTTATGAAATCTAGCAGTACTATTCCAATTAACAACTATTCGATTATCGATTTCAAATAAATTTTTGATCAATCCTGTAACGATTTTTTGTAGAAACGGCTTTAAAAAAAACTGACGAGTGTTACGACTTACCCCGTGATTGGGGCTAGTTGTAACAGGCTTGGGGTAAATTGTAACAGTAGGAATTAAAAACCAGTTTTATATTTTATAAAGATTTATTTGGCACATTTAGCATAAGAAACTTTACAAATTCTAAAACAGGCTTAGACTTTAAAATTATATTTTTAATCTAACAGAAAAATACTCAAAAATAAACAAATAACATGTTCTTTCTTTACTTAAACTATTAAGGAATTTTAGGCTTATAGCCATTTATAATCTTGACTACTTCAGTAATCAGACTTTTCGATTCATTTAGCGTATTTAGCATTATAAACCTTAGGCACGTTATAACAAACTTAGACTTTTAAGTTTTAATCTTAATCTAATAGAAAAATAATCAAAAATTAACAAAAACATGTTCTTTCTTAAACTAAAAAAGAAACACTAGGCTCACAGCCATTTATAATAACAAAATCTCAATTTCTTAAGTAATCAGCCTTTTCATTGAGGTAGGTAAAATATAAAATTAGTCTTCATCGGAATCACAATTGAGACACACAAATGAGATCTTATTTCCTGTTACACATTTTACAACAGGCCAATTCGTAAACATGTTGGCTTTGGGAAGCACGTTCAGTTTTTCTTCTGTAGTTTCTCATTCTAAAATAGATAAAATCAATGAAGCTCAACAAAAAAATATTCAAAACATGAATTAAAGGAATTTAAATACGTCCCGCGTAATTTCATAGAACTTATAAATAAATAAGGGGCAAGTTGTAACAAGTTACAACTTGCCCCGTAAAAGTGTTACAACATACCCCACAGCGAGGTTTTTTAAAATAACTTCTATTAAAAAGAAGTCGCTTACTTGGTGTGAAATTACAATTAATATAATCAAACTAAACAAATGCTAAATGTTTTTATATAAATCAACAACTGCTAAACAATTTGAAATTTACGATAATCAATTTTGTATAAACAAAAAAAAGTCCATTACCTGGCTTTATTGGAGCGTCTGCACAACACCGCTTCCTGCGCCGTCCGGCGTTGTACTGATCGTGCTTATATGATAGAATGGTTATTACGTAGTAGGTTAGGTTGAAAATCAAACGAATATTTATCTATTATGTAGGTAAAAAATGCTTGTTACTACTTACCCCTGTTACAACTAGCCCCCCGCTCCCCTATAGGGGAGCGGGGGGCTAGTTGTAACAGGTGGCTAGTTGTAATCCCCTTGATCGCGCAGAACTTCCATCGTAGCGTGTGCTGTGTGGCACGTAGCGCCGTCCTGTTGAAACCACATGTTGTCCAGATCCATATTCTCGATTTCAGGCCAAAAGAAGTTGGTTATCATCGACCGGTATCGCTCACCATTGACGGTGACGGCCACACCATTATCGTTTTCGAAAAAATACGGACCAATCACGCCTCCGGCCCAAAATCCGCACCAAACAGTCACTTTCTGCGGGTGCATTGCCACTTGGTGAACCTCGTGTGGATTGGTCTCGTCCCAAATACGGCAATTTTGCTTGTTGACATAGCCATTCATCCAAAAATGTGCCTCGTCGCTGAAGATGATTTTTTTGCCAAAATCGGCGTCAACTTCCAACTGCTCTAATGCCCAGTCAGCGAACACACGGCGCTGTCTATGGTCATTAACCTTGAGCTCTTGGGTCAGCTGGATCTTGTACGGGTGCAGGCTCAAGTCACAACGCAAAATTCGCCAAGTTGTCGTCTGCGAAAGGCCGAGTTCCTGTGCGCGACGCGGAATTGACTGCCGCGGGTTTTCGAGGACACTGTCGCGCACAGCGGCGATATTCTCGGCAGATCTCGCGTTACGTTGACGCACGGGAACCGGCTGATTGTTAACTGACCCGGTTGACTCGAATTTGTCCACCAATCGACGGATAGTCGACTCGGCAGGACGATCATCGCGACCGTAAAACGGGCGAAGTGCGCGGAACGTTGCTCGAACTGAAGGCCCATTTTCATAAAACAATTTTATGATTTGCACGTGCTGCTCGACACTGTAACCTGCCATGGTGGTTTGGGAGGACGGAATGAATATAACACACTGCATTTGACAGCTGTCACTCAAACAACATGGCCGCAATCAGCTGTCAAAGTTCAAGCGTCCCTATTGGAAAACCCTATATATACATATATTGTGATATAATATATTGAAGTTAACTAAATAGAATAGCTTTTTTTTATAGTATAGATTAGTGGACGAGCGTATGGACCACCTGATGGTAAGTGATCATCAACGCTCATAGACAGTGGATTGTACATTTCTTAAAAAAAAACACATGGCCACTGCGCCACCAACCTTGGAAACTAAGATGCTATGTCCCTTATGCCTGTAATTACACTGGCTCCCTCACCCTTCAAACCGGAACACAACAATACCAAATACTGCTGTTTTGAAGTTAGAATATCTGATGAGTGGGTGGTACCTACCCAGATGAGCTTCCACAAAGCTCTACCACCGATGGTGTATATATAAAGGAATACATTAGTTTTAGTAGCTAATTAAACATTACAGTCATTACTTAAGCATGATGCATAAAAAGCTATTAAAACTTGACCGATTTATATTATAGCTACTTAATTTGTTATGTTTTAAAGGGTTAAAAAATGAATACGGTAATTAATAATTCTGTATCATGAATATGTAAAAAATAAAAAATGTTCTTGGTCGTCATTATGCTCGTATAGTTTAATAATATTAAAAATATCATGCTACTTATGTATTTTTAACATAATAATTAAACTTGGAATTCATATTATAAAATTATTTAAAATAAATGCTTACATACTCTTCATTTCTACTAACTAATTTTATATTTTGCTTCAATGTGCGTATTAATTATTTTAATATTTTTCTCATTCAATTATAAAGGTTATTGAAAATAGTTCAGTACAATAAAAAAGGAATTCCTCGCAAACATCACATTACCCTAACTTGATTTTACGGAAGGCACGACCAATTTTTATTTGTAAATAGCCTTATTTATTTAATATTATTAATAATAATATTAAATTTAATTATTCCTCGATATTGAATTTATTTCTTAAAGATTTTTTAAATGTCAACGATATCATAATAAACTGTATCATGTCTGAAATTCTTGGGGATATATTTCCAGAAATAGTTATTCGCTTGAAAAGGTTATGGATACTTTTAATTGTTGATATCACTGATAAGCTCGATGGCAGAGCTTTGTGCAAGCTCGTCTGGGTAGGTACCACCCACTCATCAGATATGCTACCGCAAAACAGCAATACTTAGTATTGTTGTATTCCGGTTTAAAGGGTGAGTGAGCCAGTGTAATTACAGGCACAAGGGACATAACATGTAATTCCCAAGGTTGGAGGTGCATTGGAGATGTTTTTTTTTTAAAGAAATGTACAATGCCACTTTCTATGGGCATTGGTGCCCGTCCGCCTACTTATGCTATAAAAAAGGCATTTTTCAACACATATACAGCGTTCCGAAGGTTGAGTGCCAGTAATTACTAGCACAAGAGACAATCCAATTCCTATTGTTGGCCTTGCATTGCAGTCTTACCTATATTATAAATGTTTATGAAACTACTTATGTCTTCAGGCGGTGCTAACCACGTACCATGAGTTAGACCGTTTGTCTTTCTGCATTACAATATTTAATTAAAAATAAAACAACAGAAAAGATTTTTATCTGAAACGATAATAAAATTAATAAAAACAAAATACTACTTATAACAGTTTGCGGTAACGTATAATATATATGTTCCTATTGCCTTATGAAATGTTTAATCAGTCATGATATAAAAATAAATAGTTGCTTAACAATAGTTGATTAAATAAATTTATTTCACTTAAAATGAGATTTAAAAAATTTATATAATATAATAATTAAATTAATAACCTTATTAAGTTGAACTTAAACCATATCAAAAGGTAAGTCAGACTATTATTAACAGAAGGAATGTAACAGGTTATTCCTTCGCTTCGTAATGTAAATATCTATACATGTAAAGTAAATTCTCATTAAATTCAAGATGAATTCGAAACGTTTCGTAAATTACACATAAGTATAAACTTTTTACCAAAAGCCGTTTTATGTACAGGGTGTTTCACAAGCAACCTCGGTACGGACGTGACTCACTAGCAGATCAGATGTCATAGCATATCAACTATACCGATTTAAATTTAACGCTTAATTATTGTCCTTCTAATTTTTTTTCTGAAATCGAGAATCCTACATAAATTAAACATTATAATTACTAAATATTGATCGGTCTTTATTTGCTTTTTTAATCGCATAAATAAATTCTACAATTAAATATATACTACTGTATACTATACTATACTATACTATTTTACCCTCAATCTTCAGTTAAGATTCTCGTTTTTAATATTCCGGCCAAACAGACAGAAATTACAATAAACCTATACAATATATTTTAATATAGGTTATAACTACGCAATTGCCATTGCCAATAGGCGTTTAGGTGGCCTAATTTAAATCTGCCTTCTTTTATTATTCTATAAAAAGTATAAAAAGTCTATACAAACTTTTAACTATAATAACACGTTCATTTATAAATATTATAATTATAATTTTTAATAAAATGACCGAAACGACACGAAATTCACTTTAATTTTTATGGTAACATTATACCTACTTAATTAAAACACCAAAACATTTATATTACATTATTATAGAACATACAACGTGAACACAAACAAAACAGGCTTAAACATTATTAAATTAAGGACACGTCTGCAGAGTTCGTTCACCACATCTTTTTAAAATAATGGGCGTCATTAATCACTCTTCTTAATTAAATAAAACAAGTTGATGAACTTTACTAAAAAATATAGAATTACAAAAATGATGACCACAAAAACTACTAACTACTACAAAAGATATATTACAAGTACTTTATTTTTCGTTATATTTCGTTTGTAGTATTTAGTTTTAATCATTACATGAGTACATAATAATGAATCTAATCAAATCAAATAATTCTTTATGCAAATAGGGTCATAAGAGCTTTTTTGAATTATAATTATTTTTTAGTCATGTTACAGTATTAAATGAAATGTAAAGCAACCAACGGTTCGGTCTGTAGATTCTACATAGAAGAATCTGCAATAAGGTCAGAAGGTAGTTAGGTCTTTTACACCCTTTTAATTACATAGTCACCACCAAAATATTATTAAATCAATGCATCTCCTGCTCCGAAATTAACAAATACTAATTCCAAGCTTTCTATTATTTATATATATAATCTTGTGTTGAGAAATATGCGTTATTTATCAAAGCTTTTTTTGACATGAAATTTAAATTTATTAATAGCAAAAGTTAAAAATAGCCGTTTATATCATTATAAAAAAACTGGAATCTTATTATAAAAACCGCCGTGCCGCAGGAAGAATTTATTGACTTTATAAATCGTAAACTAGGTGTTATAAGTTTATTATTACTCTTCATGTTTATATAATGATTGTTACTGTTTCTTTATTCTTATTATTGCGAATATACATAATATTGTAGTAAACATACCGCCACTATAAGTAAATCTACATTATTAAAAACACCCCGAAAGAACTCCCGAGAACAAGATTATAATTATTATACTCTAAGATCGTAACCAACGTATGCTAATAGATAACATCTACCGGTTACAAAAATATCTATTGAATATATCAAATTAAAATGTTAATAATTGATACTTATCTAATTGTCCTGTTAATGAATATAACTAACTCTACATTTTGTTATCATGTATATATTATTGTATAAGCTTGATCTAAAATTCTAAAGCCTTAGCTTCATTGACTTGTAATTGATTTCACAATAATTTAATGTATGTTAAAAACATTAAAATTGTAAGTTGATCAGTTATTTCTTAAACCTGTTCTTGAACTTTTGAATAACAATAATAACATTTTAATTGAAAATGTACCGAAAATATTTTGTATAATAACGATGTCCAATATATACCGTAGATTACTATACAAATATTGGGCAATAGTTACATACACTCATTTATATAAGGTAACGAACATATATATACGTTATTACCTTATGTTTCAATAACATTAAGGTCAAGATGACGTCATCAAAGTAATAAAACTTCTTTCATTATCACATTATGTTTGACCTTAAATTTTTTTATAAAACTTATTCGTCTTGAAGTATCAAGAAATATACTTCAAATAATATTACTTTGCGATTAACCTTACTATGCTAAAATACAAAGGTCATTTTTACTAAATTAAAAATTTTTTTTTTCTTCCGTTTTAAAACTACGAATTATATTGTATATAGATAAGATTATTATTATTATTCTATTAAATAATAATTATTATATTGTATATAGAATAATATGATTTACTTCTATTTTACTCTACCTACAACCGATAAAACTTCAAAATTCCTATAATTAAATTCTTGCATAGAAAATCTATACACTTTGTTTTTAATAATTATAATTATAATTTGGCTAAGTAATATCAATAATTACTCTATTAAATAACGTTATACATGACGTATATATATTGTAAATGGCAAGAAATCGACAAATCTCCTAACATTAAATCCGGTGTCCCGTGTGGGTTTATTTTATCTTATTTGTTGCTCGATGAAAAGTCAATAAAGATCCTCCTTGATGATTATTCACATAACAACTGACTCAGCACCACATCATTGGATTTTCCACTGTCAGCGTTTCCGACAAAGCAACGGAGTGAGGTCAGAAAATCGAAACAGACATACTGTGCCAAATCTTATTTGTATTGTCTAAGTTGCATTATCGGTGTCACAGACAACAATAAATAGAATCGCTAAGTAGAACTAAAAACTAAATTGAAGAGAGACTTAATAATGGTTCTGTAATTTGACGCGTTGATGTAGTGTAAAAAATACATAAATTAAAATTTTTTAAAAAAATGTTTTGAAATACATTAATCCGTTTTGATAATGATGTGCCTTATTTATTCGTACAGAAAAATGATATGACGTGTTCTACAAAGTTCCTGAACGACATCCGTCTCATTGAACTCTTATTTTTATATAGCGATTTTTTTACCCTCTCTCTTTACCATCCATCATTGAGTTAACGCCCTTTGGTAAATTATTATTGATCGTTGACTTTATTTGTTCTTAATTTTATTTGTAGCAGTCTTGAATCACTTGATCTATAAGTTGGTATGATAGCGATAAGATAAATTGATCTAGTATGCATATTTGTAACAATTGTATTCATTCACTAGTCTACAAATACTAATAAATAATACGTCTCACTAATGCTACAAATTCTAAAACAAGTACTTACAGTTATTTACTTTAAGAGAATTGTTTTCTTTTTTAATTTAAAGTTTATTTTTTTGCAAAATTTTAATGGTTGCTTATTCTAGTTTCTTGCTAATTGACTATTAAAAAACAGTAGACGCCATCGTGTAGCATAACGAAGGCCTCGCGGTTTCTCTTAAGCAGAAATTATTGAAGTATAATTAATCAATTTAAGTACAAAATAGTCTATTGCAATAATAATATCGAGGTAATAGTTTTAATTACTTAAAAAGATTAAGATTTAAATTTAAAAATAGCTGTAACTCATAAGATTCAGATAATAGAAACGTTTATCGTGAATCTCATTGTTTTAAACGCTTTACACTTTGCTAAGAAGTAATTTCTTCCTGCTAACGCTATTGAATATATTTGTTATGTATGAAACATTTAATAAAAAGTATTATTAAACTAACCTTGCAATTGTTAAATAAAAGGAAGTGAATTTTAATTTCGTATAGAAGACCGCCTCGCATGTTGCAGACGCATTAATACAAAGGTCATCCACTTGTGTCGTTTTAACTTCCTGTACTTTTTCTTTTTATACAATTATTTTCTCTATCGAAATAAATAAAAAATATATGTCAGATATATATTAGATAGTTGACTATGTATTTCACATGAGAGGTACGATAAGAGTACAAGTTTCATGCTAGTTTTTCTCCCTAAAATCTACGGTTCGGATTCAACTAACTATTCAATTTTATCCTGTAACATAAAGAATGTTTTGAAATTGATTTTATAAAAATGAGTGTTTCTTCCACTTCAACAAAAGCTCAACTCGGGCTGACACAGTCCACCTGGTATAAATCCCCTGGTGTAATGTTTCTTATTCTTATACTTGTACTTGTTGATGCAACAAGACAGTTTTATTGTCGTGGACGATTCCAGGCTCCAAAAATGTAAGACTAACATGAATGTAGTATTTAATTGTAATGTAGTGCCATTACACATACGTTCTAATTTCCAAGTGTCATTAATCATAAAATTGCGTATTATGTGAGCTTTTTTTTTTGTTAAATTCTTTCAGTTTTTTAAACAATTCAATGATATCGTTAACAATTAAAAATACATCTTGCAGCTAGCGTGGTATTTTTCTGGTCAAGTAAAGCAGTTAAGTAACTAGACCTAACCGATATTAAGTTGCCGGTGGTTAGAGAATCGTTCATTGTTAATACGTTACCATGGGATCCAAGAAACTACAAGAAAAATCATCCGCTGCAATGACACTATTTTAATTTCTCATGCGCACTGTTAACAGTTGGAATGTTCTTCCGGCGTTTGTGTTTCCTTAACATTATAATGCTCAGAGTACCTTCAAAACAAACGCGTTCCATCATAGACTGAATCAGTACTTATCAGTCAATCAGATTATAGAAATTCAATCAGGTTTTAAGCGACACAAGATTTTGAACATCACAATTTTTTTAATTTTTCGTATGTATTTATTTCTTTGCATATTTAATTTTTGGTCCACAACAAATAAGCGTAACAGGAACGTAGAAGAACATGTACGGGTGTCATATTTTTAAGTTATACTATTGTACCGAAAATCTGTATTTATTTTCCAGACGACTTAATACAAAGGACACCTACAGATTTATTGTACATATAGGTATGATACGCCTTTGAAGGCTTTCAATAAACAAAAATAGAATGCGATCTGTGTCAGTGGAGTAGGACGACATATTATAATCTGAAATCAGTAATCTCCTTCTTATGAAAACAAAAATTGCTGACTCATGCTAATCTGCGATGTATCTAAAATAGAAATATAATGTAATACATTTCATTAATTTTATATAAAAGGTATGCTAAAAGTGTGCAATGCCCTATTATCGCTGTTTTTTTATAATTATATTGTGTTGTAATTATTAATGGTAAAAAGCCGATTGACTTGCACATTTATATTAAGTTATGATTTATAAATTACTAGCTGCCCATCCCGACTTCGCACTGGCGAAATAAGAACTTTATATCTTGAAAAAAATCTTGAACCTGATTGCAGCGCTTATATGATCTATGATATAAACTGAACAGTCTAGACCCACTTTCACATTTCACATCAATGATTTTTTAAAATTTCATCAAAATCGGGCCAGCTCGGTAAGTTCAGTGATATACACACATCGAGAAAAATTATAATAAAAATATAATTTCAGTTTATAAAAGAAATCTCAGTAAGTATTAAAAGTAAATTTATTGAAGGAACAGGTAAATACAATGCTGCAAATATATACAAATTTCATCACGCCATGTTCATCAACGGCCAGCATGCGTCACGCGTCAAATATACGTGAAACCGTGCACGCCTGAGCCCGCGCCGACCACCGACGCGACACTACATGTTTGAAAACACGTACTAAGGTGTCCATTGAAAACTACGATAAACTGTTTTAGATTTTCTTGTAATGTATCAGGCAATGTGTCTAGAATAATAAATACATACCTCTGTTAAATCTATGCATATAATATGCAACAGCAAAATTGTTGCCATTTGCACATGAATAGTGTTTCAAGAGTGGTAGTTGATATTATTATCGATACAAATTCCAAAACAGTTTTTGAGATTTCCTGTCTGTCTACTCACGAATCACACAAAGACATACAATAATATAACTCTACTCTTACTGCGGCCTAACAAAGGCGATGGTTATTTCACGAATAAAGAAAACCCAAATCAAAAAAAAAAAATTTTACTTATAATCTACTAATAATAACTGAATGCTGAAAAATGTTTTTCCTTTAAACATGAAAAAAATAAACAGTATTTTCATCCGTATTTAGAATAAAAAATTATATTTAGAAGATTGGATATTTAAAACGTTTAAAATAAAATGTCAATTGAATTCACGAGTTTTTTATCGTTTATCGAAATCAAGATTAATTCATATACACATTAGTCACCATTACTGTACTGCAATGTAGTAAAATTATAGTATTCTCTGACTAATATAAAAAATTGCAAAATTTTAAAAATAAATGTAATTCATCGCGCTGTCGAAATAGCCTCAATATACCTCGTCAGTTAACAACCCCATTCATCATCTGTCACGGAGATGCACACTGTCAAAGCAATCGTGTCGATTTCCGCGCGATACACCTAATGAGATGAGAGGAACGAGCGAGTCGTGAGTGACAAAGGCGGCGCAGATAAGCCTCGCTACGAACTACGTGAGCCGCCAGCGGCCGCCGGAACCTTGAATGCTCCTTCCCTTGATATAATAATAAACCGCTCAGTCCGGTCCGAACCTCTACCGACACAACACGATACGATTTTACAACAATACAACAATATTCCGCGTACGAACAATGCACCCCGAACGACTTCCCTCCCGAGTGATATTTGTGCAATAAAGTGCAATATTTAGTTTGTATTGTGATGTTATGTGCCAATTTTCTGTGCCATATTAGGATACAAATACATTTTTAGAAAAAAATCTTCGAAAGGTAGGTAATACCAAAATATTTTGCCGTTGCTCGTATAAAATTATAAAAGTAAAAAGTTAAGAATTTGTTTATTATCTAATTCATAAACAGATCAAAGAAATTGGAACATTCTTTAAAAGTATACATTTAAAATTCACTTATGTAATTTAAAATAATTTTGTAATATTATCACCATTATAATGTTATGTCATATATATACAAATTACCCGACAAAATGTATTTTAAACTCGTAATAACAATAACAAAAATATAAGTTTTAAGTAATTGTTCAATGGCTGAAAAATAAATTATGAAATCTAATAAAACAATTCAACACGATATTAAAAGTCATATTTCGTTTTGATTGTTTAACAATACACTACATTGGTTACAATACAAATTATTTATTGTAAGACGATTGCTGAAATCCAACAGCACCCGACGTGTCGCCTTTTCCACGATATATTGTGGAAAAGTTGACACGTTGAGTTGTAAGCTTCAGTATTTTAGGGACCAAAAATTAAAAAAAATACTTTTAGGGCGAGATCGGGTGCTCAGTTCAAGCAACATCCGGCGTTCGAGAATCAGTTTACCAGGAAATAGTTTCTGATTAGTCTAATTGATCTTCCAGTCCTTAGGTTGGATCCAAAAGTTTTAAGCAGTATAAGTTTTATTGTCAATAAATGTATTAATCAAGCGTCTGTGTTCACGCAAATAGTCATTAACGTCATACCATGATTTAAATTTATTTTTATCTGCAACAAAAAGAAAGACGTTTTTTTTGCCTTTCAAGTGTAAGGTTTTTTAAGTCATCTTTATAAAGCAGGAATACTGGTATTCATGGATGCTATTTATAAAACCTAACAATACTCGCGCTGCCGTAACTGGCTTAAATAATTAAATATCCTAAATGTTTGTATACGATTTTATAACAAAAATACCAATAATAAACATCTTATAACAATTAAATAGTTGTATTAATATGCTCGATAAACAAAATATATTTCAAATGTGTATTCTTCGTTTGTACGATACAAAAGCCGGAATACACATAAGGGAACGACAATGATCGCAACAATGCAAATAATTATTATCAAACATTTGCAACATTCGGCACACAAGACTACAACTGCTTGTTTGTAATATCATAACAACAGATGTTATGATATTACAAATTATTAATGGTTAATAAGCCGGATTGTCGCTTAGATCCGAACAATTGATCAGAAAGGTCATATCAGATATATCCGGCTTCCATTGACCCATAAGCTCATCGCAAATAATGAGGCCAATGACATTTTATTATTGGCTTCATTCCATTAGGCTTTGTATATCCAATTCAATTATCTATAAATACAGCCTATTCCCACCACAGAACTAGTCTTTATTCCATAACTTACTACTTTTTTAAAAAATAAACAACATTGACATTTAATTGACGCGATATCATTGGTCGAGATCTTGAATAATCTATGATATTCATTATAGGTTTGCGAAAAATTAAAGTGAATATAATTAGTTAGGTGTATACATAAAAATAAAACTGTATTAATAAAGATTTTTTGTAAAACATAATGTAGCAAAGCTATTAGCAAATCGTAAGGAATATGTAAATCTAATGATTGTTTGTCTTTTCTTCTTACCTCTTCTTCGATTCGAATAGGATGTATTATATATATAATATATATCGTATGTATTAAGCATTCGAATTATTTCATTAAACTTAAGTCGTAATGAAATTGTTAATTCAATAATTTATAGTTTGAAAAATCAACAGTTATATGATATTGAGTTACATTTGTTTAAAACTTAAAATGATCCGAAAATTACAGAACAGAAATAAAACTGAAATAGCAGCAAACGATAAATCAAAGATAATAGCATGAAGTGTCAACTATTGATCTTATCAAACGTTGCAATGTATTGTGTTCAGTCTGACAATGACCAATCGTAAAGTATATTATTAAGGTAATCTGTAATTGAATACGATTTTGAAAGCTATGACTAATTTTAATAAAGAGATCCTAGAACTACTTCAACAGTCTCCCTTTAAAGTGAATGGAACATAAATTTGTTATCCGTTAAATGAAATGATATTTTAGGAAAATAAACTACGAAACAATATTATATTTAATCAAAAAAACATATTAAATAAATAAAATTCGTATTATATTTTTTAAATCGATTTAGTTTAAACAAATATTTTAATAAAAAAATATATTACAGTTTTAATTGTCGCTCACGAATTTGAAACTCGTGACTTCAATATAGATGAAGGCGACACAACAATAGAAAATACCCTTCACTCTACTGTACTGTTAAATTTTTACAAAGTTGTTAAATGTGATTTATTTCAAATAACATTCAATACTTTGTTTAATACATATAATAATCACGATATCTCCTTTAATCCTAGCGATATACATACTCATATATAGGTATTTATATACCTTTTAAGACTCAGGTAGTGTTATCTATATTTCGTTTAAACAGCAAAAGAACAGACTATACGTTCAAGTCTCCGCCAACGATATTACTAGTAAGATTGACTGACTTTTAGAATCATAAAAAATATTTTTTTGTTTGTGCCGTATGCATTTCTATACATCCTATACCATTCATTCGATTGCGTTGAAACTCTGGTATGTTGTATTCATGCTCGTTAAGGTTTTTGTAAGGCAAGCGGGAAGCATCAATAACTTTTGTTAACATTTTTTTAACTTAACTAAATAAAAATATGCCTACATGCGTGTCATAATTTATATTATATAATAACGAATACCTGATAATAATTTATTTCGTAATTAAACTATACATCTCATTATTGTATGTTATTTATTTAGAGGTTATTTCTTTCAGCGCTTGATTAATGTTCTTCGCTATAAATGGTCGACAATAACATTAGCAATGCGCCATTTAATTAAACTAATTAGTACGTGTTTTATGACTCGTTCATACAATTTACTTTTGCATACCAACAAAAAGTAATAGAGGTGACGTAATAAAAGGTGCCCTTAATTTCATTAATATTAAACAAATCTAACTTAGATATAAATTCAAAATCGTATGTGTCTAGTAACGAAGTCCAACTGAAATTGAGATTTTCTCACGTACAGTCAATCGCTACGTGTAAATATCGACTTAGGTTTAACTGCACGCTCTCCGTATAGCACCCTTTTTCTTCCAGAGTTTTACAACTACATATATTTTCAATTATATCTAACCCATAAACAAGAAAAATAGGACAGGCTTAATGGACTACCTTTGCCGATGACGAATGATCGTATTAATCTGTCTGTCAGTTCAATCACTTAGCAAGGCTCACGCCCGCTTTGTTAAAGCCTTCGACAATATCAATGTTTCAATGTATATTTTAGTGTGAATCAATATGTATATACAATGCGACTTATAACTACATATTATCAAAAATAACAAAAATTTAATTGTATATAAACCATCATACCATATAACTTCCATGCAATTATTATACTTCATGGAATATTATTAACAAATTTCTGTTCACGTAAACAATTTAAGATTGATAGTAAATAAGTGTTTTAATATGTTAATTTGAGAATTAATAATTACGATACAGGTGGAATTTAAATTGTGCCCCTCGGATAGTAATGGATTATTATGTACCTACATATTATACTAGCAACATTTTATTTTTGAAATACGCTTCAATGTTATTTGTAATTTATATATTTGATGTTAAAGAGATTGGCATAAAAAATATATTTTAGAAGGTATAAAGAAAAAATGCTAATTTACTTGATTTAACATGGGTAAGTCCAGCTTAAAGATAAATATAATGTTATGTTAAACTATTTTATAATTTCAAATACATATAGGAATAAAATTTTCTTGACAGAAAAAATAACGTAATGTCGCCTAATTTTTTATTGTATCTCGTAATTTTTATAGATGATTGCTACAAAAACTAGAAAAATAGTTGGACAATTATTGATGTTATTTTAACATTTTATATTTGATTATTTACCGCCAAATGATTGAAATTAAATATTCGATTCCTTATAGTTTTTATTCTAAAAAATATAAATATACGAAATAACTTAAAAGGATATGGTAAAACGAATTCCATTAAATTACAACTTCTAACGAATATAAATACTTGCACGATTAGTTTAGAAGTCTTTGCTAAACTAATACTTACGTCGAAATGTGTAAACAAAAGTTAAAGTATTAATGCAGAATAGTAAAGTGGTCGAACGTTCGTCACTCGGTGGCCTTACAGTGACCTCGTGGTACCGCGTACCATCTAAAACACGAACTGGCTCGTTTGCGGAAATTCATTAAGAAGATTTAATACAAATACCATCACTACATTCTTGTGATTTCTAGCTCGCGACAAACAAACGCATTAACAATAAATTAATACAATTATTTTTTTAAATAGCATATGGTTTTAACATATTTATAAATAACCTTTTAAAATACATATGACTTTGTGAAATGTTACGTTGACTATACATTTTATAGACTACAGATTTTTATAAAACATTTTAATAAAAATGTTTTCTATAGGTAATCTTCTTCAAAGGCTTGGTAGCTACTTATAAAAAACATGTAGAAGTCCTAAGTAAAATTTGGTATAAATTGTGACATTATATATTAACATAGAGATTAATAATGACCACTTGCTTCACATATCATTTCCATTACGTGATTTACGTTCACTCGTCTCTCGATTTTCAAGCAATAATAAAATTTATATAGTGCATTCTAAAGCGATTCGTAATGATATATTCCGGTTGTGTAAGAACGGGTAGTGCAAGGTTGCCCACTTACTTACCATTAGCAGGTTAGTTAGATTTTATGCATTTATGCATCTATTTATGAATAATTCTCACTTATTAACAAAACTTTAGCGTCCGCCTTATGAAATGTGCTTACTTACATACTGTTACGATAAAGTTTTATCAACAGTATTAAAAGGCTAAGTATTAACCCTCGAATTAGTTCCGTATCCTTTGATGCATTACGTACGTACATTTCTGCTGTATAATATTTAAAATTGCAATTGCCTAGCCTTTAGTCAATACTTCCTTAAGAGGATATTATTGTATATATTTTTTTTAATCTGTCGTAGTCTACGACTCGAACATTTTCTATATAGCTAATTAACTAGGTGGGAGTTTGTGTGTTTTGATTTTTACGCAGAATAAATAAAAATTATACCCATGTCATTTTATGAGTGGAAAAGAGTGACTACTGAATTTCTTGCTATTTCTTCTCGGTTGAATCTTATCCGAACCGGTAGCTTTACATTAATTTTAATCCTATAACATAATGTTTCAAAAGTAGTTATAAGAGTCTACTTTAATAAAAAATATTTTGTCTTTGTTTTATATAATATTAATCTTTTTTCAAATAAAATAACATGTATCGGTATAAAATGTCAAGGTTGAATGGATAGAGTCAAATAAATTGCTGGCATTTAAACAGTTATTAAGAATCTTATTGCAAAGCCGTATTGTAGGTTATATTATATTATAACTACGGTAGAGATTATATTATAACTACGGTCATTAGGGCTTGGTGTGGGATTATATTATATAGTGTTATAATATTTCTATACCTGACAAGGTGTAGAAATATTATTAACTACAGGCACTACGGACAAATATTTAATCGTCTCACACAAACCAAACCCACCACTCGTTTATAATCGCTGTCCAAAATAAACCCGCACGAAATATTAATTGCATAGTCAGAGACGTTATCTGCTCAAACTGGCCAGAATTCTCTTAATTCTCTTTGTGCGGCTATCTAACTTAAATATCTCATTACTGGGCCTTGGCTCGAATACCGAATGTCGGTAGTATGCTAGGCTGTCATTTGAGAAGGTTGTACCAAAGCACCACTCAATGCAAACTTGTTACAGTGGAGTTGAAGCCCACTAATGTCAGCACCACTCACTTGAAAAATTACCGGTCGCACAGATGCCTGTGATCCATTTATCCACCTATTTGATTTATGATTACGGTGCTGAATAAGCAATGGAAGTCCGAGTAAGCAATTAGCAAGCGATCTGAATGTATTTTGCGAAATAGATCCGCGTACCAAACTTAGATTTAGCTCCGATTCAAGTGATATTTAACCAAGCGTACCAATTGCACAAAATGCTTTGCATCAAAAACACTATACAAGATTTAATATTTTCTCTAATCTGATGCTATGAGTCGTGCCTGTAATTTCCTAATGCAAACTGTTTCAATTCGAAGTACACAAGTGTTAAACAATGTTTTATACAGCATAACAACAAATGGTTTTGAAATTCGGCGACCCAAAAGACGTAACCTCGTAATGTCTTTTCAACATAACTATAAAGCATAATTTGTATTATGTTGATGAAACGGATGCTGTTCACGAACTAATAGCAAGGTCAAGTTCCGACTCGATCGGAACTCACATGTCTGTTATGTAATGGCTTTCGTATCATTAAAGTGGAAAATTAAATAATTTTAGCCGTTCTAAAGTAAATGGAGCAAACTGAATTTTCTGACTAAGACAAAATACATGGCATCACACATTTAAATTATTAAATTTGGCCAAATTTTATGCATATGTAATATACAATATGTGACATTTCGAATGACTTTTATCCCTTTTTCAATAAATCCTAATTTTGATAATAAGTTATCTTTATCCAATATGTAATTTAAAAATATAACGTACATAATAGGCATGATATAAAGTAACTCAAACACGAATGTGTATGATATATTATATAAATATAATCATAGTTAATATCTAATTTAAACAAGAGATCAATGACACAGAATCGTAAATTAGTAGTTAAGTCGTTCAATCTCCTGTATCGTACCACAAGAACTCGGTATAAACGACTCATCTTAGAACTTGTTTCCGTATTGTATACTGTGATTACGCTAGTGACTTTCACCCACAGATTAAATAAGTATCTTCGAGACGACACTGATACTACAAACCAGTATTGAAATGTTGATTAATATTCAAATAGTAGTAAAATTCAATATATATTTGTTTGTGTCGTATGTTCGTGTGAATTTGTTGGCCTCAAGTACACTTTAATTTTTATTTTATTTTATATAAATAAAATTAGGTCGACGTCATCGATTGAAATATCCAAATAACCAAACAATACAGTGTTTGGAATATTTAAAAAAAAAACGACGTTTAAATGTTGTATCATTAATAGATGATAGAAGTAGAATTGCATTAGTTTACTGCCATACTTCTTTTTTTTGTTATTCATTAATGTGTTGCTTAATGTGTTATTTCAATTCAATTATCCTTTCCTTTTTTTGGCTGTAGAGTGTATTATAGCAAATTTATCGATTAGTAAAGCATTTTATACATGCCTTGACAAATATGGACATACCTACCTATAAAACATATACCTATAAGACATATATTAAAAAACAAACTCTTGTTACATCTATGTAGGGATAATTGTCTTAAAAAAGGGAGGAGGCCTTAGCTCAGCAGTGGGACATTTACATGCTTACTTTTCTATACTTTTTATATTATGTTTATATGTACCACATGCATTAATTAAATTAATAAAACATGAAGTCATACACTCGTAAGTACAAGTTATTCGTTATGCCTTAGCTGTTAGTTTTAAAGGCCATTCATAATAACATTAACCGCAGTTGTTGTTGTTTGGTAATAATTTGACAAGGACAAGTACAAGCGTACTAATACTTTAAAAGTTCCTTATTTAACAATAGTTTTAAAGAAAATAGATTTCTTTAAATTTAAATGTAAACAATGACATGAGAAGATAACATGTGTAGGTAAATTTTTATTTTTATTAATCTTTGCTCATAATTATTATAAATTTTTTTTTTTCTGTAACCCAGGGAACTTTATAATATGTTATTGATATGATATTCACCAGATTGTTTATTCATTAAGAAATCATACAATTAGATTTTATGATCAGATTTTATGGAAATATTAATGATGTCTAAATATAACGTGGCGCGGTTTAGACTGTTTCAAAAACGTTTGTTATGAAACCATGACAAAACAGATTGTCATACTTGACGGTCGGTTAATCTTTTAAAATCCCACGTCTTAACATTACCACCAGTTAAGACATGAAACTATTATTGCTTAAAACATTTATTAACATTTCATTTTAAATTAACAACTTGCTGAAGTGATTACGTCGTAGGTATATTATTTAAATTTCTTGTCTATATATATAAAAAGACTTGTCTGATATAAACTTAGAAGGAATTAATTCCTTTGACTCATTTGTTTATGAATAGTCTTTTTTTCTTTGGTATTTTATGTTATTATGTATCAAATCGCTATCGCTTGGTGCAATACATTTTTATTACACTTAATACTTGTAAATAAAAACGCCTTAAATTTTTAGGCTTCAATTTTACCCTTGTTTAATCGAGATACAAAAATAATATTAAATAAGATTTTCTAAAGCCATCAAATTTTGTCATTTACCTTATATCACTAATGTAATCAATAATATACCAATGATATAATCATAATTATTTGCATTAAATTCATCAAAATGCGTAGAAAGCCTCAAGCGAAGCAGAAGCGGGCCAGTATGTCGAGAGTCAACAACAAAAGCCTTTTGTTTACACGAGATATTTAATTATTAGTCAAAATATCTTTAGAAAATTTAGGCTAGCAGGCTAACGGGCTAAGAAGACGTTAATGTCATTATATAACATCATCACGGTCGTATACACAGGTCTCGCAACTTCGATAAGGGGTACGTTGACATAATGACGCTGTTAAGTTCAATTTACGGCCGCCAAAGGTATGACAATTCGCGTAATAATTATCCCGGACACATTTTCAAATCCAAACAAAACAGTTAAATAACAAAACAAAATAACAAAAAATCCGCAACAAAACGATATAACAATGATTAAATAACACAATACTTGGGAGAGAAAAATGTGAGCTTCGATAGCAGCGACGTAGTACCTCAAGCGGATGGTATTGCGAATTAGCAGTTGTAACACATTCGCACCTCATCTCTCACCACTGAAATTGGACTCAGTTGCAAGACCTGTGTATACGACCGTGAACATCATAACTAATTACTGTTTTATTTTTTCCTTTTCTGGCCAATTAATTACTTACTACATAAGCTTTATACGTCACATTTGAGATACAACATCTGTCAAAATACAGATTATTAATTACGATATTATTATGAAATATATGGCAACTGTTCAAAAATCCAATAAATAAACCACATATTTAAAAAAAATACTACTCAATTAAAATAAATTTTATAAAACAAGGTTCTTTTAACCGTTTAACAGTAATAAATATGAATTATAAAGCATTCTTATGTATGTTTTTCATATTCTAAGCACGTAATTGACGTCACACATGGAAACATAAGGCAAGGTTAAGTCACATTAGGATCATTCCAACATCCTCATTGTAATGTCCTTGCGTATGACCGGCCATCACTGGATTCCTATTATTTGTCTCAATATAGGAAATACATAAATATAAATGTATGAGATGAATATACACAAAAAGTAATAATCTCGTTAGGTATTTAACAAAATAGAAATGCCCGTTCTGACTTGGTACGGGTAAAATTCATACAAAATTACCTCCCTCATTTCTGCCCTTATAGATGAAATTTTCCTCAATCCTTTCTTAACGAATGGTTTCGTTATGAAATATGAATAATCTATATTCCAAATTTAAGATCTCTCGATTTAGTAGTTTTGGTTGTGCGTTGATAGTATGTCAGGACTAATTATTTTTTAAGTATAAGTAGTGGTATTTTAAGACAATAATATATATATATATATATATATATATATATATATATATATATTTAATTGAATGCTAACTCACTTCTCAGTAATAATAAATCTAAACGCACATGTAATGCTTTGAAGTTGAGACACAAATAAATATGAAATAACAACCTCGGCATATATTAATTAATAAACAAGAATATTATGTCATATTTATATGAATCACAATAAAAATATTGAAAGAAGTTCAAGGAATTGACGGTCTAAATGCCGAGATATAAAATAACAAACATTTAATACGAATTTATTGAAAATATAATAAAGTAGGTAACGACTATGTAAAATAAATTTCGTGATTCGACAAAATCTATTAACAAAATGATTGAGTGAAAATAAAATATTGTGTTTTCATATCTAATGCGTAAATCTATTAACTTTTATCAATACACAATAAATCATAATGTATTTAAGTTCAAAGCCACTCGTTATTTTTACCCTATAATTCAAACTGGCCGTGACTTGTCGCCCTTGCTATCACCTATAGAGGCCAGGAGTATAGCGACCTTAAGGCTCAATGACCGATGTTGCTTCCGGAACAGGCCAGCGTCTTTATATTTAGTAACAAAGAAATTACTTTAAGCATTGTTTATTTGAAACAAAATAGTTTGGTATAATATCTACGCTTTCGTAAACTGAACAGAAAATACAATGAAAACAAATACTCTATATGTTACGCTATTAAATTAAATCTATTAACGGCCTCATTGCTCTAGTAGTTAGCTTTTACAGTTGCACATCGGAAGGTCCCGAAATTCGAATCCCGGAAATTCATCGGTCGGGCAATGAAAGTTATGAAATGTCACGAATTTAAGACAATTTCAATAATAGACAACAGACAATTTCAACAATAACGGTCCGGAGTCAGAAAATTTGTAGTGAATACAATACTGTCAGCTGTGCCTCTTAAAGTAAGTCAAGCAGTTGGTACCGTGGTTGATCTCACTCTGGTGATTCTTACATCTGTCCATTTAAGCGCTTTGTGTTATGGCGCTAAAATTACTATCCCATTGGTATCGTCAACAGCCAATCGTTATCAACGGACATAAGCCTCTCCCAATACCACTCCTTAGTACGTTGCAAAATTTGTCTGCATGAAAAACTATTTTATTTTAACGGAATAATTTACAGCACATGTCCAGCCTAATATAAACATTGGTGGAAGAATATAAGTAGCTTCAGAGATAACTGCCAACTCTTAATAACATAGATTTAATATATGTAAGTCAATGCGATACTTCGTTAGGTATATAGTAAATAATGTATACTCAAGCTGTATAATGTCAATAAATAACATTTGCCTTTGCGAAGGTTACCTTTCAATACGCCATAATGTTGTAGTCGATTCTAATAATTAGAAGTTGTCAAGTTGTTGTAATGTATTTTAACCTCGCATATTTCAACTTGTTCTTCCGGCTGTCAGCAAAAACTAGGCTGGGAGCATACGAAGTAGTTTCCGATACGCCTTCGCCTGCATTTAAAAGTATTTATGTCAAGATCTCACCGTCTGTAAGGCCGACAATTCATACAAGTGGTTTTTAAGTGCATTTTAAATACTTCAAGCTTTCAAGCTAAATGTTATATGTTTAACAAACTAAATAAGAACAAGAGGTTTTTAAACAAGGATCTTATTATATTACGACTTAAGATAGTAATATATTCATTTTAATATGATTTTGTCAAAGGCTTTGCCGCCTAAAGGTTAAATATATATTTGCATTCAAATTAACATTAAACTGTGAGTGAGGAAGGAAACAAAATATAAAATTATTTATGATCTTATGTATTATGAAATGAAAATAAGATAATACTATCGTCACATCTAATATACTCGGCTGCTTAAAAAAATATTCCTGGTTTACTATGTCGTTTACAAGCAAAAAAAAACAAACCAACCAATAGTAAAAAATATATCTATCTAATGGTTATAAATTAATTTATTGAATAAATATTCTATAATATCCGGCCTACATTGCCTCTATTTCTAATCTGATAAGATGCCTGCGCCACCTTATACGCCAATGTCAAAAACATACCTCATCAATAATTGTACAAAGTTTTAAATTGAATCGTATCACTTGCTTAGGAACGCACGGCATTCATATACATATATAGAACTATTCATAATGTTCACTAATATATATATAATAAATTAAGTAGAATAAATAAATTGGCAACAGATAAGAAAACACCCATGAATAGGTAAGAAACGACAAAAGTGAAAGTTATGTTACAAACAAGTGATATACACATGTGCCTATTGTTGTTATTCTTTTTGTTTTGTTATACGTTTTGTTTAACCTTTTATTGCAAATAGTGATGAGTGTCTCGTCGTAACCGTATAATAATGACGGGCCCAAGATTCTATGCCTTTATTATACAGAGTGACACGTAATAAAGTTTGTGAATTTTAGCTACTAATTCAGACAAATTTAAAACAATTATTACCCTTTAACTTTCTGATGACTGTTTATAAAATTAAGTTTTCAACTTTTCTTCTATACTGTTCGATTTACAGCTTTAATTAAATACGAAGTCAAATTTGGCAATATCTGACCGCTTAAATTGTAATTGTAAATCGGTAGTTACAAAGCATAAATTATTATTAATGAATAGATAATGTTATAACTTATATTAATTTACCAACACATACAATTACTTATACCATATTTTATTTTAATATGTTAATAATTTTAACAACAAAAAACATCAAATCTGAACTATAATTGCTTCATCCCAAATTTATTTTTAATTAAAACTTTAGATGGAACAGAAAAACAGCGTCTTAAATCGGATTGTAACGATGGATAGCGTTAATTGTGTCAAGAACGATTCATGAAAGGAACATTTTTGCAATTCATATCTTCACATTATTTAAAAGAACAATGTGAACCACCGGCTGTATGTTTATTTAACAGATACGATATATATCTTAACTAAAAACACATTGTATATTTATTTAATAATAACTCGACTGTGAAAAATTATGATTTCACTGCATTCCATCCTTAATCATATTATATATTAGTCCTTCGCTGCGTCGTTGTATTATATGTTCGCTGTTATCTTATAAACTACTAAGGGAATTTTACTTACACCAATAGATGAATTGATAAAAAATATATAACAATAATGTATTGTGAAATTGTTGCTCTCGAACAATTTTATGGAAAAGATCAAGATACTATACGTCTATCTCGTATAAAATGTATGAAAACATAGAATAATAACGCTTAGAAGGATAGTATCATACAGTTTCGCTCAAAATTGAAGTAACTAAAATTAATGTGTAAGTGTCACGTACGTTACATACACCGACACGCCCACATACGACCGTATTATGTTGCAAGTGAACACACATTTTCCCCATAAAGTAAGAAAATGATATTGTTTGAACTTGAATTATGAAATATATTTTTTTGCATTTAATTAATTTGAACTATTACGTAGGTTGTATCCAGATGTGACAATTTGCCAGACAATAATATTGGACATTATTATTTTTTCATTAAAATTAATTAAACAACGCTGGAAGGTTTTCTGACAGTAAATTGTGATAAATAGTAGATTTGTATGGAATAAGGACGGGATATGTAAGAAAAAACAATCAGATTCGAAGGAAAACTAAAAACGATTACAATTAATGAATAAGTATTATAATTATATATTGCATTATTATTTATTTAATTTTAGATTTTATTATTATAATAATCTCTTTTTTAAAATTTATTTAGTAATATTTTCTTTTATTTATGTATAATCATAAAAAAAAATATAATTATTTGAACAGCATTAATGTTTTATATGTAATTTAAAAAAGTTAAAATAATAATTATAAATAATTATTACATTTTTATTATTTAAAATATTAAGCAATCGTGGTAAATATATTTTCCATAGCTGGCAACATTTTCATTGAAATGGCGTCTTTTGTTTACAAATTCCTTTTATGTTTTGATGAATGTAATTTAGCTAAAATTATAAGTTGTCAAATAGTAGTTGCATGTGAAATGTGATTTTCTTATCCTTATTTTTTTTTATGTGGAGTGTTGTAACACCCTTTTACTACACAGTAAGTCATTTTTTAATAAATTGCGCGAGATGTTTACTATGACACTTTATCGTGACGACTGACATGTCACGTGACGTCAAATGTATTGAGACTAGTAACAATTTGAATGACTTCAATTCGCTTGGGCCTACACTCCTTCTAAGCGTTATTATTCTATGTCTGAAAAGAATTCACCAATTTTCAAAACTATTACGACATGTTGGCAAACCTCCTTAGCAATGCTTAAAAGTAACCTATTTTTTCGTGGTATTAACGATTTATCAATAAAAAATATATTTCGTTATTGTAAACATAAAAGCTGTGGCATCTCAGTAAAATAATTAAAAAAAAAACTAAAATTATAAAACAGTGCCAGTGCCATCTGAAAAAAAGTTTTTTTTTTTAATAGTATAGGTCAGTGGACGAGCATGTGGGCCACCTGATGGTAAGTAGTCATCAACGCCCATAGACAGTGGTTTGTATATTTCTTTAAAAAAAAACAACATCACCACTGCGCCACCAACCTTGGGAACTAAGATGTTATGTCCCTTGTCCCTGTAATTACACTGGCTCACTCACCCTTCAAACCGGAACACAACAACACAAAGTACTGCTGTTTTGCGGTAGAATATAATAATACATATATTTTTTAAATAAATATTTAAACAATAAAATTAGCTTAAGAGATAAAAATTTATTGAACTTTATATTTTATTATCGAAATGTTTTTTATTAATCTTTTAATGTCATCTAATAATGAATATGCGCACATGTTGTTTTTTTATCAACCAAAGTTGGTTAAATAAAGTTTGTGTTGTAAATTCCAGGCTGGGTGAGCGATGAAGGGGTGGTTTGACGCTTTCCGCGAGGAAGGCGGGCCGACCCTGTACGCTTATCACAACCGCACAGCCGTCGCAGCCGACGTACCGGCGCTCGCGCTGCTCATCGCCGCACTCACACTTTACCTCGCATTTCTGGCGGTGTTTCCCGGCATCAGGAAGGAGGTGAGAGAAGGTTTCGTCTTTTGTTTACATCTTATTTTATAAATGACTAGAATAGTAATTCGAAAATATTACTAACGAAAAAATTACAGCAAACACTGATGTGCAACCAATGTGGAGAGACAGTTTTTGAGTATAGTCTGGAAATATTTTCTTTTCCTTTATGTAATAAATAATTATAATCATTAAAAGTAATAATACGGTTAGTAAGTATTACACATATATCAGATAATAAATTAATATGATGCACAAATAAATAGGTAGCTCGTAGCATAATTCACTTTGTTTTTTTAATCTACGTACACAGTCGTCTGCTTCTAAGATAGGTAACTTAATGCCTCTGTTATAGGTAACATCCAGCTAATATAAACATTTACATATATTTTTTAAATAAATATAAAAATACATAAAACATACTTATCGACATAATACAGACTCGGGGCGAGAATCCAATCCTCAACCCAACTGCACAAACGGGATAGTCATTTTTGCGTTAAAATGTTCCATTCAAACGTTACATAATGTCGTTGTAATTAAAATTATATTGAAACCTTGAATTTTTTCTAGTATCCCCAAAGAACAACATTTTATTTTTGTTTCCCTAAATAATATACAGCTTGATCAAGGATATATATAAGCTATCATTATTTTGTTAATTCCGCTTGCTTGTTCAGATAAAAAAGGTCTTTATTAGAAATGGTTTGTTTCTAACCTTCTTCAAACATAGCCCTTTACAATTTTATATGCATTGTCTTGCTTATGAAATAAGCGTCTTAAGTTTTATTTAAGTTAACTTCTAATTATTTAATAACTAATATGCGTTCACGGTCTATGATTACATTTTTTTTAACAAATCGTATTTTGTTTTTCAGAGATTTTCTACATTTACGATCGTCACCCTTAGCCTATTTGTTGGAACTGTAATTTTAGGTAAGGAATAACTTGTTTATCAGTAATAACATAAGTTATTAACAAATTAATCCAAATAATATTTAGAATATTAAATTATATTGTCACTAACAGGAAAATACCTACATACAGGTAAGTTAAATAAGAGCTCGAAACTACAAATTATCAGCGTGGTGTTAGATCAGCCTACACTAACATTATTTTCATTGGCGGATTTGTAAACAGCAGAACACGTTCGTCAAACGTCAGACAGTTTTTAGTATAGGTATATATAGCGAATTTTATAAACACCGATTTCGTTCTTTCTGCCATAATTAATTTGACATTTGAAAGAAGAAGACACAGCATTGTTTAACTAATCAGCCGCTAAGCAACGTCTAGAAGTATTTAAGCCATATGTGCATCAAATTAACGTATGACCGTTAATCGGTTTTTAACATATAACAAGTAAGATACGAAGTCAGTTCTACAGAATAGCAAAAGCCAGCGATTCCTTAAAAATAATTTACTTATTTTTAAATTTAAAATACGTACTGCTACTATTAAGCAATTTCATAATTTTCGTATCCTTTATTTTTAATATATTCAATTTTTAGTTCTCTATAAAAGGTGTATCTGCACAACATATATAAATATAAAATACAGTTTTTTATGCGCAATATTTACATTATTATATTTACTCATACAGTGGTGGTCGTATAATTAGAAACACTACCAACGGTCCTTGACATTATGTAAGATACTTCACCGCAATCGTTTTTATTTTAAAATTAAACAATAAATAGGACAACAATATGTTCAACGATTTATCATTTATTAGAAAAACAATATAAATCCGATTACACAAGTGCAGTTTCGATATTACATTACGGACAAACATTTAAATCAGTTTTAAGGTATGAACAACTAATTAGAAACAACAAATATAAAAACAATATTTTTTTAAGTATTAGTAATTAGTAATGTTATTTACGAAAAAGCTACTATCCCCAGCCTACCAATAGTTATAATTAATATTTAGTGGCGTATCCCTTGTTTTCAATAACAACACTGCAACGACGTGGCATTGATTCAATCAATTTCATACATTTTTCTAGGGGGATTGAATTCCATGCTTCAACAAATGCTTCATATAGTTCGTTTTGACTGGTGTTATATTTGTTTGAGACTTTCTTTTTAATAATATACCAGATATTTTCTACCGGGTTTAAATCCGGACTATTTGCTGGCCAGTCTAGAATGGTTATACGCTGTTCGCTAAGGAAATGATTGACGCTATTGGCCGTGTGTTTAGGGTCATTGTCATGCTGAAAGATCCAGATTATAGGCAAATGATCGTCCGAGTGAATCATTGTATGCTCTAAGATATTTTTGTATTGCCATTGATCCATTGTACCGCCACCGTGCTTGACTATACTCCTTGTGTATTTATAATTAAAAGCATTGTTTACAGGGCGTGTAACATAGCGCTTTCCATCGGAATTTAACATATTTATTTTTGTTTCATCTGAAAATAACACTTTTATCCATTCTCGTACCGTCCAATTAACATATTTTTTAGCGAATAATAATCGCTTCTCTCGTTGTTGCTTGGTAAGAACCGGTACCTTTCGAGAAATTCTTCCAAACAATTTAGCTTCCACCAATCTTCGGCGTATCAGTCTTGACGAGATGTTTCTCGGGTCATCAGGCGAAAAAACTTTATTTTTAATCTGGTTGGAGCCTTTACTTGGGTCTTTTTTAGCAACATGAACGATTAGCGTATCTTCTCCGGGAGAGGATTTTCTTGGCCGAGCCTTTCTAAGAACATTTTCAACAGTTCCATGTGTTTTATAATGATCAATTGCATTAAAAACTTTCTTAATAGAACAATTTAAATGCTCAGCTATTCTTCTGTGCGCCCACTTATGATCTATATGTAAATTAACAATGATTTGCGTAGTTGACGCGTCACTACTTTTATTTTTGCCCATTTTGAACAAAATAAAATTCAGATTAAATTTTGAATTACCGCCAAAATCATAGAAAAAGAAATGTTATTCTCCAATTTCAAAAAAAGATCGAGCTATGGATGCTTTTTTAAAATGTTTCTAATTAGACATCCAAGCGGCCAGTAACAGAAAATAAACTCCTACATGTGTAAGACTCATTTTGTAATTAAAAGTAAGATATGTTTTATATTTTATACACTTAATGAGTTTTTTATTTCAGTGGCTATATTATTGCATGATTATTAATTATTGAATGTGCATTTTTAAGAAGGTACATGTTTTATATACGTCGTAAATATAAACAATCTGTTTTATTAAGTTAATTTAATTAACCAGGCCATAAAAGTGAAAGTAACAAAATAAAAGGAGCAAAATTTAAATTTTTATATTTCAGTATGTAAGCATGGATCGTCGTGGCATATAGCAGGATCGAGGGTATCTCGCGCCGCATATCGAGCCTTCTCCGCTGAGCGACTTGACTGCTGGCTCGCCGTGCACGTCGGCTTGGGTCATGTCAATGTTACGCTCACTGGTAAACTACATTTTTGTTTCAAAAACTAGCTTCTATATGATTGATTACTCATATAACATAATTCAAAGATAAATAACATTATATAAAACCTAAGGAAATTGCGATATTTTAATTATAATTTATAAATTTATCATACAACTGAATATAATCCTAACTAATATTATAAACGCGAATGCGAGTTTGCTTGTTTGTTTGTTACGCTTTCATGCCTAGACCACTTAACCGATTTAAAAAATTCTTTCACCAATGGAAAGCTACATTATCAGTGAGTAACATAGGCTACATTTTGTCCCCGTATTCCCACGGGAACGGAAACTAAACGGGTGAAACCGCGGCTAAAACGCTAGTATTATTATAAACTAGGCGTGAAAGCGTAATAAACAAACAAATGCACATTCGCATTTATAATATTAGTCAGAATGATATCTGAAAATATTAAACAAAAACAGCATATTTTTCATTACAGCATTATCGTGGGGCAACGTATCTAGAGGTGACCCTGGAGTGGACTACAATGAGCAGTTTCGATGGGAGGAATCTGGGGCCATACAAGAATGGTACCGCGCCGGACTTTTACGAGGTCTACCATATCCCGTATTGTCTGTCGCAGAACACTTCGCAGCGGAGCACGAAGGCTTTGATTGGGGAGCTAAGTATCGTGCGGCTGGATACACAACAACAACATTGCTATGGTATGACAGTACGGCTACTAGTTGTGGCGTGGCTAAGTATTTAATGCAGACAAACACATAATGTATTTTCTATACTTTCTAAATTTTCAGCCTTTAATAAAACCTTCTAAGATTCTTTACAACACCGATGTTATAAGACAGAAATAATACTCTGTGCCCGTTTCCTTGGGCACATAATTGGGCTAATAAAACCTATTTGGAAAATCATTCCTGCTTAAACCTTTGCAACGCCACACCATTGACGCATATTAACTAAATATATCAGATAATAAGAACGTTACCAGTTAATTGCAATGTTCCAGGACGGCGCTGGCACTATGGCTGCTGATGAACCTTTTATTGGTCGTGGTTCCACGTTACGGAGCATATGCTATGGCCTCACTTGGTGTTACGCTTTGTGCAGCGGCGGGAGGTTACTGGGCCTCATTACCAAATGTACCCCTGGTTGTAAGAATTGATGGAGCCATGCTGTTTTTTTCCTTAGGCTGGTGTTTCTGGCTAGTCTTAACTGCAGGTTAATAAAACTTTTAAAATATTTTCCTTTGTAAAAGCTAATTAAAGTGTAAATACATATATTTTTTTATTAAACATTGTTACAATTTTTTACATAACAATATTTCAATCTTTTTAGGTGGCATTTGTATAGTTGTGGGGCTATTGATAGCCGCTTTGGACCTGGTGTGGCCACATCGGTTCTCCACTGTTTTGGAAGTTGACTACGATACGCCTTATGACAGACACGTCCTCATCGTTGACAGTCGACAGCGAGCGCGGCCGCAAACTCAGAGCTCATTGCCTTCTAGAATACTTAGGTAAGTTAATTGTAAATAATTTTACTATATAATTATAATAAAAAAACACCAAATCACATATGTCAGACTAACTACATAGTAATTCTAAAGTTTTTAATTGTGGTTTGCATATTTAAAATATGTTATGTGTTTCACCACAGAAGACTGTCGTCAAAAACTCGCGATCCAGAACGTCAGGTATCGATGTCCATAGTAAATGAAAGTAGAGGTCGAGATAATCCGGCCTTCCAGCATGAACAGCGAAAGCCTAATTCACCGTGGAGGTACCCGCTCTTTAGGCGACAAATAGATCGGTGAGTTGATGCCTGTGCCTTGCAAGTTTGGAGTTATTAATGTACCGTTTTTTTTAAACAATAACGCTGAATCAATTTTAATCAGTTTTAAAGTATATTAGATTGAATTATTAATTTTTTCACTGTATAATTCACAGTTTATACTTTCGTAGTGTCATCGTTAGAAATGTATTTTTGTACAAAATTGTAAAGTTTCTGAATAAATTTCATCTTTATGATTATCTAAATGTATTTTATCGAATGTTTCAGTGTCGATTCGGCATCGAGTCTCGGTTCAAGCATAAATGGTAACGGTTCCAGTATCAAAATGTCACCTCTAGGAAGTAGTCCGCCATCAAATTCACTTTCAATGTCACCACAGAGGTAATTATTTATTTTAAATCATTCAGAGCTCTAACTCGTACGATTTAAAATACTGGTTTTTTAAACAGGTATCGACCCCAGATACCAGCTAAAGAACGTGTCAAAGACATGTGGTGAGCGACGAAATACCTATTTCTATATTAGTATTTTATCAATTAAAGTGCTATCAAATGTTAATCTTCTTCACATACAGAGAGGACTGTGAATAAAAATAATCGCAAGCGTATTGTGTTGGAATAATAGTATTATTTTGATTATACAAATAAGCTATATCATAAGTACTTATCTATATAAAGGACGTGTAAATATGTACCTACATTAGTATTAAGCAAATTAAATTATAAGCAAACTGTTCCCTCCAGTGTCATGGTAAAGTTAATGTCTAAAATCTTGTACCTCGTTTCATTATTTTTGTTTAGTTTTATAGATTTAAGTCTACGATTATATCGACACAAGTGAATGCTTTGTGCCATTTGTAAATATAACGATGACGTTAAAAATCACAACTAGTATGAAAATATAATAAATTTCAACTATAGTTTATATGAATATGTTCTAATTTAAGATCATTATTTTTAAGTATACGGATAAATACGAAAGAGTTTAAAACTTTCGTTTCAATGTTGAAAATTACTGAATTTATGGACACAATTTGTTTCCATAAATGTTTCAAAATCAATTTAATACGTGTTAATATTCGAAAAATTAAAAAAAGAGTAATAAAGTTTACATAAATCCAAACTAGAACTGCGTGTCGAAATTAGTTGATTTTTAAAATATTTTTTTAAGAAGAAATTGACCCGGTCGATTTTGGTAACATCGACAGCACAGTAACTTTCGGAATATCACTCCTTCTATAAATACAGTACTTAAAAAATCTACAATTTTTGATTTTCACATATTAATTTAAAAATGTAGACATTAAGTACTTTTTTCTAAATTAGGAGCAAAATGTCTGTTCATTCATTTGCGTGGAAAGGAGTCATTTAGTGATATTATTAATTATAAGTTATTTATTTTTTAATAGTTGCCAAACACAGTAGCCAGCCATTTCTCTTATACGCCACAATCGAAAAATTCAAATTAAGGAAATTTCTTTCATTATACTTTTTCAATGTTGTGAAAATATGTTTGCAATAGTGATAACGTATTTAAAAATTTTGTTTCGTAATTAACTGTATAAAGTGAGAATACGTAGAAAAATATTTATTGTGATCAAAAATATACCAATTTAAAAATGTGTGCTTTTTATTCAATCCCAATATTGAAATAAAAATCTTTTAAATTAAAGTTTTATTAAAATGAAAAAAATTAAAATATTACGAATTTTAACATCAAAATATGTCGAAAAATGATTACAAAATTATGTCTATATACGTTGTAACCGTAACAAGTTTTTTTGATAAGTATTACAAAACTATTTGCTACAACTAACTTGTTTGTTCCTTTACAAGATGTTCAAGATTGAGTTGGCATAAAAATGCGTTCCAATTCACGAAACCTTCTTTTATTAAAGTCTCGGCCTCCGCCCACAGCTTACACTGGTCAAACGAACAAAATTTTTTTTACAAAAAAGTTGTCTAATTTTAAAGTAATATATTTAATAATGAAATTTATTAAACTAGAAGTAATGAGTAATACGGATATAGACGGATTTATCAAATATATTTTGTTAAAAGCCAATCTAATCAGCTTACTATTTATAAATATTATTTATATTGATTATCACAAATATTATTGTGATATTATGAGATTTTGAGTCTCTAAAGTACCGTGATGGCTTAAAGACACGAACTGCGTAACGTTTAAACTAGAAGTAATAACTTGAAGTTGATAAGTTTACGGGCCATTTAATTTTTGTTATACAACACCTACAAAATAAACCTCACCTCTGTATCCTTAACTGGAGGCGCGTGACGTACAACCTTTTGGTAATCTGCCTCCGTGAGATTGAACACCGGCCGCGTTTGAAAGTCCAAGAATGACATAAGATCTTCGTAAACAATGTTACAGTTGTCATCTTTTTCCAGTCTAAAAAATATAAAAGTGCTTCATCACTGTCTCGTAAAATTAAGTTAAATTTGTTTTTACATATGAATAAACATCAAAACAACTTCGCGATGTCCAATATAATATTATATTATGCTTATCGCAAGAGTAAAATTACTCTCACGCAATATAATATAAAAAAAAAAACAAAGTTAGATGTGTAGATTTAACACATTATTCCAAAGTAAGTGCCGAATTAGAGTGCCATATCTAAGTATATTGTGAATATTTTGCTTAAAATTAAGCTAAAGTATGCAAAGGTAAGTTTTGATTAGATAGATGATTCAAATTAATAAGGAGCGTATACAAGAAAATTCCACGTGTTGATGTGTTCTAACTTGTTGGTAATACATTGATGTTGTACGAGTATATAATGACTTGTCTTACTTATTGACAGTGGATCAATTTAGTTGTCTGCCTTCCAGATAATATAAAAATATAAATTGAATTGAACTAACACATCCAACATGCAGCCCAAGAGATCGCGGTTTATAGGCAACCTGTGTGCGCGGAGCATCTGTCGGATGCGCTCGGGAGGCAGCACGCCCAGCCCGCTGATGTCGGCGTGCGCGAGCCCCTCCCACAGGCGCGCACGATCATCCCACAGACCACGAGTCAATTCCGTGAACACGAGAGATCTAGAGAAATGAAAAAAAAGCAATCCTATATACTTTTGGCTTTATCTATACGAATAATACGGTATATTTGTTTTGAAAAGACTACGCCATAATATTTTTCATGTATTTAATTTCTTAACCAACCTGTTTTCCAAATTTCTAAAAAATTAAAAAATCAAACCCTTATCAATATTATACAATATTGTGTGATATTTAAATCTAATTTCATTAATCGATTCTTGAACTCAACTAACATATACAATAATATATTTATTTCTTTAATTTACTACAAACCTAATCATCTCTCGACGTGGACTTTTATCTTTACCAGAATCGCCTCGAAAGTGTCGAATCAGAGTAAACAATTCATGTTCAGTCATTTTTTCACACATAATTTCCTTTAAAGCTTGTCTGGAACAATTCATTTAAATGAAATTCTCATCCAATATATTTAAAAAGAACGTAATGGTAGTTTTACAATTTGATTACTTGAAGCATCTGACAGACATCAGCTCATTCTTGTCCGGCAAAACGACTTGCATATATTTTGCTACAAATTTTTTATAACCGTTTTCTTGGGAAGCAAGCGTTCGACGAATTTTATCCATTATTAAGGTTATGTTTGCCATCGGATACTGAAACAAACACCATATGTTTGTCATGTGCTTGAAACATTGTTAATTTGTTAACTAGAACTATGCCCCATTTAACTGTATTAATTTCGGCTACGCTGTTTTCAACATATACTAGCCAACTATTCAGGAGATATTATAGGGCACAAGTTTGTGTGCCTGCAAGTAGGTATATCCTTTATTAACGCATCTCTCATAAACCGATGGATAGCAATCTGCTACAACCTTAACCTTGCCACAGATTCGCATGCCACACAACGGCTTTGCGTACTTTCAAAGACAAAATCAATGGTCCAGAGTTTTAAATTTGTAGTTTCAAAATCCGGGATGCTATTTAGAATTTCATAACAAAAAAATCCAATAACATTTCATTGGTCTTAAGATTTGAACCTTCGACTTTGGTGTCTGAAGAATTTTAAGCAATTTCATTGACCCAAAATTTTATTCAACATACACAAGCATTGTACTTCCTTATTGATTGTCAAAAATCTATCAACAGCTATAAAATAAATACCTCAGAAACACTTCGTTTATCTATATCTTACTGAAAAATACTGTAGTACATAAATGGATTTAAAACGTACCTCATTCGAATGAAGTTCCAAATACCTCAACGCATACTCGTCCGCGGCAATTAGACGGAAACAGTGGTTATTTATAACCAGTTCATTACCAATCCACATATCCTTATCCGTGTAAGCAGGAGGTTCTTCTGGCACGAAGAAATTCACATTTGGCAGATACATTTTCCCACGACGAAAGAATTTTCCACCCTAATTAGTTGCAATTTCGTAAACAATCCATATAAAAAATGAAGAATATTTCTACATCATTATTTATTTTCTGCTGGCAATCCACGCTGGATAATACTTGTTATTATATAATAATTCGATTTTAACTATTAATTTAACGTATTGCATGATACATTTGCCAGCTATCCTAGTATAAGAATGTATGAATAAGAATTATAATATACATAATATTTGTGAAGTTACCTTAAAGCCGGAATTACGTTCGCCTAATTCAAAAATACCAATGGTGTCATCACAAAGAAAATATTTAATTATGAAATAACGTCTTTTGTCATCAGGATTATCATTAATCAATCTCGCTGCAAATCGGAGAATATGGGAATCAAATCCAATCCTAAAATTTGAGAATTATTCAATCAATCAATCAATCAACAAACATAGTGGCGTCAGCAAGCAGCAATTTCATTTCCCTCCTATAAATAAATCTAGTCAATTATTTACTAATACCAATACAAGTAAACTTTACTTGCCTATCTTTGTGTAAAAATTTTATGAAATCCCTGTGAGGAGCTTTTGGTTCAACAGTTCGACAATTCTCTGCCGAGTCTTCGTAAGATCCATAACCATTCCAAGGCGGTAGCTTCCGTTCTGCTAAGGTAGAGCTTATACACTCCGTACCTTCGTCGTTTGGTAATGGCAATGGTGTAAAAGTGTCTGCAGCAAAACATCGATAAGCTTGGGTAAGTAAGTTTAAAAATACATCGAGCGTTTTTCTTTATTTCAAACATAAAAGGACCATTATCATGTACCTTTTTGTAATAATTTAAGGTATAAAATAAAGAAATCAGTTTTGTATTGCATCTATTTATTAGCACTGTAGACGAACGACTAACTACAATATATAATTTATTAAAACATATCGATGTATATATTCGTTCGAAATATGGAAGAGTTTACATTGCATCATTATTAAGGCCTGTGCACACGGCACAATCATATTAAAATACATTTTTACTTTGAATTTAACCGGGTACAAATTTCTAATATTTTTCGCTGAAAAAGGATATCACAACCAAATAATAAAAGGATATATATAATTTTATTATACTCGTAATACTTAACTGGTACAAAATAAATAAAAATTTTACATATCCCTACTAATTTTATAAACGCGAAAGTTTTTTTAGGACTAAACGAATCATCATGAATTTTGCGTCCACTTTCCCTCCCTGACAGTCTCTCTACAGAAAAGACCGTAAGTCACTATCCTGCCTCTAGTATAGGGTTTTCCATTAAGGGCGCTTGATCGTGCAGAACTTCCATCGTAGCGTGTGCTGTGTGGCACGTAGCGCCGTCCTGTTGAAACCACATGTTGTCCAGATCCATATTCTCGATTTCAGGCCAAAAGAAGTTGGTTATCATCGACCGGTATCGCTCACCATTGACGGTGACGGCCACACCATTATCGTTTTCGAAAAAATACGGACCAATCACGCCTCCGGCCCAAAATCCGCACCAAACAGTCACTTTCTGCGGGTGCATTGCCACTTGGTGAACCTCGTGTGGATTGGTCTCGTCCCAAATACGGCAATTTTGCTTGTTGACATAGCCATTCATCCAAAAATGCGCCTCGTCGCTGAAGATGATTTTTTTGCCAAAATCGGCGTCAACTTCCAACTGCTCTAATGCCCAGTCAGCGAACACACGGCGCTGTCTATGGTCATTAACCTTGAGCTCTTGGGTCAGCTGGATCTTGTACGGGTGCAGGCTCAAGTCACAACGCAAAATTCGCCAAGTTGTCGTCTGCGAAAGGCCGAGTTCCTGTGCGCGACGCGGAATTGACTGCCGCGGGTTTTCGAGGACACTGTCGCGCACAGCGGCGATATTCTCGGCAGATCTCGCGTTACGTTGACGCACGGGAACCGGCTGATTGTTAACTGACCCGGTTGACTCGAATTTGTCCACCAATCGACGGATAGTCGACTAGGCAGGACGATCATCGCGACCGTAAAACGGGCGAAGTGCGCGGAACGTTGCTCGAACTGAAGACCCATTTTCATAAAACAATTTTATGATTTGCACGTGCTGCTCGACACTGTAACCTGCCATGGTGGTTTGGGAGGACGGAATGAATATAACACACTGCATTTGACAGCTGTCACTCAAACAACATGGCCGCAATCAGCTGTCAAAGTTCAAGCGTCCCTATTGGAAAACCCTATAGTAGTACCCTATAGTATATAATACAATTGAATATAATCACTAAAATATCAAGGTAAGGATTAGGATATGATTCAAATATTTTCCAATTACGTATTGTATCATGTATGTTTTTATACCGTACCAAAACCATACGTGACGCGGTAGAATTCTTTGGTAAATGGATCGCAATCAGTGAGAACAACTTTCCGACCGTAAACATTTAGGACGGCTCCAATGCTCAAGTCAGCAGGACTGTAAGACGCATGTTTTGATCCGCCCGTCATCTCTATATGCGATGGAATTTTCTGGAAATAAAATAAATTGAATTAAGCAATTAACTGATGCTTGTAGCTTCGTCTAAGTTAAAAGAACTGAGCTATTTCTAAGACATATTCACACGTTAAAGCTCTGACCAAAATAATATTTGTTTTATGAGAATTATAAAAAAGATTTCGTTTACATTTGATAACTAATAATGCAACTACATATTAACTTCACCGCCTATTAATATCAAGATACACACAGCATTATAAAATAGGAAACTCCACAGAGATTATATTTATTATGATTTCAAACAGTCATAATCGCAAATCACATCGGCATTTTCCTGATTCTATATCTAAGTTAACACGTTCACAGTGCATGCCCCATCGATGGGGCATTTTGAGCAACTCACCGTACGTGAATGCCCCATCAATGGGGCATGAGCCCTTCCCAAGTTTAAAGTTTGTAACTCTGTACACGTATGAGCTAATATGCTTATATGAACTTACACGTGTGAGTAATGAACTAAAAATATACGTAAAAACCCGATTACCTTTTTATAAGGGTTGCCAGTTTTCACTATAAAAGGTCGCGTGTATTTTGGGCAAAAATAAAACAATAATATGTTAATCTAATTTATTGATTTTATATTATTTTTATAATTTTCGTATTTATTTTTAATGGCACCTGTTAAAGCAATTCAGACAGAAAGCTTTATGGCACCCCAGACACTCCATATCAGTTTATTTTGCTTTGCGGGCTGATTCCGCTGCTGTACGGCCTTCTTCAATAAAAACTTTGTAACAGCCAGTGCAACGTTTCCTGAAGATTCTTTTTGGGTCACGTCTTGGAATTTTTGTGAGGGAATGGCTAGATCTAGAAGATCTAGCTGGCTGGCTAGAACATTGTGGTGTAGATAATCCATCAGAAGGTGCAGGAAATTGAAGGCTCAGTAACTGTTTAATTATTATTTCATGACCTTTGAGCACAGTCACTTTGCTTTGTGCATTCAAGTCCTTGTATATCAATACTGCGTTAATCACACAAATTGACATCAGATCTCCAGCAATTTTTTTATACCAAAAGCAAGTTTTGCGCACAGGGGAATTGTAGCTGGCGAGCTGGTCTGCTACATCAATGCCTTTTTTGCCACGATTATACTCCATGACTATTTTAGGCTTCAAAATCGGTCTATATCCAGTAGACATTTGCATGTCATGATTATGACATGTTGACATAACCAGTACATCGCGTTGGTCCTTCCACTTCAACACAGTTAAAAAACTGTTCTGTTTTACTGCAATTTCACCCTTTTTTAGAGTTGCGTTGACCACATCAGGGGGAAGGTCTCGTCTATTTTTACGTACAGTTCCGCAAAAGTCTGTTCTACGTTGTTTTAGATATCTGGCCAACCGCACACTGGTGTAATAATTATCAGTCACCAATAATCTGCCCTCGTTCAAAACATCTTGAGCCAATGCAGCTACAACTGAACCTGGTTTGTCAAGACCTTCGACTACTGTATCCTCCCCTGAATACACCTTGTATAGCCGGTGTCTGTGCACAATTTATATATTTTTAAGCCATATTTGCTACTTTTTTGAGGGTTGTAGGTGCGGATATTTAATTTTCCTCTAAACCCGACCATGGATTCGTCAACAGCGACAGTGTCGCCTGGAGTAAAAACTTTTCGTGAATATTAATTACTTTGTCTATTAGAGGTTGAATTTTGTAAAGTCTTCCATTCCGATCAGCAGAGTTGTCTGCAAAATGCCAACATCTTAGAATGAGGGAAAATCTGTCGTAAGACATTGAAATTTCGTGAAGAAGTGGATGAAAGTACAGCCTATCTTTCTTCCAATAGCATTCAGTTGTGGGAAAATCAACAAGTCCCGTAAACAGGTACACTCCGATAAATTTGAGCATTTCATCTGCAGAAACATCTTTCCAACGTTTTATGCGAGAATGCGGTTTCACTGCGGGAAGAAGCTGTAATTGTCCGGCGTAAATATTGGTTTGAGTAACCATCAATCGTATCATTTCGTCATCTACAATTGAGCGAAATATGGTCCACAAGTCCGTATTTTTTCCAAAAATTTGATCTTGTCGCTTGCCGTTGTCGTATCCTGTGAAAACCTCCCTTTCCAATGGCCGTATTTCAAAAGACCACGCAGTAGGCAATATCTGAAAATTAATTCGAGGTGTCCGAGAATGTGTTGGAGCTTGTTCATGCATGCTAGGCTGAAAAGTAGCTTCTTCAGACATCGGCAATGGCAACACAGCCGGCTCATTTTCAAATAATGGCGGCAAAAATCGATCAGGCGAGGACATGCAAGGGTTTTGTAAAGTAACGGATGAATCAGCAGGTGGCAAAACAAGCGATACCTCAACATTATTTACATTGATATACTCTCCGATATTCTCCACCGATTCAATATTTTCATCTAAAAATTTACCACACTCTGAATCTTCCAAGGCCCCCACAAGATTTTCTTCACCATCACTTTCTTCTAATATACGACATAACTCCTCATCTGTTAGAGGTCTGGGTCGATTCATGATCACAACAAAACAAAAACAAAATAATACAAAATTACGTTACGAAAACTTTTGAACTCTAGACTGTCAACTTGAAAGATAAAAACTTGACACTGACATAACAATTACTAAAGAATTCATAGTCAATTTTGGTTTATAGATTCATAGATTCAGCCATTTTTTTTACAACGGGCACGGAGCAAGTGAAAAGGTCATACGTGTATGACCCACGGATGGTTCATTCGTCCAGATGGTTTTTTTTCATATGAAGGGGTCTTAAAATTAAAAAACAATGATAATGTATATCATTTTTACACCTAACAAAACATATTATCCCCAATTGGCGTTTACACTTTTGGAGTTATCTCCATAATCATAGCTACACTGTTAACGTGTTAATTTATAATGGCTAAATACGATAATAATCATTTACATTTATGAATATTTAAACTGAAAAAATATATCTCACCCTTGGTAATCTCATTCTTTTAAGAAACATTGGACCAGCCTCCATTCCAGAATTCGGTGGGAGTACCTCTTTAATTTCCATAGTGTCATCAGCCAAGAAATAATGTAGCTCTAAATGATGTATCGTTCCAAATTCAGTATCTCGATCGTCCCAGTACCCGTGAAACCTATTAAATACATCTTCTCATTCTTAACAATAATCAAACTATAAAAGTTCTTTGACTTAAAATATTTACCTTAAAACTTGTCGATCAAAATCTAGAAACTGTCGAAACGGTCGATGCTTGGGTGGACGTTTATTATCAGGAGTTCTCTACAATAACATATTTATGTACATATATTTCTTACTCATTTTACAATAACCTTTTAACGGAATAACTGCATCGAAACCAGAACCTCAGAATCTGCAGCCTTATAAACTAGCAACTAGACCAACAAGGCAATCAAGGGTTATCTGCTAGATGGACTAGCAGATAACTGCATGGTCATGCAGATAGTTTATCGACCCATGTGGATAGAGGTACTACTAATGAGTTATTCTAACTATTCACAAGCTTAAAGTAAATAGCATTTTAGATAGATAAACATATTATGGACAAAAAAAGAATATATTTATATTTCTTAGTATTTAATTTGGTAATGTCAATGATTGAAGTTGACTATTTACCAACAGGTGGTCTTCTTCAAAAAGAAAGAAAAACCAATTATGAATATTATGGCTGAAGCCATATCTTTATCGGTAAATAATAATTTTTTGATAAATAAATTTCAAAACATACCTCGTTGGCATCAGGCCAAGGTATTGGATCCGAAACATTAATTCCAAGACGATTCAGAAACCCTCTCGTAAAATTATCGCAGTTAACTATCTGTTAAAATAAAATAAATTAAAATAAATATATTATTTTTATGATACTAATCAGTTTTAAGTATTAACATACATACCTTGAACACTTTTCCGTAAAATGTAATTTCACGACCAATATTCAAATCAAGAAGATCATAATATAGATCGGAGGTGAACGGAAGACGGATTCGCTGGCGGCTTATAAGTGTTCCTAAGTTGGTAAAGATATCATGTGAAAAAAGAAAACCAAATATTACATATCATCTACTAGAAGAATAGAATATATAAAAAATATAAAAGAAATATACAACCAATGTCACAAAATGTTTTATAAAAATAAATTCATATAAGAAAGAACTCATTACCTTGTGACAAACCACTATTGTCAGTTTTTGGCTCGATAACCTTAATGGTGCCATCTTCGAGGAAAAAGAAAATTTCGACCTTCCGCAATATGTGAGATCCTGAGCGCATTTCATGAAGAGTTTGTTGGAAATAGGCTTGAAAGCGCAATATCTGTTCAAATCATCAGTCTTCATTAGCAAGAGAGAAACTTTTAAACCACCAATCAGATAGGTGGCGCGTTGACGATGTACAAAATGGTTAATATTTCGTATATCGCCAATGTTTATGTCTCGGTGGTGACATTTTTAAATAGTATTATAAAAAAATACAATCAGCTTTTTGCCTACTAATCTCTTTACCCGTACTATCCAATACATTTTACCTACATTTCACGACCTACGTCTATTTTCACCTTTTCATATATGTAGGTTAAAATTTATTGCAAGTAGCCAAATGAGATTCCAGACGTTTTTGCGTTTGTAGTGCACCGAAAGCAACTAAATAAATAAACATACATATTTTTATATTATTTCTTTAGGTACGGTCTTAATAATATATATTAAACGTAAATTTATGGCACCATTTTTATACTTATCGTTAGACAATGTTATTATAGCATTCGCATTCATTGTAACTTTTTTCTACCGTAAAATTTTACAATCTTCCGTTTATTTTAATGTCAACAAATTAGTAAGAAAAAAATAAACATAGTGACGTGACACGTCTAACGTTACTTAAACGAGATTTCGATCCACATCGTAGCTAATAGCTAGCGCATAGCGCGGCTTATTCCGAATTTAGTCAATGTGTGATACACACTACTACAAACACAAAAAAGTCTCCAAGCTGGATTATCTGTAAACGTATGATAAAATAAGAAATATGTCACTTACGTTTTTGTCATACATAATCCAAGTCGGAAGCTCTGGCGCTTGTTTTCGAGAGTACAGCGAAGGTATACGGTTAACGCCCTCTGCCTTATCCACTAACATATTTACTTTGTCAATAGATGTAAAAATGGGACGTACTCCAAAGCTTTTCTTTCCGATCTGTAATTATTACATGTTTTATGAAGCCAAATACAACTCTTGGCAGAACTCTGTACATATTCTTTAGATTTCAATATGTCGGTGACAATATAATAACTGTAAATTCTAAATCATCAAGCATTTAGACAATGTAATAATAAAAAAGCATTACAATAGTGTTTCTATTTTATTGTAACTTCAGTCTTAAAAGTACTCTAGGAATAATTATTAATGATTACTTCTTCTCACCAAAGGGTTCGAACCATAGCCGGGTAATAGAGGCAAGCGGGGATTTCGAACCGCCATAATGTTAAAAAGGAATGATTCCTCACAGTTAGATACAATTAAATATAAATCTCAAAAAAAAACGTAGGCTTTTACAAAAAGGAAACAATATTATTATGTTTCTATAGCGACGAAAAAATCATTCATATTGATTGATGTTATAGGTGAATATTTTTCCAGTCTAGTAGGTACACACTGATTAACAACTTTATTTGTTGTCGGAAGTCGGAAATTACTATTTACTAGGTGAAATGTACAATTCAATGAATATTTTATGCATTACTTGGCTGTATAGTCGCATACTGTTGATTGTGAAATATAAATAAATATATATTTGACAGCCATTATTTCATTATTGACAGTTTTACAAGACGATTTTGTGTTTACCTTAAATACTGTTAAAGATAATTATTTCTTGTTTATATAAATTTCAAGTTTTACTGCAGTTTTATCAGTAAATTATAATTATAATAAAAACTTATACATATTGTATGTAACTGAAAATAATGCTATTTATAACATAATAATAAATAACATAAAGTACATAAATAACATCAAGAAATAAAATAATTGCACAAATATTAAAACCAATAACATATCAGAATGATTGATGTAAAGAATAAAGTAAATTCTTTTTTTATATTTAACTCTAGCTTTGGGCCAAAAGAAGGCGACGTAAGTTAAAAAATGTTATGAAAAATGTGCTGTTTATATATATACATTTTTAACGAGAAAGACTATATTTTTCAGGAGCTTAAAAGAATATTATTTTTTCATCCAACACAAATTTCATCCGATGCTAGGAAAATGCAAGTGGGATTATGTGAAGCAGTTGTAAAATTTATGACGTTAGTTGTTTTCATCATATGATTTTTTTTAAACATTTTTTTTCCTAGATCTGTTTATATAATTAATTAATTAAATTATTACACTAATATAAATGTATCTTTTTAGGACATTCTCTTCCGAACCATGTGAGGCATTACAAACACAATCAAAAAGATATATATTCTACCAGCCAGAGAAGGGATTCTGGATGGTTCTGGTGAAATACATTTTTTTCACTAAAAACCTCATAACCTGATTTTGAAGTTGACTTAGAAATTGAACAATTTAAATTTTTTCAGGTTGTAAGAATTCCTTATGCAACTAAAAGTTCTACAACGGCTGGAGAAAAAAAAGATATAGTAAGCATTAATCATACTGTCAGAAAATTCAAAGATAATTCTGTGCCATTATAATAACACTGTTTTTCAGATAGAACCATCGGTGATGTATGATTTATTAGTCTCTGCTTATAAAATATTTAGAATGTTTATAGGCCCCTTTAAAGATATTCCACCTGAAGATATATATTCAAAGTGTGAACAATTCTTTACTCCTGTAAGTATTATTATGAAATGCTTTTTGTTAAACTTGCCATAACTTTATTAATAAATGTTCATTCCAATTGCAGTATATTATGACAAGGAACATTACTAATAATATAAGTAATATAATACAAGGAATAAACTACTTACCATTGGAAAAAAATTCTTTTTTTAAAGTAATGTGCTTCATAGATCTACTCGAAATTAACTATCCAGATTTTAAATGTATTTCTTTCGTCTATAATGATCAACTTATATGGTAAGAATAAAAATGATGTTTTGTTCCATTTTTTCATAAGAAAAATAGCTGAAGTGTGGAAATTAATTTATTTATCTCAAGGCTAATTTATGTTTATATATAATTAATCTTGTATAATCAGGAAAATCATGTTTTGGATAAAATTCTTATGTCTACCTCATTAAATCAAAAGTAAGTTCTAAACTTACTTAACAGAAGATAATATCTTTGGCTGTTTCTTATTATTTTTCATATTATATTATATTAGAAAAATTACATTGTAGATAATTGTTAAATTTACTTTTTTTTTAATAGGAATGGCCTTGCTACCAATGACATGCTGACACTATATCAATATTTAGTACAAACATTACTGCCAAAGCAAGTTGAAAAGGAGATACAAGGTGGAGCAGTAACTGCTGCTCAGCGGCACGGAAGATTTATCAGCCCCCCAGATGGTATTCGTAGTACAGAAGACTTACATAAGCTTCACAAAGTATATCTCATGCGTGAGGATGATACAGATACAAAGCAATATTATCTTGTAATTTATAGGACACTGAGTGCCACTGTTTGTTTCACTGTTAATAGTAAGTACCTATATTTCAATAATAAAAACCAAACTCCTGTAATTTAATAGTCTGCAATTCCTTTCAACTTATGCTTAATGTTATTTAAATACACTTTAGAAGGTAATAATATTATTATAATCCTGGAAAAAAATGGTTGTCTGTAAAGTCGGTTTACGGACGATAATTTTACGTGATAACGTCATAAGAAAACATTGATGAATACTCGGATGGAGTGGAAAAGAGATAGATGCGTCACAAGCCGAATGCTTAGGCCGATCGTGCCTCTCTATCGCTTGCACGCTCGGCTCAGGCGGAACGTGACAATCAGTCATGCTTTTTCGTGCCTGCAGCCGGCATTCATCGATTTGTAAGACGTTATCACGTCAAAAATAACTATTATCCAATATATACATATTACATGTACATTCAACACAATAAGTAATTGCTATATAATATTTTGTTTCAGTGGATACAGATCTAAACATTGATACATTTAGAGCTTTAGATGCATTTATTGGTCCACAACTATCTACTATTGCGTCATCAATAAGTGAACAGTGTACACTGCATGCTCTGCAAAATGCACAACTAGCGAGCTCTGATCATAAATTTCTATATTTTAACAGGCTAAACTTAGCATGTAAAACATCTGTAAGTATTTAAGTATTCTAATTAATGTAATGTCAAGGTAAGAACTAGCTATACAGTACAGTACTGTAACAGCTTGTGAATGTCCCACTGCTGGGCTAAGGCCTCTTCTCTTTTGCGGAGAAGGTTTGGAGCTTATTCCACCACGCTGGTCCAATATGGGTTGGTGGAATACATATGGATAGAATTTCAGTGAAATTTGACACATTTAGGTTTCCTCGCGATGTTTTCCTTTACCATCACGCACGAGATGCGTTATAATTACAAATTAAGCACATGAAATTCAGTGGTGCTTGCCCGGATTTGAACCCACGATCATCGGTTAAGATTCACGCGTTCTTACCACTGAGCCATCTCGGCTTTTTTACTAGCTATGCTTTAAATAAATGTACATTATTTATTAAGCTAATTTAGTACTTAAGTATATAAATATTGCAAATTTTGGTTTGAAATCAAGTGTATATAGTTTAACTACTGTGTTTAAGCAGTTATCATAGTAACTTTATATTGAATGGTAATAGCCATTGATAATGATTAATTTATAGCTCATAAACATATTAAATATATTTTTCTACATTGAATCAAATATATTTTCTAGACACCCGCTTCTTCATTAACTCCCTCAACAGCAATAAAGCCGGAAGTACTAAGTATAATTGCAGGCATACATTCAGATAGAAAAAGGTATGCATTTTATATTATTTAAAGAAGTCTTAAGAGAATTTGTTTAAACTCCTGTTATTTTAAAGACAGTTATAACAAAAGGGCATAAGTACGCTATCTATTTATTTTACTGGTTTGTTTTATAACATTACGTAATTTTTAAATCTATTAAAGACTAAATTAACCTATTATCTAACTAACTACATGTAGTCTTATATATACAAAACTACATGTTTCAAATTTTTACTTAATATCTCAAGAAAGAGACATCCCAATATCAGCATTAGTTTTTATTATATTAACATTAGTCTATACACCTCTTAAGTTATGAAGGCTCTAAGTTATTATATAGTTTCTTGAATTTTAAAAATAAGTAGTTACTAATTAAATTAAAATTACTTCCAGTCTTGGAAACTATGGTGAAGTTATTATCAAAACACCAGATGAATATTGGATTGCAGGAAAATCCTCTAATGATAGGGAGTTCTATGTTATAATACAAGATAAAAATGCTAATTTAAAGGACATTGCAGGTAGAGTTAACTATAATTCTATTAATGTCATTGTTTGAATGTTATCATATAAATTTTTATATATTTACAGATGAAGTGAAAAGAATGTGTGAAGATCAAATGAAAGGCATTTTCTTTTATCCTATGTGAAAATTGTTAGAAACTAAATTACATATTTATTATTATTTATGTTTAATAAAATAAAAAAAAATTTAATGAATCAATAGATATTTGTAATCAGTGTTAATTAATAATAAAAATAATTTTAAAAGTATGTTATATCTTATATATTTTTATTGAAATAATAGTTACACATCTTATTTACATGTTATATTATATAAGCTAAACAATACACGAGTGCTAATCTGTTGACATTTTTTCTTCACTTTTCATAAACTTTTGGTAAGTTTTGATTATAAGATTTTTATTTTCGTAACCCCAAGAGAGCAGAACACAAATCAAACATATCATACCAATGGCAATGTGTGTTAACACTGAATTAAAAAAGAAAGTATTTTCCGAGAACTTACAAATACAGCCAGAAATAAATAGAGTAATTAAAAAGTATTTTCCAACATACAGCCCTTGAAGTGGCTTAAAATCAGTATCCCTGGTTTTATTATTTATAAAATGTACACTGTGAACAATTCTTGCAAACATATTTATACAATTCGAAATAATAAATCCAACTGGTCCTAAAACATATGTCAAAACATATGAAAGTAACAAAAAGCTTATTGAAAAGAAAACCATCAAGTAATTGTAACTATTTAGTTGAGCGCTAGTCATAGTTGCAAAAGTGTAACATTCAGTAATGCCATTAATAGCCATCAGCACAATTGCTAAACAATGACTCTGAAGCAATTGTACTGGTAATCCGCTTGCAACAAAAACTTCTCCACCATACAGAGTCAGGAGAGTACGAGAGTAACTCAAACCAAACACTAGAACAACCAAACCAATGGAACTCACAATTTTACAAACTTGAGACAAAACTGTACAAGATTCTTGAATTTTGTTTTGATCCTGCTTATGTAAAGGCAAGTCCCTGCTTACCATTTGGGTAAAGTAAAAATAACTGCTATCTTCAATGGGTCGAAACACAAATCTTGCAGCTAGACTACCTAGATTATTTACAACATCATAAGTTGCTTGTTCAGTGAAAGTCATCACAGGACTAACTGACATAACATACTTCTCTCCTTCTGTCAATACTTGCTTCACAACTCCTTGTTTGGCAAAACTTAATGTAAGGGTATTTAGTTTTTTATTAAAAGATGAGTTTATTGAACCCAAGTACTTCGGAAAAAAGTCTCTAAGGGATGTAAAGTTGAAGTCTTCCATATTGCTATAAAGTCTCTCCAGAATATTATTTGGAAGAAATTTAATTTTAAGTGCACCCTTAGCATATAATGGCTTAAATTTAATGTACCAATAGAAAAACAAATAATAAGCTAAAACAATAGCTGCAATACTTCCAACTTGGGCTACTGAAAAAGCTATAAGAGCCAATGACCTATCGTATACTATAATAGATAAAAATAATATAGTTCGTACAAAAATATGTAAGGTGTCAAGAATAACTTTGAGCTTTACAAAACAAAAAAGTTGTGTAACCAGAACAATATTTGCTGAGCAAAGTTCTAATATACATGAAAGAGCTACACTCCAACAACCAAACTCATATTGAAAAGCGAGCTCTGGGTGACCTAATGGCAAAATATTTAACCATATATAAACAAAAACAAAAGACAACAAACAACTGAGTGGTACTGACAGCCAAATTTGATTCATAACTTGATGCCAAATAAATTCATCTTTCTGACCTAAGCAGGCACGATGGAATGGCTCTCTACTCAGGAATAGAATAGTACTCTCTAGCAATAGCAGCCTGACATTCATGATGCCGATAATTTCATGTCCCACATTCCTGATAACCCAGGCATTTATAATAAATGTTATACATCTAAATAAAATTTGTAGTAAAATATTAAATGATGCATTTTCAAGGCTGCTCATTAGTAAATTTCGACCCATCTTGATAATTTAATTATTACAATTACACATTAACAGCAATACTCTCTGAAGGGGATGATTGTATGCTTCTCTTAACAACATATATTTTTTTGTTTGATATGCATATAACAAACCAATGGTCATCATATGTTATAGATATTTTTTTAAACTTTTCTTCAGGACCAAATGCGACTGGATCAATACTGAAAAAGAAATCATACTTAAGTAAACTACTTATTAATAATAACAGTCACATACTATACCTTACTACACTCATATCTAAAAGCTTTTAAATAATATTACAAATATATAAACAATTCCATAGTGACGTGTTTATAATATTATCTCTTTCTAACCTATTAGACAGACTGATAAGATCAGTTATAATGGTTGCAACACGTTCGTCGTTTTCGAGTTCACCGCCAGACTCTAGGACCGCGCCGTCCTCGGTTAATATTAGATATCCGAGTTGGTCTGGAATTTTTTCCATTATAGCTGAAATTTCGACACGCAATACAATAAATGAATAAGAAGTGGGCAATATTTATATATATGACATACCCTTTATTTTTATGTGGTTATTTATATGTCAGTCAAACTTTATGTCAATTGTCAGCAGTCACAATGATGCGATAGTGATGCTGCCATACAAGAATGAAAAGTAGGTATATAATATTGATAAATCGAAATTTGCAAGCGATAACTTTTATATCATTATATGAACACAAAATAGCACCTAAAAAAAAATATTTTTAGCAACACCTAGTATCGATACTATATTAGCTTCATTTTGTTTAAAATGACTATGATCAAGATACTGGTGGTAGTCTAGTAATACATAGAGCTGACCTGCTGAGTAGGTACTACCTACTCATTAGTCATTCTACAGCCAAACTTCAATATATTCATCTTCGATTTTTTTCAAATATACTATATTAATATGTAAAAGTACTTATTTTTTATAGGTAGATTTGATAGGTAGGCGGAAGAGCATATGGGCCATCTGATGGTAAATGGTCACCAACGCCCATAGAACTTGGCAGTGTAAGAAATTTTACCCACCGCTTACATCGCCAATGTGCCCCCAACCTTGGGAACTAAGATGTTATGTCCCATGTGCCTGTAATTACACTGGCTCACTCACCTTTAAAACCGGAACCAAGTGCTGCTATTTTGCGGTAGAATATCTGATGAGTGGGTGGTACCTACCCAGACGAGCTTGCTGAAAGCTCTACCAACAATTGATAGGTATATAGATAAAATAAATTATGTAACTATAGTAGCTATGTTTTAAAGTATGATTGTTTACATAATATTATTCCAAGTTATTTGTATTTAAAGCTTTATTTCTAATCATTTTAATTTGAGATTATTATGTGTTCCAAATATTACTAAAATATACCCATATGTATAGATAAACAAAATAATGGTAACAGTAAACTTACTACATTAGTATATCCAGAAAAATGATATATTAATATGTGTGTTTGAATATAATAAAGCAATTTTGTAAAGTTTAATCTAATGTCTTGATTTTGTTTTTAATCAACGTTTGATTTCACAATCGAAAAGTGCAAATAAGTTTGTTCCCCGATTGATAATTTATATTCGCCCATCTTGAAGTTAGTGCACTTTTGTATTATATATACACTTATATATTATATATCAACTATAAACTCTAAATTAAGGCTTCGACAAAAAAGACATATTTTGTAATGTCTTATAATGTATTATATTGTAATATTTTATTTAAAATGATATGTTTCTGACACATATCGTTATATGTTTATTCGAGACATCGATTACAGAAAATAATAATCTGTGCTAATATTACACTTTTTGATTCGTGTTGTCCTTGATTTAATAAAGATAGACCGTACCTAAAATCTGTCATCAGTGTTACAATACAATATTTTCTGAAAATTTCTCATTTTTCGGCTTGCCTTAAACTCATATCTGATTAAAATAAGGTAAGGTATCATTTTAATTTATATTGCTATTCGTATATGTTATTTATTTCCGCCAGATATATACTTAATTTTAAAGTATTACGCCATTTAACATCATTTTGATAAGTGGAATAATATTTATTTTATAGTGAAGTGTAATGTGGATGTATTCATAGTTTTTGTTCAAGATGTGTTAATAAACAATAATATGCTGATATATTAATGTGTGCAATGAAATCAATTCGTTATAATAACGATAAGAATAGTAATACGATATTTTATTTTGAAACTTATTGATGTTACTGTTATGATCTTTTGATTACTACTGCAATGATGGTTGTATAATTAGATGTATAGTTTTATTAAATATGGAAATGGTGTTTGGGCTCTACATTTATATATATGCTTAAATTGCTATTCATAGGCATCGCAATTCGAACTTGAAATTGATATTTAATTTACGATTTTGTGTGTATTGGAAATCCCTAAATATTCATTTACTTCATTGGCTTAAAAAATAGCTATAAGAAATATTCAAACAAAAAAGAACATATTAATATTATGTTTTAATATTAATGGCTCGTACTATATTCATTTATTATATTCATACGCTGTGTTATTTTTATTAATTTTACTATAATTCTTTTACAAAATGTACTACTACAATATAATCTGTAACAACTGGTAAAGTAAGTCAATTATTTGACGTCATACTTTATAATTACTTATTTATAATGAATTTCCTTATTGTCTTACTTGTCTTGCTATACTTCTTTCTGACATTATAGCATTGTAAGTTATAATTCATTTTGCCTTTTTTAATTTATTAACCTAAATTAATATTTTGTTTAACATAATATGATTTGTTATATTTAAATACATCATAAACACTTAAAGAATAAACAAGGTATATTATTCTGTAAGTGATTATATAAAAATCTTCCAGTTGGTATTTGTTCATCATGCAAGTTATAATATAAATTTAATTGTATATGATTAATATATATGTATGAAAGATTGACTGAAAGATGACTGCCTCGTTGGTCTAGTGGCTACATGTAAGGCCGCAGACACGGTGGTCCTGGGTTCAAATCCCAGGTCGGGACAATAAAATGTTACTGATATTTTCTGTCGAAAATTCTCAGTAGCAGCCCGGAGTCTGGAAGTTGGAAGTTTGTACCCTCCCGTACCTCGGAAAGCACGTAAAGCTGTTGGTCCTGCACCTGTACTCTTTCTGGTTGTGTTGCATTGCAGTCCCATCAGGTTATGTGAGTTAGGGAATAGAGATTGCACCTGTGTTTGCGAACACACTTGTGCACTATAATATCTCCTGCGCAGTTGGATAATCTTTCTTGAGATTGGCCGCCGTAGCTGAAATTGTTCAGGAGGACCATTATTATGAAAGGTTGTTATATGATGATATAATAGGTAAACATGCCTACCTAAATAAAGTATATTTTGAAGTTGAATAGTCAAATTGACAATATTACTTAAATCTGATTAGAAAATTTGAAATAGATTAATTACATAAGCTCTTATCACAAATCATTTTAAGGAAACAATCTAAATAAAATAGGTAATTAAAACACTACCGATTGATTAGTAATGCTAACCCTGAACAATAAAGTTGATAAAATAAACTAATTATTTGAAAATGAGATAATTTTAATTGTAACCCAATATATCTTACATTTTTTTGTAGTTTTAGAGCTTAAAGAATGGAGAAAAGATAATTATTTTGTTATTATTCCCTTTAGAAAAATGTTAAGATTTCGTCCCAAGTTGGGAACAGAACGCAGTAAGGAGTGGCGTTGCTGCTTTTGTCTCCATGTCCGCACTGGAACCATACTACTTGGCACATGGCATTTGGTAAGGAAAAATATTTGAAGTAGACTGATTCAATAAATCAATTTTGTATGTGTAAATAATGTTGTTTTCATGATGGTATTATCTATTGTTATAGCTGCTACACCTGATAGCCCTAGGTTTCGTAGCAGCTATTGTGCGTGACCCAAGTCTACTAGATGAGTTGGAACGTGATACAGCACCGGTTGCTGACTGGAGCGACATAGGGGCCGCTATGCCTACTCCTCTGTCTAACATCGAGACTCGCCCGAGCCCCTACCCACAACATGGACCACATCCAAGAGATCACAGTCTTATATATCGTAAGTAAACATGCTAAGCTAACAAAGTAACTATAGTTGCATATCGTATTATAGATATTTTTTTATAATAAAGGTCCTCCAGACCGATTTCGGTCACGGCGGCCAATCTCAAGGGAGATTAGCCAACTGCGCAGGACATATTATAGTGCACAAGTGTGTGCGCAAACACAGGTGCACTCTCTTTTCCTTAGCTCTTATAATCCGATGGGACGGCAATCCGACACGACCGGAAAGAGTTCAGGCGCAGGACCAACGGCTTAACGTGCTTTCCGAGGCACGGGAGTGTACACACTTCCAACTTCCAGACTCCGGGCTGCTACTGAGAATTTTCTGACAGAAAAACGCAATAACTATTTATTGGCCTGACATGGGAATTGAACCCAGGACCACCGGGTCTGCGTCCTTATATCTAGCCACTAGACCAACGAGGCAGTCAATTTTATAATAATAGTGATTGCAAATGATATTTGGCTATTAAAATCACAAAATATAAATTTGACAGACTAAGGTATCGCTCAGCACTTTTTCGCTAAGACAAAATATATACTCAATTTTTATCTAGGCTCTTTATCCATAGTTAAATAATTGGTACTAGTATTTATGAATTGTATGTTTTTATTTATTATCATTATTATACATTCATATTTTAGTTAATAAAATTATAAACCATGATTTTGTATTACAAAATAAAATGTCATTTTCGGTTTTATTTCAGAACTAATTATTATTAAACACTTTTTATTGCGATTGTACCTGTGCGTACTCATAGAGCCAACTTTACATTTTACACATTCTACTACATTTACGTTTTTCACAAATAAAGTCTTAGAAAATGATTAATAAAATTGTATCCATTGCATATTAAACTGTGCGTAGATGATGTGGATGTGGGTGCGATGGTTACAGTGTGTACACTGGCCATCACACTTATGCTGATATATGGAGCTTCACGCGGCAAGCCTGCTCATCTGCTGCCATTCTTCTGCCTTCAAATATTTGACTTTGCCATCACCGTGTAAGTTATACAAAGTTGTGTTATATATAATTTTTTTATCTTAAATATACTTCTGCTTTAGTGCTGCGGTTTTTTTGTCATTATTTATATACAGTTAACATTTCATTGAAAACTAATTAAAATAATTTAGAAATATGAAAAACCTACCATTAAAATTAATAATAACTATGGTAATCAAATAGCAATGTAAAATAAAGAAATCATGAAGAGTCAATAATTGTAATATAATAAACTAGCTGCCCGTCCCGACTTCGTACGGGTAAAATAAGGATTTTATTCTGTGCATTTTTTAATCAATAAGGTTTAAATATTCACCAATCGATCTATTCGCCCTTACAGTACAGTGTATGTTCAGTACAGGGCATATAATAAAGAACTACTAAAGAAAATCGTAAGGAATCGTAAGGATTCACTTGGTGGTAGAGCTTTGTGTAAGCTCGTCTGGGTAGGTACCACCCACTCATCAGATATTCTACCGCAAAACAGCAGTACTTGCTATTGTTGTGTTCCGGTTTGAAGGGTGAGTGAGCCAGTGTAATTACAGACACAAGGGACATAACATCTTAGTTCCCAAGGTTGGTGGCGCATTGGCGATGTAAGCTATGGTTAACATCTCTTACAATGCCAATGTCTATGGGCGTTGGTGACCACTTACCATCAGGTGGCCCATATGTTCGTCTGCATAACTACACTATTTAAAAAAATTACAAACCAACAACCAAAAAATATCAAATTTTACCTCTTTAAAATATTAGTATAGATATAGTTATAGATTACGTGCAAGCGAAGCCACGGGCAACAGCTAGTTTATCAATATAAACATGAAATCGGTTACCATGACAACGGTTACTAAGGCAACTTTTACTGATGTTTGGTATGGGCTCTCCTACATAGAATAATAACGCTTGCATTAGCGTTATTATTCTATGCTCTCCTACATATGAAGAGAATGATAAAATATGTGATAAATCCGTTTTGGATGAGAGTTGAACAAAAACCGTTCTTAGTGAGCGTCTACGTATGGGAAGGAGTATCTGTGTCAAATTTCAAGTCAATCTGGCGCATAGTTTAGGAGATCTTGTGATGAGTGGGGAATCGATTGTATATATATAGATTGTATTCTATCGTATCCTATCAATGAATTTTAAATTATTATTAATAGAGATATACCATAACACAACAATTAATTAATTCAACGCCCGCCGGTAGGCTGACCGCGACCGGCTACCTGTGCTACTTGCGCTCCATCCACCGCCTGGTGGCGGAGGCGCGTCGCGTGCCGTGGCGCGAGCAGCTGCTGTCCCTACCCGCGCCCGCTCTCGCGCTCGTCGTTCTCGCCACCTTCCTGTTCGCCGTGTTACTCAAGGTACTCTTAATATACATGAAACAAAACTCGAAGGTTACTTACCAACCTATTTTGCTCACAATTAATATTTATAATAATATGATGTATCCGGTACAGGGCTACTGCATCAGCGTGGTGTGGCGGTGCTACAAGTACCTGACGATGCGCACGCACGCGCTGCACAGCCTGACGCCGTTCGTGATCTCGAGCTCGGGCACGCTGACGCCGGGCGCGCCGCCCGTGCCTCCCGCGCCCGCCTACTCCAGCCTGCTGCCCGACTACGAGGACGCCGTCAAGCAGACCCCGCCGCCCTCCTACCGCGCCGCCACGCTAATGGCGGCGGCCGAACCCGGCGCCGCTGTGAGTGCCCACGATACACGAATGTTGTCTGTATTGTAGACTGATCTCTAAAGACGTTTATGTCTTCATATTAAAACTTAATTATCAAAAGACTAATTTGAACAATCGATGGACACAAACCGTTATCCTGCTATCTTATCTACGTTTATTGCTTAATATTATGTTGACAAACAAAACAATCAACAAATTTTTGACATTAAAAACAAAAAGAATTATATGAATAGTGAAGAAAATAGTTGGCAATTAACTCGTCGAACATAACGAATATTATTTTGTATGTATTTCAGCTTCCCCCGTCCGGAGAGCAGAGTCAACAACCCCTGTCCTCTAACACCGTGGTGATGCTTCCCCAGCAAGGCACACAAGCACGTGTCTGAATCTCTATGCCTTCTTCAATCTATGTTCTGTCCATGGATCATTAAGCTGCAACTACACTATGAATTGCACGATGATATATTAATAAACCCTTCATTTTCATAGGCTTCTAATATTCAATGTGAATGAACAACAGCCTAAAATGTGTCACCCACACAAAATTAACACATTTGTTACTAATATGAATGACTCATTAATCATGTCATTTTTAGTGTAGTAATAACTTAATTTGTAATATTTTTTCTTTTCATTTAATTATTTCTTCATTCATTTATTTAAGTATATTAAGTTATTCCATAGGGCTTTACTGTATCAACTTAAGATTGTCATTTTTTTTTTAATTTTTATCAAATTTTACGTTTTTTATATCTGTTGAAACACTCAAGTAAAATCTTATCTTACTAGTACATGCGAAACTTAATTTGTGTATGCTATTGAAACAATAGCATGATAAAATATTACATTTTATTGATAACTAACGAATTATCGAATTTTGACACTTTCAAATTGCTTGATTTATTTTAACAGTAATAGTTGTTATCATTATGATTTAGACTTTGTTTGTGAGAATTAGTTCATTATAATACAATTTTACTATATGAATAGTGCAGACTTAGAATTTTCGTTAATTCAAATGTATTTAAAATAGATGAACTTGAGTTAAAAGTGAGAAGATATAAAAGTGACTTTTCATACAAATTCAAAATTGGTTGAAGTCGGATGAAGGTGAATTGAATGAGAATTCTTTTTTTTTTCATTTTATTTAAAATTAATCGCGTAACTATTGCGTACTATGTTGCTATATGACATATACTAGTGAAATAAGATTATATAAGAGTTCTCTGCACGTTTGGAAAGTATTTTATAATATTTAAATTTAATTATTTATTAGTTTCAATTATGACACTTCTAATCTTATTATAAACTAAAACTATTATGGTAGTGCCATTTGTTTGTTTGAGAATTTATTTTTGTACTTCCGAATTATTAAAAATATATAAATAAATCAATAACCACATTCCACACAAAAAAACTATTTTATTAATTTACCTAAAGAAACAAAATTAATACATAGTAAAAGGTTTCATAGGATATCTTGAAGTCAATTTTCGCGAATCTGACGTGCCGTCCGGTCCAGCTTAAACTAAACTTTTTTGAACTAAATTGAATTTTTAGTTGATATTTTACATAGATTTCTTTTAATACTTGTGTTAATTTATACAACAAATGTTATTGTTTTGTTTTTTGAAGCGTTGCAAAAAAATGTTATATTCCAAATTTGAAGAGCTTAGAAATTGACAAATCAAAATTAAGCAACCTAAAAATTAGTGATGTAAATAAGTTTCATGAAAATGGGACTTTATGCAAAACTTATTATAATCTGTAGTTACCTCGTACATTACATCGTATATTGTAATTTGTATCGGATTAAAATCTTGTGTTGAGCGGAGTTTCAATGGGATCCGTTCAAAAACGTGTCGTCGTATTAGTCGAAATCGTAACTTATTGTAACTTACTAAAGTTCAGGGAACATAATAATTAATAGGTGGTTAGTACTAGTGGCGCTTTAAATTGATAACTTCTGGTCTGTGAGTAATTCAAGTGATTGTATCCTCTGAAAAGTTAACTCTACATTTCTAATTAGCTTGAATTTCTGAATGTATTCTTGTCAAAACCGTCAAACTTGTTATTTTTATAGTAACAAGACCGTGGTAACAAACACGTGACGTGTTGCCAACTTAGGTGTTTTCCCCCTACATTTGGGGGTAAGTCAAATGAAATGGGGTATTTTTAGAGGCAACATTTGTTTAGGGGGTTAATTTTTTAGAGAAATTCTCGGTGGGGATATCTTTTTCGTTGGGGCTAAAAAAAAGATCAACCGCTGCACAGTACTTGGTTTTCTATTCAATTCAATTAATCGGTCAGGGGGAAATGAGGTGATTTCGAGATGATTCTATGGCGAATACTTCTCAGAGGTTGGCAACACTGGTAACAAGTTTATAGTTACATGGCTAACATTCTAGAACGATTTCGAAACGGCCTACATGTACAAAATATATGTGGTATTTAAAATAAACATTCGATGACTAATGTACTTATGAATTGTAGGTAATTACCGAAACAATGTTAGAATATAAGAAATTATTTACGAAAAAATCTATATCATGTTTACATGTGTGCCAGTAAGCATTTTATAAGTTATTTTTGTGCTATCAAATCTTATATATGTTTAAATAAAACTTTTTAAAAATCGTGTTGTTAGTGTAGTATGTTGAAAAACAAAACAAGTTGGTGTGTAATCATAATATAAATAAGCACGAAATTAGCGACGAATGTGCGATATATTTTATTCTGAAATAAATAAAACATAGACTGCAATTTGTGTTTTTTCTTTTCATAATATAATTCAAAATCCTTATTTAAAGATACTACGTCGGTAATTGAAAATTCCTGCATGTCAATATTATTATGTGAACCAAATAATAATTGTAAAACAAAGACTTCAACCTGCCAACTGGCACAAGTGGCACGTGAAAAGTAAGGTCAGCAAACAATAATTTGCACGTACCTATACATATTTTTTCCATAATATATCTTGCGGGCTTTATATATAAATATAAAAATGACTTTTCATTACTTTGAATGTAATACGTATAATGTAATAAATATATTTACATTATAAGGGAAAATTCAAAATGATGCATAAATTAGTAGAATTGAAGCTCTATTACGATTAAAACTTTCGTTACCTAATGATTCTTACTCCTAATATAAATAAAGTTAAATATTTGTTTTGCTTTCCCTACATTATTGATCCATATTGGCGCTGTGACGTCACAAAATGGCGAAAAATCGATGTTTCTATTTGTAATAGTACAGTTGATATTTTAAGGAGTAAAAGAGCTATCAACCTACCACTTGTAATAATTATGAGTGTGAAACAACTTCAGCAGCTAGCTTACATTTATCTGTAGATTGACGATTAAAAAATCTATCTTGAACGATAAAGTATATTTGGGGTAAGAATATGTTAAACATTTATATTTAAAATTATTAAAATACATCAAATCTATTAAAAAAAATCCTATATGGACAAGATTCGCCATGAACTTGTCAATCTCTCTACTGATAGGAAGAATCTAAGAAAAACTAAAACGTTTTAGTATCTCAAAAACTCATACACAAACGATATAATTTATTATATTGATAGAATGTATTTCATACTCAATTGGTAATTTGAAATGTGACGGCTCATTATAGGTGTCAAAAGGGACTGGGTATGATCCTTGAAAAGCCAATGAATTTTGTCCTTTGCTGATTAAACGAATACAGGTTTAAAAGCTCGTAGTAAACTAGTAAGCTATTCATAGTGTACGTTAGAGTTTTCGATGTTTCGACACAATTTCGTCGTATTTATCAATGTCTTGCAACATTGAAAGGTCAAAGTGATGAACGCAATTTACAAACAATGCATCGGGCATGCGCGACCGGCGAATGAAGGACTAGCATTGCGCGCCGTCGCTGTATCACGCGTTCTCTATTTATATCGACGACTTCACCTCCCCGCGGTTTTCTGCACTCACGCAAGCGCAATGCGCACCTGAAACGCAGAAAGTGAAAATTGCACATCATGGTATCGCTCGGTGTAGGGCGCTGCAATATTGGATAGTGGTTGCAATTCGCAAACTAGCAGTGCGACGACGAAATCGCTGCGGTGTCCATTGCGCCGCGAGGATGGCTGATGCCTGCACGGCATCGGTGCTCTCTGAAACTGCGGTAGTCATACGTCACACAACAGCTGAGGTGCCGGCTAAAGGCGTACGTTCGTGACGTCTCTCGTGGATCACGAGGCGCGGAGGGCCGACACCATGGCGTCCACTATGCAGCTCGAGTTCACACAGGCAATGACTGATTTCAAAACTATGTTTCCTGATATGGATGACGATGTTATTGAAGCAGTACTTCGAGCCAACCAGGGAGCGGTGGATGCTACCATTGACCAGCTTTTAGCGATGAGTACTGATAATCAAAACGAAAGACTTCGTTTGGAAATGGAGAGAGTTGAAAGTAGTTCTCCATCAAGACGCAAAGATTTAATTAAAAGAATATCTCGTGGAGTAGAAAATGGTGAGGACAATGATACTACAGCACTTGTGTAAGTTTATGATTTAATTACATATCGTACAAAGAACACGTGATAATAAGATCTGAGCTGACGTTGAATTAGGTACTTGAAATTTTTATTTATCGATTTCAGTGTTTTCTATTAAATACAATTTCTTTTAAAATGAGTACCTAATTCTTTAAAGAAAATTTACACTTATAAAGAACCTATCAATACCTAATTCACCGATAATTCTATTGCCCAACAGAAATGTTTTGTGTTTAAGGGTGAATAGGTATAAGGTACCTATTCAGCATACTCGCACCGCACGTACGAAAATATTGACCATTTACCACAAGATAGCCTTAATGCGGTTCTGCCATGTAGCACCTTGTTAACATATTATGATAGATTTCAAACATAGTATCAATCATCACCTTGTAAGGTCATATAACAGTAAGATGCTAATAATTAACAATATCTAAGTATCTTATTAGGTATTAAGTATCTTATTCTTGTTATTATCAGCTCTTTAATGTTTGTTATAATTTAGTGAGCAATTGTAAGTGTATTAGTATTTTGAAATATACACATTGCTCGAAATTTAAAATCATTAAAGTAATTAGATTGACTTCAGAACAGCATAAAAAATATATTAACGGATAAATAGGATATAAGCTATCGTATTTTACCCCTTTTTTGTTTAATTCCGATAAAGAAGATAGTTATGAATATAGACACTGTTTTCTTTGCATTTTTGCATATTAATCTTTTTTTTGAACTACGCTTTAGGAGTAATAACTATAGATCTCGGCCTTTTCATATTTCATTAAATAGGTGGTGGTGGTGGAGGTAGGTGGACGTGTGGTCCAATAAAATAGTCATATTAATGGTTAAAATGCGCGGAGTCTAACGGTATCCTGAATACATAGGTGTTGAAAATGGATAACCCATTTGTTAAACATACATACTCCCATAACTTCATGTATCTTCATACTCGTTGTTTTAGACCGGTTATGTATGCTAAACAATGAAAATTATAGTCAATACATTTACAAATTTAATAAGCCTAATGTTTAAGCTTATAAATGGATATTTATCTGTAAATAAACATTTATTATTATTATAAATAAAAAAATATAAAACTTAACCTCATCAATAGCCTCTCGCTAATCATAATTTTTATACCTTGAGTTTTAAGAAGTTGAATAACATTATTAGCAAATGATAACAATATTTTAAGCAGGACTCTTAGCAAACATATTAGGAATTTAACAATGATTCTCCTAAATATTGTTATAATAAGTTAAGGATTAATCACCATGCAGATGTTTTTAACGTTTCGTTTATTGATCGTTTCAATAAATAATAAACATATAGTCCGTGACGCAGGCGATCCCGGTTGTTGTCTAAGTAACGTTATGTTATAGTGGAAAACCATTCCAGTGTTATAGGTTTATTCAATACAGTTGCAGTTCACCGGCACTAAGGCTTTATAAATAGTAATACGTTATATCGCTGTGTTCCGCGTTAAAGGGTGTGTCAGGCAATCATTATAAGCACAAAGGCATAGGTAACATCTTTACATCTCATGAGTGAGCGCGTACTATCAGATGGTCCTTCTCCACGTTAGCCAAATAAGTATAATAAATAAAAAAAAAACTATTACAAAATTCAGAGTATCACATAATTACTTATTTGGTATAATTAAATAGTAAATTAAAACAACTAACAACAATTTTAAGATTTATAAAAATAAGTAATATATTCACATTTTTTTAAAGAAAAGTAAATAAAGTAACAGTCTGTAAATGTCCCTCTGCTGTGCTAAGGTCACCTCCGTTTTTAGAGAGGAAGGTTTGGAGGTTACTCTGCCATGCTGCTTCGATACGGGTTGGTGGGTACACGTGATAGACTTTTATCCGCCACATGCAGGTTTCCTCACAATGTTTTCCTATGACACCGAATACGAGATGAATCATAAGGACTAATTAAACATATGACAATTCGGTGGTGCTTGCCCGGTTTGAACTTGGAATCATCGGTTAAGAACTCGTCTTCTAACCACTGAACCTTCGCGGAAATCTTTAAGAAAGACTTCAATAATTTTATTCATCATCAGATGGCACTATTTCAATGACTTAAGCTTTGTTAATTATTTTATGGTAATACAAATAAAAAGCACTACAACAAGTACTTATTATACCTATCCATTGGTAGGTACAATTGTTATATTAGATAATTTCTGTCGATCTCTTTATAATTTATCATAAAAATTTATACAGTGTTAATTTTAATAATAAGTAATTTTAGTGCTTCCTTAGAATAAAAAATATTTTCACTTACAGAAACGTTGATAGCGAAACTATTCCACTCTCTGTGAAAAGAAAATGGATCCCTCGAATGCTTGGCCCTTTGCCTCCCATGTTTCTTCGTATACCACCTACAACTGACGCTAGAATCGACCTTAGTTTAGACATGGATGACGATCGCATCGCAACATTATTGCAAAATGAAGAGTTTATGGCTGAATTGCGTTGGAACCAAGAATTTATAGCGGCTTTGGATAGCGAGCAAGGAAACAAAACTAAATGTCACGATGACGAAGCGGCATTTAAAGAGAGACTAAAAAATATGGGAAAATGTAAGTTATTTTTTCAAACCGTATACTTTAATATTTATAATAGTATGACACAATCCGCTAACCGTACCTTTTCGTCCCTGTTTTTTATACATTTTTTAGCAAAGCTCCTTAGTAAATAAATCTTAACTAGATCCTTAAAATCAAATTCAGTAAGATTCAGGTTGAGATGAAAATATATTTAAATTGAAATAGTGCTTTTAATTTATTTATTTTACCTTGTTGGATAAACAATACATTGTAAATATTAAGAATTGTGAAACGCAATGTAGCTATCTTTTATAAAAAGCTCACTGTAACAGATTTATTGACTAAAAAAAGGAAAAAAAACGACAAGTGTACTTTAATTGTCACAAAGTTAAATCCTTATCAAAACAATTAACATTATTTTTAAACATTTTATGTACCTATATATAACTACATATTAATTTAATTTGCAAGAATACGCAGCCGTATGGTCGAATAGATTGCAAGGCGAATGTTCACATCATCTCATTTATTAAAAAATAACACAGGATTAAAATCCTTAATTTACCACGAGGCAAATTCTACTAATATAATTAACACATTATCGGAATCGATACACATTATCGGATCGATTTAGCTTTTTCCCTATTTTACTAAAACAACGATCTAATTCATCCTTGATCGAACTACAAAAGTTAAGTAAGGTCCTCCAGACCGATTTCGGCAACGGCGGCCAATCTCAAGAGATTAGTCAACTGCGCAGGAGATATTATAGTGCACAAGTGTGTGCGCAAATTCAGGTGCACTCTCTTTTCCTTAGCTCTCATAATCCGATGGGACGGCAATCTGACACGACCGGAAAGAGTTCAGGCGCAGGACCAACGGCTTAACGTGCTTTCCGAGACACGGGAATGTACACACTGCCAACTTCCAGACTTTGGGCTGCTACTGAGATTTTTCTAACAGAAAAACTCAATAACTATTTATTGGCCCTACCTGGGAATTGAACCCATGACCACCGAGTCTGCGGCCTTATATCTAGCCACTAGACCAACGAGGCAGTCAAAACAAAAGTTAACAATTAAGTTTAACTTTGATATAGTTTTTTGGCTTTTCATACCGATTCGGTTTAATAAGCAATAGTCGAAGCTGGATCGGAATCGAATCGAGAACGTTAATAAACGTTTTACATTAGTGGAATTGGCCTCCAGTACGAAGTCAGGACGAGTAGCTATTAATGAATAATATAATAATAATTATTATAGATTCATTTATAATTTAGTTCTTTTAAAACGAATAGATCTATCTTTATTTGATCTATTTTTAAGGATTTAGCTGAAACAGATTTCTTACAACTTAATTAACCTATTTTATTTACCATGATTTTATTAATATCATAAACTATTTACTTCATATATTTTAGCGTCACGCAAGAAATTCGCGCAATTGTCTAGGATGTTTTCACGCGGTGGATCACGACGGAGCGGTAGTGCGCGCGCACCCTCCTCGCGGGGACCACCTGACAGCTTACTATTGCAAGAAGAGCACAGTGACGACGATGACCGACCGCAGGTGCAGAATATCAAAATATAACAAATGTCGTTCTATTATGATGTCACCACGCTTGAGTGTTTGAAGAAAGACTATTACGAAGGGCCTTAATGTATTAATTGGAGTTGCACAAGGTTTCGCATAAGACTGGGATTGTTTAGATAAGATCACATTAGTTTGTTGTTAATGGAAACCCGTAGAGAAGGTTGTATATTGTTAGATTACTATGTTAAATCGAAATACTGATGATGGTTTTCTTAAAAATATATTTCGGCGATATCGCTAATTTAATTGTAAATAATTGTTGTACCAGCAAGTTCCATTAGATAGATTGCTTTGTTCATCCATCAACTTAATTTATTTCGCTAACATATTACTTTGTTATCTTCCTTGATAATACGGTACTAGTAAAACATTTAAATTGTATTATTTAGCCTCGATTTTATATTTTTATATGACTAACCACAAACACCTCTCACTATGTACTGTTATCGTATGGAATAGTTGTTCTAAACCTACACTATGAATATTTTAGTTTTATCCAATTTTCAATGCTAGTACCAAAAATAAAAATATAATAAACTAACTTGTATTTTTTATTTACCTCTGACGCTCAAAAACATATAGGTATATAAATATATATTATGAACTTATTAACAAAGAACATACAACATAACAAAGATAACAAAAATAAGATACTTCTTCTTAAATGTTTATGAAAATTGATATTAACATTTTATTTAACTAGTTCAACAAGACGTTGTTAGTCGAATTTTACTTAAAATTTAATTAATATAATTTATACCAACTAAAACAAATGAAATATTTTATATATTTATAAGAAAAGTACGAGATATACTGTACGTATTGTATTATAGATCATATCGTGACTGGAGGTCAATTCCACTAACTAATTGTCACTTTATAGCAATCGAATCGAAACGTAATCGTTGCCGCTTATCCGTTATCCTATTCTTTAATTAAATTTAAGTATCGACTATTGGCATAAAAGTTAACAATTAAGTTTAGTTTTAAAATAACGAAAGGGTATATGTTAAATTATTACCGGTTAGGATTCGACTCAAATTAATATAGATTAGTCAAAGTTGGATCAGATTTGAATCGGGAACGTATCGTAATCCTTAAAGTTTAGTAGAATTCGGCCCCTGATCAATAAGCAACTCATGTAGGGGGAGAGAAAAACTGCTTTCCTACGCACGTATTATCATGCTTAACGACATGCGACCGTCCAGCCGTAAACACTTTATGCACACGGTTCTGACAGGAAATATCACGCATGGAAAACATATTATTATTTATTAATAGTTCTTCATACTTAGATAAATGTTAATAATTTATTATAGATATAAATATATTTACAGCCGAGATGGCCCAGTGGTAAGAACGCGTGAATCTTAACCGATGATCGTGGGTTCAAACCCGGGCAAGCACCACTGAATTTCATGTGCTTAATTTGTGATTATAATTCATCTCGTGCTTGACGGTGAAGGAAAACATCGTGAGGAAACCTGCATGTGTCAAATTTCACTGAAATTCTGTCACATGTGTATTCCACAAATCCGCATTGGAGCAGCGTGGTGGAATAAGCTCCAAAACCTTCTTCTCAAACGAGGAGAAGAGGCCTTAGCCCAGCAGTGGGACATTCACAGGCTGTTACTTTATTTTATACATATATTTATGATTAATTATTATTAATGGATGTGAACGTATTTCTTTAAAGTCTATCAAAGGTTTTTGATTGTACTGCAATGAATGTGTTACTTATGTAATATATTATTAAATTTACTTACTCGGTGGTAGAGCTTTGTGCAAGCTCGTCTGGGTAGGTACCACCCACTCATCAGATATTCTACCGCAAAACAGCAGTACTTTGTATTGTTGTGTTCCGGTTTTAAGGGTGAGTGAGCCAGTGTAATTACAGGCACAAGGGACATAACATCTTAGTTCCCAAGGTTGGTGGCGCATTGGCAATGTAAGCGATGGTTAACATTTCTTACAATGCCATTGTCTATGGGCGTTGGTGACCACTTACCATCAGGTGTCCCACATGCTCGTCCGCCAATCTATACAATAAAAAAAAAAAAAAAAAAAAAAAAAAAAAAAAAAAAAAAAAAAAAAAAAAAAGAAAAAATTATAAAAGTACATTTTGTACTAATATAAACAATGAACTAAATTGATACAACACTCACGTACATAGTAAAAAAATCACTAAATACAATAATATACTATTAAATATGATGGTTGAAGATTTAATGAAATTGTTAAAAATCAATATCAAGAATAATAATGAATGTAAGAGAGAGACAGGGCCTAGGCCATGACTGTTCAGGGGTTAATAAATATATAATATTACAGGATACATCTATCTATCATATTACCATTGCTAATGGTATATGGTATTAACGCTGTGAACCTGGAACCTAGCTTATAAATCTTTCAAATCGAAACTCAGCAACATGAAAACATATATATTTAACTTAAACATAAAAAAAAGATCAAGTATGGTGCTCCAGGTGTGACATTCTACTGATGTGTGCAAAAAATAGATTTCTAAACGACACACAGAAATGTCTGCAGGCTCTTTTAAGAGTTTTAATATACAATAGGAAGTTTTTTTTATTTTACAATAGGAAGTTAATTGCTAGGTATTATATAAAATATCTTCGAATAATATGTATTATGGTATTGTTTGGTGCAATATAAGCGTGTTAATATTATAATAACTAACTACCACTACACGCACCTGGGTTGTAACAAATGGTATATTATATAAAAAAATAAGACATAAACAAATATATAATTATTATCGACTCAAGCGACCAAATCGGCTCTACAGACGTGATCCGACAGTAATTTGTAAAAAGCTACGGAATCATATCAAGCAGGTTTTTACCAAGATTTTTTACTTTACTACTACTTAAATTTATCTTCAGCACGAATTGGATAATACACTAATACATATGATCCTATCCTACTAATATAAATGCAAAAGTTTGTGAGGATGGATGGATCCTTGTTTCTCATTCACGAAAAAAACTACTGAAAGGATTTGAATGAAATTTGGAATTGAGATAACTTACAACTTAACATCTCCCCGCACACGGGAAAACGGGAAAAGTCGCGGGTGATAGCTACTAAACAATAAATACAACTTAAGTAAAAGAAAAGTCAGTCCAACAAATGAATTGAATTTATTATTCACAAGTATTTGCCCGCGGCTTTGCTCGATTGTTGGGAGTTGTACAGATATTAGGTATAAAAGATATGCCTATGTCATTGAGATTCAAGTTTACTTCATACTAAATTTTGTCAAGATTATTTCTGCGATTTAGCCGTGAAAGCGTAGCAGACACAGAGTTACTTTCGCACTTATAGCACTATATATATATATAGTTTTAAATCCGAAACTACAAAGAAATTAAACTATATACTAATCAACTCATAATGAGTAGATGGAGAGATCCAATGCAAAATTGCTATTATAGAATAAACATGACACTGTGTATGTTCTTAATAAATATGTACCTAGGAGTGGTGTAGGATGCCTTTATATCTAAAAAGATATAATCTACGAATATCTCTTCGCTACTTTGTAAAAACATTTAGTAATTAAAACTAGTAAATAAAAGTCAAAAATAAGATAAATGGTGCGTGGTGAATAGATCGGTAGCTGAAACTACACGTGCCTGGCGACGCGGAACGCGAAAGTATCATCTTCTAAGTAAAGACTTCAACGCTATGCACTGTTTACTAGTAACCTAACTTTTATAGGCACTTCGGGAATTCATTTGTCATTATAATTTTATTTGAAATATAAATATTTTATTACTCTTATTCTATTAATAATTATATTAATTTTGTACGTAAATTTCGTTTTGCTTGTTATTTGCTCTCTTTACCTTTTTATCGTGTGTTGTAAAGTGTTTCCTTAATTTTTGTTGGTATAATATTAATAAAACATTTTTATATTAAAAGCACTAGCAAGAAAAGGAATACTTAAAATATTTTTAACGAATATTTGTATTTATTCGTATCCAGTTTGTATCCTGTATTAAAGTGATCTGACCAAAGCAACCGATGCAACTACTAGTCAAGACAACATTAAAACGAGTTGTCTACTCAGGCGTTTATACAGCGTATAAAAGGAGCATAAGATAAGCAAGCAGGAGATAAATATTCTACTCTATTGTAGAAAAAATCATATACTTATCTTGTTTCCCACGTTAGGTAAATGAATTTTAAAAAAACCATTTCATCTCATTAAGACAAAGCAAAAATAGTAAGAATGGCGTCCTGGTTGATCACAGGTTTACTGGTTCTGTATGACTGAACTTAATTGCTTACATAAAAAAACATAATATACAAAGCATCAACTAACATTATTTTATATTTTATTTTATCGACTATAAAAATATTTAATATTTTCTACGAATATTTGGCAATAAGCCATTTTTTATTTTATTGTGTATTGAGTAATTCTATAGCCACACAGCCTTACTTATACATAGCTTTCAGGCGTACTAATCAAAAACATTAAGATTTTCCTATAGTCAATTACTACTTTTTACCTAGTTAGATATATTCCTAACATTAAAAACGCCCGGAATAAAATATCCATGACAATAAAATATTAGTAATAACTAATATTAATTCGTAATGGCTTATTTTTCATGTGTTTCACATATGTACGTCATATTACTTATATTTATACATTATAATTTATGTCATACATTGATGTTCGTTTAAAAAACGAACAGCTTAATATTTGTACTATATTTTTTATAAAACCTGTTATTCTCTTCCCTCGCGTTAAGATTCCATTCAAATGAATATTATCAAAAAGAAAAAAACGGCGAAAAAACGGAATATGTTGTGTTTACTTTCTTTCTAGAGTAAAGAAACGCTAGTACTTTTTACAATGTAACAGTTCTTTAACATAAAAACTATGTTAATCGTTTGATTACTTATTATTCATAAGTAACATACCAACAAATTACATACCTATACTATATCTTGCAAAGAAAGCTTTTGTCTATTTAATTTTTAATAAAAATTGTTATTTAATGTTAGCATCCCATTAGGATTATGATAAAGCTAATAACAAATATTATTACTTGGCAAAACTTTCAGGTTTGTATATGATATGTGACTTCCAAAGCATTAATAATTAATTATTATCTAAGAATACATGTTTGATAAAAAAAGTTATTTCTCTGACCTTAGAAAAATACCTGCACTTGACCCATTCGAAGTCATCACACAAAACAAAAACAGTCGTCTTGACAAAAGTCACTCGTGCGCTTATAGCTTGAATTGTGCTCGCGCATCGCGCACGTGCATCCGTCACGCTTCGCAGATACTCCGATATTCGTTTAGTTTGTTCTTGGACTTGGTACCACTCATGCGCATGTGGGTGTAACCGCGCAGTGAATATGAAAAATCCGTGTTGAATTCCATACTCCCATATAATAGTCTTTAAACAGAAAAATTAAAAAATATATATCAAACTGTAAGTATTCATTTCTATATAGACATTTTAACTTTAGTATTTCATTATTTGCACCAAATATTTATTTTAGTGAAACATATAAGCTTTTACGAGAACAACTTATATTTTTATATTATATGTATATATGACGAAAATTAATTAAACTAATTTTTATACATACTATGATATTTTTGAATATTATTATTATATATACTATATAATTTTATATGAAGCTCTATCAAATGCATATTTCAATTATAAAAGAAAAGCTAACGAGTTACTTAATGAATTAAAAATGTAGTAGATCAGTGATTATGTTTGGATAATTTCACCAATATAATAATTGTATCGTTAAGTCAAACCATTTTTAATTAAAATATATTTATCTTCTGGGTAATTCAGATCAAATACAATCAAATTAAAAATTACAAAATTATTTAGTATAAAGTAGTGGAATAACTTGTATGGACTTTAATGTCATTATTATTGAGGAAAACTATACTAATGTAGTATATTATTATATAATAATCAATATCTGTCATTGATTACTAATTCGAGAGAGACTGACACTGCAATAATGCGAGTCTAACAGCGAGTTTGGAAATTTTACTTTCGTTTATATAATTCATTACTTCGTATGATTGTAGACGTATAAATCACCTTATATATTTCCTTATGAAATAATAATTCAAAAGACGATCTGATATAAAACGTGAATGAAATTCTGTTAATAACCATGAGTTATTGGTGCTTTGTTTTTTTATAGTATAGGTAGGCGGACGAGCATATGGGTAACCATCATATGCTCGCCTACACCTGATGGTAAGTGATCACCAACGCCCATAGACATTGGCGTTGTAAGAAATGTTAACCACCGCTTACATCGCCAATGCTCCACCAACCTTGGGAACTAAGATGTTATGTCCCTTGTGCCTGTTTACAAATTACACTGGCTCACCCACCCTTCAAACCGGCACACAACAATACCAAGTACTGATGTTTTGTGGCAGAATATCTGACGAGTGGGTGGTACCTACCCAGAGGAGCTTGCACAAAGCTCTACCACCGAAGCTTATTATTCTCATAAACTGTATAAATATATGTATACTGTGTGTATTTTATTGACGATCGCGTGATATGGAAATAATTTTATTAAACTACCTACGTAAACATAATAAAAATCTACTTTACTTCTATATGTTATACATATCTACGTAACTCGGAATAAATCTGGTAACAAACTCAAAACTAAACTTATAACAAAAAGCTATAAAATATTTAATTTATCAAGCGTTATCTAGCTTATCTAGAACTCCTGTTTTGTCAACCTTGATATATATTCTTTTAATCTAAAAGACACAGTATTATTTAAATAAATTACACTACAAAATTATATATATATTACAAATATTATACACACATCCCGCTCTCACACGCACGTGAATATTTATTCAATGTCTATCTATTTGTTTAACATTTCATTCTAATTAATGAATATTTGATGCATGCTGTGATTACCTATAAAAAGAAATACAATTATCATGAGTGTAAATTATATATTAAGTACCTATGTAATACTATTGTAATTTCTGTTTGTGATCCTAATAATAAATAAATAATTAACCTAAATTATTGGCCGAGTACGCCTAGGCCTAGGGCGGCAAAATATAGGGGTGTCAAAACTTGATGAAAACTTTTTTTAAATGTTGCCCTCTGTGAACTTCATCTTTTTTAAACAAGACTTTTAAACAAGAGATTTTTTTTTCGAGGTGCTATCCTCGAAAAATATATCATCCGCATGAAGATTCGATTATTACAAGTATCGAGGAGGGGCGGCAATCTTGTATCAATCCGCCCCAGGTTTGTCGATATTTCATTACTCACTAGATTTTACAGAACAAAAATGACGATGTAAACAACCTAGTAGTATCACTGAAACAAAGTTGATTTACAACAAAGAAATCAGTATAACTGATCAATTCTCATTTGTCATAATTTGCAGGTAGAATCAGCTGTAGCTATGCTGAAAGCTAAAGGACATTGATAGTGCTACATTAGTATATTTTGGATATTTTCATAGTATCGTGTGTTATTGTCTTATATCGAGGTAACGCTTCAGGTAATAAAACCGTATTTGTTCTTCAAAAAATAATTGCTTGGGCTATTTACAGCCCCAAAACTCCAGACTCTATTAAGGACTTTTGTTAATGCGTATTTATATAAATTGATGGATTTATTATGATAAAAAATTAAACAAAAATGAATTAGTTTTGTAAAATAAAATTTTGAATATACCTACTAGTTTTATGAGATAGTGAACATATTAATTTATTTATCAATGAGAAATCAATAATTTTTTTGGAATTTAAAAAAACATAGGCTAAGCGGGAAGATGTCAGATAGATATATATTTTTATGATTGGGTACAAAATGACTGGCTACTTTGAAATTAGCCCTTAGATTGTTTCAAATAATTCAGTGTGAAGCCTGGACGAGTAGCTAGTAATCACGGATTATAAAACAAAAGGTTTTATAATCTAAGCGACTAATGACAAAAAATCAAGATAATTTTATTTAATTTATGCAACTACAGGCACTAAATTAAACCCTAAAATGTTTTGATTATTTGAAATGTTTTGTCTCTTCGTGTAATAATATATATAAATAAAACAAAAATCATAAAACAGGTTAGTTGGTGGTGGTTTTATGTAAGCCCGCAACCGACTCACCAAATTATAATTATTTATTTTCGAAAGTTGGTGACGCATTGGAGATATTAATGATGGTAAAAAATTTCTTACAATGCCAAAAAACGTTTTTCACCAAGGCTTTTTACAAAAATTTGAATATTATGTCTAAAGCTTCAAAAATCGCGAACAACATATATATATAAACACAAGAAAGTCCAATCAACGTTTACAATCTAATTGAGGTTCCCTTGAAGCAAGTTACAGGATCCACGAGGTAAATCCCCACAAGTACACGCTAAGGTATCTTTAAATTATAAAATTCAGTTAGTCTTATTATGGCTAACGCTGCAAATCAAACCAAACTTGTATTTTTTTTAGGTACCTAACTCATAATAATAATATCACCAGCATAACAAATCTGGGTAAATATTTACAAAAACTACTACAACTTACTAAAGTAACCTAACATAACCTAACCTACATGACTGCCCTAGAATTTTATGTGTAATCATTCGGGTATAATCCCGAACTAAGTGCTCTTGTTTACATATCAGGAACATCCTAGACCGCTCAGACCACGTAACTCGAGTTCTACCACTCATTGTTCTTTTACATCTTTTTAGTCTTATATTTAATTTTTTTCATGTTCGAAGTCATCCTCCTCAATATTGCATGAAAATAATATCATTCATTATTGATAAAAAACATCTCATAAAAATTTGGAGCCATTTATGGCAAAAGCTGCGATGGCAAAAATATACCGAAATCTGTTTTATCAACATAAATTACAAAAATGCCTAATAAATTACTAATCATATATAAAATTGAATTACAGCTCATAATCATGATATTTATTCATCCTATTCATTCTATATTGTTTCTTATACAAATATTGATAATATCATTAACGACGGCACAAACATCTTCAACATCAAACTTTATGGTTGTTTACCAATTCGGTCGGAGAAATTTTAAGTGAATACTGAAATTAAATGAACAACGATGAAATAACGATAATAAATATGATATATATGTGTATATATATATAATGATACATAATATTCTATATATATCTTAAAAACGAAGAAAGAAATGCGAATTTTTTTATTATCTTTTAAATCAATATATATATATATATTGTTAGTAATTATATATATAATCTATAAAATAATTTTTAAGCACACTTAGCTTGTCCCACAGTGCATATTTTCGACCCCTTAATATTTTTTACAATATCAATTTTTTTCATATTATGTTCAATTGTCGAGTTTAGTTAATTGGTGTAGCTAATAGTCTTATTCACGCTTAAGTATAAGAATATGAAAAAAATATTAGCTTTCACTAATACACAATTACAGACTGCGTTTTATTGCCGCTAGTAAATTAATTATTGTACTAAAGTGCAAAAATACTTTATATTGATAAAAAAACCTAAGTATATTAATACTAAAATATCAATTCCTATTTTATATTTACTAGCTGTTTTATGCTGATTTCGTTTACTTTACATACCTACTTGATAATTTCTCAGTTTTCCATCTAATTTGATAATTATCATAGAAGTATTGGGCGTGATAAACAAACACTCATATATCTTTCTCACTTGTATATTTATAATATTATAACAGTAGTTAAGATCATTATAGAGTATAAAATACTTTTTTAAATATGTACCTAACACTTTATTGCAAAACTAAGTACCCGATACAATAGACCACTCATGATGCAAGCTAAATTTAGTGTTGAATAATTCTTGGTAAGTGCGGAATGTGACATGGCAGTCTTCTCAATCAGTTCAGTCGAGTTTCACCCAGAGTATTCACGCTGTTACTTTTACAACGCGCGGCCGCACATGATAACGCTCTGTTTCCTTGGGTCTCATTGTCATGTAATACGTTGTTTGATGGAAAACTTTGACTTTCCACTCCTTATAACTTATTCCTCGCGTAAACTCGATGGATCAATTAGGCCACACTTTATTACCATTGTCTGTGTTTTTATTTGTTTATCGTATCATACGTTCTATAGTGTATATAGCAATAGGTTGTCAAAGGGAAAGCATTTTCTTACTTCACGTTATCTTATTCATAATTGTTTTACTTTGTTAATGGCGGGTAAAATTTATAGTACATTTTCTTGTGTATTCTATCCAAAAGGTGGGGTAGATCCACTAGCAGTATGTATTATTGTCACTATATATCTTTGTGTTGTTTAATTATTCATTGTTTACGTGTTTATTATGACAGAAGTATCCGGCATAGACCCCACACACGTAGCCAACTAATCTATACTAACATATAAACATAAAGCTGAAGAGTTGTTTGTTTGATCGGGCTAATCTCATGAACTACTGGTTCAAATTTAAAAAATATTTTTAATCCTTTTATCGAGGAATGTTCTAGGCTGATTTTTATTCATTATATTTTTATTAATTATACGCGGTTGAAACCGCGGGCACAGCTAGTCAAACATATTAAGATGAAACCATATACAAAACACTACTTTTTACGAATTTGACATATTCCTAAATATAGAAATTATGTTAGGAAAATGTAAATAGCTTGTATACCTATTTTGGTTGATTCGTTAATTTCATAATACTATAATCAGTTTGTCCAGCTCTTTATTGTAGATTACACAATGGTGTTCCGTAATATTTGTAGGTATACGTACTTAATGGTATAGTGAAAAAGTGAAATAAAGCATGTTTAAATGAACAATCTATAAACAGTGTTTAGTTAAAATTCCCAACACTCCCAATATTGATAAAACCTACAGTACCCAGCTACAGACAGAGAGAACATAACATACAATATAGATATCTTTTTTTTCTTTATTTTGGTACATTCTTATTACTGTTTGCAAAATGTGGTAAAGATTGTTTTATTTTTTATAGGTTTCGTTTATTTTTTATAATCTGAAATTTATACGAATATAGTAAGAAATAAAAACGAAAGACAATAGTCGCCTTTATCCTTTTTAGTAGTAGTAGTAGTATTTGTAAACTACAAATACCAGTAATTTCTGGTTTACAAATACACTCCAATTAACGCAAATTCTCCAAAACTCTCGCTATTTACATGGATCATAAATCATAGCATTTTCTATATTATATAGTATAAGAAAGTAACATTCATCTTGCTAAATGCTTATATGACTCAGGTATAATAGGTACATATAAATTTAAAAATTATTCATAATACTTATTTAATTATTTATAAGTAATGTTTAAACCCAATTAAATGTATGAAACAACGCAAAAGCATCTATTGATCATTTTTTATTGAGTTCGTGTTCTAAAGTGGATGGAAATAACTCTAGTTGGTTGAAGCCTAAAGAGCCACAAATCAGGTATCACGAGCGTTGCAGATAGGTAATATTTTTTATAGAGATCACGATCACGACTTGCAAACAGCACATAAATATGTACCTACAAATAAATAATAGAATACCTATTAAAAGATGTCTTTGATAAAGGAAGTAACATGTTACATATTAAATAAGCCTTAGAGGTAAATGTTTGATGTTTTCAGAGAATTGATCGATGAAGTATTTTTAATCGAAGGCGTATTACA